>CM053417.1:29217627-29235639 GCA_028644305.1 Xerus rutilus
GAGAGAGAGAGAGAGAGAGAGAGAGAGAGAGAGAGAGAGAAAGAGACTCAGTTTAGAGACTCAGTTTAGAGACTCAGTTTAGAGGTGTTTGGGAGGAGGCAATTATTCCTGAAATTTATGTGAATTCCTTCCTTATGTATCCCTTTGCATTCTTATTCTAAATATATTTCTAAGAACAGAGTTTGGTGGTAGTCAAGGATCTATGTTTTCTCTTCCCCAATACCATCTTTTTTTTTTTTTTTTTTTTGTTACTGGGGATTGAACCCAGGGACACTTAATCATTGAACCACATCTCCAGTCCTTTTTTTTGCTTTATTTAGAGACAGAGTCTCTTACTAATTTGCTAGGGCCTAATTAAGTTGTTGAGGCTGGCTTTGAACTTAACCATGGAGCCACATCCCCAGTCTCCTTTTTTAAATTTCAAGACAGGATCTCTCCCAGCACTTAGGGAGGCTGAGACAGGAGAATCGCGAGTTCAAAGCCAACCTCAGCAATGGCGAGGTGCTAAGCAACTCAGTGAGACCCTGTCTCTACATAAAACACAAAAATAGGGCTGGGGATGTGGCTCAGTGGTCAAGTACCCCTGAGTTCAATCCCTAGTACCAAAAAAAAAAAAAAAAAAGACAGGATCTCACTAAGTTGCTTAAGGCCTTGTTAGGTTGCTGAGGCTGGCTTTGAATGATCCTCCTGCCTCTGCCTCTCGAATTGCTAGGATTACAGGTATGTGCCACCACACCCAGTTTCCCCAATGCTCTCTTGTCCACCACTCATACCGTGTCACATATGCACCCTTGAATTCTCACAATTCCTAAAGACATTTCTCTAAATTATGAAGGCAACTAAAAGGGACCTCAGATCACCACATCTTGACTCCTTGCAATCAAGTGTGGATATTCTAGAAAGCAACTAGGCATTTTTTTCAAGATTTTAGAAATTACCTCTACTTTTTAGGAAAGACAAGGAAGTAACAGTGGTCCAAGACTTTAGACATTCTCCCTGATGCCTGCTTTCCTGAGATGGGTTGACATCACTATGAAAGAGCCAACAGATTGGAATATTTTCCATATGTAGGCAGGCATTATACTGAATATTTCTCAAGCATAACAGTTCTACAAGGTAGGGCTATTACTATCCCTGTTTTGAAGTGAGAAAACTGAGGCATATGGAGTACACAAACCCTGACAGTCAGTATTCAATTGCAAAAGACCTGAATTTCAAACCAACAGCCATCTGACTCTAGAATTCTTGTTCCTAATTATATTTGGCCTATTTAGGAAGGCAATTTAATTGTAATTTATATTACTTTTCTCTCAGAAAGTCTTCCAGTGTTCTTTCATCCTTCGCTAGCTAATCAGTAGCTTGGGTTTGCATATAGTGTCACAAGGAAAGTTCCCCTACATGATTAGCAATCACAAGTGAGATACCCAAATTGAGGTCTTTTTCAAATGCAGAAACCAGCAAGGCCTACTTCAAATGTAAAATGCCTTGAGGCCTACCTACTCTTTTATCTAAAAGGTGGGAAAAGGGAAGGTGGAGGTGAACCCAGATGGAAGTTAGAGGAAGGTGATAGCCTTGGTGTTGTTTTCAATGCTTGTTTTACGTAGATTTTCATTAATGATTTTGGTGCTGTTTTCAATGCCTATCTGTCAAAAGGCACCCATGAAATGACCTTAATGTGATTATATAATCTGGGGCTAAGATTGGGTATAATTCATCCTAAATCGAGTCTTCCTGGAGGACGCAAGTACTAGCTGTTTCCCCATCTAGATGGGAGATACATGGGGCAAGACCTTTCAGGTTCCTATTAGGAGAATTCAGAAATCACAGAACTTGGAGGGGCCAGAAAGCACATCTGGTCACCAGATTCTGGTCCAAACTTTTCATTTGTACATAAAGAAACACAGCAAAAGAGGATCGAGGACCTGCCTGCATTAAAGAACCTGAAATGCTAGACAATGTGCTCTTTCTGGGGCAGGAGAGGTGGAAGACCAGAATGAGTGATGCCCTAGAGGTGCCGACTAAGAGGTCAAGTGTAGGGAAGAATTAGGTCAAGCACAACCACAAAGCTGCCTTGTTCAGAATACATTTCAGCAAAGCTTGAGAAGTTTTGTTTTGATTTCCATCGACTCCTCAGGCCTCCTTTGATTCTGGCAACAGCATGCAGCTCGCTCTTGCCATGTCCCCTTTAGCCTGGACCTACAGTGTACATTTCATTGACCTGCCAATGCTAAAGCCACATGGCCAGTGGAACGTGCTTCTGGATTCTATTTATCCAGCACAGAATATTTCCATTAAGGAACTAAAGCTGCTTTATTCCAACAACAAGTTACATATTTTCAAAAAAAGGAACCATAAAGTCTTCATTTATAATCTTTTGGCTGCCCTGGTATTTGGTCAGGAAATACCAGTTTTTTACATGGTGTCAAAAATTAATCAACTTCCCCTCTTCTCCCACAAAAATGTTGCTCTTCAGGCATAAAGATATAGAGGTTGCAACATCACCTCACTTGGCTCCCAGTCTAACTTATCATGGAGTTCTCATAAATCAGAAGGCAACTTTTTCTGCGAGGTCTGTATTAATCTTTGTAGATTAGGTTGCAAGGCATGGAGGAGAAATCTCTTTTTGACTTCCATCTGGAATTTACCAGTAGTTTCCTCCTGTTTGCAGTGAAGTGGGGTTTAGGGCCCCTGTGTGGATAGCAGAGGATAGGCCTTCTTGACTCTAGAGTGGGTAATATGTGTGCCTCCTTCCCCTCTCCCCAGCCTCACATCTTTGCCCCTCACCCTGATAGAGAAATTGCTAAGAGGTTGTGGTTTGGATCCCTGGCTGGCTGCACTAGTGGTTGCCAGTCAGAGATTTGTCGTCATATTTAGCCTACCATTGTCCATTTGTATATTCAATTTTCTCAATATAAGGGGTGACAAAATTGTGCTAATGGAAAATTCTACTGCAGTGGCTAAAATGTCCATTATTAACATTAAAAGGAATAGAAGGATTTCCCTGAGGATCGTATGTCTTTCCTTACAGGTCCATGGTACTGTGATTCTGGAGATTTTTAGTATTAATTTCAACGGGGTTTTCATTTTTGATTGATTCCGGTTCATGCATTTGTATCTTTCATTATCATGCAGCAGAAAGCAGCTTCCAGTGTGTGAGAGAAGAGAGTTCCCAGAAAACATTGTGTTAGGTGATAGTGGTGCAGTGTCTTTAGTCCTGAATGTATGTTCAATCTACTAAGTTGTGAGGGAGGGAGTCGGAAGAGGCACTCAAGAGTGGGTGTCCTCCCAATTAAATAGGGTGGGAGGGAGCATCATAGACATTTTTCAACTGAGATCTTCCATTTAGAACACCTGTGCAACCCATCAGTTGTTTTCATTCCCCCATGCCATGCCTCATTGGGGAAAAAGTATCTGATCCAGAAGTACAGTAATTTAAAAATGAAAAATGCTGCCAAGACCCCATTCCCACCCAGAGGTAACCATTACCTTCAAAAAGAAAGAAACCAGCTGGGCATACTGGGCGTACACGCTTGTAATCCCTGCACTTTGGGAGGCTGAGACAGGAGAATCGCGAGTTCAAAGCCAGCCTCAGCAACGGCGAGGTGCTAAGCAACTCAGTGAGACCCTGTCTCTACATAAAACACAAAATAGGGCTGAGGATGTGGCTCAGTGGTCGAGTGCCCCTGAGTTCAATCTCCAATACCAAAAGAAAAAGGAAAAAAAGAAAAAAAAAGAAACCAACAATCTTCAAGTAAGAAGTCATTTAGTGGGCTGGAGTTGTGACTCAGTGGTAGAGCACTTGCGTAGCATGAGAGGCACTGGGCTCAATCCTCAGCACCACATAAAAATAAATAAAATAAAGATAATGAATAAAAAGAAGTCATTTAGAAATGAATCCTCTTCCTCCATCTTGCCCAAAAGGCCAGAAAAAATATGCAAGTGTTTTCAGATTGGGCAGAAGACACCCTTCTTCAGACCTGGCTACTATTTCATTTCTTTGGTGCTTTGGAATCCAGACTGAAGTTTCTGATTGAGTCTCCAACAACACCTTATAAAAGCATATAATTGCCATCTCAGGCCAAGGCAATGCCCAGAGCTTTGGGTGAACTATCAGTTTCTGAGCCTCAGCAGTCTGTGGGGACATAGCTGGTAAGTGCTCTTGGGCACTGCTTCCACCTTGAAAACTAGGAGATTTGATGACATTCTTTTCATGAGTTTTCAAGGAAATTGATATTCCATCTGAGCTTCCACGGATGAATGGTTAAACAAACTGTGATATACCCATACCATGGGATACTGCTTCAGCAACAAAAAAGAATGAAGAAATGATACATGCAGTAACCTGGATGAATCTTCAGAGAATTATGCTAAGTGAAAAGAGCCAATCCCAAAGATTATATATTGCAGTTCTATTATATGACATTCTTGAAATAAAAAAAGTATAGAAATGAAAAACAGATTAGTGATTGCCAGGGGTTGAGGAAGGGGTTGGAGTGGGAAGGAAGTGGGTATGGCTTTAAAAAGACAATGTGAGGAATCTTCATAGTGATAAAATAGTCCGCATCTTTTTAAAAATATTTTTTTAGTTGTATATGGACACAATACCTTTATTTTATGTATTTATTTATTTATATGTGGTGCTGAGGATCGAACCTAGGGCCTCACACATGCTAGGCAAGTGCTCTACCGCTGAGCCATGACTCCAGCCCCAGGCTGGATCTTGACTGTATTCATGTTAATAGTTTCATATTATATTAGAGTTTTGTAAAATATTACCACATGGAGACACTAAGTAAAAGGTACAGAGGATCTCTATAAGACTTCTTTCTTTCTTTCTTTTTTTGGTACTGGGGATTGAACTCAGGGATACTCGACCACTGAGCCACATCCCCAGCCCTATTTTGTGTTTATATGGAGACAGGGTCTTGCTGAGTTGCTTAGCGCTTTGCCATTGCTGAGGCTGGCTTTGAACTCGTGATTCTCCTGTCTCAGCCTCCCTAAGTGCTGGGATTACAGGCTTGCACCACCGCGCCTGGCTTCTCTAGGATTTCTTACCATGGCATTTGAACCTATCTTAAAATAAAAAGCTCAGTTAGAGTAGGGTGCAGTGGTGCATACCAGTAGTTGCAGCTTCTTGGGAGGCTGAGGCTGGAGGATCACTTGAGCATAGGAGTCTGAGGCCAGCCTAGGCAACTTAACCAGAATGTGTCTCAAAATATATTCCATTAAAAAAGACCTGTTGATCCCCATCTCTTGAGCCCTTGTATGGGTGGACATTGAAGTTGTAAAAGCCCAGTCATTTTGAGGCTGGTGGTAATTTAGCAGAGCAATAAATTTAGCAATTGAGGAGACAGTAGCTGGAAAATCTTCACATTGCCTCCACCCACCCCAACACAAAAAAGTATCTGTACTACATCTACCATGTACTGGAATCCTATACCATTATATCTCTCTCTTTTGTTTGGTACTGGAGATTGGACCTAGGGTCACTCAAGCACTGGGCCACATTCCCAGCCCTTTTTTATCTTTTATTTTGAGACATGGTCTCGCTAAGTTGCTTAGGGCTTCACTAAGTTGCTGAGGCTAGCTTCGCACTTGTGATCTTCCTGCCTCAGATGGGATTACAGGTGTGTGCCACCATGCCCGGCTCATTGTGCTACTCTTTAGGACCCTGTTTTGGCATATCTATGCTCTTTGTGGCTTTGGTTTATTGGCTTTATTACTATTCCCATGTGTTTTTGCCAGGCACACAGAAGGGCTCTGAGGTACTGAGGATACAGGGCAGAGACTTTGGAGTTCAGTGTAAGAGCAGTGATAGTGTATCAATTTCAAATTTTCATTCCCGAGGATCATTGGAGAGCCTGTTATTGTGCAGTTATCAAGGTACAGTTATGTGTCGCACAAAACTGTGATGGACTACATATATGATGGTGGTCCTATTAGATTATATTTTGCCTAGTGACATCATAGACATCTTCATTTGTGTAAGTACACAGTGTGATGTTCACACAACAATGACAAAATAGCCTGATGACGCATTTCTCAGAATGTGTTTCCGTCATTAAGTGACACATGACTTATGAGGCGCATCTTGGCCTGTGAAGGATAGATCACCAAGATAGCAAAAAATAATGTGTGTGTGTGTGTACACATACAAGTCTTGTTTGTTTCCTGGAAGGGATCATAGGGTATGGACTTGGTGGAGGCGAAGAGTAGAGACATGCTTTCATGCTTCATCATTTAATACTTTTATGTATTGCTAGAATTTTCCAACATATTTTTTTCTTTCTTAGTACTTACAGGCCAACTACACAGGCTACATGCTTCTACTTGTCCCATAGACCAGTCAGTCATTCAACTCAGGATGCCAGTAGCCTAGGGAAAGGACTAGAATCTCTTTTTCTAGGATGTGAAGGAAAGAAGGAAGGAAGGGAGGGAGGGAGGGAGGGTGGGAGGAAAATAAATGACAGCAGGAGGCTGTTCAGATAGGCTGGTGTGAATCACTGATTCCAGACCCAGGGGGTTACTTTTCTGAGCTGCCTGGGCAAGGAAACCAGAACAGTTCTTTGCCTGACTAGGTGGTAAAAATCCCACTTACTATGCCAAGCAAATCTCCCTCCTCTAGCGGGGTGGCCTCCTGGCTGAGTCCTTCTTCTGAGCTAATGGTTGGGCAGAGGGTGTGTGTTTAGACTTTGGATAGGGTTACTTGGGGGGAAGTGCAGCCTGTCCTGATTTCTGACCCCAAAGGTGGCAGCTGTGGGGCCCCAGCAGCCTCACTGCTCTGAGCTCTGGGCTGAGTGAAGTATGAATGATAAATATGTGAGCTTTCTTTTTACCAGTAATTTTTAGGTTAGGGGTCATTATTTTGGCCATCGTTGCAGGTGAGAGAAAAGAAAATTGGATTCTTCTTCCTTCCTGTTCCATCCTCAGGCTCTTGAAGGCCAGGGATCTGGGGAAAGTGAAGGGAATTATTTCAGAGTTTTCACACAGCCTGGAGAAAGGAAATGAAGGCATCTGGCAAGAAATTGGCAAGGCCTTTCCACATCCTTGCACCTTCATTACCAACGTCACTGACTCCATCTGAGCTCCAGTTTCCACTTAGGAAGGGGAAAATCTGAAATGCAGGCAAATCATGCATGCAAGCAGATGGATGGCTATATGTGTTTAAAACCATCTCACAATGTCTATTTACAAACTCTCCTCATCTCTGCTCAGTCAAGAGGATCCCCTAGGACCACACCTGGAGCCAAGTTTGTGTTATTGCACATGTGGCCTGAAGGTAATAAAAGTACATTTTTAAACATTCTATATAATACAAACTTTCTCCAAATCTGATTGTTCTCTTCCAGCACAAGAACAAGCCTGGAATGCATGATGGTGACTTTCCTGGTTGTCCCCTTTCCCCAGTCCCAGCTAAGAAGTCCACAAAGGAGATGCCAATGACTCTGAAGACTGATGGTGGAGGAGGAGAAAGAAATAGTCTGGCCTGGGAACTACTATTAACAAATAGCCATAGAACAGTCCACCCTTCTCAAGCCAGGCACAATGGCACACGCCTGTAATCCGAGCACTTTGGGAGACTGAGACAGGAGAATCGCGAGTTCAAAACCAGTCTCGGCAATGGTGAGGTGCTAAGCAACTCAGTGAGACTCTGTCTCTACATAAAACACAAAATAGGGCTGGGGATGTGGCTCAGTGGTCGAGTGCCCCTGAGTTCAATCCCTGGTACCAAAAAAAAAAAAGAAAAAGTTCACCCTTCTCTGTAGGTTTGCTTTCATCTCTTTCCATTACCCACCATCAACTATAATCTGAAAACACAATACAGTTCAACAAGTTATTTGGAAAGAGAGCATTCACACAATTTTTATTGTAGTATAATTGTTCTCTTTTATTATTATTGTTAATCTCTTCCCACTATATTATGCCAACATTTTCTTCTAGCAGTCTTCCACAAATAATTACTGCCATTGGGCATGTGATTATTCCAGCCAATGCTATGACCACAGACCCACCAAAAAATAATCTTAAAATTACTCAACAAAGCCAGGCACGGTGGAGCAAGCCTGTAATCCCAGCACTTAGGGAGGCTGAGACAGGAGAATCGTGAGTTCAAAGCCAGCCTCAGCAATGGCGAGGCGCTAAGCAACTCAGTGAGACCCTGTCTCTACATAAAACACAAAATAGGGCTGGGGATGTGGCTCAGTGGTCGAGTGCCCCTGAGTTCAATCTCTAGTACCAAAAAAAAAAAATTACTCAACAAGGTATTCTGTTCATTAGAATTCACACTACACTGTGCCAGCTACTATGGCAGATGCAATAAATGTGCCCTGACCACTGGAAGCTTAAAATATAAGTTAAGGAGGTAAGATATGTGCATTTGAAACACCTTGAGAACTTCAAAGAGAGCATTTAATCAAACATCAATTGAAAATGGTATGATAGCAGCAATTCCTATCAGTTGTAGTGGCCTTCCTAAGGGACAGGCACGATAGTATGGACATCACACTTATTATCTCATTTAAACTTTATAACAACCCTTTGGGATGGGTTCTGTTAATATCTCCATGTTTGTCAAGAAAACTGATTTACAAAGAGTAAATCACTTGATATAGCACAGCTGATAAGGTCAGACAGAGCTAGATTTTATCTGGAACTTTTAATTAATTAATTTATTTTTGTGGATGTAGTTGGACAGAAAGCCTTTATTTGTCCATCTATATATGGTGCTGAGGATTGAACCCAGTGCCTCACACATGCCAGGCAAGTGCTCTGCCACTGAGCTACAGCCCCAGCCCCTGCAAATTTTAATTTTGATAACACTTAAAAACTATAGGTAAATTGAAAGAATACTATAATGAAGATCCATCTATGCTTCACATAGACTTGCCACCTATTATGTTTTATGTTTGCTTAAAATCTATAGTGTTTTTCTGTCTGTTTCATGTCTTTCTCTCTCTACACACACACACACACACACACACACACACACACACACGCAAACCAAATATTTCTATTTTGGCATACATTACAAACATCCTTATATACCCCTCTAAATATTTCAGCATGTGTCTCCTAAGAACAGAAGACATTTTCCTACAGTGTCACAATGCAGAGTCAGGATTTGAACCCAGTTGTGACTCAAGAGCCCTGACCACAAGTGCTATGAGAGCTCAGTAGAAGGAGCTGCCATCAGTGCAGTCTGGAAATTATACATTTTCTGTGGACCCTCTATTCCTGATTATTTATAGCAATGGAAGGAAGGAGTTGGGCAAATAATCACAAAGCATGCATAATCAAAGAACCAAAACCTCATGGTTTACTGAGTGTGTTCTATTTGGGAGGGGAATGACAGCTTTGCCTTCCTAATTAGCTTCTTCGGTGGCCAATATTAAAATAGCTTTCTTAACCACCCACGGACATTATAACTTGGATAGTATTCCAGAAGTTGTACTTTGATTAAAAACATAATTGCAGAAAATCCAGCCAGGCACAGCAGCACATGCCTGTAATCCCAGTGGCTTGTGAGGCTGAGCCAGGAGGATTGCAAGTTCAAAGCCAGTCTCAGCAGCTTAGAGAGGCCCTAAGCAATTTAGTAAGATCTTGTCTCAAATTAAAAAATATTAAAAAAAAGACTGGGAGGGTGGCTTAGTGGTTAAGTGCTCCTGAGTTCAATCCCTGGTACCAAAAAATGAAAGAAAAAAAAAGGAAAAGGAAAGAAAATCCACTAAGTGGGTAAACCACAGCCATATGTGAATAATGGAGAATTAACCACAATTTCTAGCAAGAAAGGAGTTCTAGCTAGAAATTCTAGAACCAGGTCAGGATTCAACATCTATAATATGAATCTAGCCCTTGCTCAGTGACATCCTTCCTCTCCAGAGTTAAGAAGAAAGGATCCTGTGCACTGATCTGCCTCAGAGAGCCCAGTCTTTTTACCCAGTGAAATTTCACAAGCAGAGTGTTGCCTATTTCAGGCTGAAAGAGAAAATGTGCCCTCTACTACTTTTATAGAGGTGAGACCTTCTGGGAAACTGAGGCAGCACGAAGGACCCTCTTTTCAAACTTTAATTGTTGTGGGATCAAGTCAGAAAGATTTCAAATGTCACTCAGAATAATATGAATGAGTTTATTAAAGTGATAGGAAAAGAGGAAGGGTACACTTCCAAGGGAGAGAGTGGGTCCTCTCAGAGAGGAAAGAATGTGCCTCTCCTGCACTCCAGTTTAACTGGGGAATCCCAGGGAAGTTTCCAGAGAGTTCCACCCAGATCCACCTCTTGATGTTTGACTGACAGTAAGATGACATTAGATTTCTAAGTCCCCATTGTCATGACAACTGTCACCTTGGCCCATGCAGACTGGTTCTAATTGGAGTCTTAATCATTTTTATAGATTTTGTGGTTAGGAGGAATTATCCTTATCTTTCAGAATTTGGTCTGTAAAAAGGGTCACAAAGTCTCTCCCTTCAAAGTAACTTGCAGTTCCTCTTATCAACGTTATTTCCTGCTTGCATTTCCTTCCAGATAACAGGTAGTTTGCTGAGGAATGTGACATATCCTGTCCACTTAGGCCAGGCCAGGCTGGAGGTAAATTGCTTTTCACAAAGAAAGCATGTGGGGATCAAAAGATAGCATGTGGGGGTCAGCACAGTGGGCCCATTTTAGGGAATTATTCTCTTAATTCTTAATTCATTTTATAGAATTATTCCTACCATTCTCATCTGTCTTTCACCTAATACTACCAAACTGATCGATATCCCCAGCTCTGGATTTCTTTTTATTTTTATGTGGGAAAGCTGTATTTAGAAAAGCTGTGATATTAGGCCTAGCCAAGCAGTGTTTAGTGACCCCCACACATGCATGCACAGGGGAAATCTTGACCTTTTAAAACCCTTGATTCCTCAAGGTAATTGTAAAAAACCCAAAGCCTGCAAGTACATTTGCTTTGCTTTGCTTTGCTTTTCACATTTCCACTTGACATTTCAAAAAATCAAAATATTGCAAATCTGTGTATCTCGGATGTTAGACCAGGGACACTCTTTATTGAACTGAAGTTGGGAAAGATGCCCTCTTGGGTTTTCCAGATAACCAGCCATAGGTCACACTTCTGTGCAATTTCTCTCTCTCTCCTTCCCTCCAGTTCTTTTGATTTTCTGCAGATTTATTCTGATCCGCAATATCTGTGAATCCATGTCATGTAAGCCCTGTTATAACTGGGGTGCACTGTGTATATGTATCCAATCTGGTAGACATTTTCATTTCAAGGGCAGGAAAGATTTAATAACTTTAAGCAAATTCTTGAGTTTTTAGTTTGTGGCCCTAGACTGGTTTAGGGATTGGTTTTGCTTAGAATTGAACAAGAACATTTTAGATGGTTCAGAAACAGCATTCAGATGGAGGTGGGGATACATATAGCCCTGCCATTTAAATTTCGTTTCAATCTCTGGCTTCTCTCTTCTCTCTGCTCCCTCTCCTTTCCAGCCTGCACAGTTTGAAATGCCTAAGTGTGACATATTTACATTTCCTTCCTAAAGCCCTCGAGTGTCCTTCCCTGCCTGGATAAAAACTTGCACTCTCTCTTTAGGGATTTTCCTTCAAATTATTTCTCACACTTTTTAGCCCCGCAGGGATACAGAGAGGCTGAAAAAGAGCATCTGGCATTTTGCACTAAGGATGCTGTGGATGAGTGGGGAGTTGGAGGCAGAGGAAGAAGGGGCGTTAACAGTTTTTAACCTTGTAAGGAACAAACTCAGCCCTTTCTGGACCTAGTTTAGAAGACAAGAGAGAAAGGCCTTGAGAAGAAACTTTATCTGGTTACTTATTGCATCCGCCCGCCAAGGGTTTGGAGCTGCGTGCACGTGGGCGCTTGGAGGGCAAAGCTGCCCCCACATGGTAGTCGTCAAGGGCATACCAGCGGGCACAGCGCTCAACTGTCCAGCGGCTCCCTCAGAAGTACCACGTCTGGCTTTTGTGGTGGCCTGAAGACTTTAGAGTAAGTGGCGGGTGCAGCTGATATTTTCCTACTATATAGCACAGAGGGGAGGGTGGTAGAGCGCCGGCCGGCCGCGCAGGGCTCCTAACCTGCCGCAGCCCCAGCGGGGCGCTTTTTGCCTAGAGGGGCAGGGAGGAGCGAGCCAGCGGGTGGGCGGCAGGTAGCTAGGCGCCTTCGCTGCTCCACCCTGCGGCATCTAGCCTGGGTCCTCCGCCTGGCGGCACCGCGAGCTGCCGGAAGAGCTCGCGCAGGTGTGCGAGTGCACGAGTGTGGGAAAGCGCGGCGGTGGGCTCCCCCTTGGCCGGCTTTCCAGAACTTTTTGAGTCGCGGGCAGAGGTAGAAATAGGGCAGTCCAGGCGTGTCTGGACGCCACGAGGCTTCTATTGCCTTTCTGGCTTGCTTTCCTTCTCGCCCCGACCCCTACCTGGTTTACTTGAGTCCCAGAGAAGGACGGGCCGGCATGGAAAGGTGGGCATGTTCCCAAGGCCACCCGTAAACTGTTGATTAAATTACTCGCGAACTCTAGGAGGGAAGCATCAAAGAGGAAGCTTGGCCAAGTCGCAGTCCCTGACATGGAAATACCTAGATGCTTGCGGAGGGTTGCTGTTGTGCGCATTGTGATTCCGGGCCTCTCCGCATAAAGTTACTTTTGTGTTCTTCCTGCAGCTTTGGCTTTGCCAGAATTTGTAAGAAATGGCTCAAGAGTCTCAGAAGGGAGAGCTGCACAAGGCCAGTGTCCATGTAACAGATGGACTGGGGAGGGAAGGGGGGCAAAGCTATAGATTATAACTTGCATGTGTGCAAAAACGTAGCCAACATTTAAAGTATCTCACAAACCTGGATTTTAACAAAACTAATTTCATTGACAAGTAACACCATTTAAATAACATTCTCTGTAATAATTCTACTAAATAATGAGTTCCATTTATACTGAAAAATGTTCTAGTACAAGTCAGCAACCAAAATGGCTGAAAAGAAATGACGAAAGCAGGCGGTGAGCTGGGGTTGTGGTTCAATGGTAGAGCACTTGCCCAGCACGTGTGAGGCAGTGGGGATCCTCAGCACCACATAAAAATAAGTAAATAAATAACATGAAGGTATCGTGTCCATCTACAAATAAAAACATTGTTTTAAAAAAGAAGGGGGTGCTGAGGACAAGAGGTGAAGAAAGAAAAAGCATTTGGATTCAAGATCAGCACCTTGAATTTTCTGAGCTGTAATTTTCTAAATGTATTCCAAGCTGTACTATATGCAGTCTGCAGTTATTTGGTAGGCCATTGTCTTCAGGCGGTATTTCTCAGTATTGTGTTGTTGGATGTTGTGTGTGCATAAATGTGCATATTTCAAACAGTGCCAACAAGATCACCAAAATAGATTTAGTCATATAGTTAATTAGTGAGTATGTGAGTGAACATGATTGTTTGCCATTTTCCCTGGTGAAGTGAACTCTCTTCTCCCTCAGCTATTACAACCTGCAATCACAGCCAGAAATGCAGTTTACCCATCGCAGACCTCCCATAGTTGAGGGTTGCGTGAGTTCACCTTGTCTTGAAATTCTGTTCCCTCACAGAAAAACTATGGATAGATGAGGACTGGCAGTCTCTGGCCTGCAGGCCTAAAGTGGCATTGCATAGGATTTTTAGTGGCACTCTATCTAAGGTGCTAGGGGTAAGTGGTTTGGACATGGAGGTGTGGGATTGCTGCCCCTTTCTGCTTCTTTCTCAAGATCATTACCACAGTGTGCTCCAACTCTCCTGATGGTGAGAGGGCCTGGACTCTTGAAACTCTATTGATTCCATATAAAAATGTCCTGGCCAACTATTTAAAAAGCCTCTCTCTCCAAGGCTTTCACCTCATGGTTGTGGTCTCAATCTATGGCCTTGGATGGATGCTGTGGAAATTACAAGGTTCTCTCTGTATAACTCATGGTACCACCAGATGAGAGGATGATCCTGAATGCTTTGGGAGGGAAAGGATAGTGACGGCCATTACAGTAGAAAATTATAATGGAAGTGACATCATCACTCCCAAGCATTCCCATAGCTAGCTTGATGCTTAGTCTTCTGGAAGGAACTTTTCCTTTTCCCTCCTAGAGTCAAGCAAGCACTTCAACTGGCACAAATACTAGTTCAAGGAATGTTCTTGATTGAACCAAGGTGCAGTTGAGGAGCTTGCCTTTTGGGGGCATGGCCAGCCTAGGAAAAACAGCAGTTTGTAAGAGATGGAGCATGTAGGCCTAAGCTCAGTAGAAGAGGATGAAAGAAGGGCAGGAGCAGATGGAACTAGGGTCTTCTTTTCTGAGCTTTTCCCTGGCTTCCAAGATAGTGGGAGAGGATAACTGGCAGCAAAATTGTGCTATTCAAACATTCACCGCTTCCCTTATAAGCCTTAGGCACATTCCCGCCATTCATCTGCCTAACACCTCCTGCACACATAGTTTCCTCCAATCAGAACTTGGCCCTATCAGCAGAGTTACACCCTTTCAAGGAACCCCAGTAGGCCTCATAAGTGAAATATGGTCAGTAACACAAATTTGGTTCAATCTCCTCTATAGCTCACAATAGCATTCTAGATTTTGTATATAGGTGTATACATTTATTATATGACCTGGAGATATTTTAAATGCTTGGCCAATGGTGGAAATGGGAATGTTTGAAGTCACCTGGATCCTTCTGGGCCTTGACTCTGCCAAGAGCCTCATTGACAATTGCTCTAATCAAATGGTTATAGTAGATACAGATTTTGCTCAAGATAACTAACTATTGTTTTGTTATTATCTTCATAGACATAAAATGACAGCAGATAACAGGAGAATTATGAAGGGATCATGGACCGTGCTTACTGGGGGACAGGAGAAAATAGTTATAGTCTTGAATTAAGTTACAACATATAGCAGAAATATAGGAGATGAAGCAACAGCAAAAGGACTTTCTTTTCCACGTTGCTTTATTGTTGCATTATAATTATAGGTAATGGTGGGATTTATTAATGCTGTGTTTGTACACGTACATAATAAAATTTGATTAATCTCATTCCCAAGTACCTTCCCTTCCCCACCTCTCTTTCCTCCCACTGATCTGTGTGCTGTATTCTACTGATCTTCCTTCTATTATTATTATTTTAATTAGTATGTTATAATTGTATATAAGTGAGATTCATTATATATTTGTATAGATATCACATAATTTTGGTATATTTTGTTCCCTAGTACTTTCCCATATCATCCTCTCCTTCCTCCCTCTCAATTCTCTTCCTCTACTCCTTTGCTCTCCCTTCTACTTTTCTAAGATCCCCTTTTTTATTTCCTTTTCCTCTCTCTCTAGCTTCCCCATATGAGTGAAAACATTTGACCCTTGACATTTTGAGTCTGACTTATTTCACTTGGCATGGTGTTCTTCAGTCCCATCCATTTAACAGCGAATGATGTAATTTCATTCTTCTTTATGGCTGAGTCAAACTCCATTGTGTATATGCATCACATTTTATTTATCTGTTGTTGGATACCTAAGCAGGTTCCATAACTTAGCTATTGTGAATTGTGCTGCTATAAATATTGGTATGCATATGCTGGTATGTTATGCTGACTTTCTTTCTTTCTTTTTTTTTTTTCTTTTTTGGTACCAGGAATTGAACTCAGGGGCACTCGACCACTGAGCCACATCCCCAGCCCTATTTTGTGTTTTATGTAGAGACAGGGTCTCACTGAGTTGCTTAGCGCCTCGCCATTGCTGAGGCTGGCTTTGAACTTGAGATTCTCCTGTCTCAGCCTCCCTAAGTGCTGGGATTACAGGCGTGTGCTCGCGCGCCGGGCCTGACTTTAATTCTTTTGGGTAAATTCCAAGGAGTGATAAAGCTGGGTCATATGGTGGTGCCATACCTAGTCTTTCGAGGAATCTCCACACTGATTTCCATAGTGGTTGTACTAATTTACAATTCCACTAACTGTGTAAATGTTCCTCTCCCACCCCTGCATCCTCGCCAGCATTTATTACTTGTGTTTTTGATGATTACTGTTCTAACTGGAGTAAGATGAAATCTCATTGTAGTTTTGCATTTCCCTGATCGTCAAACATGTTGAACATGTTTTTCATATGTCACAAATATCGACTTATATGTGCTTCACTTGCCAGTATTCAGGGGGCCATGCATACTTTCTCTCTCTCTCTCTCTGTCTCTCTTCCTGTCTCTCTCTTTTTAATTTTGGTAGTGCAGATTGAATGTAGGGGCACTTAACCACTGAGCCACATCCCCAGCACTTTTTAAAAAGTATTTTTTAGTTTTCAATGGACCTTTGTTTTATTTGTTTATATGCGGTGCTGAGAATCAAACCCAGTGCCTCACACATGTTAGGCAAGTGCTCTACCACTGAGCCACAATCTCAGCTTATCCTCAGCACATTTTATTTTTTTATTTTGAGACAAATTCTCTCTAAGTTGCTCAGGGCCTTGCTAAATTGCTGAGGCTGGCTTTGAATTTGTGATCCTCCTGCTTCAGCCTCCTGAATCACTCGGATTACAGGTGTGTGCCACCAAACCCAGATGGCATGCATAATTTCTTGTCCTTGGAACCCAGATGCTAGACCCTGCAGATCCCTCCAATGATTGACAGTCTTGGGGCTATCTCCCCAGAGGCCTGGCTACATGCCTAGTTGCATCCAGGGAGCGATGATGAACAGGAAATCTGGTTCTAGATGAGCTTCCCATGGGGTAAGGCAAATTTACGCTCTCAGAAAGCAACAGAAACATGTAGCTGCAGTTTCTCAGCCTGCCAGCTCAAAACCCAACTTCTACTGATTGAGTGTTCAATGCAGTCATTAGAGATCCCTATCCCTATAACACTCTGATTCCTTCTCTCTTTCCTTTCTTTCCTGTTTTTAAAAAAAGTTTCCCTAGCTTTATATTTATTTATTTTGCAGTACTGGGGATCAAACATAGGGTCTTGTCCATAGTAGGCAAGTGCTCTACCACTGAGCTACAACTTTCATTTCCCCACAGTTTTAGAATGGCTATTAACTCTAATTCCCTGACCAGAGACCAAGTCTGGGTACTTCACTTCGCTAACCTACATGTATCACATGGCATCTGCCCATCACACTTTCCATTCATGAGACCAATAGGAGATTTGGTGGGTGCTGATGAAATGACAGATACACACAGCAGAGGTGGGGACTATCCCAGGCTGCCAGCCTTACCCTATGTAGGAGGTTTGGGGAAGGCTGGCCTTTGGGCAATCTGATGACTTTTGACTATTTACAAAATATTTGTCTATGTAAAAATTCATTTAAGGGTCTGGGGTTATGACTCAGTGGTAGAGTGTTCCCCTAGCATGCGTGAGGCACTGGGTTTGATCCTCAGCACCACATAAAAATAAAATAAAGATATTCTGTCCACCTACAACTAAAAAATAAATTTAAAAAATTCATTTAAGTGGGAATGGTTTTAAAAGCTTTTGGAAATTTCTCTGAAGATATGCTTGACAGGTTTCATTTGGTCTTAAGCAGCATTCTAAGGATAGTTCAATTTGTTGTATGGAAGGTTAATTTTCTTGTGAAAATCTTAAAAATGTGGGAAAGCTTATTTTACTGGGAACCAAAATTTCAGCATATGAAAATTCAGTTTCTTTTAAAATTTTATTTATTTATTGGTGAGTATTTGTACATACTTATGGCAAACCAAATGATTATTTTGATGTATATATACATAGTGGGACGATTACATGAATTTAATTACCATATAGATCACTTTTCACACTTTTTTTTGTACATTGGTTTCATTTGAATCCTTTGAAAGTGCATTTTTGGTGTGCTACCTTTAGCATTTGGGGAATTCTTTCACCAATTTCTCAAACAGCATAATCTTTTGTTGCTTATTTCTGGAAATTAGGAGCCAAAATGTTGTATGTGATTGTTGTGATGTGATTGCTCCTATCTTTTCTTACTTGATTTTCTACTTTAACATTCTCTTAGCTTTTTAAACAAATGCATTTCTTTTTTTTTTTTTTTTTTTTTTTTTGGTACCGGGGATT
>CM053417.1:29236139-29257526 GCA_028644305.1 Xerus rutilus
CGACCCCTGAGCCACATCCCCAGCCCTTTTTTGTGTTTTATGTAGAGACAGGGTCTCACTGAGTTGCTTAGTGCCTCGCCATTGCTGAGGCTGGCTTTGAACTCGCGATTCTCCTGTCTCAGCCTCCCTAAGTGCTGGGATTACAAGCGTGAGCCACCGCGCCCGGCTACAAATGCATTTCTTATGTTCCTTCACAATTTCATAGTTATGCATGGTTAACATATAGTAAATTTGAGTAACTAAGCATAGAATACATTATATTAATCTCTTCTTGACATCTTTACTATAGTTCAGCTGCTTTACATGATTTTACTCTTTCATGAAATCTTTAATAGCTATTAGAGCCACCCATTCAGTACAAATTGCTATAACTTAATTCACTAGAAAAAATGAGTGTCAGCTAATTGGTGTGTTTTCAGAGGCCAAATTAGGTTAGTGAAAAGACTTGCCATTTGATTACTTCACAGATATAGTAACCATTACCCAGAGGTTCTCACTTGAGAGTGAGTGTGGAGGGCAATTTTACTCCCCAGAAGACATTTGGCAAAGTCTGGAGACATTTTGGATTGTCCAAACTGGGGACAAGATGTGCTGCTGACATCTAGTGGGTAAAGGCCAGAAGCGCTTCTAAATATCTAACCATGCACAGGCACCCCGCCTCTACCAAAGAATTTTCCAGCTCAATAGTGCTGAGATTAAGAAATCCTGCCTTAAACTAATAATATTTTACCAAAGCAGAAGTCTGAGGAGGACTAACTTAAGAGTGTATGAAACAGCACTGACCAATAGAAGTTTCTGTGATGATGGAAATGATCTCTGCCTGTGCTGACCATTATAATATTCCTAGCCTCATGTAGCTATTGAACACTTGCACTAGTGTGACTGAGGAATTCAGTATAATTTTATTTTATATAAATTAATTTCAATGGCCACGTGTGACTAGTGGGTTCCATATTGGACTGAATTTAGAGGCATACAATCTAGTGGAGCATAGTCCTTGCTTTATATTCACACTGCCACTTCCTAGCTTTATGGCCTGAGTCTGTTACCCAATCTTCTTTTTTTATTTTTATTTATTTTTTATTTTAAAAATATTTTAGTTGTCCATGGACCTTCTTTTTTTCTTTCTTTCTTTATATATATATATATATGTATGCGTATATATATATATATATATATATATGTATTTATATGCAGTGCTAAGAATTGAACACAGTGCCTCACACATGGTAGGCAAGCTCTCTACCACTGAGCTACAACCCCAGCCCCACGTTACCCAATCTTCTGAGTCTCAGTTTCCTCATCTATGAAACAGAAAGTAATAATGGAACCTACTCTCTAGGATTGTAAATTTCAAATGAAATAATGCACAAGAAATAAAGCATGTAGCAGTGTCCAGCAGAGAAAACATCTGAGAGATGCTAACCGTTATTGCCAGAGATTGTGATGAGTATAGTAATTGTCATCATGTAAATGTGTCTTCTGAAGGTCATAAAAACACTATCTCCCTTGGGAGATTATTTAAAGGTCATTTCAGAGGCAGAGCTCTCTCAGCCTTCACATAATTACTACAGATATGTCCCTGTGCCTCTTTGAACTTTGATTTTCCCATTTGTAAAATAGGAATAATAAAAATGATAATCATGATAATGCCACTTCCTTAGCTGTCCATGTCACAGACTCATTGGGATGTGGAAGTTCTTTGAAAAGTCCACAGCCACTGGGCACGGTGGTGCCTGCCTGTAACCTTAGTGACTCAGAAGGCCGAAGCAGGAAGATCATAAGTTCAAGGCCAGCCTCAGCAACTTAGCAAGGCTCTAAGCAACTTACTGAAACAGTGTTTTGAAATAAAAAAAAATAAAAAGGGCTGGAGATGTGGCTCAGTGGTAAAGTGCTCCTAGGTTCAATCCCTTGTACCAAAAAACGAAAAACAAAAGAGAAAAATCCAGAGCCCTATGTTTATGGTTTGTGCTATTAGTTTGTACCCAGCAGTGCTTTTGTCCTAATTGAGTGCCCAAGTCCTGCCTTGGTAGGTAGAATTGTCTTCAGTTTGGAATGAGTTTCTGAATTGGAGAAGTGGAACTGGAAAGCAGCAGGCAACCAGGAGCTCCTCACAAATGTCAGTCATCCAGCAGTAGTGTGGTAGGAGGACAAGGGACCACTTTAAGGATGCATTAAAACTTGGTATTTGGGCCCAGGTCCTTAAATCCAGGGAAGGACAATCTTCTTATGGATAAGGGAGAGTAATAACAACAGCTAACATCTATGGACTATTACCATGTTATACCTCATGCCAAGAGCTTTATATGAGTTAGTTCACCAAACTTGATAGCAGGGCCCTTTTCTCTTTTGAGCACTGTTCTGAGCTCTTTTTAGCACATAGTAGAAATTCAATAAATGGTTATTAAATAAATAAGTCCTCATAGTTAGCCTCTGATAAAGGCACTACATTTAGCCCCACTTAATGATAAAAAAATTTAGGTTTTGGATAGGTTAGTATTTTGCCCAAGATCATACATAAGAGTGATCAGCAACAGATCATATTCAAACTTAGATTGGCCAACTCCATAGCCTAGCCACTCCGCAACTATGTTATAGTTCTTCCTTAGAAGGTCAGTCTGCCAGATTTCTCTTTCTGTGCCAAAGATGCATCTTCTTAGGAGCTATTGGATAAGAGAATTGAAAGCATTGCAAAAAGACATGGTTTTAAAGTCATTCATTGTACTCACTCTCAAATTTTGTACTCACTCTCCCAAATTTTGTTCCCAGACATGTGCTACTGTGTTTATTTTAAACGAGGCATAAAGAGATTATATGGCTTATCCAAGGCCACACAGCTTGTCAGGATCTGCATTAATCTGATGTCATGGTCCTTAAAAAACTCCAAGTCTGATAGATGGAGGAAGAGTTTTAACTAATGGGGCCAAGGCTCTATGGGAGGAAAAAGAACACAATTTTTCATATTGTTAAACAATTTGCTTGAATTTTGAAAAGTAGAAACATAAAATATTTTCCTCATCTGATTTGAACATTTTGAACAAAATTCTTTGTGAAACAACACAAATACTAAATTATAACAATATAATTCAGTTATCTACTATAACATATAAGGGAGATGTTCAAAATGAGGGATAGAAACAAGAGAAAAGGGAAAGATACAGACATGGGAAAGTCTAGATATGGATAAGAAAAGATCAACAACACAGTAGGCATTGTATTTCAGAAAAATATTGTTACTAAGGATTCATAATATCATGTTGCGTTTTTCATCAACAACGTCTTTATTTATTTCTTACCCTGTGAACTTTATAGACCAAATATCAGCCCTCTATAAACTGGGGGTCATGTTACTTTCTCGTCCTTGTTACATCTAAGTCTTCTTTTTATAAAAACCCAATCATCCTGGGAAAATGGAGAAAGGAAGCCAAAGGGAGATTCTTCTGAGACTCATATGGGTTGGGCAAAGGAAAAGATCCTGAGGGCCTAGGGACATCTGCAAACCCATATTTTGAGCAGAGCCCAGTGGATGACGTGGAAAAGGCCTACTTTACTGAGTTTTCCATCAAGCATGTGGACAGATGTCTCTGCATGATTTCACTGTTCATTTGTGATGGTTGGAGTGGTCTCCAAAAAGCCTATAAAGGAAAGAGAAGGAGGGAAATGCCCACTGAACCTCCATGTATTTTTGAAGGACATAGTTTTACTTTTATATGTGAGGAATGTGTGTTTCTGCCATCCCTGTGGCTCCAGAAGCCAAATGCCCATGACCCAAAGCCATTTCATGCATAAATGACTTATTTTGCTTACTCAGAATTGGAGGAAGGAAGAATCTCTCTGGGATGATAATTTTCCAATAGAGATGAACTCCTGATTTGAGAAGATATTTTAAAAATCTCTTTAGAAATGCAGGAGAGTATGAGTGGGATATTTTAACTTTCCTGCAACTCTGTATATATTTTAAATAGAAAACAATCACTTAGGTTTCTAAACAATCAGAAAGTAGGAGACTGTTCTGAAGGCCTTGCTCTGAAGTCTGGTCCCCTACTAGGCAACTCAGGCAGGCCTTATGGTGAGCCTCTGCAAAATATGGCTTTTCTAGGATGAACTAGGAACTTTGAAAGTCTTAGTGAAACACAGAATACTGAGTACCTGGGCTCAAAGAAACACTAGGCTCCAAGTCTAGCCCCATCTTCGTTCTTAGGTGAAAAAACCAAGGCCCCAAAAAGGGACTTGATGAGTCCAAGGCCTCACAGCTGATTAATAACAGAGCTGGGGTTAGCACTCTCCAAAAATTGCTAGAGTCCTCATTAGAGACTGAAGTTTTAGACATGTTTAAAAATATCTTCCTTTGTGGTCACATTTCTCTATAGCATTCAAATTGCTTTTCCTTCACCATTCTTGCCCTGCCATCCATTTTTTTATGGCTGCCCAATTCAGCTTTTCTGTTTTAGCCATGCCCAGGACCCAACATGCTTTGCAACAGGATATCTTTAAAGCATGAAGTCCTGCCTCAAACTCATCTGGGAGCTTCTGGAAAGTACTTTTTTCTATTTTATTTATTTATTTCTTTTTATGTGGTACTGAGGATTGAACCCAGTGCCTTACACGTGCTAGGCAAGCACTCTATCACTGAGCCACAACCCCAGCCCTGGAAAGTTCATATTGCTGGGCCCTACTCCATCTGAGAAATCAGAATCCCTGGGGGACAAGGAATCCATGATTGTATTCCTGCTGAAAAGTTTTATTTTATTTTATTTTTTGGTACTGGGGATTGAACCCAGGGGTACTTAACCACTAAGCAACATCCCCAGCCACTTTTACTTTTTTATTTTGAGATAGGATCTTGCTAAGTTGCTGAGGCTGGCCTTGAACTTGTGATCTTCCTGCCTCAGCCTTCTGAGTCACTGGGATTATAGGTATGCACCACTGTGCCCATCTTATAATAGTAGTTTTAAAAACCTTGCTGTTTATAAAATTCTTCAATTGTACCAGCACTGTGCTGCTTTTTGTGCATTATTTCAATTATTCCTTATATGCTTGCTGTGAACTTCCCTCTCACTCTCAAGTGGACAATAGAGCAGTGTCTAGTGGGGCAGGGGGCAGGCACTTCCTATATTCATTTAAGTGCTCCTCCTAGGCACTGTGAAGATGGTGGGGACACCACTCCCAATGTGGCTTTTTCTTTTCCTAGGCTCTTCCAACAAGGGATTGTTGGGCCTAATGTTTAGGGAAACATAGCAGATTTTGGTTCTCTTGCTTCTCCTATCCCTTTCTCTTTTCCCTTCAGGTAGTGTTGCCTAGTGGGAAAAGCTTTGGGTACATCATTTGTTTCTTAAAATTGGCAGTCTTATTTCTTTCCCTGCCTAGGAATGGGGTGAGTTGCATGAGTGAATAAGTATGAAAATGCTTAGAGCACTGTCCCTTGGGGTCCTCTCTGCTTCTGCACAAGAGGAGGGAACCAGGAATCTCCTTTCTGCCCTTGCCTTTCTGGGCCTTTCTCTCTTCCTTCACCAGTTGTCCTCTAGCTTGGCCCAGCTTTAGGTCGTCTTTCAAGTGATCCTTCTTTTTCTGCCCTTCTGGTCTCCTGTCTAGCCTTAAGCCTTGGGACATGCCATTTTTTACTCCATGACTATCTGGTGCCCCTTATCCTGAAGCCTCCTTCAGTGGCCTGTTGATACTACTCCAGAAGCACCTGGCTTCTGCCCCAGGCCTTGGACCAAAGAGGTACAAGACTCAAGTGTGAGAGCAGACTGGACTCTGGGCAAAAGGGATGTGAATGAGACAAGTGCCTTCCCTGTGTCTTGTTGTCCCACAAAAATCATTCTAGGTCAGAGTCCTCAGGCTCTTCTTGGTCATTTGGGGTTTGTAGCTGTTATCTGTTCTCTTTGTCCCCATACCTACCTCATCTATGCTGACCCTCAGTGCCCCAGTGCTCAAACTGTCCAAAACTTTGTCTGCCTGGTAAATGGTCCATTCTGAGGTCTGCCTCCCCTATTCATGATTACTTCAGCCTGCTCTAAGGGATCCCTTTTAGTCCTTTCTGCCACTTTATTTATTTATTTATTTTTAGGTTTTTTTTTTTTTTTTTTTTTTTTTTTTTTTTTTTTTTTTTTTTTTTTTGGTACTGGGGATTGAACTCAGGGGCACTCAACCACTGAGCCACATCCTCAGCCCTATTTTGTGTTTTATGTAGAGACAGGGTGGAGCTGTCCACAAAGCACCCTCCAACCCTCTTGTGGCTAGACCACCTCCTATCCCTTGCTTCCTCATTAGCTCTTTCCCTTTACTTTCACCTTCTCTTATTCTTTGGCCTTATTTATATCTGAATCTCAGCATCCTGAGCCTGGCTTTTCTGCTGCCTGCCTAACTCAGCTTTGTGATGTATTTTGGACAGTCTTCTCTGCCTCAGTCTTGGACCTCAATCTCTTTTCTGCCTTCTGTCTCTGTGTACCACAGATGTAGGCAACATGCCTTGTGACTTTCTGTTCCACACATCTTAGGACCTAAAGATCCTTCCTATACATATAGTCAATACCCTAGAGTTTTATCCTGAGAATCCTTGTCATGAAATGTCATAAGAGAATGCATGATCATATTGTCTCACATCCTCATTTTGTTAATATAGGAACTGAGGCTCACAGAGGAGCTATGACTCGGGCAAGGCTGCAAAGATAATTTGTTGGAAGAGGAGAAAAAGAACCCAGGCCTTCTGATTCCTAACATAATGGTATTCTTAAAGTTTTTGTGTATATTCTTTTTCTTTGTCATCAGGAAATATGTTATTTTATGTAACACTTAGAGGCTCTGAAGTTAAATTGCCTAGGTTGAAATCCTACCTTGAACTTGAATGTGCCATGTACTTGCCATATGACCACTGTCAGTTACTCAGTCTTTCAGTTTCCTCATCTACAGAATGAAAGGAGTGACATATGGGAAAATATTTCAAATAGTGCCTGCATATATTCATTGTCCAGTAAATGTTAACTATTTCATTTTGTCTTTGCCCCCATAGTACCTAAAACAAACCTGAGCATATGGTAGATGTGTAGAAAGATTCTGCATACTAAGGAGAGAGGTCCTGGGGATTAATATTATGACTTTGTTGTCTGGTTCAAAGGGAATGAGTCTAGTGGTGGCTATTTTAGGCTAGGTAGGAAGAGAGGATGATGCCTATGATTTGGGGCCAGAGAACCTTAGAATCACTCTTTCCACATTCCAGGTAGGCAGCTGGCTCTTTGTCCGGGTGCAGAGCTATCCAGGGTGTTAAGGGTTAAGGAAATTTGTGGTCCTCCAGGCTCACAGGTATCACCTTGACTGAAAATGTCCAGGGCTCTGATTCTTGGAGGCGTTTCTATTTGTGTGAGCATGTACCCTTTGGGGACAACATGTACTCTTCTTTGCCTTCCCTTCCCCATGAAGTTCATCTGGAAACTTCTCTGTTTCACCCCAGAATTGGGAGAACAAAGACTATTTATCATAACCATAGGATGATGATGCTAAAATGGCTTCTCCCTGTCCCTGCCCTATGGGTTGCAAGGTCTCAAGATGAAACCAAAAAGTTACCAGTCACCTTCACAAAGGGCATAGATAGTTAAGCGAGAGATGGGGGCACATTCATGAAGTCTGGTTTCTCATCCTGCTTTATCTCCCATGCCTTTCCTGGCCAGGAAGTGACCTTCACTGTCTCTTCTCCTTGATGCCTTTGGAATTCTGAGGACAGGAAATATGTGTCAAATTCCATGGAATCCAATGAACTGTGTCAAATTCTCATCCTGCACCAGCACCTCCTTCCCTGCCTTCTGCTTTTGCTTTTTTTCTTCTTTGGAGATTTTCAACCCCTCTCACAACTGATGTATTATTGACCACTAGGAGCAGTGATCAGAGCAACCACCACAAATCATAAAATCAAAACCTCAGATACACTCTGCTTCAGATAGGGAACTGATGGAGAGTTTAGGGAAAGAGCTCTTGGCACATTTCAAGCTATGAAATCAATCCTTAGGGCCCTCAATTCTGACCCTTCTTTTTTGCTCTTCTCCTTTCTCCTTCCTTCCTTCCTTCCTTCCTTCCTTCCTTCCTTCCTTCCTTCCTTCCTTCCTTCCTTCTTTCCTTCCTCTGTATCTTCTTTTTTTCTTGAGATGAGGGTCTCACTATGTTGCCCAGGCTGGCCTCAAATTCTTGGACTCAAGGGCTCCTCCTGCCACAGGGTCCTGAGTAGCTGGTACTATAGATACACCAAACTGTTCCTGGCCTAGCTCTTCTCTTGAGTTCCCCAACATCCTCAGGCTTTCCTGAGCCCCATTACTGCTACACCATTTTAGCCTGACAACCTGAGGGTGCCCATGCCACAGATCTATCTCCTTTAAGTTCTCTCATAAAAATATTTGGCAGGACACTTTATTCTTAAAACAATCAGGGCTGGAGTTATGGCGCAGTGTGGGCTGGGGTTATGGCGCAGTGGTAGCGTGCTTACCTAGCACATGTGAGGCACTGGGTTCGATCCTCAGCACCACATAAAAATAAAATAAAGATATCTTGTCCACCTACAACTAAAAAATAAATATTAAAAAAAACAATCAGTATATCTCTGCAAAGATGGTAGGGGCTGATAATGGCCTGGTGAGTTATACCATTTTCAGGTCCTATAATAGGCCAGTGCACATTCTTTGGGGCAAGAGCGAGTAGACATTTCATACTTACCAGATTTCACTAAGTGGGAGAAGAGTATAGTGGCCAGGTCATAGCCTTTTAAATCAGCCAGCACTGGAATTTAGACCTAGCTTTATTATTTACAATTTGCATAACTTTATACAGACTAATTTCAGCAAGATCTCGTTTTCTCATCTGGGAAATGGGCATGAAAATAGTAAGAATAAAATAATAGTGCCTACCTCATAAGGCTTTTGTGAGGTTTCAATGAATGCATGTAAAATCATTTTTCACAGTGCCTGTCTGGTACAGAGTGAGGATTCAGCAATTTCCTACACACACGTAGTGCTGAGCATTAGATCCAAGGCTTTGCACATGCTAGGAAAATGCTCTACCACCGCCATATCCCCAACTCTAATTGTATACTATTAATTACCCCTGACAAAAGGCAAGAATGGAGCCTTTATTTTTATTTTTTAATTTAAGAATAGAGCTTTTAATCATAGGATATGTACATTGAAAGACAGACTCCCTGTTGATTGGGCCTTGAGGCCACTAGAGGGATGGCAGAATGAACTTTTAGGCCACATTATTTGTATTTCAGTGCCCCACTCGGGATCTAAGGTGTTAGAGGTGGCATGAGATGGGTCTTCCTGAGCTTCCACAGGGTTACTGGGGGGATGGGATGGGGAGGTGTAACAGGGAGGAAGGGCAGGCAGAGCTAGAGGAGAAGCTACAACCATTTAAGCAGAAGTGCTGGGGTGGGGGTAGGGGGAAAAGGCAAAAAGAAGGAAAAAGAGGGAAGAAAAGGAGGAACAGAAAGGAAGGAAGAGAAAATGCTGCTGGTGTGGTGGTTGCTGCTGCTTCTCTGGGATGAGGACTTGAGCTGGGTTTTCCTTTTGTTCCCAGAGAGTGTCTCTTATTAAATACCTGTTTACTTGCACTATATAGTGATCTAAATTTTGATGGGAGCCCACATGTAGTGCCACCTCCTGAAATGAGACAAGACAGGTTAGCTGAACTGATCTATTCTCAGGAGTAAGAGACTGATTCAATAAGATATGAGATAATGTGCTCCAATTTGTTCTTTTCTGCTTACTACAATCTATGTTTTTTCTGCCTTTGCCAACCTATTATCGGAAAATTTCTAACTCAAATATCTCCATAGCTATGGATCCTACTTTAACATGTGAAACTTTCTGAAAATAAAGTTTCAACGGGGGGACTATGGGACACCAGAATATGAGTCATGAAATATAAAGGCTTGGCCAGGCGCCGTGGCTCAAGCCTGTAATCCCAGCACTTAGGGAGGCTGAGACAGGAGAATCGCGAGTTCAAAGCCAGCCTCAGCAACGGCGAGGGGCTAAGCAACTCAGTGAGACCCTGTCTCTACATAAAACACAAAATAGGGCTGGAGACGTGGCTCAGTGGTCGAGTGCCCCTGAGTTCAATCCCCAGTACCCAAAAAAAAATATGAAGGCTTGGTGTGATGAAGATAATTAAAATGAATCAGAGCCTGGCATGGTGGCGAATGCCTGTAATCCTGGCAGCCCTGGGAGGCTGAGATAGGAGGATCACGAGTTCAAAGCCAGTTACAGCAATGTAGTGAGGCCCTAAGCAACTCAGTAAGACCTTGTCTCTAAATAAAATACAAAAATGTGCTGAGGATGTGGCTCAGTGGTTAAGCATCCCTGGGTTCAATTGCTGGTAGCAAAACAAACAAAGAAACAAAAAAAGCAAATACAGGCAAGTTCTCTGCACTCCTTTTATTTGCCTAAAAGCAGGACTTAAATTTACAAAGACAAAAGGTATCTCATCGCTCCTTCCACCAAGAGAAAATAGGTTAGTCACTGAAGACAGCCTTAAACCCTCATCAGCCTTGAGATAAGACCAGATGAATTTATTCTAACAAGCTTTACTTTTTTTAAAAAAATTTTTTTACTTGTAAATGGACACAAATATCTTTATTTATTTATTTATTTTGGTACTGGGGATTGAACTCGGGGCACTCGACCACTGAGCCACATCCCCAGCCCTATTTTGTGTTTTATGTAGAGACAGGGTCTCACTGAGTTGCTCAGCGCCTCCCCATTGCTGAGGCTGGCTTTGAACTCGTGATTCTCCTGTCTCAGTCTCCCTAAGTGCTGGGATTACAGGCTTGAGCCACCGCGCCCGGCTTATCTTTATTTTTTTAATGTGGTGCTGAGGATTGAACACAGTGCCTCATGCATGAGAGGCAAGTGCTCTACCACTGAGCTACAACTCCAGCCCTACAAGCTTTACTAACTTTTATCTGCCATTTGTTTACCCCACCTGCACACCAGGTAGCTGCCCTTAGAGATTCACAGTCCTTCAGGGCACTTACACCTGCTCCTAGGAACATAATCAAACAGACATCTGAAAGCTAACTAGTTGGCCTTGAGCCTGTTGAGAGCTGCTGCTGTTCTTGGTCCCTACTGGGAAAATGCCAATCATGCCTACTATCTCACAAAGCCCTGCTTTTTGCATGGAAATTGTTGTATCCAGTTGTATCTTGAATGGAACTTGATATGAAAGCCCTACTCAACCAAATGAACTCTGTGAAACAGTGGAGTGACTATCCACAATGGATCCATCCTGGTTATTGGTGGACTCCTGGAGTAGAACTTCTAGAGCTCATTGTGTGATCTGAGGAGCAGCTCTCCTTGTTATAGTGTCCAAGGGCTGCGTTTCAAGGGCTGGCTGAACCTCTGGTGCCTTTCTGCCAACCTCATGCAAGGAAAAGAGGAAAGAGGTGTGATTATAGACTCCTCTCCCCTGGAGGTTAGCTTATTTAATGATTAATAAGGGTTATATAGCCCTCTTTTGATATTTTCACTCTGGGAGGATCCCAGATTCCTCAGTAAATTGGCGTCCTGGCATCAGATCCTTCCTTTAGAGCTAGCTGAGAGGTTTCAAGGAAGAAGATAATCACCTCCTCTTATTATCAACTCCAGGGCTCTTCATCCGCTGCTTGGCAGATACACCCCTTGTTGAAGGCATAAAGTATAGTCATAGTTTGAAAGGGATTGAAGACATTCTTTTGAAAGCAGGGGAATCTAAGACAAGGTGAGCCATTGCAGGGCTTTTCACATGTTCTAACATGTTGGCAGGGTCTCATCTATCCCGCTGACGACTCACTTAAGAGAGTAGCAACATAGATTCTTCATAAATAAGTGTTTGTAGTGGCTCAGGAGGCCGAGGCAGGAGGATCCCAAATTCAAAGCCAGCCTCAGCAATTTAGCAAGACCCTAAGCATTTTAGTGGAACCCTGTTTCAAAATAAAAGGGTGGGGACCTGGGAGGTGGCTCAGTGGTTAAGCATTCCTGAGTTCAATCCTTGGTATCCCTCACAAAAGAAAAGTTTGTTATAGGGTAAAAATGAGCTTCATGGGGGGTACACAGTTTTATACTGCAGCTTACATAAATCCAAAGGTACCCCACTTTTGACTTATTCCTTAATTAGAACTCTAGCTTGTAGGACGCCTAGTTTTCTCTTGCTGTGTAACAAATGATAAAGGATTTAGTCTCTTACAACAACACAAATTTACTACCTCAGCTTCCACCAGTCAAGAGTCCAGGTTTGACTTAATCGGGTTCTCTGCTCAGGGTCTCATCAGACTGCAGTCAGTGTGTGAGCCAGGGCTGAAGTCTCATCTAAGATTTAAGGTCATCTTTCCAACTAGTTATTGGCAGAATTCAGTCTTTTTAAATATTAGACTGTAGGACCAAGGTCCTTGGTTTCTTGGCGGCAGTTAAACTGAGGGTTGCCCTCAGCTACTAGTGGCCCCCTGACATGTGTTTCTCCACAACCTGACAGTTTGTTCCTTCAAGGCCAATAAGACAGCATGTGCTACAGAGTTAAATCTCTTTGACTTATAGACCCCTTTTAAAGGGCTAGTCTGATTAGGTTAGGTCCACCCACATTCATGCCTACTGAGGTGAAAATCTTGGAGGCCAACCTAGAATTCAGTCTACCACCAACTCTATGAAAATCATTTCATTCTATTAGATTGTTAAAACGAAACACGAGGCCAGCTGCTTTCCATTAGCACTCTCCATTCTAGGAAGGCAGCAGAGCTGTCAAGCACAGTCTTCTGAATCCTTGAACCTAAATCAGCTTGTGATTAAACAATTTCAACAACCTTGGAAGACAGGCCTCCCCTCCTCCCCCCCTTTTTTTAACCTCTAGAGCTCTTGTCCAGCTCTCAAGTGAGATAGGAAAGGCAAATTTGGAACCTGAGCATTTGGGGTTGGCCTAGAGAAGCATTTTTTATTATTTTTTTTTAGTTTTAGGCAGATGCAATACCTTTATTTACTTTTATGTAGTGCTGAGAATCGAATCCAGTGCCTCACACATGCTAGGTGAGCACTGTACCACTGAGCCACAAACCCAGCCCTAGAGAAGAATTTTTTAATTTTTATTTTATTTATTCTAATTAGGGTTACATGATAGCAGAATGCATTTTGATTCATTGTACACAAATGGAGCACAACTTTTCACTTCTCTGGTTGTACACAATATAGAGTTGCACCATATGTGCAGTCACACATGAACCTAGGGCATTGTTGTCCATCTCATTCACCATCTTTCCTGCCCCCATGTTCCCTCCCCTCCCTTTCCTCTCCCTTGACCAAAGTTTCTCCATTCTTCTCTCATGCTCCCTCCCATATTATGGATCAGCATCCACTTATCAGAAGGAACATTTGGCCTTTGGTTTTTTGGGATTGGCTTACTTCACTTAGCATAATGTTCTCCAAATCCGTCCATTTACCTGCAAATACCATAATTTTATTCTCTTTTATTGCTGAGTAATATTCCATTGTGTATATATACCACAGTTTCTTTATCTGTTCATTTATTGCAGGGCATCTAGGTTGCTTCCACAGTTTAGCTATTGTAAATTGAGCTGCTATAAACATTGAAGTGGCTGTGCCACCGTAGTATGCTGTTTTTAAGTCCCTTGGGTATAGACCAAGGAGTGGGATAGCTGGGTCAAATGGTGGTTCTATTCCAAGTTTTCTAAGGAATTGCCCACTACTTTCCAGATTGGTAGCACCAATTTGCAGTCCCACCAGCAATGTATGAGCGTGACTTTTCCCCCCACAACCTCGCCAACACTAATTGTTGCTTGTATACTTGCTAACTGCCTTTTTAACTGGAGTGAGATGAGATCTTAGAGTAGTTTTGATTTGCATTTCTCTAATTGCTAGAGATGTTGAACATTTTTTCATATGTCTGTTGATCGATTGTACATCTTCTTCTGAGAAGTGTCTGTTCAGCTCCTTAGCCCATTTATTGATCGGGTTGTTTGTTTTTTTGTTGTAAAGTTTTTTGAGTTCTTTATATATCCTGGAGATCAGTGCTCTATCTGACATGGCTGTGCCAAAAATTTGCTCCCAGAATGTAGGCTCTCTGTTCACCTCATTGATTGTTTCTTTTTTTTTTTTTAAATTTTTTTTTTTAGTTGTAGATGGACACAATGTCTGTATTTTATTGCTTTGTATGTGGTGCTGAGGATCGAACCCAGGGCCTCACGCATGCGAGGCAAGCGCTCTACCGCTGAGCTACAATCCCAGCCCCATTGATTGTTTCTTTTGCTGAGAAGCAGATTTTTAGTTTGAATCCATCCCATTTATTGATTCTTGCTTTTATTTCTTGTGCTTTAGGAATCTTGTTAAGGAAGTTGGGGCCTAATCTGACATGATGAAGATTTGGGTCTACTTTCTCCTCATTTAGGCACAGGGTTAGAGAAGCATTTTTTTAAAATATTTTTTAATTGTTGATGGGTCTTTATTTTTTAAATTCATGTATTTTTTAGTGGTGCTGAGAATCGAACCCAGTGCCTCACACATGCTAGGCAAGTGCTCTACCACTGAGCCACACCTCAGGCCAAAAAGCATTTTAATTATGACTTGATAGTGAAACTATATATCTCTGCTGGGACAGTCTTCCTGATGATCATTATTACATGACTGCTTATGCTCCTTGGACATGGTTCTGAAGGTCTCTCATCATGTACTGCAGGGAAAAAAACTTGTATATCTTCTTTCCTTACTTGGGTAACCAGCTTTTTCATAGGATTTCCTGCAGAGAAGTCTTTTACATAAAGTGTATCTGAAATTGTCCCCATATGTTCAAACAAGGGGACCACATTTTTCACTGTCTCCTATTTGCTACACCAATACTCCTCCCTGCTTGCTCCTGGATTTGTCCTTCCACTAATACATATAATGAGCACTTTATATGTGCTTGGTATCAGGCTAGGTACTGGTGATACTCAGATAAGCAAAATGCAGTCCCTTTCCTCAAAGTGGCATCAGTTATGGCAAAGGAGTGGACAAAGGAGCAAAGCCTGGAGCAGCCAGTCACAATGGCAACTATTAAGAATACAAGTACTACTAAATGTTGATGAGGATGTGGGGAAGAGGCACACTCATCCATTGATGGTGGGACTGCAAATTGGTTCAACCAATCTGCAAAGCAATATGGAGATTTTTTAGAAAACTTGGAATGGAACCACCATTTGACCCAGCTATCCCATTCTTTGGTCTATACCTAGAAGACTTAAAAACAGCACACTACAGTGATGCAGCCACTTCAATGTTTACAGCAGCTCAATTCATAATAGCTAAACTGTGGAACCAACCTAGGTACCCTTCAGCAGATGAATGGATTTAAAAAAGGCTGTATGTATACACAATGGAATATTAGTCAGCCATAAAGAAGAATGAAATTATGCCATTTGCCAGTATATAGATGGAACCAGAGAGTATTACACTAAGTGAAATAAGCCAGTTCCAAAAAACCAAAGGCCAAATGTTTTCTCTGGTATGTGTATGCTAACACACCACAAGGGAGGGTATAAAAGATAAGTATAGAAGTTCATTGGCTTAGACAAAAGGGAATGAAGAGAAGGGAGGGGGGATTAGAAAAAGGAAATTAGGAAAGACAGTAGAATGAATCAGATATAGCTTTCCTATGTTCATATATGAATACACGACCAGTGTAACTCCACATCATGTACAACCACAAGAATGAGATCCTAATTAGGATAAGTTATACTCCATGTATGTGTTATATGCCAAAATACACTCTACTGTCATGTGTATCTAAAAAAAACAAATAAAAATTATACACACACAACAACAACAAACCTTGTAAGACAACAAGTGTAGTATCAACAATAAAAAAAAAACCACAGGAAAAAATAAAAAACCTGGAACAGAAGTGGCAACATTTGAGCTGGGTCTTAAAGAATGTGTAAGATTTCAAGGATGTGGAGATTAAAAAGATGATGTTCCAGGCTAAGTGGACAGCCTGTACAGGTCACAGAGAAAGAAGAACATGCTATGTTTAGGGAATGACTGATAATTCTAATTCTGGGTGACCAGACCATGGCAATGTGAGTGAGGGTGGGCTGCTAGGAGACTGGAGGGGTTCAGGGAGCACCAGATTATAGAGGGTCTAAAGTTCTTGCTGAATATCATAAATAAAATTATAGATGAGTCAGGCCAAAGGCCATAATTAATGAGTACTGGTATAATTAAGGAGCAAATTTGTTTTAAATTCATATTAGCCATAATGAGACACAGGAGAGAAATATAGACCTCTATGAAGAGGTACTTGGGAAGTGTGTTGGTTTTGTGTCACTGTCACAATATACCTGAGAGAAGTCTATTTAAAAGAGGAAAGATTTATTTTGGCTCGTAGTTTCTTTCATGGTCATTTGGTCTGGTTGTTTTTTTGGTACTGGGGATTGAACTCAGGGGTACTCGACCACTGAACCACATCTCCGGCCCTATTTTGTTTTATGTAGAGACAGGGTCTCACTGAGTTGTTTAGGGACTCGCCATTGCTGAGGCTGGCTTTGAACTCGCGATTCTCCTGTCTCAGCTTCCCAAAGTGCTGGGATTACAGGTGTGCACCACCATGCCCGGCTGGTTGTTTTTAGGCCTGTGTTGAGGTAGCACATCATGGTTGAAGCATGCACTAGAGGAAAGCTGCTTAGCTCATGGTGAACAGGAAGCAAAGAGAAAACTTGCTTTTATAACAAAGCCCTTCCCCATCAAACCCACTAAGCTATGGATCAATCCATGATGAGGTCAGAGCCTGTGTGATACAATCACTTTCAAGAGGCTCTACTGCTGGGCTGGGGTTGTGGCTTAGTGGTAGAGCGCTTGCCACACATGCGGGAGGCACTGGGTTCGATCCTCAGCACCACATATAAATAAATGAATAAATAAAGGTCAATCAACAACAAAAAAATTTAAAAAAAGAGGCTCTACTGCTGGACATTGTGCATTGGGGACCAAGCCCTAAGCACACATGACTTTGGGGGACAGCTTGATCCAAACCATAACAGGAAGCAAGGTTCTGTTTAGTAAGGTCAGCCTGAGAACAAAAAGGAAGAACTTCTGTCAGTGGTGGTGGTTGTTAAGTAGGAAAAGAAACCTCTTTCTCCTCTGTAAGGGTCCCAGCCTAGTCTAATTGAATGAAGATCCACACCCAGAGTTCATATGGCTGGGACTGCTAGGAATATACTCTATGCATCAAGGATGAGTGGGGGTTCAAGAATGTTCTGCACAGATGAATCACCCAGGGAGTGGTGAGGCCCACCTGGCTGGAGGGCAGGTCCTGCTAAATTGACAAACAAGGGAGTTTCCTCACCAGGATGAGTCCTTCTCTGCCTCCTATAGCATGCCTCTACTTCTATTGCTGACTACAGAAGCAATTCTAGATTACTGCCCTTTCTTTTATTGAATTTATGCACTCATCCAGCAAATATTTATACAGTGCCTGCTCTGTCAAATCCAACAGTAAATCCTGTGACTTCCATTTTAGGTGTTGAGAGTATCAGAGATGAATGCAATAGACAGAACGGCTGCCCTCATGGATTGTATATTCTGGTAGCATAAACACATGAGAAACTAGCAATTAAGTTATTAATATAGAATAGAATTTCAGGTAGTAAGGAGTGCTATGAAGACATTGATAAAGGACAAGGGCATGGGAAGTGGGGGTGCTCTAACTAGGACAATGGTGGAAGTGCTCTGTGTAGGGAGTAACATTGAATGTGTGAATGCTGCATTATAACTGTCTTGAGAAAGAGCCCTCCAGGCAAAGGGAGCAGCTAATGTAAAGAGCCTGAGATTTATAACTAAAAGAACAAATAATAATAAAAATCCCAAGATTGAAAGAGTCTGGGTGTATTGGAGCCTAGGAACAAGGTGGGAGAGTAGAAGGCTTTGTGGTCAGTGGGGAAATGGAAATAGAGCCAGATCACATAAGGCCCCTGGTAAGGGGCTGGGATTTTACTCTGAGCTTAATGACAAGTCACTGACTAAGGGAGAGGGGGGCTTGAGAAAGGGGTTGATGCAAATGATGTGGCAGCTTAGTATGAAAAGAAGAATTTCAAATACATCACTAATGTGGAAATAATAATTTGGTTATATTAGGCTAAATCAAATATATTAAAAATAATTTCACCTGTTTTTGGGGATTATTATTATCATTATCTTTTAAGATGTGGCTATTAGAAAGTTTAAAATTACATATGTGGCTTGTAATTGTGCTAATGTTAACACTTCTATTTAATGTCACTCATCTAGGAAATGATTGTAAATAAAGAAGAGGGCCAAGGTCAGAGCCCGGGTGCTACAACATTTCAAAGTCAGGGAGAGATGCAAGATCCAGCAAAGGAGACTGAGAGGGAACAACCAATAAGGTAGGCGGAAAATTGAGGGAGTGTGATGTTCCAAAGAGCAAGTGATACAATTATTCAAAAAAGAGGGAGTGATCAAAAGAAGAGTCAGATGCTGCCAGAAGGTCAGGTAACTGCTGAATTTAACAGGAGCAGTTTTGGTGGTGGGTTTTGGAAGCAGCTGGCCTTGGAAGCCTGGTTGGATGGAGAGTGATCAAGAGAGTACAAAGTAAGGACCTAACACAGTGAGTACAGATGACCCTTTTGAGTTTTGCTTTAAAAAGAAGCAGAGAGCTCTTACGGTAATAGGAAGACAGGTTGAAATCACTATTGCTGTGTTTTCTTGTGGGGAGAAAGTACCACATGGCCCAGCTGAGGGGTTAATGGTAGTGTTGTCCTCAGGGCCTTTAGGATTTGGTCGGGGAAATAAGGCAAGAAGGCTGAAAGAATTTCAGACCATCTAAACTCTAGGGTTAGATTGAATGGTTCTATTAGTGCTCTAGGGTTCAGATGCTGTCACAATGCCCTCTTTGTTTTCCCTTTTGTCTTTCATAGTTTCCTCTTTAATGATAATTTTCCTTTCTTCTATCATCATAGGTGGTGGGTCAAAAGCAATGTTAGCCTACTATGACCTGGTGTTTTGGGTAACAGGCTCCTTTTCTATGGGCTTCTCCAACGTTCAGAGATAGTTTATTTCCCCAATATCTAAAAAGTCTTCCTTAGTGGCAGGGAGTAGGGATGCTGCCATGTTTACTACAATGGCCAGGAAAATCACAGTGATTTTTTATTTATCACCCCCAAAGCCCCATCATCCTACCTCTAAATAAGGCATTTCCTATGTCTATGCATTTGTTCATTCTGGACATTGCACATTAACAGAATCATTGTCTTTTTATTTTTTATTTTTATTTTTGGTACTGGGGATTGAACTCAGGGGCACTCGACCACTGAGCCACATCCCCAGCCCTATTTTGTGTTTTATGTAGAGACAGGGTCTCACTGATTTGCTTAGCAGCTTGCTGTGGCTGAGGCTGGCTTTGAACTCGCAATTCTCCTGTCTCAGCCTCCCTAAGTGCTGGGATTACAGGCTTGCGCCACCACGCACAGCTTCATTGTCTTTTTAAAAAGAGTCTAATTCTAGGACTGGGGTTGTGGCTCAGTGGTAGATCACTTGCCTGACATGTGTAGGGCACTGGGTTTGATCCTCAGCACCTCATATAAAAATAGCAAATAAATAAATAAATAAATAAATAAATAAATAAATAAATAGATGTATTTTAAAAAAGAGTCTAATTCTCCTTAATGGCGATTCTACTTGTACATCTTTTTGGAATAGTTTCAGAATCTAACTGAGGCATAAGGAGTGGGGTGAAATGACTGCTGATCTAGGATATCAAACAATGATCTTTCTCTTCCTCTGGATTTTGTTTTAGTGATCTGACTATGGCTGACTCACTAAATGATGTTCCTAGTTGTACAGAAGTTCTGGAGACCAGTGATGAGGGTAAGTAACTCAATAAAACCTTGATAACTAAAACTAGATTTACTGTGTTTGGCTCCCTAGGAAAAAGAACCAAGTTGTAAGAAAACAAGTTCATATGATATTTCTAATAACATTAGGCTTACTTCATATATCCTTTTCAGTTTTCTAACTTTTTCTCTGTCATCTCCGATTGTGATGGTCTATTGGTTTGTCTGCAATCTTCTTTGGAAAAAAACAATCAGAACAGCCCATGGTCTGACAGGTTCAACTGAGGTTTTATGGTAGATAGTAATCTAAGTTTAACAAATGGAGGAATTCGAGGTGTTAGGAGTAAAGACGGAGAGAAATAAAAGATACCACCTCACCCTTCCATTAAATAGGATTCCATTCACAAAAAATCCTCTTTTAGAAAACTTACCCAGATATATATTCATTATCTAAATTGTGATTCCTTCTGTGAGTGATAGGTGATCATAAATGGAGTAATAGAAAAGGAGATATAAGTCAAAAATTGTGATAAGATTTTGGTATACACATACAAAAGAAAAACACACAAAGAGAGACATTGCTTTTAAAGTCAGAACTGAACATAACAGTGAATTGGTTGTTCTTCAGCTTGTTTTTTTCTTTTTGCTGAGTTTTCTTTAGTAGTATATGGTGCAGAAGAATTTGTCAAGGACACAGAGATCGGAACCTCCTTGTGACTTCCTGGAGGCCTGACTTCACTTAGTATGTGGGTCAAGGGATGCTGAGGCTGGTCACCAATCCTTAAGTGCAAGACTTGTGTCTTCATCTCTGTGCTACTGCTGCTTAGTATTAAGTCTCAGAGACAGTGATCAGGCACTCCAAAATATTTAATAAATGAATGGATGAGTAAATGAATGAAAGGCCTCCTCACCAAGGCAGACCCAACTACCAAGCCAATGGATCTATCATTTTGGATATGAGCTGGACAGATGGCTACAGAAGAAGGTTGAGTGGATGTTAAGGAAATGCCTTTTCTCTGTTCTGAAGATTCTTTTAAGAAAATATTTAGGTACATTTTTAGAACTAGTCAGTGCTGGCCAGAGAATAAGATGGCTATTAGGAAGTTGAAGGGAAGAAGGGTTAATAAGAAACGTTTTCTTTAACCTCTCATTCCCTTTATCATCATCTCTGAACACTGATCTTGGTGTTTGTAAAAGGAGGACAAGTAATACTGAAGCTAGCTTCACAGCTTTGCAGTTTGGTATATAGTATGTGGGCTAGTTTCAAGCAGAGTAAAAAGATGTTTTCTTTTCAAGCAGCAATGTAACAGAACATGGTTGTTCAATTTTTAAAGCTAAATTCAACCTAGATGGGCTGCCCATGCGCATGGTGGATCAGCAAATATACAACTCAAAAGTAACAATTTCTTCTTTGGATTTAGCTGTGATTTCTCTGGGCTATTTTCTGGCATGTGACATGCTGCAGGCTCTCACAGATGATAATAGTGAAAGCTACTTGCTGTTTGGGAATACACAGTCCTTGGACTTGGACAGGGAAGTCAATGGCT
>CM053417.1:29257626-29270181 GCA_028644305.1 Xerus rutilus
TTGGTACTGGAGATTGAACTCAGGGGCACTCGACCACTGAGCCACATCCCCAGCCCTATTTTGTGTTTTATGTAGAGACAGGGTCTCACTGAGTTGCTTAGCGCCTCGCTGTTGCTGAGGCTGGCTTTGAACTCGCGATTCTCCTGTCTCAGCCTCCCTAAGTGCTGGGATTACAGGCTTGAGCCACCGCGCCCGGCTAGTCAATGGCTTTGTTATAAGAGAAGTCCAGTTAACTGTCAGCTCTCAGTTTTTGGTTCACTGACCATGACTGCTATTCTTCTTGGTGGCATAAGTTGCCCAGTATGTAGGTGGCCTATATAAACGTTGCTGAATACAAATATAGCTTTGGACCCATACCCACTGTCTAGATCAATCTGTCCTTTGTACTTTTATTAGTTTTTTTTTTTTTTGGTACTGGAGATTGAACTCAGGGGTACTCAACCACTGGGCCACATCCCCAGCCCTATTTTGTGTTTTATGTAGAGACAGGGTCTCACTGAGTTGCTTAGTGCCTCACCGTTGTTGAGGCTGGCTTTGAACTCGCGATTCTCCTGTCTCAGCCTCCCAAAGTGCTGGGATTACAGGCCTGAGCCACCACACCTGGCTTGTGCTTTTATTAGTTTTTGAAAGGCAGACTTTACAGAGCTCAGCTGGTGGCAGTATAAAGGCAATGCTTTAAACAAGAAAGCTTGAAAGGCTGATTTATACATTTGAATATATGGCAACCATGTTGAATTCCATCAGGGTTTCAAAAGTAACATAGTACTGGGCGTGGTATAAACCCAGCTGCTCAGGAGACTGAGGCAGGAGGATCACAAGCTCAATGCCAGCATCAGCAACTTAGTGAGGCTCTGAGCAACTAGAGAGACTTTGCCTTAAAATTTTAAGAAAGGGGGCTGGGAATGTGGCTCAGTGCTTAAGCACCCCTGGGTTCAATCCCCAGTACTCTGCTTCTCACCAAAAAAAAAAAACAACAGAAGTTACATAGCATGTGGATTGTTCCCATTGTTCCCAGATTCATATCTCATTTCCAGGGCTGAGACCAGGACTCATCTCCAGTCCTAGGGTCTGTTGCAGTCAGGATTACTGAGGCATTTTAATCAAAAGCAAACTGAAGAAGCTGGGGGTGTAGGTTAGTGGTAAAGTGCTTGCCTAGTATGTGCGAGGCCCTGGGTTTGATCCCCAGTACTGGGAGGAAAAAAATAACCAGGCTGAAGAATTAGACTCTTGCAGCTGACATTTTATGTCTGGGCACAGCAACAGGTTGTTCACTAAGGCTGTGATCTCACTGCTCTGAATCAACAAGCTGCCAATCCACCATGTTTGGCAGTTACCTTCTTGTGACTTCCATACTACCCCACAGGACAGAATGGAAGCATTTACTTCTTCTGATGGCCATGGTTGAAAAAGACACACGTTGCTTAAGGTGTTTTGAATCCTTGTGGGAAAATAAGTTTTTTTTTTTTCTGATCAGCAAAGAATGAAAACTTGGGAGAAAATTGGAATATATGCATGTTCAATTTTAGCACCTGCTACTGTTCTGAAGTCATGAGTCAATTTCTTAGTTCAGAAATGTAAAAATGTTAGTGCATAATCTTGTCTGTTCATGCAATGATTATGTTTGGTAAATTTGGTTTCACAGCCTGAAGAGGTAATTGGAAGTGTTCTATTCCGCTATCCAGTGTATATAGATTGTAGAGCTACTGGCTATTGATTCTCTTTTCTTTGTCTTTGCTGGTTTATGAGAAGCATGTTTGCAACTCCAAAGTCTGTAGCTTTGTCCTCCTCTGTTCCATTCTGGGGGTTTGAAGCAAGAGGGGCAATTGTTACTGTGTTTCCAAACCTAGTGAATGTTCAGACCATTTTTTTAATATTTATTTTTTAGTTGTAGGTGGACAGAATATCTTTATTTTTATGTGGTGCTGAGGATCAAACCCAGTGCCTCACGCGTGCTAGGCGAGCACGCTACCACTGCACCATAAGCCCAGCCCCAGACCAAAGTTTGGAGGCCTGGAGGATACCCACTTGTCAAGAATCAATAAATCTTGTTCCTTCTGTTTGGAAAATGGCAGTGCCTCCCAAAGCTAAAATGTAGCATGCTCCTTTCTGTTTGTGAGAGGTCTTCTGCCCAACTCATCCTCCTTGGGTGGGAATTACTTAGCAGTGTGTTGAGCTGGTTGGAGCTGGTTCAGGCTGGCTTGGGAGATGCAGCCCATCTCCTTCCCAAATGTCATGTTGGTAGCTCCAAGTTGGTCATGGTGGAGGTATTTACATCACACCAATAGGCAAATAAGAGGGATCAGAGAATTTTCCCCAGAGTTAGTTGTGAAGTATTTTCCAGCACCAAACTGTGAAATTGTCATTATAGTAATCACAATTTTACATAAAAGTCTCACAATTTCATAGGTTTTAGAAATCATTTGGAGGTGGGGAGATTAAGAGAGAGAGCCAAAGAGCAAAATAGAGATAATTTTAGAGCTAGCCTACTCTGTGTTGTACACCTAGAATTTTCACATGGAATTCTCACAGTGGCTGTGTGAGGTTAAAGATCATTTTAAATATTTTAATGTATTATTATAGAAATTATTTTATGCCAGACATGGTGGTGCACACCTGTAATCCCAGCACTTCGGGAGGCTGACAGGAGAATCGCGAGTTCAAAGCCAGCCTCAGCAACGGCGAGGCACTAAGCAACTCAGTGAGACTCTGTCTCTACATAAAACACAATACAGGGCTGGGGATGTGGCTCAGTGGTCGAGTGTCCCTAACTTCAATCCCTGGAACCAAAAAAAAGTTATTTTATTTTTTTCTGAAAAAATTAAACAAGAGAACTTGGGGAAAAGATATATTTGCTGTTGTATTTTCATTTTTTGTTCTTCTATCTCTAGGTAGAATTGCCAATCATGATCCTATATAGGCACCCCAGTACATAAGAAATTTATCAGGTTATCCAAAACAGAAATAACACAAGCAATAATTATCAAGCAAAAAGTATAAGAATCTTTCATTGCCCTACCCCATGATGGCTTCTGCTTCTAATCATGCATACTCTAGAGTAGAATTGAATCTGGTCTTAAGAAACAAGTAATTATTGAGTTTCTAATACTAGCTTACATTTATTGAGCATTTACTACATGCCAGTTCCTATACTAAGCTCTTTGCCTATGGTATTTACAATTTACATCAACCCCAGGTAAGGGCCTATGTTTAAATTATAGAATGCTTGAAGATGATTCTATTCAGTGGTCTCAACCAAGGGAAGTGACAAGCTGTGTTGGTATTCTTCATTCCTCAGTGGACTCAATTGTTTCTTGAGTGTTACTGCATACCTGGCACTGTGCTAGTTTTGAAGGGGGATGCTAAAGAGGTACCACCCAGATGTGGGGACAGTAGCTAAGACATAGGGACTATATTTTATTCCTTTTTCATTAACACCAAGAACATAGTAAGTGCTTGACCTTAAATTTTTTTTGAATAAATGAATGAATGAATGAATGAATGGACAGACTAGAGAGTATTCAGATGCAAAACTCATTGTGCTAACAGGCAAGTTTTATTTGTCCAGAGAAAAGAGGCATGGATTGTACAGATTGGTGGGAAACTAGATTTAACAGCATCCTTGAAGGTTAGGAAACTGACTTTTTCTTTCCCCTGGTACTGGGGATTGGACCTGGGGGTACTCTACCACTAAGCCACACCCTTAGTCCTTTTTATTATTTTTTGAGACAGGATCTTGTTAAATTGCTGAGGTTGGCTGCATACCTACAGTCCTCTGGCCTCAGCTTCCTAAGTCACTTGGATTACAGTTGTGAGCCACCATGCCCAGCTTAGAAACCTTTCTAATAGGCAGGCCTTAATGATATTAATATATAAAAGGGTCATAGCATTTCAGAGCTAGAGGGAACCCTAGGTAGCATTTCCCAAAGTGCCTTTTGCCAGACATGCAGCTACGTGCATTTGGGAGACCATATTGTCGCCCAGTTTCTTCATTATACATATAAACATTTTTTATTCTTTTATTTTTATTTTTCTCCATGTTTATTGGGGCATTAAGTTGTACACAATGGTGAGATTTGTTGTAACATATTAGTACATGCACACAATATAACAATATAATTTGGCCTATATCTCTCCCAAGCCCTTCCTCCTCCCTCCCATCATCCCATCGCGTGGTCCCTTTCCTGTATTGAACTGATCTCCCTTTGCTACACATTAGCATTTTGAAGCTTCAGCAAAGTATTATTAGAAAGTAATGAACTTTGTCTAATTGAACATTTCCCAGATTGCCTGGATGGCAGATCCTCTTTTCATGTAACAAAACTTTGGAGCATCCCTCTGAACATACTTTGGGAGATGCTGAACCAGGGTAATCCCCTTGTTTTTCTAAGTCTCATAGGGGTCGAGTGACTTACCCAAGATCAAGTCACAGAGACCACTGATATCAGATTCAAGCCTAGGATTCCAGAGTTTTCAGATTCTTGGGTGCTGCTTTCCATTTTCACTATCACACTTTTCACAATGGCTGCTATATTGACAATTCCCTGGTACAGGCCCCTCGCCACCGCTGCAGCATTGCTATGCTGGTGAGGCCTTCCAGAGACTAGACTGCTGAATATTGAAATGAGACACTTGAGTTGGCAAATTATTGCACTGAGAGCGATAAGAGCTAATTCTTTCCCTCTGAAGAATGTAGGTTGAGTCTCCTCCCCTTCTTCTCTTCTGCTGATATAGATATGTACATGTGCTTATTAGGAAACTAAAGAAAGCTCAAACAGGCAGAGCCTTAGGGACATTTAAGGCTCATCTTCCTCAGTGTTGCCATGGTAATTATTATAGATGGAGCAAACATTCATTTATCTGCAAGTGCAAAGGGCAACAACCAGGTAGATAAATCCAAACTGATTAGCAATTGGTTGAACAACATACACAGTTGTCAACACACACACACACACACACACACACACAACTTTGAAAAATCCTTTGTTACCTGAGTTTCACATAGCTTTTGCACAGGCAGCTTCTTCACCTGGGCAGCCTTTTCTTTCTCATTCCTAACCCTATTATTCCCTTTCTCATAAACTCCTTCCTCAAGGAAGTGTTCATTCACAGCACCAGCCAACGGCACTCATACTTTGGGTCTGCATCTTTTCAGCACACAGTCTGGGTAGTATCATCTCCCGGCTAGATTTCTAAGGGTTCTAAAGTGGTTTTCAGGGCTGGGGTTGTGGCTCAGTGGTAGAGCGCTTGCCTAGCATGTGGGTTCTATTCTAGCACTGGGTTCGATTCTCAGCACCACATAAAAATAAATAAAATAAAGTTATTGTGTCCATCTACAACTAAAAAAAATTTTAAAATAAACAAAATAAAGATTCATTGACAACAATAACAACAAATTTTTAAAAAATAAAGTAGTTTTCACAAGTGTGAACTTCGCTCTTCCACTAGATTCCAGCTACCAGAGTGGCATCTGGGAGGTACCAAGTGCTTCCATTGGCTCAATCATCAGTTCACACAAATGAAGTTCTTGGGGAAAGAAAGAGGTGTGTGTGTGTGTGTGTGTGTGTGTGTGTGTGTGTGTGTTATTCAACTATTGCTAATTGGTTTGGACTTATCAGTGTGTGTATTAATTAATACTTGAAATTGAGAGGCAAGTGAATACCTTGCTTGATTTCAATAGAGGCTGCATAAAGCTCATAATCTATTGTTTGGCTTGCTTCTTTTGCCAGCATTTCAAACACTTGGTTACTGAGTTTCTAAGAGATGTACAAACCAAATGAGTGGTGCTGTGGGCCCTCAGGGTGAGATCCACAGGGCACCTAAGATGACAGTGTTTGTTCCTGTCATGAAGGCTCTGTCTCCTTTCCTACCTTTCCTTCTGTCACACTGTGCCTCATTTCCATTTCTCACTTTCAGGAAAAAAGAAATCCAAATTTAAAGCCTTCAAGAGCTTTTTTGGCAAGAAGAAGAAAAAAGATCCTGACGATGCACAGGGAGGGAGACTCTTAAAGCCAAGCTTGTCCAACAGCAATATTAACACCTCTTCTCTGAAGCACGTTGATGACAGCCAACCTGGTGAATCTAGGTAAGCTCAGGTAGGGGTGGGCAGAAGGGCTGGGGGGGGGTCAAGGCAGACAGCCATGTCTAGATCCTCCTCTGGCAAATCACCAATGGCTCTTTGGTCTCAGGGACTCTTGGCCTCTGTGGTGCTAGGGGTCGGGCTTATAGCCATTGCCAAGGTAGCTGTGTCGAGGGGCCTCTTCTCTGTGCACACACATGTGTTTGTCATCGAGGTTAAGCATCCCAATGGGCTGGAGCATGGTCAATGCACATTCCATTCTTCAGGAGCACTGGGTTAGAGGCTATAGATAGATCCAGAAACCCTTCCTGTACTAGCTAGAATAACTTGAGATGTGGGACCTACTGCTGAAAATGTAGTCAAAGGGGAGCCAGATCTTATAATGAATCATTAAAATTCCAGATAGTAAAACCATAGAGCTGGAGAGGGAGAGACTTGAGCATAAAATCACTGCATTGCTGTAAAAGTATACAAGCAAGTAAGCGAGCCCAACCCCTTGCTCCCTCCACCCTAGTAGCCTAAATTGTTACAGAAGGTATATGTGGAAGACTCTAAGCTACCACTGCCATTCTTATTCAGTAATTTTATCTGCAGTGCCTCGATTTCAACATCTTATTGTGCTTTTTCATCTGGGCATCTAGTACCCACAGCTGTCCCTGGATCCATTGTATCTTCTATGAAGCTCTACTTGGGCCTGTTCTCCTGGCCTTAAACTGCGACTTCCTGGACTCCTGACAGAGCTTACCAGTGCTGCTAGCCATGTTCTCAAGGCTTTGCTTGACGGTGTAGGACAGCCAGCTACCATGTTATGCTGCCCTTAATCCCTGCTTCCAACACTTCTGTGACATAATGGCCTGATAACATATATGGCTCCATAAGAAAGCCCTTAAAGAGTGCATCCAAAGTGACGACTTTGTGGTAGCCTTACCAGTGCAAGAGATGGTGTTGGACACAGAGGTTTCTTCCATATGTCATAAGTAATGCCATTATAGACTATTGCTTTATAGACCATTGCTTTATAGACCCTTGCTATAAGTAACGCTAACACTGCCCTTTCTAAATATCAGACAGTGAGGAGGAAAGGGCATCCAGGTTTACTTTCATTGCCTCTGAAAATTGGTAGAACTGTTTCTACTAAAGTTCTACAATCTCCCCCTCTTAGTTGCATTTCTCCCTCCAAAATGATCCACTCACTTTGATGTAGTCTCCACATTAAGAAGCATTTGTGGGCTAGGTGGGGGCTCAGTGGCAGAGCGCTTGCCTAGCATGTGGGAGGTACTGGGTTTGATCCTCAGCACCACATAAAAATAAATCAATAAAATAAAGGTATTGTGAACAAAAATTCTTTTAAAAAAGTGTGTGTGTATGAGAATGGGAGATAGAAAGGGAAAGAGAGAGATTGATCTTTTGTAAGGAGCATAAATGAACAAAAAGAATATGACTTTGAGTTCTGAAGATCACCCCCAACCCCAGTCTCTTGCCTGATGTGCTAGGGAAGAAACCCTGGAGAAGTTAGAAAATGAGCTTCATTTTTCATCCACTGAAACAACCAATCATAACCAAACTTATAGCCAGCTTTCTCCTGGTCTATACAATAGAACCAGTATCTATTTCCAAGACTGTATTATGATATATCTGATAGAATGGACAAATCCCATTCTTCATTTGATATCTTAATGGGAGCTGTTGTAATGTTCTTTATTGGTCTTAATTAAGGATGAGATTTTGTTTGGAGTTGTAGTTTCTTTCTTCTTCTCCTTCCCTTCTTTCTCCTCCCCCCTCCCTGTCCCCCTCCTCCTTCTTCTCCTTCTCCTTCTTCTTCCTTCTTCTTCTTCTTTTTTTTTTTTTTGGCTTCCAGAGAGCAGATCAATAAACACCAGGTATGTTCATTAGGGAAGAATTCGTTTGTCACAATTCTCACATTAGTATCGTGGCCACAGCTGATACTAATGTTATCTCTTGATCAGAGAGGGCTTGGCATTATAAGACCAGTTCCACAGCTGCACTCTGGCTGATGCACAGCATGGAAATGAGAGATTTCTAAGCCCACTTGTAATCTGAGATTTCCTCTGGGTTTTTCTGCACAAAACAGAGAAGGCAAGGTAGTCACAGATGCTACACTGGTGCTCAGCCATATTGGAGCCAGCAGGTCATAGAGCAGCACTGAATTAGTGATATGTATGCATAATGAGCATATGCGTGTATAGAGATGAGGGAAAACAATCTTTTCTCAGTGCTAGGTCATTTACGTGTGTCTATAAACTGTTGATCTAGAGAGTCACCTTACTTTTCTTCTGGACTACTGTTTTAGTAAAACAGAGTGTTTTCTTTTCTTTTTTTTTTTTGGTACTGGGGATTGAACTCAGGGGCACTCAACCACTGAGCCACATCCCCAGCCCTATTTTGTGTTTTATGTAGAGACAGGGTCTCACTGAGTCGCTTAGCACCTTGCCATTGCTGAGGCTGGCTTTGAACTCGCGATTCTCCTGTCTCAGCCTCCCTAAGTGCTGGGATTACAGGCGTGCACCACCGCGCCCGGCTCAGAGTGTTTCTTTTATTACCAGGACCATTTGGGTAGAAGAGTTTTGTAGGGATTAAGTACACCTGTGTGCAGGCCCCACAGGCTCACAGTGACAGGGTTAATGCTAGTTCTATAATGCCCAAGCTGTTTCACTAGTTTCCATTTATAGACAGATTTTTAAAGTGCCAACCTACAAGTATTGTTTTGTAATAAAGGTAATAAGCATTAAAAAGTACTTAAGTTTAAAAAATTTATTTTATCTAATTTTAAAACATTTCCATCCTTCCCTGAAGAAACATTATCCCATTACCCATCAGGCCCCATTCCTCTCTACCCCCATCCTAGCTCTAAGGAACCACTAATCTATTTTCTGCCTCTGTAAATTTACTTATTCTCAACATTTCATATAAGTGGAATAATAAAAAGGTCATACTTATTTCACTTGGCATCTTTTCAAGAGTTGTCCATGTTATAGCATGTAGCCTGCTTCCTTTCATTTTCTTCCCTCCCTCTTCCCTTCTCCCTTCTCCCTCCCCCTCTCTCCTTTCCTCCCATCCTCTCTTGCCCTTTCCCTCTCTTCCTGTCATGATTAATATCATCTCTACTATGCGTATATACATTTTCCCTACCTAATAGGAATAGCTTCATAATTTTGTATCTTTATTGGAATAGAATTCACATGCTATAAATCCTACCTTTTACATATGCAGCCATCACGATTCCCCAAGTTTAGAACATCTTATCACTCCCAAAAGAAACCTCATACCCACCAGCAATAATTCTCCATTTCCCTCATCCTCATGCTTTCTGTTTTAATGGATTTGCCTGTTTTAATGGATTGTGGGCATTTCCATAAAGGGTAAGATACAATACTTGACCTGTTTCGACGGGCTTCTTTCACTCGGCATAACGTTTTCAAGATTCATCCAAGTTTTGGTGTGCCTCAGAACCTCAGTCCTTTTCCTACCAAATAGTATCCCATTTCATGAATATATCATATTTTATCCATTTATCAGTTGATATCTAGTTGGGTTGTTTCCACCCTTTGGTTAATATGAATAATGTTGCTATGAATATTCATACAAGTTTTGTCCAAGTTTTGGGGTAGATATATATTTTTATTTCTCTTGGATATATACTAGGAGTGGAACTCCTGGGTCAAATGATAGTTATATGCTTATCCTTTTGAGGGACCACCAGACAGTTTTTATTTATTTATTTTTATGTGGTGCTGAGTATCGAACCCAGTGCCTCACACGTGTAAGGCAAGTACTCTACAATTGAGCCACAATCCCAGCCCAGTAAGAGTTCTCTTTTTTTATTTTTCAGTTGTAGGTGGACAGAATATCTTTGTTTTATTTTTATGTGGTGCTGAGAATCGAACCCAGTGCCTCGCGTGTGCTAGGTGAGCACGCTACCACTGCGCCATAACCTCAGCCCCAAGAGTTCTTAATAGTAAGAGTTTGTTATATATTCTAGATACAAATCCCTTATCAGATATATAATTTGCAAGTATGTTTCCCATTATGTAGGTTGTCTTTTCATTTTCTTTTTTTCATTTGTTCCAGTTAGTTGTATGTGACACTAGAATGCACTTTGACACATCTTACATAAATGGAGTATAACTTCTCATTCTTCTAGTTGTACATGATGTAGAATCACACTGGTTGTATAGTCAAATATGAACATAGGGTAAGAATGTCCGATTCATTCTACTGTCCTTCCTCCCCTCATAGCCCCTCCCTTTCCTTCACTCTCCTCTGCCTAATCCAGAGTATGCCTTTGCTAGTAACCTTTGAAGCACAAATGTTTTTGATTTTGATGAAATATAGTTATCTGTTTTTTTGTTATTGTTTCTTGAGCTTTGGTGTCATGTGTAAGAATCCATTGCCAAACCACGATCATGAAGAGTTACCGTTTTGTTTTCTTCTAAGAGTTTTATAGTGGGGCTGTGGCTGTGGCTCAGTGGTAGAGCCCTTGCCTAGCATGTGTGAGGCACTGGGTTCGATCCTCAGCACCACATAAAAATAAGTAAGATAAAAGGTCCACCAACAACTAATAAAAAGTTATTTAAAAAAAGAGTTTTATAGTTATAGCTGTTATATTTATGTCATTGGTCCATGTTAAGGTGTTTGTGTATGTGTGTGGGTGTGTGTGTGTGCATTTGTGTTTGTGTGTGTGTGTGTTGCTGGGGATTGAACCCAAGGCCTCATGCATACTAGGGAAGTGCTCTACCACTCAGATACATTCCCAGCCTGAATTAATTCTTATATATGGTATGAGATAGGGTGCAACTTTTTTTTTTTTGCATGTGGATATCAGGTTGCTCCAGAACAATTTGTTGAAAAGACTGTTCTTTCCCCATCGAATGGTCTTGGAACCTTTGTTGCAAACCAAATAACTATAGATTGTGGGTTTATGTCTGGACTCTCAACTCTATTCCATCGATCTATATGTCTATATTTATTCCAGTGCTACACTATCTTGCACCTGGAATTTCAATAAGGCTTGTATTGAACTTGTAGCTCAATTTGTGGAGTATTTCCATTTTTTTTTCTTTCTTTCTTTTTTTTTTTTTTGGTGCTGGGGATTGAACCCAGGGCCTTGTGCATGCAAGGCCAGCACTCTACCAACTGAGCTATATCCCCAGCCCAAGTATTTCTATCTTGACAAAATTAAAACTTCTAATCCATGAACATGAGATATTCTTCCATTTATTTAGGCTTTCTGTAATTTATTTCAACAATGTTTTATAGTTTTTAGGGTACATTTTGCATGTCTTTTGTTAAATTTATTCCTAAGTGTTTTATTCTTTTTGATGCTGATATAAGTGGAAATATTTTCTTCATTTTATTTTCAGATTGTTCATTACCAGTGCATAGAATACAACTTTGTGTACTGATTTTATATCCTGCATCCTTGGCTGAATTCATTTATTAGTTATAGTAGTTTTTAGTGAATTCCTTTAGAGTTTTTATTTTAAAAAATCATGTCATCCGTAAGTAGAGATAATTTCACTCTTCCTTTACGATCTGAATCCCTTTTATTTCATTTTATTTAATTTCCCTGGCTATAACTTCCAATACAGTGTTGAAGTGGCAAAAGCAGTCCCCCTTGTGTTGTTCTTGTTCTTAAGGAAAAAGCATCTAGTCATTCATGATCAAGTATGATATTTGCTGTGGTTTTGTCATAAATGTCCTCTATCAAGTTTGCATGCACTTATTGGAAAAGGGTGTCAGATTTTATAATGTTTTCCTACATCTATTGAAATGATCATGTGGTTTTGTTTTTATTCCATTGGTGTAATGTATCACATGCATTAGATTTCATGTCAAACTAATTTGCATTCCTTGCAAATTTGTCATGACATATCATTATTTTTACATGTTACTGGATTCAGTTTGCTAGTATTTTATTGAGGATTTGTAGATCTATATTCATTAGATATTTTGGTCTGTAGTTTTCTCTTCTTGTGATGTCTTTGGTTAAATTTTAAAGGTAAAATAAATTATTACCACATCTCAAAAGGAGTCTTTTAGGCCTTTAGACTTCAATTGTTTCTAGATTTCCCCTGATTGGTCTTAACAAATAATTGTGATTGACCTGGCTCCATTCCTAATCAGAATGTAATTCCAACTGGGGAAGCAATTCCAACCGGGGAGGGGAGGAATGGGTAGTACATAAGATGAGTTTGATAATAGGACAGATGTATCACAGAGGCCTTGTGTAAAAGAGGAACAATACTGATAAATGAAATCCTCTTACACTGGGAAGATCTTTGCTATTTTTAAGATAAATAAATAAATCAAAACGAAAACACTAGAGAGCAATTGGGTGTGAAAGACTTTTTTTTTTTTTGGTACTGGGGATTGAACTCAGGGGCACTCGACCACTGAGCCACATCCCCAGCCCTATTTTGTGTTTTATGTAGAGACAGGGTCTCACTGAGTTGCTTAGC
>CM053417.1:29270681-29515728 GCA_028644305.1 Xerus rutilus
AATCCCAGCACTTAGGGAGGCTGAGACAGGAGAATCGCGAGTTCAAAGCCAGCCTCAGCAACGGCGAGGCGCTAAGCAACTCAGTGAGACCCTGTCTCTACATAAAAACACAAAATAGGGCTGGGGATGTGGCTCAGTGGTCGAGTGCCCCTGAGTTCAATCCCCAGTACCAAAAAAAAAAAAAAAAAAAAAAAAAAAACAAATGCCACAAGGTTATTTCTTATATTTGGAAAAGGTGATACCTGTTTCCTGGATACCTCCCTTTCCCCCTCCTCTCTTAATCTCAGAAACCAAGAGCCTACATAACAGAGATATTCCATGTTTTTAAAGAGTGATTTTTTGTGTGTGTGAAAGTTAAAGGAAAAAGGTTCTAGGGGCATGGCTTCTCACTGTGAAGGGGGTGGGGAAAACCACAATCACAATAGCCTAAAGGCAAGTTTCCTTTAATGCTTGGTTTGGGCTAGTGCCTAGGACTTTCAGCCTGTTCCCTTAGGCCTTCCCCTGGGAAACAGGGCTGAAGACAGCATAGGGTGTCAGTAACTCCTGAGCCATCAAGAATCATATTGACCTGTACATGGGAAGTGCCAATGTGTCAACTCTAAATGCAGGGCAGTTGATAGCATTAAGCCAACGTTTCTGACACCCAGTGCTACATAGAAGCTGAGGCAAGTATGGAATTGGCCAGTGGCTGAGTCCCTTGAAGGGGCCTTCCCCATAGTGAATTGTAGGTGACATTCAGAGTAACTAGAGGCTTTTTTTGTACCAGAGATTGAGCCCAGGGGTACTTAAACATTGAGCCATATCTCCAGGCTTTTTAAATATTTTATTTAGAGACAGTGTCCCACTGATTTGCTTAGGACCTTGCTAAGTCTGGCTTTGAACTCATGATCCTCCTGCCTCAGCCTTCTGAGCAGCTGGAATTACAGGCATGTGCCACCACACCTGGCTGCAGCTAGAAGGTTCTGAGAGAGGAAATCTAGGTATACAGTTGAGTCAGAAATACCAAGACTGAGATAATTTTATTCCCTGCCACATATTTACCTGATGTCCTCTCTGAAGTGTTTGAATGAGGATTCCTAGATCATTCTCTAAGACATTTTATGTTCTCTTTATTTGAGCACACGTAGTTAAGAGGATGTGACAGCATCTTATTAGTATTTTCCTGCTATGAAATGAAAATGAATTCAGTTATTTAAGAAACCAAGACTGCAAAGCAGTTTTTCTTATTATTCTCAGGCCCAACTTGCCCTCTGGGGCTCTTCTTAAAGAGGCAGGCACACCATCTGCTCTGGTTGATCCTTTTTAACTTCCCAAACTTGGCCTTCAGTATGGAACCTCCCCTTCTCAGCTCTTATAGTTCATAGAGTAGAGTGCACAAAAACTAGAGTGGGTAAGAACATGGACTCTCAAGCTAGACAGACATTTCAAATGCTTGCCCAGCCACTGGGATATTTGGGCCAATTACATCATCTTTCAAAGTTTGTTATCCTCATATGTTAAATAGAGACCACTCTAGCAAATACTTCAAAGAATTGTGAAACTTAAAGACATACATCTAATGAGAGCTCTCCCTGACTAGCACATTGTAACCTATTTTTTTAAATGAACACCATATCTTTATTTATTTTTATGTGGTGCTGAGGATTCAACCCAGTGCTTCACATGTGTGAGGTGAGCACTCTACCACTGAGCCACAACCCCAGCCCCACATTGTAACCTATTAATAAAAGTTATTTGTCATTATTTATAGTTATTATTATTGGAGCTGAATTTAGAGATGGTTGATCTAGCCTCTTCTCAAGACTCCCTAATAGAACTTAGTAGTAATAATGGGGCACTGGAGACCCTGATCTGGAGAAATTCAGAGGCACAATTTTAGCAAGCCTCCACCATTGTCATTTTTCTTTGGCCACAGTGTCTGAAGGCTATGTGTCCTAAGTCTGGCAGAACCTACAATAGAAACAAGTATATTCACTTCATAAAAGAAAGAATCTTGCTTTGTTCTTTGTTGTAGGCCCAGCTCCTGGGATTAGGTGTAACACATTGTAGATGCTTATCCAGCATTTATTTAAAATAAAATCAGGGATTCTAAACCACATCAAGAGGACTCTAGCAAAAACCAGTGCCTTGAAGTCAGACATCCCATCATCTTCAAAATGGGATTAACTGTTAGTCTACTGAACCACAAAGAAAATCCAAATGACCAATTTCTATTCCCTTAGAAAGCCAGAACTAGATCTGTAGGTTTTCTTTCTTTTATATTTCCTTCTTTCCTCCTTCCCTCTTTTTCTCCTTCTTCACCTTCCCATCCTCCCTTCCTTTCTTCCTTCTTCTCTCTCTCTCTTTCTATGCTGGGGATTGAACCCAGAGCCTCACACATGCTAGACGAGTACTCTACTACTGAGCTACTCCTCTAGCCCTAGGTCTATAGATTTTCTTTTAAATTTCCCAGAAAAATCAATATGGACAGAATTAAGATAAGGAACAAACAGCCAAGATCCAGTCTAGACAATTCCTGGAATAACAAGAGCATGTAGTTTGGATGCCAATCCCAGATCATAACCTGAAGAGTCACCTCTACAAGAATCAAGCTTCCAAAGGCATGGCCAAAGTTCAAACAAAGATCAGAATCAAGAAAGATTTGTAGTTAGCATCAGTAATGAGATAACACCAGGATTCGGTTTTGATCAAACAAACAATGAGAAGTTTTTATCTTTGGGGTTTGTCAAATGTGTACAGCAGTCCAGAGGATAAATCAAGGCTGTTTGTCTTTAAGTTGGTACTAGAAGTGAAAGCAGAGAGGTTGTTTCCTGGGCCTATCTCTCTCTCTCTCTCTCTCTCTCTCTTTCTCTCTCTCTACCTCTCTTCCCTATTTTTGGGGGGTCGTCTTAGTTCTTCAACAATTAAGGAACAAGAAAATACCAATAACTTAGGGGAAAGCACACATTCTAACTTTCCCTTTCTATTCTCCCCGTCAGATCCCACCGCTGCGCCCACGCCAGCCCAGCATCAGCCCACCTCTTATCCGTTCTGGTACAATTTCTAAGGACTTGGAAGAAATGTCTGCTGATGAAGAGCTACCTATGAATCCACAAATGAAGGTTTCATCACACAAGATCTTGACAGCAAAGAAGGTAGCAGGCCCCTCCTGAGGGGCGGGTTGTGGGGCTGGTAACCCATCAGAGACATAATTTCTTCTTGTGTTCTATTTTCTCCTGCTGTATGTAGCTAAACATGAGAGAGGCAGTTAGAGTGATTGTTGGGAGAAGGAGCTGCCATTCCTAACTTTTGATTCGCATGGTGGTTTACATTTTCTATCCAACTCTACAAACCAAATAATCATCATTTTAATTCATAAGCGATGGAGGACAGTATGTCAGAAAAAAAACTTTACAGATGTTCTCGATTATTTTATCAATATAAAAATAGAGATGTTTAAGGGAAGCAAAGCCTACATACTTGCAAATCCAAACAAAACAAAACAAAACAAAAAACTCAAAGGTTACGGCGTGTAGTATTGTTAGACAGACACATATCCATATGAAAAATCACCTGAAACATGAAACAGCATGGGTGTATGCATTTCTTATGTTCTTATGTCAACCAAATAATGTCTATCAACAACTGGAAAATTATAGATTCTGCCCATATCATTACTTCCATTCTCAAATTAATGTGTGCATAATTTAATTGGTTGTGGAACTTGGAAAGGCTTTTGAAGTGATGTAGTTTATAGAACACTTACCTTTGGAAACTACAAAGTAAACAGAAACATAACTTATAATAATTTACCAATCAGAACAAAATTATTATCTTGATGTTAAATGATCCCGTGAAGAGAAGCAGCCTTCAGTTATATATGTCAAAAAATTAGGTTAGGGGGCTGGGGCTGTGGCTCACTGGTAGAGCGCTTGCCTAGCACATGTGAGGCACTAGGTTCGATCCTCAACACCACGTAAAATAAATAAAGAAATTGAATAAAGGTATTGTGTTATCTACAACTAAATAAAATTAGGTTAGGACCAAAGTTAAAGGACAGACTGGTAGTTGGTAGATGGATCCTCATTGATTTATGGAGTTAGGTTATGAATATAGAAGAGTGCCACTGAATCAGATGAATTGGGATGGATAGTCTGAAATTCAAATGGAAGGATTAAATTAGATAACATTTTTTATTGTGGGAAAATATAAATAGCAAAATTTATCATTTTAGCCATTTTTACCATTTTTATTAACACATATTAATTGTACAAATTAATGAGCTTCACTGTGACATTTCCCTGCATGTATATATCATGAATTGATCCTGTCCACCTTCCCTTCTCTCTTGCTCTTCATCGTTTCTCCCCCTTCTCTCTCTTTCCACTCCCATCAGCCCCTTCTATCTCTCAATAGTCCCTTTTCTACTTTCAGGTCATCTTGTTTATGTTTCCACATATGAGAGAAAATATGCAATACTTGTCTTTCTGTATCTGATGTATTTTGCTTAACATTATGTCCTTCAATTCCACACATTTTCCTTCAAAAGACAAGATTTCATTCTTCTTTATGCTTGAATAATACTCCATTGTGTATATTTACACCATATTTTCTTTATCCATTCATCTAGGCTGATTCTATATCTTGACTATTGTGAAAAGTACTGCAATAACCTAATAAACCTGGGTATCTCTTTTGTATGATGACTTCATTTCCCTCAGGTATATACCTAGGAGTGGTTGATCATATGAAAATACTACCTTCAGTTTTTTGAGGAACCCCTATACTGTTTTCAATAGTGGCTGTACTATTTTACATTCCCATCAACAGTGTATAAAGATTCCTTTTTCTCTACATCTTCACTGGCATTTGTTATTTTTTTTGTTTTCTGGACAATAGCCAGTCTAGGGTGAGATGGAATCTCAATGAAGTTTTGATTTGCATTTGCCTGGCTAAAGATATTGAACATTTTTTCATATACTTATTAGCCCTTTGTACTTTTTTCTTTTGGGAAGTATTTATTTGGGTCATTTGCCTATTTTTTTTTACTGGATTACTTTTGTCTTAATTTTTTCAGTTCTTTATATATTCTGCATATTAATCCTGTCAGATTAATAGCTGGTAAAAGATTTTTTCCCATTCTGTAGGTTGTCTCTTCATTCCATTGATTGTTTCTTTAGCTACAAAAGTTTTTTTTAATTTGATATTATCCCACTTGTCAATTCTTGTTTTGTTTCCTGAACTATTGGAGTCCTATTCAGGAAATTGTTAAATTGTTACCTGCCAATACCTTGAAGTGTTTCTCCTGTTTTCTTCTAGAAGTTTCAAATTTTGAATTAAGGACTTTGATCAATTTTGAGTTGATTTTTATACAGGATAAGAGAGAGGGGTCTAGTTTCAATCTTTTGCATGTGGATATAGTTTCCCCAGCACCATTTGTTGAAGAGGCCATTTTTTTCCAGTGTATGTGTTTGTCACCTTTCTAGAGGATCAGTTGGCTGAATATGCATGAATTTATTTCTGGGTCCTCTAATCTGTTTCCTTGGTTTGGGTGTCTATTTTTATGCCAATACCATACTGATTGTGTTACTATGGCTCTGTAGTATGTTTTGAAATCAGGTATTATGAAGGCTTTAACATTGCTCTTTTTGCTCAGTATTGCTTTGGCTATTCAGGATCTTTTGTGCTTCCATATGAACTTTAGGATTGTTTTTTCTAGTTCTGTGAAGAATGTCATTGTACTTTGTTGAGGATTACATTGAATCTGTAGATTCCTTTAGGTAGTATGGACATTTTAACAGTATTGATTCTCAATGTTTAATCCACGAACGTGGGAAGTCTTTCCACATTCTAGTGTCTTCTTCAATTACTTTCTGAAGTATTTTTGTCATTTTCATTGTAGAGGTCTTTCACATTCTTAGTTAGGTTTATTCCTAGGGACTTTATTTTTTTGTGGCTATTGTGAATATTTCTTCCTGAATTATTTCTTTTCAAGTTCATTATTGGTGTATAGAGAAGCTACTTATTTTTAAATATATATATATATTAGTTGTAGGACACAATATCTTCATTTATTTATTTATTTTTAATGTGGTGCTGAGGATCAAACCCAGTGCCTCACGCATGCAAGGCAAGCGCTCTACCACTGAGCCACAATCCCAGCCCCAAAGTTACTGATTTTTGTATGTTGATTTTATATCTGCTTACTTTGCTGAATTAATAGGTGCTGGGTTTCTTTTTGGGAGAAAGGAAACAAATTCTGGAACTAGATATTGGTAATGGCTGCACAACATTGCGAATGTACATAAAGCAATGAATTGTGCACTTTGAAATGTTTAAAAAGGTGGGAGATCCAAGACGACAGATTAGAGGCACATAGGACTCTCCTGTTTCTCCATGAAATAGAACTAAAACAACAGGTGTGTAGGTGCAGGTTTGGGTGGGGGTTCATAGGAGAGCACTGGAGCTTATCAGTAGAGAGTCAGTGACCAGGCGAGACCCCCAAAATTTGGCTATTAGAATATAAGAGAAGCAGAGTGCTCCAGCACCACACACTTGGTGATTTGGCAGGGGAGGGAGAGTACTCTTTAAGCGGGGGGGGGGGGGGGATAGGTAAAATAGAGAGAGAATTCCAGCAGTCTCCACAAGTGCAGAATCTGGCACCTTGCAAACCTATAGTCTAAACAGACGGGAGTCCTGATATCTGCACTGTGAGCTGGCACTGGAGAACAAGTTCTTTGCATTTCCCTGTATATTCATATAGTGCTGTAACCAGAAGCCATCTTGAGAGGGGTTCTATTTTCTGATCTTACTGCTTGGGGAATCAGAAGCCTCTGTACTTTTTCTGTCTCCAAGACCCAGTGATCTCTTCTCTGCACTGGGTCAGTGGACAGTTTAGGCCTGTGGGAGTGACTCTGAAACAAATCCACTGAAAATTCTATGTAGTGAGAAGTGCAGGCTATGATACAGAGGGAAATGGAAGTGCTTCCCTTTGAAATTGATGGTGCGGAAGACCTGCTATCAGAGCCCATGGAAGAGAATAGACATGTATGATTGTGTGTGGGATTCAAGTTTGGGGGCTCTGGGACTGTGGGCAGTAGATCACACAGAATTTATTAAGCAGTGACTCTACACTTCTACCTCCCATCAGCCCGTGACAACGACTAATTTTCTTTCTGCCTCTGTATTTTCCTGTTTTCTATGTTTCATATAAATGGAATCATATGGTATGTAGCCTCTATGTCTGGCATCTTTCAAGTTTTTGAGGTTCACCCATGTGGTAACATGTATCAGAACTTACTATTTATGGATGAATAATATTCCATTATATGGATGTACCACATTCTGTTTAGCTGTTCATTCATTAATATCCATTATCATTCATATCCACCCACTTTTTGGTTATTATGAATAGTGCTGTTATGCTATTATGAACATTCATATAAAAGTTTTTGTTTGAACCTATTTTCAGTTTTTTGGGGGCGGTATATAACTATGAGTGGAATTGGTGAAATATATGACAATTATATATTTAATTTTTTGAAGAACCACCAATCTGTTCCCTGTCAACTACATAACTTTACATTACATTTCCACCAGCAGTGTATGAGGGTTTCAGTCTCTCAATATTATGGCTAATACTTGATATTTTCCTTTATTTTAAATTATAGTCATGCTAGTAGATATAAGTAGTATCTCATTATGGTTTGACTGGTTTTGACTGGATTTCCCCAGTGACTAACAATGCTCATCATCTCTCCATGTGCTTGTTAGCCATTGTGTATCTTCTTTGAAGGTATGTCTATTTAAGCATTTTGCCCATTATTTATTGGGTTATCTTTTTGTTGTTGAATTGGAAGAGTTCTTTATATATTCCTGATACTAGATCCTTATCAGATATGTGATTTGCAAATACTGTGGTTTCTCCCTTCCGTGAGTTGTCTTTTTTATTTTTTTTATTATTTAAAATTTTTCTAATTAGTTATACATGACAGTAGAATGCATTTTAAAATATGGAATGCTTCACGAATTTGCATGTCATCCTTATGCAGGGGCCATGCTAATCTTCTTTGTATGGTTCCAATTTTAGCATATGTGCTACCAAAGTGAACCCTGTGAATTGTCTTTTAACTCTCTTGATAGTGTCCTTTGATGAATAACTTTTTTTTTGGTATGGGAGATTGAACCTAGAGGGGCTTAACCATTGAGCAAAATCCCTAGCCCCTTTTAAAAACATTTTATTTAGAGACTGGGTCTCACCGAGTTGCTTAGGGCCTTGTTAAGTTGCTGAGACTGGCTTTGAACTCACAATCTTCCTGCCTCTGCCTCCCGAGCCACGCACCCCCATGCCTAGCTTGATGGACAACTATAAATTTTTTTTTGATGAAGTTTAATTTTGTCCATTATTTCTTTTGATATTCATGCTTTTAGTGTTACATCTAATTATGTAATCTAAGATCATGAAGATTCACTCCTGTGTTTTCTTCTAAGAGTTTTATAGTTTTAGGTCTTATATAGGTCTTTGGTCCATTTTGACTTAATTTTTGTATGGTGTGAGATAAGGGTGCAACTTTATTATTATGCATATGGATACAGTTTTCCCAGCACCATTGTTTAAAAGATTCTTCCTTTACCACTGAATTTCTTGGCACCCTTATTGAAAATCAATTGTTCATAGACAAATGGGTTTATTTCTGGATTATTAGAGCTATTTCCATTGTGTTGGTAAATGTGTTAGTTAGCTTTTCATTGCTGTGACAAAATACCTGAGAAGAACAACTTAAAGGAAGAAAGATTTATTTGGGCTTACAGTTTCAGAGGCTTCAGTCCCTGGTTGCTTGGCCCCATCACTTTCGGCTTGTGCTGAGGCAGAACATCACTGTGAGGATGGTGTGGCAGAACAAAGCTGCTCACTTTGTGGCAGCCAAGAAGCAAAGAGAGAAATAGGAAAGGTCCAGGAACAAAATATACCTTTCAAAGGCATACCCTAGTGACTCACCTCTTCCAACTAGGCCCTAACTACCAAAGAATCTACCACCTCCTGGTAGTGCTGCCCCCTGGGTTCCAAGACTTTAACACATGAGGCTTTGGGGGCTATTCTATAATCAAACTATAACAGCTAATGAAGATTATTTTATACTGCTGCAAGGTTGCTCCCTTCTTTTTTAAATATTTTTTAGTTATACATGGACACAGTGTCTTTATTTTGTTTTGTTTATTTTTATGTGGTGCTGAGAATCGAACCCAGTGCCTCACATGTGTGAGGCAAGCGCTCTGCCACTGAGCCACAACCTCAGTCCAAGGTTGCTTCCTTCTTATCATGTCTCTTGAATTACCTCTAATGGCTTACTCCATAATTCAGTTTTATTTTTTCTACAAAAAAATCTCTGAAGCCCAGTGCATCTTTTTTTAAAAATTTTCTTATATTTCAAAGGAGAGCAAGATGACCCTTCCCAAGTATTGCATAGAAATTTGCAGTTTACAAAGTGATTTTTCACATAGAGGTATATTTGATTCTTTGAATAAATCTGTAAGGTGGATAGAAAAGATGCTATTATTCCTATTTTAGATTTAAAAATCCTTGAGGTTCAGAGAGGTGAAATGTCTTGGCCAAGACTACAGGACCAATCAATGCTGGGGAAAGTGGGGAGGAAGAGAGAGCTGAGACTTGAACCCAAAATTCCTGCCCCAATCCAGAACGCTTTTCACTGAACTATGTGGTTCCTAGCAGTTATGTAAATATCTACAACCAATGGCTAGCAATAGAAACAGCATTGTTTATTAGCCAATACAATGGAATGACTGACAGCTACTTAAACTCTAACATTTAAATAATAGCTAGTTTTTATTGAGACTTCCTGATATGAAAGTCACAGTGCAAGTATCATTTTTTTTACACAATATCTTTCTTTTATTTGTTTATTTTTATGTGGTGCTAAGGATCAAACCCAGTGCCTCACACGTGCTAGGCAAGTGCTCTACCACTGAGCCACAACCCCAGCCCGCAAGTATCATTTCATTTAATATTTGGAACAGCACACCAAAGTATAAATTACTATTATCCCCATTTTACAGGCATAGAAACTTAGGCTCAAAGAAGTTGGGGAGCCTCTTCAAATTCATTTCCAAAATTCATGTATTGTGTGTGTGTGTGTGTGTTAAGGATTGCACTCAAGGCCTCCTGTATGTTAAGCACATGTTCTATCACTGAACCACACCCCCATGCCCCCCAAATCCATGTTCTTTTTCTCTATATAAGTTAAGACATTGCAAATTTCAGAGAAGGTGATGGGAGAGGAGCTGAAGGGAATATTTGAAATTCCACCTCCTGGAACATTCAAGTTGACAAAAATGTTGGCCACAGCAGGTTTTATGTAACAAGGATTTTAAGTAAATTAGCATCTGCAGAAGCTCTCTTAGGAATGGCCACATACGCCACTTTGATACATCCAGAGAATTAAAATCTCAACAGCCAATATGGGGTCTCACACCCTGTGCCAGTACTTCCTGGCACAGAAGCCTGTCCTCAAGAACAACTTTTCCCACCAAGAGATGCTTCTGCTGGAGACTTCCCAAGACTATGTGCCTTTGCAGCTTTTGACTAAACCCAGCTTCCTGGCATTCCAGGACCATATCCTCCCACATAGTTTCAGAGTATATTTGTCTCCAGGGTGGCAGCCTTTCTGTCAACTGTTGATGAAACCTGGGGCTACATAGCTTCCAGATAATGCTCACACATAACAGCTAGGGCTTTCCTTTGTCCAATAAAACAAATATCTCACTCTCTGTCCTTCCTCAAGTGTTTCTTTATTAACAGGAAATGAAGTGGGGCAACTCTAGCATCATACCACAGAAAAGGAAAATACTAAAAGGATGACCAAAGGGTAAATTATTGACTGAGCTACTTTGTGCTGGGTCTAGATACTTGACAGAAGGAGAACATGGAGCCAAACTGTGTTTTAATTTTCCAAAGAGCTGCCCTTACCCCAGCTAACAAAAAAGGAGTGGATGGCCACCTATCATTCAGTGCCGAAGGATCTCTTCTCCTGGTCCAAGGCCAACTATGTTCTCTCTTCAGGAAGATTCTGGGTTAGTAGGACCAGGCCAAGCACATCTCCCAGATGTTGAGGCAAAAGGAGCTCATTAACTCCAGCTGTTAATTAGAAGATGTCCATGATAAACCCCTTCCCAAACACAGGACAGTTGAAAATTTCCCAGCCTTACTTAATAATATGCACATTTGGTACAAAGAGGTTGTGTTAGCTGTCATAGTACAGGAAGACAGGAATGGGGTTGCAGAGGTTGGGGAAAGAGAAGTAGAGAAAGGAGTTCCATTTCCTCTATTCATGATTTCCTTTCAGTCTTTCCAGGAAGAGTTCAGTTTGCTTTTCCTGGGTAACTATAAAATCCTGTGGTTGGCTCCTGTGGTCACTTTTCTAGGTTGCTCCTAACCAGTAGGTCTGAGGGAGAGGGGAGAGCCCAATAAGGAGCTCTAATTCCCAGAAGGAATCCATATATTTCTGGCTCTTATTCTAAGACATTTGATAGGATTGCTTAGGAACTTCCTGTACTTCTTTTTTTTATGTTGTACAAGAAGTTTTTTAAATTTATTCTTTTTAGATATACATGACAAGAGAGTATATTTTGAAACATTTAAACAAACGTGGAGTACAACTTATTCTAATTAGGATCCTGGTCTTCTGGTTGCACATGATGTGGAGTTCACTGGTCATGTATTCATATATGAACATAGGAAAGTTCTATCTGATTTATTCCACTTCTTTCCTATTTCATATCCCTCTCCCTTCCCTTCATCCCCCTTTGTCTAATCCTCTGAATATCTATTCTTCCCCTCCCCCCTTGTTGTGTGTTAGCATCCACATATCAGAGAGAATATTCAACCTTTGTTTTTTGGGGACTGGCTTATTTCACTTAACATGATAGTCTCCAGATCCATTTTCTAACAAAAGCCAGAAAGTCATTCTTTTTTTATGGCTGAGTAATAATCCATTATGTATATATACCACATTTTCTTTATCCATTCATCTGTTGAAGGGCACCTAGGTTGGTTCCATAGTTTAGCTATTGTTAATTGAGCTGCTATAAACATTGATGTTGCTGTGTCACTGTAGTGTGCTGATTTTAATCCTTTGGGTATAAACCAAGGAGTGAGATAACTGGGTCAAATGGTTGTTCCATTTCAAGTTTTCTGAGGAATCTCTATACTGCTTTTCAGAGTGTTTGCACCAGTCTGCAGTCCCACCAGCAATGCATGAGTGTACCCATTTCTCCACATCCTCACCAACATTTATTGTTGCTTGTATTCTTGATAATTGCCATTCTGACTGGAGTGACATGAAATGTCAATGTAGTTTTAATATGCATTTCTCTAATCACTACAGATGTTGAACATTTTTTAGTATATTTGTTGACCAATTGTTTTAGTCAGCTTTTTTGCTGTTGTAACTAAAAGACTCAATCAGAACACTTATAGAGGAGGAACAGTTTATTTGGGGGCTCACGGTTTCAGTGCTCTCTGTCCATAGACAGCTGGCTCCATTCCTCAGCGCTCAAGGTGAGGCTGAACATCTTGGAGGAAGAATGTGGCAGAGGGAAGCAGCTCACACGATGATCAGAAAGCAGAAGAGAGGTCTCCACTTGCCGGATACAAATACATACCCTAAACTCACGCCCCCAATTCCCATCTCCTTTAGCCACACTCCACCACTTCAGTTACCACTCAGTTAATCCCTTTCAGGGGATTAACTCACTGATTGGGTTAAGATCTCATAACCCAATCACTTCTCCTCTGAACCGTCTTGTATTGTCTCACATGTGAGCTTTTGGGGACACCTCACATCCAAACCATAACATGGATCATATTTTTTCTGTGAAGTGTTTGTTCAGTTCTTTTGCCAATTTATTAATTGGTTTATTTGTTCTTTTTTTTTTTTTTGGTGTTAAGTTTTTTCAGTTCTTTGTATATCCTGGAGATTAATACTCTATCTGAGGTGCAGGTAGCAAAGATTTTCTCCCATTCTGTAGGCTGTCTCTTCATGTTGGTTGTTTCCTTTGCTGTAAAGAAGCTTTTTAGTTTGATGCCATCCCATTTATTGATTCTTGATTTTACTTCTTGCACTTCAGGAGTCTTATTGATGGAGCTGGTTTCTAAGCCAACATGATGGAGAATTGGGCAGACATTTTCTTCTAGTAGTTGTAGGGTTTCTGGTCTAACATCTAAGTTTTTGATCTACTGTAAGTTGATTTTTGTGCAGGGTGAGATATAGGGGTTAAATTTCGTTCTGCTACATATGGATTTCCAGTTTTACCAGTACCATCTTTTCTCCAATGTATGTTTATGGCACCTTCGTCTAGTATAAGATAATTGTATTTATGTGAGTTTATCTCTGTGTCTTCTATTCTGAAACTTCCTGTACGTCTATTAGAACATGTGAGGCTTTCTCTTTGTGATAGAGCACTAGGCAGTACTTCTCAACTCTGGCCCCAGAAGACTCACTTGGAGAGTCTTTTAAACCACTATCATGCCCTTCCTTGATATTATTATTTATTAAGTCTTTTTGTTTTCTTTTGCTTTGCTTTGCTTTGTTTTTGGCACTGGGATTTAACTCAGGACTTTGTGCATGCTAAGCATGTACTATATTGAGTTATACCTCCAGCCCTCATTGGGCCTTAGTATGTCCCTCAAATGTGCTTTTCAGCCCTCATGACAGGTGATTTTACTGTTGAGGTGTTCCCAGACCATACATTGAGAAATACTGCTCAGAGTTCCAGAGAGCATGTATATAGTTTAAATCATTGGTGAATTTAAGGAAAGATACAATAGATGTGTATGTCATATCTGCCCAACATATTGTAAACCCAACAACAGAGATCCTATTGGGGCTATTTTGAACCACTTTGCTGTCTAGTATTTAACCCAGGTTTCAGATTAGATGTTGTTCTGTGTCTTTAATGAGAGTCAAGCAAGCACAGTGAGAGTAGTGCCTCATTCAGTTTGATGGACTCTTGGCCCAGGCTGTAATTGAGAACAGATAAGCTGTCATCTGCACACACCCGATCTGGACATGGACAGATCTTTGCTGAGTCTGCTTTTTCTGTTGTACTGTAGAATGAGTTTCCCTAGAGTAAGTGGTGCTTTCACCTGTGTGTTTATACCATAAGGTTTGGAAAGCCAACTGCTTTGAAGGTATTTATTAAATATATTTTTCTTTTGGTGTAGGCATCAAAAATTAACTTTCATACAGATCAAGTTGCATGGTATACTTTTAGGGTTTCCAGACCTTCTTGTATTTTTCCTTCTTTCCTCACCTGGAACTAGCGAGGTCTCAGAATAACTAAAGTGATACAAGGAACAAAGGAGCTTGCTCTGACATCTCAGGAAGGCAATATCTGGTGAAAGCTTTGAACACAATTTGATAATTCCAAGAAAGTATTTATTTAGCAGCTACTGTGTACCCAGCATAATTTAAGGTGCCAGAGATAACAATATAAATAAAACAAATGAAAAGCTTTCTTCATGGAGTTTAAACTGTAATGGGGGATATGGACAGTAAATAAGATAAATAAAGAAAGCATAATAGTAGTAAAATCAATGAAGGGAATAGGATTCTGAAATGTCAGGGCTAAAAATTTAAAATAGTTTGGTTGTGGAAGGCCTTACTGAGACAGTGTCTTTTCACCCCATGAGCTATATTATATTAATTTTTTCCACATCTTATTATTGGTCATTATAGCTACATAGAATGATGTGATTTGTTGTTACACGTTTATACATGCACATAGAAGATGACTTTTCAATTAGCACCTGAAAGAAGTGAAGGAGCTAGACTCCTTCCTGGGAGAAGAACCACCCAGCAGAGGGAACAGCAAGTGCAAAGGCCCTGGGGACAGCATGCCTGGAATGTTTGAAGAACAGCAAACCAAATGTCTGGAGAAAATGTCTGGAGCAGAAAATGACAGGAATGTGGTCAGAGAGACAATAGGGAGACAAATCATGTGAGGTTATTTGACGCATAGATGTTATCATTCATTCTGAAGAGATCTGAACTATAAGATTACCCTGAAGCAAGAAAGTTCAGAACAATAAAAAAGAAATATTATTTTATGCACTGAATATTAAATTCATAATTCCAAGAGATAACACAACGCAAATACATAACACCAGGAAGTAATGTCGTATAAATTAATGAACAAATTGCATAAAGAAGTTAAGAAAGGCTTGGGATGGTCTGGGGTTGTGGCTCAGTGGTAGAGCGCTTGCCTAGCATGCATGAGGCACTGGGTTCGATCCTCAGCACCACATAAAAATAAATAAATAAAATAAAGGTATTGTGCCCATCTATAACTAAAAAAAGAAAAACAAAATTAAAAAAAAGAAAGGCTTTGGACCATCCCTAATATGTGTGATTGGTCCCATAAGACAACTGTAATATTCCTTTCCCTTTTGCTCACAATCAGAAACAGATTAGTGAGCTCTATTTATCATCAGCCTGACCCATTAGCACTCTGTTAAGTCCCCAGAAACATTTTGGAACCTAGGCATTAGTGGATCAACATATAATGGTGGTAGGAAATTTAAAGGCATGCCAAAGCTGCAAATACCAAAGGGGTCCCTGGCACCATGCAGAGCTAGTTTGAAAGAATTTATTGGGTAAACACAAATGGAAATTCTGCCTAGTTGGGTGCGGTGACACATGCCTATAATCCCAGTTGCTCAGGAGGCTGAGGCAGGAGGATTGTGAATTCAAAGCCAGCCTCAGCAACTTAGCGAGGTCTTAAGCAACTTAGTGTGACCCTGTCTGTAAATAAAAGTTTAAAATGGCTGGGGATGTAGATAAGTGGCTCAGTGGTTAAGTGCCTCTGGGTTCAATCCCTGCTACAAAACAGAAAAAAAAAAGTGCTATCTACCTGCTAAATTATATCACTTGCTACTGGTGTCCAGGGGAGAAACAGCTTATCACCTGGTCTTCAAAGGTGCATCTGCAAACACAGAAACCTGAAGCTTGTTAGGAATGGAAGGAGATCTGAGGGTCTCTTGGAGGCAGGGAAAATACTGTCCAAAAGCCTAGAGGAGAGTATGTAGAGCTCCTACCGGGGAATCTATCTATGTGTGCCAGATACAAATAGTTTGGAGAGATGGAGGCTAGCCAGAATGAGGACAAAGCTCTATTCCTACCCCATTGGAGGCGGGAGCCCTCAGTTCCTTAGGATCCCTCGATCAACCTTGCTTCCATGAGCCATAAATATAAATAAAGGTAATATGATATCTGTGAAAATACAGCTTGCAGGCAGGCCCTCTTCTAACCTGATTTTCTTTGCACTACCCAGCCCTCCAATATACATTACCAGAGTCCTGCTGGGTTTCACTGACAGGTTATACCTCTCACCCCAGCCAAATGTCCTCCTATCCTTACAAGACAAGAGAACATGCAAACCCTTCAATCTTGTCAAACCCATTAAGTGCGTGTGTTCCTCTCCTGAGGGCAATGGGGGCAGCCCTGAATGCTTTCTAAGCAGGGGAGCAACCCAAACTGCTTCCCGTGTCTTGCTTTCATGTACAAAGCGAGCAGTGAAAGTATGGGACTTTATTGACCAGAAATGGAGGAAAAAGGGGCAGTAGTTCATGGAGAATTTCTTTAGCCAGAAGAATTTCCAACTTTGAGACCAGTGGCAGCATATAGGTTGACTCATTTATTTTCTCCCACACTTTCCAGAATTTCTCTGAACCATCAACTGGAACTGGTCTCTCACAGTCTTCAGCTGCATGTGCCTCTTCCAGTGTTACCCAGCAGCCTGTTGGTTTCAGCATTCCAGCCACCACTCAGGGCTGTTTGGATTCTACAGCTGCTCGCCACAAAATGGCTTTAAATCCCAGGAGACAAAAAAAGAAGAAGAGCCTTCAATCCAGTGTAAGTCCTCCAAGAGACCTGGGAATAAATTCCTGCATAAGAAAAGATGAGTTCCAACCTTTCCAAACTGCTCCCAGGAAATGGTATGGTGTTGGGACCCATGCTCTAAGTAGAGATGGGAAAGTCAAGAGCACTGTCCTGGCCTTGACCTCCCAGAGGGATGAGCAAGCTTGTGTCTGTTGGATGGTGGGTCCTAATCATTTGGATCTTATATAAGAGGTCCTGAAAAAGCAGAACCTGCTTATTGGCTTAGCATCTGGGAAGTCACTCAGCCTGCTTGGTAGAGAATATTTAACCCTAGCCTAGATCAGGATTCTTCTAGTTATTAATCAGATGAGACCCACTTAAGAGTTAGAAATTATAGCATTGTTCCACTTGTCTGGAGGTCAGGCTTCCAGCAACTCCAAGTATGCACAACAAAGCTGTTAACCCTGCTAAAGACCTCTGCATAGCTATCACAGAGTTTGACCACACAACTTTTCCAGCAAGCAGAGCTACACGTACGCAAACTGATGTTAAAAACATGGCCACACACAAAAATAGACTTAGGATATAGCTTAGTGGCCAAATGTTTGCCTAGCATGTATAAGGCCCTGGGTTCCATTCTCAGCACTACAAAAACAAAACAACAACGATAAAATCATGGCTGCAGATCAGATTCAGATCTGAGAGCAAAGTGAAATGACATCTCATAGCAGAAAAAGATGACAGAAATAATATGAGATCATTTAGTATAAGGGATCAAGAACTTTTCCTGTTGGGCACGGTAACACATACCTATAATCCCAGCTCGGGAGGCTGAGGCAGGACAATCCCGAGTTCAAAGCCAGCCTCAGCAATGGTGAGGTGCTAAGCAACTCAGTGAGACCCTGTCTCTACATAAAACACAAAATAGGGCTGGGGATGTGGCTCAGTGGTCGAGTGCCCCTGAGTTCAATCCTTGGTACCAAAAAAAAAAATTAACTTGAAGCATCATCTCTTACCTATCACTGTTAGAATGCTATCATTTAGCCACACTACATGTTGCAGTTTCTAGGATATGCCCCTTAGTATTTCTGTGTTCATGTACATTCTGTTCACGATGACTGAAATGTCCTCCCCACTCCCAGGGGGAAAAAAAAAAACCCTTTCCTATTTCACTCTTCCCCTCAGGGCTATACTTCATCATAGTCCAATGTAATAGATCATGTGTGTTATTTGTCTGGGTCTTCAAGAAGAGTTATATTGTATTCTTTGATCCCTGTTTAAGAAAATTGGGAATGTTTTGGAAAAAATTTCCCCCTAAAGTTAAGAATTTAAAGATGTTAGTTTTTAACGATGCTGGGTGGAAAATTCATTTTGGTCCAATGCTGAATTCCTCTGCAATTCTGGGTTAAAAGTAAGAGGCTATAAATCAGAACTGGAAGACTAAATGATAATGTAGTGCAAGAATTTCACTGGGAAAGACATTAAAACACAAATAAATAGTTCAAGTACTGGCCCAAAGGTGGACAACCAGATGATAACACAGCCAGAGCTAGAATCCAATTTTCCGACTTTCGGCCCAGGAATTTTTCTTTTACCCCAAATGTTGCCTCTAGCTGAGACATTTCAACTTTGCTTTGGAAAGTAGACAAAATATGAGTTGAAAGACCAGTTGAAGGAGCATGAGGTCAAGGGAAGACCTCTGGTAGCCCTGAGACAATCTCCTTGGTTTGGCGTGAAGCAAGGGATGAACAATTTTAAGTCCTGTACCTACATTATCCCCCTGGACACCTAAGCACAGACCTGGAAGCCAGAGAATATTGGCTAAGAGAAACTTGGTGTTACCTTTCTGACATTCTTCCTTCTGCATAGAAAAGGTCTGGGCATCACTGTCAGAGAAAGCTGGGACATCTGTCTCATCTCTGTGACTCTCTTCCTGACACATAAATGAAAATAAAAAGATCCAGGATCATTTATGAATCAGGGACTGCTACCACTTTCTTCTTGTTCAGAAATTAGAGGTCCTAGCCGGGCGCGGTAGTGCACGCCTGTAATCCCAGCACTTAGGGAGGCTGAGACAGGAGAATCGTGAGTTCAAAGCCAGCCTCAGCAAAGGCCAGGTGCTAAGCAACTCAGTGAGACCCCGTCTCTACATAAAACACAAAATAGGGCTGGGGATGTGGCTCAGTGGTCGAGTGTCCCTCGACATTATAGATGTGGACATGGAGCTATATAGAACAACATGTCCAGGGTCACACACAAGTAAATGATGAAGAAGAGATTTGAACCCAGGTCTGTCTGATCTCATTTACTCAACAATAAATTATTTTGAGTTCAGGAACTATGAATGAGATGATAAAAAGTTGTATGTCTGCCTTTGATGCGTGCCTTAAATGGTTTATTCTAAGCAAATTCTGAATACTGTTCAGTTCGATGTTTCCCTGACATTTCTAGAACCCCACTATTATTATCTACAAACCTTGTTTATACTAAACCAATTGCAACCCATTCAGTGTAAGGACTGAACTCTTCATCTATTTCTGTCTTCCCTCTCAAAAAACCCCGATCCTCTTTCTTATTTTGAGCTGGAAAGACATAATTCATGGTTTCATTAAATTCCCCAAAGAAGAGACAAACAGAATTTGAATTTGGTTCATGGTCCAGTGAGCAAATCTGAGAATTCCAGTGTTGCCAAAGACATGATTGTTGTAAAGTCTAACAACCCCATTTTCAGATTTATGTCTTTCCAATGTGGTACAGTAGATTCCTGCAGCATGTCACTTACAGCCTGGGAACCCCAGGTATAGATGACTCACTTTCAATAAGTAAAATCATCCCTAGAGAACTCTTGATGAGTGTCATTACAAATAGCTTCCATTGGGGCTGAGGTTGTGGCTCCGTGGTAGAGCGCTTGCCTCGCACGTGTGAGGCACTGGGTTCGATCCTCAGCACCACATAAAAATAAATAAATAAAATAAAATTATTAAAATAAGAAATAACTTCCATCACAAACCTAGCATCGATGACTTTTTTCCTGATTTTTTTTTTTTTGGAAAGCATGCAAAAGGGGTGGAGAGCATGTCAATCAGATTTGATATCTTTCTTTCTTTTCCTGTTTTAGATGAAATCAAAGCAGGAGGAGACAAGCTTTGCACTGATTTCTGAAGGAGAAAAGAGTACAAATAACCCAAAAGAAATTGATCAAAAGAAGCCGAATAAGGATGGTGCAGGTTGGTTCATGTTCACTCTCACCCAGAAATATATATTCTAGGTTTCATTGCACAGTTCAATGTGACACAAGTTATGAATAAGAATTACCAGGGACTGTGCCCTTGGTCTTCAGAGAGCTTCCAGTTTAAAATGTGTTCTAGTGTGGTCCAATTTTCTCCATCTAAACTGTCAAATTAATACAGTTGCCACTTGTCTGGAATTAGGTAAAGGATCATATCTGAGTTTCTATTTTTATCTAAATGAATTACCAACCAGGGAAGTGTTTTTTGTGTTTGTAAATTTGTTTAATTTTCTCTGAGGTTAATGTGTATGTTGAGTTATTCATTGAGCCCATATCTCAAGGTATAGTGAGTACAGCTAGTGATTTCCCCTCCAGCATTTTCCTTCAACAATAGAATCAGACAAAAATAACAGAATTGGCTGAGCGCGATGGCACACCCCTGTAATCCCAGTGGCTCGGGAGGCTGAGGCAGGAGGATCGCAAGTTCAAAGCCAGACTCAAGCTAGTGAGGCCCTAAGCAACTCAGTGAGACCCTGTCTCTAAATAAAATACAAAAAAAAAAGTGCTGGGGATGTGGCTCAGTGGTTAAGCACCTCTGGGCTCAATCCCCGGTACCAAAAATTTAAAAAATTTTAAAAAATAACAGAATGACCCCAAATAACTTTTTAAAGTTGCCTTTCTCTTCCAGTACAGAGAAAAGGTTTTGTGTTAACAGCAAGACCAGTTCCCATATCCATGGACAAAGAGGATTTGGACAGCTGTAGGCAGATGTCCTTGGCAGTCCAGACTTTTGAAATTCCCAACCAACAAATACCACCAGAGTGAACACACTCTCTGTGTATTCATGGATATGTGAATGTGGATACTGGCTCCAGCTAATGGTCAGCTAATTTCAAGCAATATTTGATAAAACAAAATTCCTGTTCCACAAATTATGTTGAACAGTTATTTCATGTTTTTGCCACAAAAAATTTCACACATGGGTTCAAAGACAAGATATCCCCAAACATATTTTCCCATGAAAATAAACCAAAGCACAAAGCCAACCTAGAAAGGAAGAAAGGGATAGAGAGAAGGGAGGTAGAAGAGAAGGAGGGAAGGAAACAATCTTTTTTTCAGATTTTTTTACCCGAGGAGGAAAGAATTGAGTCAGCACCCATGGGAGCAGACCTTTTGTTTGGTGTTCCATGTGATGGAAGTGGTTTGGAGCACAACCTGCCATTTGCAGTGCATATGAAACCACTAGACCAAACTAGGGAAGCAGTAGGTGATGAGGAAGCATAGGCAGCAAGGGACCCTGCCACCTGGGGATCAAACCGAGTTCCTTAGATAAAGGAACTCCCTAACAGAGGAGAGGAGCAATTTATATAACTGCTACTTTGTGCTTGACTTGAAGCCTGTGGACCAATTGAATTATTAAAGTGTTGCAAATATTTCTTTTCATGTAATCAAACATTTGCTTTGCATGTATATGACATAGAATTATTTTAACACAAGAGAGGAGAAAATAGAAGAAAATAGAGCAATGATCTTACCTCTCAGATAAATCCTGATGATACCTTTCTAAAAAATAAAGCATACATAACATAATTTGGAACTTCAAGCAGTTCGAGTAAATATTAGGTAGAAAATAAAAATACTAATGAGAAAGTAAAATTTCCCTTCCCCCTGTTCCTGTCAGTTTCCTCAAAGATAATCATTATTACACATTCAAAATTTGCCTCTTGATGTGTTTTGCACCTAATGATGGAACAGACTATTGATAAAATGATGATGAGCTAACCCTGGAATCAGTCCATGGAATTGAAATGTCCCTTTGATTTAAAACATTTTCGAACGCAGAAAGTTAATAGTGACAATACTTAATTTAATAGTTAATTTGTTTTAAATATTTCATTTAGTATTTTATTTAATAGTGATTTATTTAATTTAATGCTTAATTTAATTTGACAGTTAATTTCTTTTGAACAGCTGCTTCTTCATGCTAGTGAATTGAGTAGCAGATAGGTACCAACTGGGCCAAGACAGAATATTTTCTGTTTTAGGAAGTTTAAAGCATACACATTTCTCCTTTCCTTATTTCTATTTGGTGCAGGTCCCTTGAACCAGGAATCGAGCAACAAAACTGAGATTTATGATCCGAAGACAGTAGAGCAGGCTCCAAACACAGATGCTACTGGGAACCTGGGCTACCCAATGTTGGCAGCATATGGAAGAAGACGTAGAAGGAAAGGATCAAATGTTTCAGGAACAAATGAATATGGATCCAGAGGAAGATACTTTCTTCAGTCTTGTCAAATGCATGCCTTAGGTGATAGATACGATTATTCACATTTGGAGAAGACTGCTGGCGATTGCTCTTTCCGGCACCTAGCCTTGGAGAAGCAAGCCATGGAGCAGCTCACAACTCCACAAGCAGAAACTACTTCTCAGGAGTTTCTTTCAGATAAAGGTGACATGGGAAAGAAGAATGTTGGCATAGAAGTTAAAGTCAAAAAAGCATCAGCACCACAACCCATGCCTAAGGAACTGGTAGAGTCCATGGTGAGTGGTCCCCCACTCTACCATGAAAATGGGGCCTGTGGAGCCAAGAAGCCAGAAGGAAGAGCTTCTTTCTTACCAATGGTGGGAAGACTTTCTAAAACCCAAGAAGATGACATTCTTTCAGCAGCAGCTGAGGCTCAGGTGCTTAGGGATCCTTCACATATCCAGTCAGGAGAGGAAGAAGCTTCCAGCCATGGTTTGCAAAATGCCCAATCCAAAATGGAGTTAGTCCAGGGTGTTCCAACTATCTGCAAAGAAAAGTCTCCTGGAAATGTTCTCCAGGGCTTTACAGTCAGTATTCCAGGTATGGCAGGGTCAGTAGCAGAGGGAAGCCTTTCTACGGAGAGGCTATCTCCAAGAAGCCTTTCCCAGTCCTTGGAGAAGCCTGAAGATGAAGAAGTCTCCTCAGATTCAAATAGTGCTTCAGAGGAGGAGAGTGTTCAGGAGCAGCGGGCTCCTGAACACTCCTTCCAGTCCTCACAGAAGCCTGAAGGTGAACAAGAAGGCCATCCAGGGTCAGAAAGTTTCGTTGTGGAAATGAGCGGTTTGGAGCAGCAGCAGGCTCCTGAATATTCTCATAAGTTCTTGGCAAAGCCTCAAGCTGAAGAAGTCTCCTCAGATTCCGAGAGTATTCTTGAGGAGGGGAGAGGTCCTGAGGAACTGGCCGCCATTCGCTTCTCCCGGTCCTTGCGGAAGCTTGAAGAAGTCTTCTCAGAATCAAAAAGATTTGCTGCAGCCTCCAAGTCTCAGGAGAAGTTGGTTTTACCTGAGAAGGTGGTTTTACAGGAACCTGAAGATATAGAAGTCTCCACAGAATCAAATAGTTATGCCGAAAAGTGCAACAGTGCTGACGATTGGAGCAGCTTGGAGGAAGATATGTCTCTTAGACACTCTGAGCAGGCCTTGGGGAAGCCCAAAGACCAGAGAGAAGTGTCCTCAGTTTCAAAGAACCCTCCTAAAGACTGGAGAGTTTCTGCCAAACAGATGCCTCCCAGGCACCCTTCTCAGACTACAGTTCAGCAACAAGTGTTCCCAAGTTCAGTGAGCCTTTCTGCAGGATATAGTGGTTCTGTGGAGCCAGTACCTCCCAGCTGCCCTTTCCAGCCATGGGTGAGCCCTAAATTTGGGCAAAAAGGCCCCACAGGTCCAGAGAACAGAGCAGTTGAGTGGGGCATGTTTATGGAACCACTGCCTCCCAGAATGACCTCTAAGCGACTAAAGAGGTCTCTAATTGAGCAAAAACTCTCCTCATATCCAGAAATTACAACTAGAGAAGAAGTTGTTTCTATGGAGATGCTGCCTCCCAGGTGTCCTCCCCCGCCCTCAGTGAGACCAAAAGTGGAGAAACAAGTACCTTTGGGTGCAGAAAGTGCTGCAGTTGTGGGAGAGGTTTCTATGGAACCAATGCCTTCAAAACTTCATTCTCAGCCCCTGAGGAGACCCCTATTCCAGCAACAGGTCTCTGCAGGTCCAAGGAATACTGCTGTGGAGGGGGGCATTTCTGTGGCTCTAAGGCCTTCCATACATCCTTTCCAGCCATGGCTGAACCCTCCAGTGGGGCAGCAAACTTCCTCATTTCCAGAGAGCAAAGCTGTTGAAGGGCCTCCTAAACTTCTTCCTAAGCCCTTGATAAACCCTAAATTTCAACAAAACATGTTCTCAGGTTCAGAAAGTGTTACTCCTGTGGAATCCCTGTACCCTAAGTATTCTCCTCAGTCTGTAACAAATCCTCAAGTCCAGAAAATCTTCTCAGAAGGCACTGCTGTTGAAAAGGGCGTATTCATGGACCTGCCCCCTGGAAAGTCTTTTGTGAGGCCTCATTTCCAGCCACAGGCGACTCTAGACTCAGTAAATATTTCTTCACAATGGACCAAACCTGAAGATCCAGTGCCTTCCAGACACACCTTCCAACCGTGGATGAACCCTAAGTTTAAGGAAAATGTCTCTGCAGGTCCAGAGAGCACTCAGGCTCAGGGGAGCATTTCTACAGAGTCAGTGCCTCCCAGACACCCTTTGCAGTCATGGCTGTTCTCTGCATTTAAGCCAGCTTCTACAGGTCCAGAGAGCTCTGCTACCCAGTGGGGCATTCCTAAGGCCCCACCAGTTCCCAGAATGCCTCCTCCTCAGCCCCTGATGAGACCAGTAATGAAGCAACCAATCTCCACGGGTTCAGCAAGTGCTGCTGCACAGTGGAGTGGTTCTGTGGAGCCAATGCCAAGAAACCCTTTCCAGTCATGGGTGAGCTCTAAATTTGAGCAACAAGTCTCTGCAGGTCCAGAGAACTCTGCAGCTGAAGGGAGCATTTCTGTGGAATTGAGACCTCCTGGACATCATGTACAGCCTCAGAAGAGACCAGCAGTCAAGCCAGAAATCTCCTCAGGTTCAGTGAGCACTTCTGCAGAACGGAGCTGTCCAGTGCCTCCCAGATATACATACCAGTCATGGGGGAACCCTCAAATTGAGCAACAAGCCTCTACAGGTCCAGAAAATGTTGCCATGGAGGGAGGCAATTCTAGGGACATGCTGCTTCCCAAGCCTCATTCTCATTCTGTTATGAAGCATGTAGTCCAGAAAGGGTCCCCAAGTTTTGAGAGTACTAATGTTGAGGAAGGTATTTCTGGGAGGGCACTGCCTCCTGAGTATCCCACTCAGTTCTCAGTGAGGTCTAAAGTTCAAGAAATGTCCTCACGTCTGGAGAATCCTGCTGCTGAAGAAGATTTTTCTAAGAAATCACTGCTTCCCAGTCCTTCCCAGTCATTCGTGAAGTTCATGGCACAGCAGATCTTTTCAGAGAGTGCTGCTATTCAGGGGGGCATTTATTCAGATCCTCTCTCTTTAAATCATCCTTCCAAATTTTTGTTGAGGCCTAAAGTAGAGCATCAAGTTTTCTCAGATTGGGAGAATACTGACCCTGAGGGAGGCATTTCTTTGAAGAAGCTGCCTATGAAGCATCCTTTACAGTCACTGGGGAGGCCCGAAGGCCCACAAGAAGGTCTGTCATATTCGGAGAATGCCCCTGGCAAGTGGAGCAGTTCTAAAGGGCAGGTACCCACCAGACAGTTTTCCCAGGTCCTGGGGAAGTTTGAGTACCAGCAGGAAATCTCCTCAGTTTCTGATGACTCCCCAGAAGAGTGGAGAAGCTCTGAAGAGCAGATGCTTTCTAGACACCCTTCCCAAACTTTGGATGGGTCTGAACAGCCACCAATTTTATCAGCGGGCTCAGGGAATGTTCCTGCAGAATGGAACAGTCCTGCAGAGCCCCCACCTCCTGTTAATCCTTTCCAGGCATTTGGAAACGCTGGATACCAGCAACAGGCCCACTCAAGTTCCATGTGTGTTGCTGCTGAGGGAAACATTTTTGAGAACAATCCAGGCAGTTGGTTATCAAAATGCCCTGCTTCCCCAAAGAAAACCAAGAAACTCAGCCAAGTTTCAGAAGACTTCATTAAGAGCATCCCAGTCTCTGCTAACAAGCCTGGGAAGTTCACCATTACTCCTCCTGTGAAAACACCCATTTCTGGGGGCACTTACATTAAGGAGGAAGTTCTTCAGAGTGGTGCTGGAAATAACGATGGCTATTCAAGCATACCCACCAATGAAGCTGAGGTGGAAAACCTTTTTGGAGTCCGACTGAGAAGAATCCCTTCTCCACAGAAATTTAAGAATGAGAAACGAGATAACTTGACACAGGTTCCTTCAGCGCCCGTGGGTCCAGTTGCACACTCTGTGGGCAAGGAACAGCGAATGAGAAGAAGCAATCCCCAAGTGTTCCTGAGCGCCCCAGAAAACCTCAGTGATATCGTTAACTTTGTAGAGAAGCAACAGAGCAGGCCCAAATCTGAAGGCATGGCCAAGTGGCCACCAACTTACATGCTCCCAGGTGAGAATTTATTCTCTCCAGATGGCAAGTAGGTACCACGTGGAGGAAAGAACTGGAAAACAAAGCCTTGAATGGGCCTAAAGTCTGTTCTAGCATTGCCTATTAAGTTATTGCTTTGCTAAGGCTGTCTTGTGGGTGTAGGAGCAGGGGAATGCCTCAGTCTAGATGAATAGACTTGGAAGTAGTCCATTTTGAATCTTCCCCTTCCCAAGGGGTCACTGGTCTGGATATCTATCCACATTCTGTAATAGACACATGATCATCTCCTCATTCCCTCTCCCCACCCTGTGTATACCATACTTCTGGATGGAATTATATGCTTTTCTCAAAATACTTTTCCATGTATTACACTCCTCTAAACCACTAGGTAGATTTTTCAGAGCCAGTTCAAGAATAGCACAATGTTCAGACTCTCAGCCTGAAATTGTAGATTACTGTAAATGTTTATATTTCCATAGCTTCTTCACCCAAAATTTCTTCACTTGAAATGTCTAAGAATCCAGAGCTAGGTGACCTTGTGAGCACTACTCTCTCCCAAAACCTTTCTACCATCACTCCCACCCACACATAGTCTGGTATATTCCTCTAACCACACCTATGTAACCACACACTTGCATGAGGGACTATTAAGTACCAAATTCAAAGATTTTCCTTGGAGTTGGAGGAATAACATGAAGGCCTGAGCCTATGGCCTCTTAGGAAATTTCCCGGCCCACCTGATAACCATTGTCCTGCTCCAGTTTGGGGATGGAAAGAGGGATGAACAAAAGAAGGAAAGGGTCCAGTACAAGGACAGTATGCTCACTTTTAAGAACAGCTTCTTAACCCAAGGAACTCCTGCCTTGCCAGGTTGTAGGAAGAGCATTAAAAAAAGGAATCCTTCTCTACTTGACATCTGTTTTTTTTCATTTGGTAATTAACATGAATCCCACTTGGGACATTATTGTGCCTACCTTGCTTCAGTTTTAATACCTTTCATTTCTTTCTCAGGAAAGCCTCCTTGTCAGCAGTCAGATTGTGCCATCGCAGAGGCAGTTTGGATATCCATGACAAAGCAAAGACAGAGAGGCCCCCAGGCCTATGTTCCCATAAAAGAGCCAAAACCCACAAGTAGAACTGGAGCCAAGGATGAGACCAAGGATCCTAGATACGGGGTAGGATGTGAGGCAGTTCAGAAAACACTCTGAAAGGGTTTCTGGAGCCATTGGTTAAGTTTGCATTGAGAACTTTGTCAGACATGCAGGTCCCCTCTCTTTGGGAGCATTTATCAAGGTAGGAGGACTCTGCAGGGGAAAAGATGTGTTTTGTACTTGTACAAATGTGACCTACTTAATGCTCTTAAAGGGTTTGTCAAAAGTAATGAACAAATCAAATCCTGTCCTAAATATTATAGGGCAGATTCCATGAAATTGGTTGAGAAATAGAAAAAACAACAATGAAAAAAAACCATAAAGGTAACCACTGGGGTAAAAGTTGAGTGTCTATCTTTATATATATTTTATGCCTATAAATACATACATGTATTTTTATAAATGGGAATCAAACTATAAATATACTGGTCCCCCCTTAAATTCAGGGGATACAGATCCCTGGTGGATGTCTGAAACCATATATAGTACTGAACCCCATAATTTAGTGCCTTTTTCATCTTAACTAAGCACCTGTCATGCACTGTGGCTCTAACATTTGCAGTTTGAGGAGCAACATTAAAAGTAGCATGGGCTGGGATTGTAGCTCAGTGGTAGAGCGCTTGCCTGGCATGTGTGAGGCACTGGGTTCGATCCTCAGCACCACATAAAAATAAAATAAAGATATTCTGTCCACCTACAACTAAAAAATTTTTTTAAAAAAAGTAGCATGAATTTCTTATTTCTCCTTCACAATTTCACAGACGGAAGTCTGATCCTTACCATAAGCTCTAAGCAACCTCAGTGCATGATTTTTTATTTCCTTATTAAGTCAATAACTTTCGCCTGTTCACTAAAGGTAGCATTTTCCAGATTCTCTTTGGTGTATCTGAATAACCAGCATCATTACTCTTTGCAAATTGGGGACATTATTATGTAAAATAAGAGTTCCTTGAACACAAGCACTGTGATATCATGATGGTTGATCTGATAATTAAGATGGCTTCGGAGGGACTAGGGTTGTGGCTCAGTGGTAGAGCACTTGCCTAGCACTGAGTTAGATCCTTAGCATCACATAAAAATAATAAATAAAATAAAGGTATTGTGTCCTTCTACAACTAAAAAAAAAAACATTTAAAAAAAGATGGCTACTGAGTGACTAACAGACAGATAGCATATACAGTGTGGATAAGCCAGATAAAGGGATGACTTACATCCCAGTGGGGCCAAAATGGCCTGAGCCTTTATCATGTTACTGGAAAAAGCAACCAATTTAAAACTTGTAAATATCTGAAAATTTCCACTTAATATTTTTGGACTACAGTTGACCACAGGTAACTGAAACTATAAAAAGTGAAACCATGGATAAAGGGGGATGACTGTACTGCTTTTAAAAAAATATATTGTTTTTAGTTGTAGATGGACACAATATCTTTATTTTATTTATTTATTTTTATGTGGTGCTGAGGATTGAACCCAGTGCCTCATGCATGTGAGGCAAGCACTTTACCACTGAGCTACATCCCCAACTCTACTGTACTTTTTCTTTCTTTCTTTTTTTTTTGGTACTGGGGATTGAACTCAGGGGCACTCAACCACTGAGCCACATCCCCACCCCTATTTTGTGCTTTATGTAGAGACAGGGTCTCACTGAGTTGCTCAACGCCTCGCCATTGCTGAGGCTGGCTTTGAACTCGCAATTCTCCTGTCTCAGCCTCCCAAAGTGCTGGGATTACAGGCTTGTGCCACCGCACCTGGCTACTTTTTCTTGAGCATTTCATTTCTGTGCACCTTTCCATATCAGTAGATAACAATTCACCTTTATTTGTTGAACATTTGGATTTCTATGTATGGATTTGGTTTGGTGTGGTAGCTACCTGTAAGCTAGAAAAAAATGTTATGCAATGAACTAGGCTAATGGTACCACATGTGGATCAGGGATGACGGGATGATGCCTTGCCCCTTTCTTATAAAAACTGTTCAAAGCCAGGCACAGTGGTGCACACCTGTAATCCCAGCACTTTAGGAGGCTGAGACAGGAGAATCGCATGTTCAAAGCCAGCCTCAGCAATGGTGAGGCACTAAGCAACTCAGTGAGACCCTGTCTCTACATAAAACACAAAATAGGCCTGGGGATGTGGCTCAGTGGTCGAGTGCCCCTGAGTTCAATCTCCAGTACCAAAAAAAAAAAAAGTACTGTTCAAACTGACTCAAGAAACCATATCAAATTAACATATCAAAAGATATGGGGCTGGGATTATGGTGCAGTGGTAGCGTGCTCGCCTAGTACGCGTGAGGCACTGGGTTCGATCCTCAGCACCACATAAAAATAAAATAAAGATATTCTGTCACCTACAACTAAAAAATAAACATTTAAAAAAAAAAGATATATAAAGTCCTATGCATTTTTTTTTGTACTGGGGATTGAACCCAGGGCCACTTTACCACTGAGATACATTCCCAACCATCTTTATTTTTAGTTTAAAAATTTAAGACTGGTTCTCACTAAGTTTCTGAGGCTGGCCTTGAACTTCCTATTCTCCTGCCTCAGCCTCCAGAATCACTGGTATTGTAGGTGTGCACTATGGCACTCAACAATTCCTATGCATTTAAGTGCTTACTAAATTTGTTGAAGGATCATGTGAAAAACTATTTAATTTTTTGCTTAAAGATATTTCCTTATCATTTGTGTTTATATGGGAGGAGTATCATAAAAAAGTTAAGTCCACCTTGGTTAAAGCTTTTTGTCAGGGAGAAATATCCTAGTATGCATAAACTCATTAATTTATGCCTATTGTGGAGAGGTTAATTTGAAAATTTAGAAAAAATGTACAGTCACAACACTTACTAATGCAAAAGTGCTCTAGTCTTGTCAGCAAGTTTTGTAAAGTAGAAATCCTATGGAACTCACTTCAATGAATTGATCGGATTTGTTTGTAGCCAGCACATTGTGCTAGCTTGCTGTTAAGTGCTGGGGAAAAGGTTGTTCTCAAGTTAAATAATTATCATGTTATTCTGTTTACTCTATTTGTATAATCAGACAACCTTTTCTTCCAGGTCTGAAAGGTGGTAAACATGAGCCAGCTTAAGTTTTGTTAACATAAATTCCAAACTATTTCTTTTCTTATATGTCTATATAGATATATTATATGATCTCTCTCTCTCTCTCTCTCTCTCTATTTCTCTCTCTCTCATCCTGTTGAACTCATAGTGCCCAGGATAGAACTTGCCCTATATGGCTGGTGCAGTGATGCACAATTGTAATCCCAGCACTTTGGGAGGCTGAGGCAGGAGGATCATGAGTTCAAAGACAGCCTCAGCAACTTAGCAGGGCCCTAAGCAACTCAGTGAAACCCTGTCTCTAAATAAAACATAAATAAGGCTGAAGATGTTGCTCAGTGGTCAAGGTCAAAATCCTTTGGTTCAATCCCTGGTCCCCCCACCAAAAAATATATATAGCCCCATATGATTTTCTGAATAAGCAATTTCCTGGGTTGTTTTTTTTTTTTGGTCATGATTTACAAACTTTCTGTTTTTATTTTTATATTAAAGGGAGTTGGCCCTGCAAATGAAAGCCAACTAAAAAAGATTTTGACTTCCACTCTCCATGTACAGGAGAAGATACCACCAATGAAACCACCTAAGCCTGCCAAATCAGGTAAAATCACATACCCTGACCCCACAAAAACCTGCTCTGGAAGAATGTTGTGAAATTTCTGCAATGGCAAGCTCAGTTAACATGTCTCTTATTCCCCAAATCAGTGTCATGACTCTTCTATGAGAAGATACGGATATTAGCTTAGTTTAGAAAAATTCATTTATTATGATTAACATTAAGTCCAGTGTGTAACTTTCAGTCTTCCAGTCTTTCACCTCACTGAAGAAGCTGTGGCCACATAGCTGTCGTCACTCACTAAAACATTCTTTTTTTTTTGGTACTGGGGATTGAACTCAGGGGTACTCAACCACTGAGCCACATCTCCAGCCCTATTTTGTGTTTTATGTAGAGACAGGGTCTCACTGAGTTGCTTAGTGCCTCGCCGTTGCTGAGGCTGGCTTTGAACTCGCGATTCTCCTGTCTCAGCCTCCCTAAGTGCTGGGATTACAAGCGTGAGCCACCGCGCCCGGCACTAAAACATTCTTGTGGCTAAATTATGCAAGAGAAAAGTAGCAAGTCACTTTCCAGTTCATGGCAAAGTGGTGCTTTTTCACCTGCTATATCCTCTATGAAACTGTTGAAAATAATCCACTATAAAGGCCTAATGGTATTGAATCATTTTTAACTATTTAAAAGATTGTTTTAGTCCCTCTGTATCCTGAGCAGGGATGTGAGAAGTGGGGAAATTTTAACTGCTGAAAAAACACTGTGATGTGATATAGTAATGTGATCTCATCAGTAGGAGTTGTGTGCCAGAGGGATCTTTGCAGCAGGAGTAGGAGGAGGGGAGGACGGATTTAAATGGAAACATCCTTGCCCTCTGCCTTAATCCCTTTCATGAAGAAATTAGACTAGGAATTCAAGAACCCATTATTTTAGCCATGAAATAGCAGCAGTTGACCTGCGGGTTGCCTCATGGGCACTATACTGCTGTCAAGTCGTTCTCAACCCTCCCTAAGCATTAGAATCACATGGTGAGCTTTTCAAAAATTAAATGGCTGTGGGTTAATCTAATGAGATTTGTTCAAAAAATGAGATGGGCACTGGTATTTTTTAAAAGAGCCCTAGGAGATTCTAATGTGCATTCAAGATTGAGAAATACTGGTTGAGTCCAAGTCACTGAGTCAATCAGTCATAGAGCAAGATGAGAGAGGGTGTGGAACTGGAGAATAGGGAGGTAGTGTGCTCAGCCAGGATGGGGTGGTTGGTACAATGTTGTTTAATACTGACTTATTGGCTGGAGCTCTGGAGACATCAGCAATTTAATTTAACACAGCATCATGGATTGGCAGAAAACAAACAAACAAACAAAAAACCACTACCTGATTTGAAACTTAAAAAATCAGATCTGTTTCCCTTTGGTCTCAGTTCAAAAGTGTAAGACAAGCCAATAATAACTACCCCCAAATTGGCAGTACAGCTGTAAGAATTACTTCTCCAAGGCTCCCCGTGTCCAGGCCCTTGCGGCCATAGCCATGTTGATTTTACTCCTTTGACATTCTAAAGTCATGGTACTGACTTTTAGAAGCCTGACATTGAAGGGAGCAGGAGGTGGGAAGCACTAAGAGAAAGGGGCTCAGAGGAAATCTGAAAACATGAAACATTTTATTTCATGTTTTAAACATATGCCAACATCTCTGGGGCTTCTTACTGGTTGTGTATTATTTGCTGTGGTTCCAGTTGCTTTTGAAGATCAGAAGATACTTCGCATGCCTGTCATAGATAAAGAAACCAAACGATCTTCAAGTCTTCCAGCTGGGCTCGAACAATCATTTGAGCCTGTTAACCCTATGGAGCCGGTTGAGCCTGTTTGGTTCTCCATGGCCAAGAAGAAAGCCAAAGCATGGAGCCAAATAGCAGAGATCATGCAATAAATAGCTCCTGGGTGGAGCATCAGCATTTTAAATGATAATTGCCAAATAGCTATAGTAATTCTGTGTAGTGATTTCTTTACTATCACCATTTTTATTAAGCAAAAGAGCCTTAGAAATGGGAATTAAAACTTTTAACTGTTTGAATAAAATAAATGCCATTAATGCCTAACTTTCAGTACAGTCACTGCCAGCATCCAGAAACCCAGCATTTCCTCTATAAAACTATGGAAAAATCTTTGCATTGCTGTAGAATTATGAAATATTTAACTCTGGAGAATATGCCTTAAAAGGAAGAAAATATAAACATTTTGTTGAAGCAATTAAAAGATGGCTGTTTTCCTCAACCAAATAAAGTAATTCTAATGGAAATATTGAGATGATTTGGCCCAGGGATTGGCTTTTAGGTTTTATGAGCCTACATCAGTGCTGAATTACTTGGTTGATGAAAATGAAAATTTTGAGTCTCCAAGAAAAATTTTGCAAAGGCCAGTCTTCTATTCAGCTCACTACCACTTGAAACACCTTTTACATGTCCCTGGGAGCTCCCAATGCTTTAAACTTTGGTGACAGTAACACAGAGCACAGACCCCATCTCAATCCATGGCAACCCTGGCATATGTCTCTATGACCAGAATGCTTCTTGGAAATTATCCTACTTCTCTAGATAGTTAGTCCATCGGTTTTGGGCTTCTTGTCATAACACCACTGTGACCCTCTCCAGTTGCCCAGAAATGGCAGTGTGCCTCCTATCATAATATTCTGTTGCTTAAGCACTAAGTCCCGTTCAAAATTCAGTGTTCTATAGATGCCAAAATCTGTTGTTTCCATCAGGCATGTGGCAAGCTCACCACCTTGATGCATGCCTGGGGCCACTAGAGAGCTCCTTTGACTCCAGTCTTATAATGGAGAACTCCATGTAGCCTAATCCCTTCCCCTTAGCAGTCTGCTTCATGAGGATTTAGCCCAAAGCAATACCGCCATGACAAAGCCACAGAGAAATGAACTTTCTGCTTCCAGGAAGCCACAAGTGATGAAACCAGCCTCTACTCACCCTCATTCCTGGAGACAGGCACCTCCCAAGTTACTAGGCCAGAGAGCCCCCACCTCCCCAGTGACCTGTTCTCCCCTAACTTGAGGAAGAGGGAATTCAAAAAGGCACAATGGGAGAGGAAGAGTCTGGATGAGAGGGTTGGTCACAGTGAGGGGAGGGGGCAAGAGCCTAGCATTTTTTTTTTTGGTACCGGGGATTGAACTCAGGGGCACTCGACCACTGAGCCACATCCCCAGCCCTATTTTGTGTTTTATCTAGAGACAGGGTCTCACTGAGTTGCTTAGCGCCTGGCCGTTGCTGAGGCTGGCTTTGAACTCGCGATTCTCCTGTCTCAGCCTCCCAAAGTGCTGGGATTACAGGCTTGCGCCACCATGCCCAGCTGAGCCTAGCACATTTTGACTACTCTCTTTCCATCCTGCTGGATTTTTCTCTGGTGGCATGGTCTCTACTAAGAACTCCCAGGATGAGGAGTAAAGATGTGGGCACCTTGACCGCCCCCCATCAGCTTCTCAATTGGCTCACTTTCCAAGGTGCAGACCACCCTAGAGCCTCATCCACGTGCACCAGAAGTCACTTAAATCTTTTCCATGTCCTTTCCCTTTTTTCCACCCCCATGCCCGTCAACATTTGGGAGACACTCCCTTAGATACCTGGGTGGTAAAGGTAGCTCATTTCCCTAGAGACTCAAAAAACAACTCAGGATAGCAATCATGATACCATTCTCTGTCACTGGGGCTACTTTGCTTGAACAGAAATGTAGGCCTAGAAATTTAATTGTGCTTTTACATTCTGAGTGGGGTGCTGCCCCATGCAAAAGTGTCCAGAGAGGCAATGAGATGCCAGAGTTAATTAAAATACTTGGTGCTGGGTTTTGCTGATGGTGGTATAATGTGACACTGTACAAACACATGCTGGATTTTGCATTTTCTCTATAAAATATCTATTTTTCCTGATATTGTAGCTTTTTGACTATGGTAGATTTTCAATTGACTTGATTTATTCCCTTTGTATACCCATAGTTAATAGTTTATTAAAGTAGATGTCCTTTATCCAGGTAATCCTGGAAGAGTTATACCTTCCTTCCCACTTTTCTGAGAGTGGAATTCTGTTAGGTTACTCTTACCCAGAGAACTTTTCATTAACAATTTCTTTTCCATCATTAACAAAGTTCTGTTTTAAAATGAAGAGTTTAATGATTACTAATGCCTAAGGCACATTTTGGTAAAATTTCAGCTTCTTTTAGCTTTCTTGATTTTTGATATGTGCATATCAAATAAATTCAACAAAGCCTATTTGGTAGTCTGTCTCTGTCTGTTGGTGACTTGGGGAGGGGGTAGTCAAATAGAATCCTGGAAACTCAGACCTGAAGGTTGTCAGGGGAGTAAAGTGTTCGCAAGAGCTTGTGCTACACTTAAAGGGCCTTTACACAGGTGTGCCTGACCAAGCCAGTGTCTGGGGGGGGGAGTTCTTATATTGGGGAGGTACTACTGTTGAAGGTGTTTTGTGTATGAATAGCTGGGGAGCAAAGAGAGAGATGGGTGGAGGGGTGCAGCTGAGTGAGTAGAAGGGACATGATGGTTGGTGGTTGTCCTTCAGCCTAGCTCAGGAACTAGTTGTAAGTCTTACAGAAGATGGGTTCCTGGAACCAGCAGTTTTGGAAACATGGGGCCACCATACTTAGGCAGCAAGGTATGGCATGGAATGAGGGAAGGAAAAGAGTTTTAGACTAAATATGTAGCCTGACCAACTAGATGTTTAACTGAATTAAGACAAGAGTTTGTTTGGGGATCCATATTTAAACCAACTAATACTACATGACAAATGTCATTTAATAATGACCTGAAGAGTCAGGTTGGGTTTTTGAATTCTCAGACTCCTCAAAGTCCTGCCCTCATTGACGTGTTTCTCCTTCCCATTCTCGCTTCCCTGACCCTGATTCTGCCCTGTCTCCAAGACCATGCCCCATGCCCTGTTCCAGGCATGCAGCCACCCCTTAGGTCTGGGAGCAGATACCCTGCTAGGATGGTCAACTTCCCAATGACAGCTCCAAGAGGAGCATGCAGACTCTGACAGCAGACTTGAAACTATTCAGAGGTCCCAGCTACCTGGAACATGGCCTAGCAAGGAAATAACCCTTGTTCCCAACAGTGTCCTGAACCTATAGGTAAGGGCATGGTTGGTAGAGGGCCAAAGTGGAGGATCTAAAGCATGGAGCTCAGCACATACATCCTTCTTGCCTAAGTCTAAGAGCAATACCATATTAACAACTTATGAAACAAACACTAACAAATCAGAACCAGAATGAAGACCCTCAAATAACACTATATGGAAAACAATCTATTGGCTTGCCCTTTCAATTAAGTACTGGTGATAAGCGGCCTTGTGCCTCTCTGTCTCACTGTGTAGTTCTAGCCATAAGGAATACTATATGATAGTACACTCTAACATATCAGTACTGGTGACAATAAAAGGGGTTGTGAAAGTGCTAAGTTTAGTTTACTTTAATAGACTTTGATCAAACACCTACTATGTGGAAAATTCAGTGTCTAGGGCTTTGGGAGAGGAAGATAAATAAAATGCTTTAAAGTCCTGATCATTCAGAAGTTTCCAGTGCAGGGGGTGGGGTGGTGAGGGGAGTAGATATACACATATTTAAATATTGCACAAATACTTGGAAGCAAATGATTACAGCAGCACTATTCACTATAGCCAAAAGATGGAAACATCTCAAATGTCCATCAATGTAAGGATAGAGGACATCTCAAATGTCCATCAATATAAGGATAGAGTCAAATGTCCATAAATATAAGGATAGATTAACAAACTGCAGAATGTACACACAAAGGACTATTATTCAGCTATAAAAAGGAATGAAATTATGATATATACTATAATGTAGATGAACCATGTAAACATTCTGCTAAGTGAATAAGCCAGATGCTATTTATATGAAATGTCTGGAATAGGCAAATCCATAGAGGCAGGAAACAAATTTGTGGTTGCCAGAGTCTGAGGTCTGGCAGAAAATGAAGAGTGACTTCTAAATGGCTATAGGATTTGGGGGTGGTGAAAATGTTTTGGAATTAAATAGAGGTGGTAATTGCATAGAATTGTGAAGACACTAATCATCACTGAAATGTTTACTTTAATGGTTAATTTTGTTATGTGAATTTTACTTCAATTAAAAATAATGCTAGTATAAGTTCTAATTTGAGTCATGTTCCCACAGTATGAGAGAAATTATCAGTGCTAGCAAGAGAGTACCTGAGATGACACTAAATGCAGAAATGAGGCTAGCTAATCTCAAACTCCTGTGCCTTCCCCCTCTCTTTGATCTCCGACTCTGGTCAAATATGACTTCACCTTTTTTCCCACTTCAACTGTCTAGAGATTAAGCCCATTCCATCTTTCCTATTTTTATTTATTTTGTTTTGTATTACCTTGTATTTCAGACCTATACAAAAGTATAGAGAATATTATTATAAGCATGTATTTACCACCCAGGGTAAGTAATGGAGCATTACAAGTGTAGTTAACACCCACTGTAAAGCCCTCCCCAGTAAAATCTGCCTTCCTTTCTTTCTCCAGAAGGTAACCTCATCCTAAATGAGGTGTTTATCTCTCCCAACCATGCTGCCTTCTTATGCACACTTTCTACTCTAGATATTTGTATGCACAATCAATATATGGTGATCATTTTGCATGGTTTTTAGATTTCAGATGTATGGTATCATGTTCTATCCCTCTGGAACCAGCTTCGTCCCTTATGCATTTTTTGCTACTATCACCCAATCTTTGCCCCACTATGTCTCCAGCCCAGCCCTCGCCATCCCATTGAGTCTACCTGCAACAGTTCCAGGCCAGTGAATTAAGACTGGTTCTCTCTTAGGTGAGTCTCATCTGCTTCCCCTGCTGCTCTACATCAGTGGTTCTCAAATCATAGCATACATCAGAATTCTCTGGAGGACTGGTTAAAACACAGAGGTGGTCCCCAGCCCCAGAGTTCCTGATTCAGAGGTTGTGCATGTGACCTGAGAACGTGCGTTTCTACCAAGCATTTGAGTAATGCTGATGCTGCGAGGCCAGAGACTACATTTAGCCACCACTCCAAATCCGAGTCTGGACCCAACCTCAGCAGCAACATGTGGCCTCCGGGCAACTTTGGCCATCCATGAAGTTTCCTTCAAAACCATGTTCTAGACAATAGACATATAACTCAATCCATGTTCTAGTAGCCACATTAAAAAATTTAAAATGAACTGATGAAAATAATTCTAATATTGTGTTTTGTTTAACCAAATATATTATCATTTCAACATGTCATTAGTTATTATTGAGATATTTTACATAGTTTTCACACATTACATCTTTATTTGAGGGCTCAAAAGAAGTATATTTTATTAAGATTTATTGAGAAAATCAATTGGAATTGAGAGATATAGATGAAATCAACAACATGGACAAAAAATCTTGAATAAATTATTTTCTTTTTATACTCTTTTACAACTTTTTATATTTACTACTCTTCCGTAAGAAGAGAATTAACATTTGAGGAAATTTTAACCATCACAACCTTGTTTCCAAGGTGTAAATGAATTTAGAACCCTGGTACTCACTTTTTTTTTTTGGTACCAGGGATTGAACTCAGGAGCACTTGACCACTGAGCCACATCCCCAGCCCTATTTTGTGTTTTATGTAGAGACAGGGTCTCACTGAGTTGCTTAGCACCTCGCTGTTGCTGAGGCTGGCTTTGAACTCGCGATTCTCCTGTCTCAGCCTCCCTAAGTGCTGGGATTACAGGCTTGAGCCACCACACTCGGCCTTGGTACCCTTATGAGCTCCCATTACTTCATGAACACCTGGATCCATGAACTACTAAAACACTAAAGAGTCAGGTGATCTTTATTTTTTTATTGGTTCTTCTTAGTTATACAAGACAGAATCCATTTTGATATAATTATACAAGCATGAGATGTATCTTATTCTAATTAGGACCCCATTCTTGTGGGTGTACACGATGGTGAGATTCACTCAGGTTTTTTCATATGTGTACATAGGATAATTATGTTAGATTTATTCTACACACACAGTATATCTTAAATAAGAGTAATCACATTTTAAATGTTCAAGGGCCATGCATGGCTAAGTGACTAATATAATGAATAGTGTAGTTTTAACTAAAGGTTTGACCTTGATCTCTTTTCTTATAGAACAGTTTTAAACTTGACATTTTAATTGTTTAGGCTGCTATAAAAGACTTTATAAAATAAGTTTACCAAGTGGTAGAACGTGATCCATTTCAAATGAAGTTAAAAGAGATAAAACAGAGAGTTGAGTGTTACCTTTTTAAAAATATACTTATATTTCAACATAGTCACTTAAAACAAACTATTTGTTCACTTGAACAAATGCCATTAAAACATAATAAATAAATAGAATAGTGTAATAAATAAATAGAAAATTCAGGGATCATTGGATGTCACTTTTGGGGTTATGGACTGTGGAAGGAAACTGATATTGATAAAATTGCCTTGGGCTTCTGAAAAGCAAACACCTAAAAAGAGTGAAGATCAGATTGTTTCTTCTTTATTCATCCTTTTCTATTCTTTCCAACTATGAATAAAATGAGAGAAAAAACAATTATACAACATAAATTGTTTTCTATATATAAGAAAATAGGCTCTACATATACCTACTGTATTTGTGCTGTATCTCAACAAATAGAGAACAACACATTTTCATCTGGTAACTCAAACCCTTGAGTATCAGGGTACTTATGCAACTGAGGGCTTCAATTATGTGATCACACCAACCTTGTCTCCCTCTTGCTGAACACCAGACATTCTTGAGGTGTGTGTGTGTGTGTGTGTGTGTGTGTGTGTGTTGTTTATTTGTTTTACTTGAAAGGCCATTCTGTCATTTAAATAAATCTCTCAAGCTTTAAAATCCTGTGCTGGTTCCACAAATGGTACTACTCTCTTACCCTCCCAGACCCTTAGTTTTCACATCTACCATATGAGAAAGAGGCTTATGAAATGCACAGCTGTGAAATGCAAAAAAAAAAAGAAAAATATTGATAATTTAAATATGCTCAAAGACAAGATATAGCTTAAGACTTAATTATCATCTTAGTGATCAATAATCATACCATGACCAAGTTTCTTCGTTTTGACTAACATAAAATACAAAACTCAACAACTAAATAAAAATTTAGGGGGCTGGGATTGTGGCTCAGTGGTACAGTGCTTGCCTCGCATGCGTGAGGCAGAGTTCGATCCTCAGCACCACATATAAATAAATAAATAAAATAAAGATATTGTGTCCATCTACAACTAAAAATTATTTTTAAAAAAATTTAGGTATTAACCATTAAATGTGGTCCTACGTGAAGTTCCTAACTTTTGCTATTTGTTAGTAGTCACATTCTATAAGGTGTTGCCCCCTAGTTAGTACAGGAGAATCCATTCAATGGAGAAGTAATGAAGACCCTACTAGTGCCTGGCCCAGCCACTTTAGCTGTTGCCAGAGGACAAAAGAACTCACAAGAACAGATGAATAGCTGTGAAGTATATATCACAGCATGGTATATTTTATACTACTAGGTACATGAGTATTCTAGTAACATTCTAAGTATTCTAAATCAAAGTTTAATGTGATTTTAAATAAACTATTTCTCAATTTCCTAGAATTTAAAAAAATAAAGCTGTCAGTAGCAGATACAAGCCAAAACTGTTGGATGATATCCAAAGATATATACAGATACCTGGGTTTTCTGGGGCTGCCATCCACTGGATCTGGGTCCTTTTCAGGTCCTTCTTTTTTTTCATTTTCCTTTTCTTTTTCTTCCTCTTCTTCTTTCTCTTCTTCACCACCAAAGTCTACATCATCTTCACTCCAGTTACCATACTGATATTTAGTTATTTCTTTGGTGAAGAATAATACAGTGAGATCAGATACTCATGGAAAAACTAGCCCAATTCATACCCAGCAGCAGCATCCATCCTCCCCCCTCAGTAGAAGCAGGAGGATAGAAGTAGCTAAGAACACATGGCCAGGGCTGGGATTATGGCGCAGTGGTAGCGTGCTCGCCTAGCACGCATAAGTCACTGGGTTCGATCCTCAGCACCACATAAAAATAAAAAAAAAAATAAATATATTCTGTCACCTACAACTAAAAAATAAACATTAAAAAAAAAAAAAAAGAACACATGGCCCTGCACCTTCATGCTGGTTGACATTACCCTTCCATGGCCCTCACATTACTGCTGCTTGATCATTTCCACAGTGCCATGTTCCCTTCTTCCCCAGAAATCTCCCACCTAATACTGCTGATTACTTCTCCTTTGGGGAAGACAGGATCGGAGTCATTGGGTCAGTTGGCATTTTCAATGTTTTGGTCAGAACTTTGTTGGGAAAATATCTGTTTGCCTCAAAGACAAATTCTGCAGTGAAGCCAATTGTTTCCTTAACCCCAGAATCTGTCCTTTTTACCAAGTGCTCCCAGATCATTTTTAGGGGTCAACCTTCTAAGACCCTTTTCACTTTTAAAATCCATGAACCAAAGAGGAGGTACACCATTGCTTGTTCTTCTACTTCAGGGTTCTCTGTATTCCCTCCCGAGCTCCCTCCTGAACACCTTGTTTCCCACTGACATTCATCTGTAGCCTCAGAAATTGCATTGACAATCTCAGCTCTTATTAAACACAGATTGGTAGAGGGCTGCATGTTTTGTCAAAACTGTAAAGGTTGCTTTGAATTGGGCTTCTACACTGGCACATTCAGCCTTAATATGGAGGAGGTCGGTACCCACAACTTCCTCACCTGAGGCGCCGGGACCTAGCCACTTCCCTCAGCCAGCACACCATCCCCGCTCCCTGCCACTGCCCTTACCTACACAGCTGCCCCACCACCCATTCCTCACCCACTATCTCTGTGATCTGACCTATCATCTCCTCTGCGTGTTCCTCCTCTGCCACGTCCTCTGTCTGCTCCGCGGAATCATGGGCTGCCTCTGTGTTGTCTGTTGGCTCCTGGAACTCTAGGACTGAGGTGGCCACCTCAGGCAGGCCTAGGCCCAGGCGAAGGCCCTCGCCTTGGCTCTCCCGGGACTGGGCCCTCACTCTCGACCTCTGGGGTATATGGAGCAACGGGAGCTCGCCTGAGTCATCCACCACTGGCGAGCGGGATTGCACCATCACGGGGCCGCGGTAGGGCCGGATCAGGATGTGGTCATTGTAGTAGATGCGGTGCAGAAGTGAGTGGACCAGGTCCAGGAACATGAACCGGAAGCCAACCATGGGGAACTGACGGGCGTCCACTAGGATGCCACGGCTCTCTGCCAGTTCCTCTCCTTCCTCCTCCTCTGCGGGCCCAATGTCCGAGTCTTCCTCGGCATCCCCGCCCTCCCGGGCTCTGGCCAGGACTAGGGCCTGAGCTCCCTCTTCCTCATCAGGGCCTCCCTCAAGCTCCCGGATCTCCACCACCCCAGGCTCCGCCTCATCGGTTTCCATGGCCTCAGGAACCATGTCGCCCCCATCTGGGCCCAAGTCCAGGCCCATACCTTCACCCATTCCAGAGACCCCGATCCACTCTCCCTCTGGGCCCTCTTGAGTTGGGTCTTGATCCCCTGTGGCAGACATGACAGCGGTCAGTACCTCAACTGGGCTGCAATCGGACTGGGGCAATGAGGACAGTGAAGATGATGGAGGCCTAGATGGCTGCCGTTGAGGGAAGGCCGTTAGCAGTGGAGTCTGAGGGGAGGGGAATATGGAGGAGCCTCCCACTGAGGAGACAAACTACAGTGGTGCCGAAGGAGGCCCCACTACAGGGAGGACAGGGGGCCAATTCCAGGTTCCAGGAGCTGTCAACTAAGGCTGTGCCTCGGAAGATTCCCACTAGGAACGGAAACTTCCAAGAGACAGACGTCAGGGCTGGATCAGAAGGATCAACAAAGGGCTTCGGCTCCTCATAACAATCTGTAAGCTCATTTGCTAAAAAGTGAAGATTGACATATCCTACATCCAATGAATGATCAAAGCCCTTAGGTTCTGGAACTATTCAGAATTACCTACCTTTTCTTTGAAGTCTTAGTAGCAAAGGCAACCCTTTAGGTCCAAGCCAGTCCTGCCTACTTTGATTTGATGATTATTGGTGGGAGTATAATGGTCTTACTTGAAGGCACCTTGAGTTGGGAAAACTTATTCTGTAAAGAGTAGAGAGTAAACATTAGTTTCTGCAGAGCCCAGAGGCAGAATCGAGGTTATTATGAAAGTGCTTGTATAACAGGAGAAAAAACAAATTTCCACAAATATTTTATTGTTCAAACTAAAAACATAATGATAATTGCATACATTTTAAATATAATATAGGTTTACTAACAATGAGAATTAAATTCTTTTTGGAGGATAACTTTTGCTTAATTAAAATTCAGTATTAGCCAGGTGCGGTGGCTCATGCCTGTAATCCCAGCACTTTGGGAGGCTGAGACAGGAGAATCACGAATTCAAAGCCAACCTCAGCAATAGCGAGGCACTAAGCAACTCAGTGAGACCCTGTCCCTACATAAAACACAAAATAGGGCTGGGGATGTAGCTCAGTGGTCGAGTACTGCTGAGTTCAATCCCTGGTACCAAAAAAAAAAAAAAAAAAGAGTCAGTATTGCCGGGCATGGTGATGCACGTCCGTAATTCCAGTGGCTCGAGAGACTGAGTCAGGAGGATGGCGACTTCCAAGCCAGCCTCAGCAAAAAGTGAGGTGTTAAACAACTCAGTGAGACCTTGTCTTGAAATAAAATACAAAATAGGGCTGGGGATGTGCCTCAGTGGTCCAGTACTCCTGAATTCAATGCCAGGTACCGAGAGAAAAAAAAAAGAAAATATCTTCACACAAATATGTAGTGGCAGCCGGGCGCGGTGGCTCAAGCCTGTAATCCCAGCACTTAGGGAAGCTGAGACAGGAGAATCGCGAGTTCAAAGCCAGCCTCAGCAACGGCGAGGCACTAAGCAATTCAGTGAAACCCTGTCTCTACATAAAACATAAAATAGGGCTGGGGATGTGGCTCAGTGGTCGAGTACCCCTGAGTTCAATCCCTAGTACCAAAAAAAAAAATATGTAGTGGCAAACACTAATACCAATCCAAGAGATAGGTACTTTTGAACACTGCTATCAACCCACAAGCATCTGATTTTAATTGAACATATTCATCTCTTGGAAGATATTTACAAAGTTCAGTTAGATTCTTCTCTTGGCATGTGCCTTTTAGCATGTCATTACACTGCAGATTAATCACTTCCAATTGACAGGTGAAATTTCCTCAAATGTACAGTTAAGTGAATTTGAAATATGGAAATTTCATTTGGACTCGTATAGAAGTCTGGGAGAGATACTGACACTTTAGTCTGAACTTGGATAAGATATCCACTGCACATTCGTGTGAGAAGTATATAAAGCAAACTGACATTACTTTGATTCAACCGACATTAATTGCCATTGAGACGACTTTACCCAGTATAAATCTCATATATAAGCACTGTTTGAATTTATCAAGAAGCATTAACAGGCTTGCAACAAATACAAAGCCATTCAGTATTCAGTAACTGAGAGGTATTTTTCTTGATCAAAAATAATTTAATATCAGCCCTGAGCTTAAAAATATCATGTACAAAAATTTCCTTTACCACTCTCCAGCCATAGAAGTGCTGTGGAAGGGCAAACTTACAAGTTCATAAAACAGCAGTGGTTAAGTTCATGGAGGTAAATGAAGTTCCACATCAACACTACTAGCTAAATAGCCCATGAGGGATTAAAAGGTTTTCTGCAATGTAACTGAAGACAAATAATACAAGGAATAAACTATAGGGGTTAAATAAATTCTATTTTCAAAAATTTTGTGTGTTTGTTCACTAACCCTTTTTCTGCTCTACACATAATTTTTAACCACCATCAGTTGTAACACATTTTAGCAGATTCCACTTCAGGTTATATTAAATTCATGTCTTTTTCAACTTTTTCAAAAATATTTCCTCTATACTTGTTCCATGCAGACTACTCATAAGGACTAATTCTTAAGTCACTTTGAACAGCATTGACTGCTGAAATAAACAGCAAATGAGCAATATATATAACATCTGTCAACTCATGAAACTTCATGTTGAACATTTCAGACCTTAGTCATTCAATTATTCACCGACATTTATTGAGCATCTACCCTGTTGTGCAAGTTGTGCTTGTGGCTAGGGAGTCACAGATATCTAAGCACCCTTGGCTTACCCTATTGTATTATCTATAGGAGAAGACAGATTTTGGATAATGATGGCTCACGTGTCAAGTGCTAAAATGGTGATGAGTGAAAAGTGCTAGGGGAGCACAAAAGAGAATCATGAACTAGGAAGAGGGAGGAGGGAAGTGAATTGGTACCTGGAACTGTGTTCATGATGATGTATTTCAGGAGAGCTCTGAAGAAACTGAGTTGAACTAATGGTGAAGGGAGGTCATCAGGAAAACAGGATATACAGTGACAGGTAGGGACGTGTGTGTGCGTGTGTAACAGTTAATTTTTCGTGTCAACTTGACATGGGATATTCAGATGGCTGGTTAAAAATTATTTCTAAGTGTGTTTGTGAGGGTGTTTCCAGAAATCAATAGAATAAGTTAAGTGAATTGCTCTCCTCAACTGGGTAGGCATCATCCCATCCACCAAGGGCTTGAATACAATAAGTACATAATGGAGAATTTATTCTCTTTGCGTGACTACTTTAACTGGGACGTTGAAATTTTGCTCTCTGAACTACTTGTTCTCAGGCCTTCAGACTCAAGCTGGATCTACACCATTGGCTCTTTGGCTCTCAGGCCTTTGAACTACACAATTGGCCTCCTTCCTCGATCTTCAGCTTGTAGAAAACAGATCATGGGACTTGTCCATCTCCATAATTGCACAAACTATTACCTCATTTTATAGTACCTTATTGCATAATACATGTCATGTACAATATATAAACTTTATCTTATATATACCACTAGTTCTGTTTTTCTGGAGAACTCTGACACAAACAGTACTTGGGTGTATGTGTGTGCACACACTTGTGCACCTACCTGTCAGAGAAATGAACTTATTGCAGTAGGGGAGAGTGGCAAATGGCCCTGGGAAGCAGCTGGGGGCCATAATTACTACTATCGATAGTTAATCATTACTATAAATAATCTTTACTATATGGACTTTTTGCATTCCATACAAGCACACATTCCTCTTTGTGCTTTCATTTCTTCTCCACTTCCTTGGTCAATACCTTCTCATCCTCTTCAATGCCTTTCTAAACTGATTAACTATTCATTTAATACATTGATTCACTTACTAAATTCATTGTGTGTATTCCATGTACCAATGGAATGCCTCCTTGGAACTTTAATCTTGTTTTAAATATATGTAGGTTTTTTTTTAAAGGTTGACTTTTTTATTATAACTTTATTTTTATTTATTAATTTGTATGTGGTGCTGAGGATCGAATCCAGTGCCTCACCCATGCTAGGCGAGCGCTCTACCACTGAGCCACAACAGCAGCTCCTGGAACTTTAATTTGTTTGTTGCTTGCTTGAATAAAACAAATATAACGGAACTGTCCATGGTTCACATCCTTGTGCTTCATACCCCTTTATTCTCTGTGCCCCTTGGAAGAGGGGATTGTCCAGGACCTCTGGAAACTAAGTCCTACCAGCTGCATAGTGTCAATGTTCTGAAATGTTTGCCCAAAGTCTAGTTTATACTCAATCATTTCTTCTCTAGTTTCCTCTTGCACTGATCAGTGGGGCTGAACACTAATTTTGGGGGCGGTACCAGGGATTGAACTCAGGGGCACTGGACCACTGAGCCATATCCCCAGCCCTATTTTGTGTTTTATGTAGAGACAGGGTCTCACTGAGTTGCTTAGCGCCTCGCCATTACTGAGGCTGGCTTTGAACTCGCGATTCTCCTGTCTCGGCCTCCCAAAGTGCTGGGATTATAGGCATGCGTCACTGCGCTTGGCAGAACACTGATTGATTGATTACTGTCAATATTAAAGTCTCTGACAATGAAGGACACACCTGGATTCTTTTCTTTTTACTAGTAGGTAGGACTGGACATTGGGATTGTCATGTAGCAAGGTGTTGTAAAGGAGTATAGATGATCCCAACAGAGATGATTCTTTCACTGTGGCAGCAAGCTATCTCCCCAGATGGTTGGACGTGGTTCCAAGATCTTGGGAAGGGAAAAGTTTGGCATCAGCTAACAAAGGAGAAAGGGAAAACAGAGTATGGGTACCTTCAGGAAGCCTCTCAGCTTCCACATGTGTGTTCTATTTATGACAAGTATGTGACCTAGAAATACATGGGATGGTTTCCATAGCCTCAGTCATCTGCCTGAGACTGCCTGGAGATGCAAAACCATCTAGGAGGTCACACTCCCAATTTCTGGTGTGTAGATGGTACCTTTCTTCCATATCCAGCCATTTGATCTCCTTCAGATCACCATCTGATTATTTCCAGGCTCAGTAGTGGGCACAAGACAGGATTTCAGATTTTCTTAGGGAAAGGTTCTCTCTTTTCTCATCCCACTCTTCTGTCAGTCACCATAAGTGGCTAAGTCTTTTCCATTAATAGACCCATCATCCAGATCAGGATGGAAGAGGGGTGGAGCCCCAAACCACACAACCTGAAGAGGGTTCTATTTAATATGGAGGATGGTAGGGAACACCCCTGGAAGACCAATCCAAATCTTTTCTTTACAATCTGGCTCAAAACTTGCCACCTCTGAGCAGCCTTATATTTTGTATCTGCTCCTCCTTACCCAGGCTATCCTGAATTATATGTGGCCATGATTTAACTCCTCTAGAAAAGCACAGTCCCTTTAGGGGAGAAATTCAAGGTTTTCCTTGAATTCAAGGAATATTCAAGGAAAATTCAAGTTTGTAGCATTCATGGCACCTGTCATGGGGCTCTGCACAAGGGACATGTTTGGAAAGTATTCATGGAATGAATCAAAGAGCTTTGGAATCACTATCACCATTATTCTCTTCCACCTGTCCAGGACCTGACTATCTACCAAGGGCCTTCCTATCACCCTTCATTTCTTCCTTGTATCCTCTCAGTGACTTCACATGAGATTTCTGCCTGTATGGCCAGGTGTTATTCTGCTGTGATGCTGGTGACAATGAGAAATTTGACCTCCCAAGTGAGACCTTACCTCCTCTTCTCCTCACGGACAAGTCAGGGAGTGACGACCATTTGTTGGCCTCCTAGTCACTATGTCACAACCAGAGAATGCTCTGGGTGCTTACCAAAAAGTAGCATCCATGCAGGAGTGCCATCTCCCTACAGGTGTGATAAAGAGATAAGAGCCTTCAAGACTGTGAAGATGTTGAAGGGGAATTACGAGCCCAGAAAAAGTGGGTACCCTCTAGAAGATTGAAAGGGGAAGGAATGATATTCTCCCCTAGAGCCTCCAGAAAGAAACACGGCCTTGCTGACACCTTGATTTTAGCCTCTTCAGATCCATTTTGGACTCTGACCCCCAGAATATGATACTATAAATTGGTGGTATTTTAAGCCAATTAGTGTGTGATAATTTGTTATAGCAGCAATAGGAAACCAATACACACTCACTGTTTAAAGTCACTCCATTTCCTTTCTTCCCTTAGCTCATATTTACTGGGGATAAAAAACCCAATCTTGGTTTAACACATGGTATTCCTTTACTTGCCCCTAACTAAACTACTTAAAAATATTAAAAATTGGCTAACTTGGCTCACTAAAAATTTGTGATAATGATCACACTGAAGACTCCCTGACAACCTCACTATAGTTTCTTTCCATCCCAGATCTGACAGTTTCACTACTGAACACCCAAGCATCTGTTTCTTAGCTACTTACTTTCCAATGATTTGTCATCTATCCTACCTTAGCTACTTACTCCCAGAGCCATGCTAAGGATCCCAAACTTTTCTTAATGAAAATCTACATCACATCTCAAATCTTAGTTTCAACTATTCCTCACTCTGACCACATCTCTTATCTTTCCACTTTGATCCCTGTTGTAGTTTGGATTTGAGGTGTTCCCCAAAAGCTCCTGTGTTGAGGAGGAATATTCAGAGGTGAAATGATTAGATTATAAGAATTGTAAACAAATGAGTGCCTTAATCCATCAAAAGATTTAATAATTGATTAATAAAATTGATCAATAATTTAAAGAGACTAACTGGGTTATAACTGTAGGTAGGTAGATTTCAGTCGGAGGAAGTTGGGTCACTGGTGGCATACCACTGGGAATTATACCTTATCCCCTGGCTCCTACTTCCCAGCCACCATGAACTGAGTAGCTTTCCTCCACCACACACTTCCTCCATGATGCTCTGCCTCACGTTTGGCCCAAGTCACAACAATCAAAAGCTAACTAACACAAAAATTGATATCAGGAATGGGGTCATTTCTGTGACTAACCTGACCATATGGTTTAAAAGACTTTGGAACTTGTGGTGGGAGCTCAGAAGTCAATAGGAATATGGACAGTGAAGTGCGTGCTCATGAGATGTCAGAGGGGAGTAAGGACTTTATTCAGAATTAGACTAGAGGTCATTCATATTATATGGTAACAAAGAACTTGTCTACATTTTGCCCATATCCTGAGACTTTCTGTTAGGCTGAATTTAAATATATTGGATTAATTAGTATGCTGAAGGAAATATCAAGGTAGCACAGCATTCAGGTGATGGCGTGGGTGTTGCTGGTAGCTTTTAACTGGGTTTACTACAGGAGCAAAAATATAAGAAGAATGATTTGAAAAATTTGCAGTTTAACCAGAAAATCACATATAAATTGAGGCCAAGAAAGGAATGGTGTTGAAGAGATCACCACCTCTAAATAGAAGCTAAATGCTTTACACAGAGACAATAGAAAATATACCTTGAGGACATCTCAGAAATCAGTGAGATCACACTATCACAGGCTCAAGAATATAAAAAGGGAAACTCTTTAATCAGGAGTTCAAAGCCATCCTCAGCAATGGTGAGGTGCTAAGCACCTCAGTGAGACTCTGTCTCTAAATAAACACAAAATAGGGCCAGGGATGTGGCTCAGTGGTCGAGTGCCCCTGAGTTCAATCCCCAGTACCAAGAAGAAAAAAGATGCCAGTAAGGTGGAACATCTTCTGAGGAACACTGCTGTCTGTGGTGATAGATCACCTAAGAGAGAGGCCATGAGTGTTACAAACTGCAAGGCCATAGGGGTGGAGCTGACTAAGTCCTTTGGAACTCATACTTCACCAATATGTACCCTGAATGCTGGATGTGGAGTTAGGGAAGCTAATGTGTGCCCAGCTGGGTTTCACACTTGCTTTGGTCCCATCCCTTCTTTCTATACCTCTGTTCCTCCCTTCTTGAATGTAAAAGTTTACTCTGTGTCATTGTATATTGGATGTAATGTAACTTGCTTTTGATCTTCAGAGGGGCTCACAACCAAGTTTGCCTCCAGTTTCAGAGGAGACTTTAGACTTGGACTTTTTGGCAATGCTGGAACTGTTAAGACTATGGGGACTCTTGGAAATGGACTAAATGCATTTTACATTATGATATGGGCATGAGCTTTTGGGGGCCAGGGGCAGTCTCCTTACTATAGTCCCCAGTGACAACCATGCGTTCAAAACTATGGATTACTTGGAGAAAGAGCTATCTCTTGACCCCAAAGTGCCAGTGAGCATGTAGCACAAGTCAGGAGGGCTGTGTGTCTGGAAGGGAGTTGATTTTATTTTAGAACAAAGGCACTCTGTGGGCTGGCAGAGGTCCTGCCGCAAGTTTTGCTGTCTGACTGCTTTTCATTCTTCAAGTCTCACCTTCTCAAAGAGGCCTTCTCTGATTTCAGTTATTTTCTAACTCAGTGCCATGTCTACCTCCTTCATAGAATTTATTGCCATGTTTTAAGTACAGATTTACTGATCTGTTTTCTTCACTATTGCTACCACTGGTTACTGGTGATGAGTTCTGCTCCTTCACATGTTGAAGTTTGAACATTAGAGAAGCACACCAAGGCAAGTAGGGTTTATTTAAAAAGGGATAGCATAGGCTTCTCCCAGGAGGGAGAAGGGGGCCAAAACTGGTATCCTGGTATCCCAAGAAGTACGCGTGTTTTGCCCTTTTATATGTCCTAGGCTTCCTTTGTTCTCCTGCTCTCTTCCCCTTTGCTCTCTCTCCTTCCTGCCTATGTGACTAGGCCCAGGATGTTTGGTGGGATGGCCAAAAAACACAGGATAGGGGGAAGGGCCCAGGTGTAATTAACAACTCCTTGGGATATGTTACCTTAGCAACCAGTTGGAGCAGGGGGCGATAAGGTGGAGGAAGGGCTCTGAGGACATTAGAATTTCAATACTTATCCAACTTCCCGCACCCAAATTGGCCTCCTTGATCTAACCTGACTCAATTTACCTGTCTACATTGACTGCCTATCTAATTCTGGCTTCACTATAAGCCCCATGAGAAAGGATACATTTTGTTCATCTTTTGCAATGTATCCCAGCACCTAATAGACCTAAACCCACAAGTTGTAGTAGTTGATGAAAAAGAATGAACCTTCTGAAGAGGGCATGCAAAAAGCAAAGATGGAGTCTAAGTTACTATCTTGCGTAGGTGCACCTTGCCATACTGATTAGTATTAGAAAAAGTCTCCATGTCACAAGGAAAGCACAAGTTTGTTCATCAATTCCCAAATAGGGCAGCACATCAGAACCCAGTGGGGAGTTTTGAAAAATAACAATCACACCTCCCCTGCATTTTCAATGTTCTGATTCAGAGGATCTGGGTAGCTGTGGCATTCTTAGTGCACTTGCACTAAGAAGAGATGGTCACTAGGTGGAGCAGTCTGACTGTATCAGAGCAGAGGTCTGCTCCAAAAGAACTTTCCTATGTACACCAGTGAATCTCACCATTGCGTACATACACAAGAAGTTAATTTAAAAAATAACTATGGATAAATGGCAGAAACATCAGTAGAGGGAAAGGAGCAGAGAGAGAGAAAGGGAAGGGAAAGGAGAGGTACTGGGTTTTAATTGAAATAAGATATATTCCATGCTTGTATAATTCTGTCAAAATGAATTCTATTGTTATGTATAGCTAAAAAGAACCAATAAAAATAAGAGGACTGAGGAGCTACTCTGACTTCAGATCTTTTCACTCCAGGGACTGTGGCCCAGGCAATTTCTCCAGGGAAGTTTTAATCTTGATTTTCTTTTCCTTGACCTCCCAGATTCACAAAAAAAGAGCATCTCCCTAAAAGCTTCCTTCTCTTAACTCACCTCCACAAAAACCTCACCACCATCCTCTTACCTCCTGCCCAATACTTCCTATACTTTCTTTTTTTTTTCTTTTTGGTATTGGAGATTGAACTCAGGGGCACTCAACCACTGAGCCACTTTCCCAGCCCTATTTTGTGTTTTATGTAGAGACAGGGTCTCACTGAGTTGCTTAGTGCCTCGCCGTTGCTGAGGCTGGCTTTGAACTCCGGATTCTCCTGTCTCAGCCTCCCTAAGTGCTGAGATTACAGGCTTGTGCCACCGCGCCGGCTACTTCTTATACTTTCTTTCTCTTGTCTTCTACCTCTCTATCCTGTTGTCCTCTTGTTTATCTGGGAATTGCTTTGCCTATTTTCCTTACATGTAAAATGAGGATAAAGGTAGCATTCTTGTGGGGATCTAAGGAGAAATTACATAGCAAATTGTATTGCTCTACCTTGGCATGTGGTATTTTCTTAGATCCTCACAATACTACTACTATAATCCATACAATAATGGTAGTTGCTCTATTCAAGAAAACAGATGTAGCTGGGCACAGTGGCACATGCCTGTAATCCCAGTGGCTTGGTTAGCTGAGGCAGGGGGATTGCAAGTTCAAAGCCAGCCTCAGCAGCTTAGTGAGGCCGTAAGTAATTTAGCAAGACCCTGTCTCTAAATAAAATATATTTTAAAAAAGGACTGGGGATGTGGTTCAGTGGTTAAGTGTTCCTTGTTCAATCCTTGATATAAAAAAAGAAAGAAAGAAAGCACAGATTTAGTGATTCTTATTTTCAAGAGTATGTATTATGTAAAGAAAATTATGCTGGAATAGTACCTGGAGAGACGATTCCTGTGCACAATCACCCTGCCTTATGGTTTCCATCATTCACCAGCCTCTGAGTGAAGTGGAATGAGAAACCATAGAAGTAGTAGAAAGGGCTAGGAAAAAATTTTCCAGGGCCTTAATTATTCTGAAATTTGAGTAGATCCCAAAGAAATGAGAACAAAAATCAGGTTGCTCTTGGCAATGTATATATGCAGAGAGAGAGAAAAGTGGGTTAGCAGAAGGGTTCCTGACTCTGATTGTAGGCCTATCAGGAGAGCATTAGAAGGAGTTATTGTAAGTGACCCTAACCAAAGGAAATGTAGAGGCATTTCCCTGCACTCTTTGATGATTCTAGTTCAGGAAGCCCAGTGCCAATGACCAGACAACCCCATTTGCTGTACAGCCCAGAGGCCCATGCTCCAGGCTGGTTCACCTTAAAAAAACCACTTGGTATTGCTGAGCTACAGATTGCCTCATCAGGCCACTGACCTGAGCCTCCTGGGAGTTAAAAGGACACATATACATTGTCACAAGTTCTAAAATTTGAGTCTTTACAATGATTGGTAGCCGGATGGTGATGGTGGAGATGGGCAAGGGATGGATGGAAAGGGAATTGTAGATCGGAGCCTTTTCAAAATTCAGGAAGGATGCTTCTTCCTTGAAGGAATCTGTATGAAAAGTTTATAAAGGGAAAACAATTGGGTGATGCAATAATAGGTAGTAATTTATCTGTATGGTAAACTTTCACTCATCATGTTTTTTTCTACCTTTGAATCCTGCACTAGGGAAATTTACATTTCTCTGACTCTATGGGAGACATCTCAGCTCCAGAGGGGAAAATTTGGGAAGTCTCTCTTCAGAGTACTTTTTAATTCCAAATGTTCTTGTTGCGAATATAAAGAACCATTTGTTCAACTCAGGGGCTAAACTATGTGCCTTTGAACCCTTGCTCTGTCACTTAGCAGCTGTGTAATCTCGGGTAGTTATTTAACTTTCTGATGCTTCAGTGGGTTTTTTCATCTAAAAAATGGAAACAAAAATAACATTTACTTTCAAAGGCTTATTTTGAGTGTTAAACAAGTTGATATATGTAAAAACATAGAACAGAGCCTGGTACATAACTAACCTATGGGTTCTCAGCACATAATTCTGGCCCTCAGGCAGCTTAGAGTTCAGCAGAGACAATGAGATTCAAGCATTAATAAATAAATAACAGTATGTGCTACCACTTGTCACTAGGTTTTGTGTAGTGTTACACTGTAGGATATGGTAGTAAGGCAACAATAAAAGTACTGAGATCAGAACAGGCCAAAGTCTTTGAAGTAGAGTGGTCAGAGATGGCCTCAGAGAAGAGGCAGGTCTTGGGGTAGGCCTAGAAATATGCCAGGGGTTGGGTAGATGGAGACAGAGCAAAACAATGGGGGCAAGAGAAGGAAGGGTCGGAGGCACAAACACCTCTGGGATAGAAGCCCTCTGCATATACCCTTCTGGTAAAACTCAGATTTGAGAAAGACAAAAGCATTTCTCAATAACCAGGAGTTGGAGCAATGCTATCGGCTAGGCCTCAGTGTTGCTAGGAGCTGGCCTGGCAGTAGTTTCAACACCAAACTAGGTCTTGATGTTCTGTTGAACATAATTTCACAGGATGCCAACATCAGACAAGGCAGCACTGTGACTATGCAGGATGGAAACAAAAGCGAGATCACTCTGTAATGTCTGAACTCAGACAAAATATGAGCATTGTCTAAACCACAGAAATGACAAAACATCCCTCTCCCAGTTGAAATGACTGCTGCTTCACTCCTAACTAGTACTTTAGCTCCACTCTAATCTGCCCTCCTTCTCAATAAGAGCTATTGAAATATCCATCGACGGAATTGCTCTATTTTCTGACAGCATCCAATTTAGAGTAAACCACAGCTCTCTCTGACCCTCCTCCGAGTTACCCAACCAATGTCTGAATCCCATAAATCCCTTCTAACACCCTCTAATTGAGACACCTCACAGTTCCGGGTATGTTTTCCCTCACTCCTACAGGCAAGGAACCAGGCTTGAGCACTATGTGTATTCCTGGTAACAGCATCACTGAAATGATTGAGGGGTGCAGAGGCAGACCTCTTACTCAGGTTTATTTAAAAACTTCCCAGAAACAAAGAAATGTCTGAAATTCATGAAAGTCAAAGAGGACTATTAGAGAAGAGGCAGGGCATCAGGGGGAGGGGGAGGAGAAGGTAAGGGAGTAATGGGGGTAGAAATAATGAAAGTATGTTTTGTGCATGCATGAACATGCCACAACAAAACCCATCATTATGTATAATTAATATGCACTAATAGAAAATACCAGAAAAAATGAAATATCTGAAGCAGAACAGTCCCAACTCATACAATGGAGTGTGGGAAGTAAAATAACGGAGGCAATCACAGAGCACTGTAGAGAGAGAAAGATTACTTTCCACAGTTAAAAATATACATAAGGAAGTGGGGATGCAGCAGTTAATGAGAGAGAGAGAGAGAGAGAGAGAAGAAGGAGAAGGAGAAGAAGAAGAAGAAGAAGAAGAAGAAGAAGAAGAAGAAGAAGAAGAAGAAGAAGAGGAGGAGGAGGAGGAGGAGGAGGAGGATGAGGAGGAGGAGGAAGGGGGGGAGGGGTGGTGATGGTGGTGGTGGTGGTGGTGGTGAGTGAGAGAGGAAGAGAGAATCCCTGTATTTATGAAGAGTACAAATTCTTGAAAGCCAGAAACAGTGAGTATGTTCAACAGAGGGCTCTCCTGAGAGGCTGTGTAACCTAGTAGTTGAGAACACAGCTTGTGGAGCCAGCCTGCCTGGATTTCTATTCTAGCTCTGCCACTCACCAGCTGCCAACAAAGCACAATCCCACAATTCATTGTGCATAGTAATTTTCTTTCTTCCTGATCACCCTCCAGTAAGAGAGATGACTCAGCTTGTCTGCTGCTGTTCCTACATCAACACTTGGACTGCATCTTTCTACTTCCCAACAAGACATTCATCCAAGGTTGGTTCCTCTCAGTCAATTGTGGCAAAGGGCCCAGGGAACATAGCTCCAGACATCAGTCCAGTTAAATACAGAACCCAACATAATTTACTTAGGATCTTAGCATCAGGAGAAAATTGCAACTGCTGTTCATGCAAGGAATTCTCCTGTGGTGATTTCATAAGTGCTTTATAGAAACATAGACTTTATAACTCCCGTGCATGCTCATTCTCAATTGTCTTTTTGAACATTCATTTGGGTCCAAATCATGCTAATGCATTGGAGGGAGGTATAATCAAGGAATATGACATTAATCTTATTGTCAAGAAATAGCTTGGCATGCACAAGGCCTGGGGTTCCATCCCCAGCAGCATCACCACAACAAAAAAAGAAAGTAAAAATAATTAAAAAAAAGAAGTGGACAGCCTGATTGGACAGACAGTCATGAACAAACAGAACAAAACGGTGAACCAGAAGAATATTACATGACATTTGAAAGGCCACTTGGAGTTGTACCATAAATATAGGAGGAATTCTCACAGAAAGAACTCATTGTGACTCAGGTGAGTTCAGGAAGGCTTTGTGGAAGAAGGGGGAGTAAAATAAAATTTAAATTAAATCTTTTTTTCAGAATGCATTTCATCCTTTATTGTTGTTGGGGTTTTTTTGGTACCGGGGATTGAACTCAGGGGCACTTGACCACTGAGCCACATCCTCAGCCCTATTTTGTGTTTTATGTAGAGACAGGGTCTCACTGAGTTGCTTAGCGCCTCGCTGTTGCTGAGGCTGGCTTTGAACTCGCGATTCTCCTGTCTCAGCCTCCCAAAGTGCTGGGATTACAGGCTTTGTGCCACCGCGCCCAGCTGTATTTCATCCTTTAATTTGACTTTGATAGAAAATGAATTGGGATAATTAATTTTGAAGAGAAAGTACAATGTTCCTTTGAGGCCACTGGAGCCTATCGAGTGATCAAAAAACAGTGCCAGAAATGGTCACTTTTCACTGCAATCCCAGCCCTCCTGGGAAATGTTGCTAAACAACTACACATTGTGCCAAACATGAATTTGCCCACACATGGAAAAAAAAACATAAAAACGCAAGTGAACAAAGACCTGCAAACTCTGATTTGAAAGATCTCCAGGGAAAATTTCTTTACCACATCTATTCCCAAAACCCCACCTGTCACATGTGCTTGATATTCATCCTCATCACAATATGTCATTGTTATTCTTTTTCATTTTAGCCATTCTTTTAGATATGTAATTATATTATTATTTTCCCAGCTGTATTAAGGTATAATTAACAAATAAAATTGTATATATTTACAGTGTACGATTTGATGTTACAATGTATGTATACATTGTGAAATGATTAAATCAAGCCAGCATCCATCACCTCAGATACTATGCTTTTGTTGTGAGAATATTTAAGATCTACTCTTAGCAGTCTTCAAGTATACAGTACATTAGAACTAACCACAGGCCTAGTGCGGTGATACACACCTGTAATCCCAGTGGCTCAGGAGGCTGAGACAGGAGAATCACGAGTTCAAAGCCAGCCTCAGCAAAAGCAGCTCCTTAAGCAACTCAGTGAGACCCTGTCTCTACATAAAATACAAAATAGGGCTGGGGATGTGGCTCAGTGGTCGAGTGCCCCTGAGTTCAATCCCTGGTACCCGCCCCCCAAAAAAGATTTCATAAGTAATTGAAATCATGCAGTATTTGTATTTCTATGCTTGGCTTATTTCACTTAATATAATGTCCTCCAGGTTCATCCATGTTATAACAAATGACAAAATTATTTTCTTCTTGTTCAAGGCTGAATGGTATTTCATTCTGCATATATATCACATTTTCATTCATCCATTAAGGGGCACTTGGGTTGTTTTCAGTTCTTGGCTACTATGAATAGTGCTGCAATAAACATGGGAATTCAAATATCTCTTCAATGTGCTGATATCATTTCCTTTGGATATACACTGGTGACTGGGATTGATAAGTCATATGGCAGTTCTATTTTTAATTTTTTGATGAAACTCCATGCTGTTTTCTGTAATGATTATACCAACTTTCATTCCCACAATGTACATATGTTCCCTTTTCTCTACATCCTTGTCAACGTTTATCTTTTGTCTTTTTTAAAACAGCCATTCTAACAGATATAAGGTGATAGCTTGTTGTAATTTTAATTTGCATTTTCCTGATGATGAATAATGTTAAGTTTTTTTTTGTATACCTTTTGGACACATATACCTTTTGTTTGAGAAATATCTTTTCAGGTCTTTTGTAACTCCCTTTTTCTAGTACCAGGGATTGAATCCAGGGATGCTCTACCACTGAGCTATATGCCCAGCCCTTTTTATTTTGAAACCAGGTCTCATTAAGTTGCTGAGGCTGGCTTTGAACTTGCAGTCCTCCTGTATCAGCCTCCTGAGTTGCTGGGATTACAGGTGTGCACCACCATGCCTGGCTCTTTTGCCATTTTAAAAAAATTGGGTTATTTGTTCTCTGGTTATTGACTTGTTTGAGTTCTTTATATATTTTGGATATTAATTCCTTACCAGTATATGGTACATAAATATTTTCTCCCATTCTGTATGTGGCTCCTTACTCTGTTGATTGCTTCCTTTTTGTGCAGAGAAAGTTTGATGTCATCCAATTTATTTTCGTTTTTATTGCTTGTGCTTTTGGGGTCATATGACAAAAATCACTATCCTGACTAATGTCAAGAAGCTTTTTCCATGTTTTCTTCTACTACATAGTTTTTCATTTACAGATCTTGCATTTAAATTTTTCATCCATTTCAAGTTGATGTTTGTACATAAAGATCCAATTTCATTTATCTGTATGTGAACATCCAATTTCTCCAACATCCTTATCAAAGTGACTATTTCTTCATTGTATGTTCTTGGTACACTTTTCAAAGGTCAATTATCTGTAAATGTGTGTATTTATTTCCAAGGTCTTTATTCTGAGGTATTAGTCTATATATCCTGTTTTTATGGCAATATGAGGCTGTTTGGTTACTAAACCTTGCAGCATATTTTGAAATCAGGTAGTGAGATGACTCTAGCTTTGGTCTTTTTGCTCGAAATTGATTTGCCTACGTGGAGTCTTTCATGGTTCCATATGAATACTAGAATTGTTTTTTTGATTTCTGTGGAAAATGTCATTAGAACTTGGGCAATAATTGTGTTCAATCTGTAAATTGCTTTGGGTAATATGGACATTTTAATGATAATTCTTCTAATCCACAAACACAGGATATTATTCCATTTATTTGTTTTCTTCAATTTCTTCCATCAATGTCTTATATTTTTCAGTATGTCATAAGCTTATTTTATATATAATATTACCCCCTCACATTTCTCTGTGGTTTCGTTATTCAATATTTGTATATATAATTTCATACAGTATAGATTTTCATATGCTTTCTTGTTGCAGGATACTTTTCCTTAGTTATAGTAATTTAGTGAGAAAAAGTGATTTACTAAGATCATTATTTAAAATAATTTTTAGTTGTCAATGGACTTTATTTATTCATATGCAGTGCTGAGGATTGAACCCAGTGCCTCACACATGCTAGGCAAGTGCTCTAACCACTGAGCAACAGCCCAAAATACTAGGATCATTCTTGATCTCTGTTTCGATTTTTTGTCTCGAGTTACAATCCTGATGAGAGAAAGAACGGAAAGATGCATGTCTGTCATTTTAATTATATGTATCCAAAATTGTTTCGAGAATATTTCAATTGCTTTACTTGTTTACCAATTATAAAAATAAGTTCCTACTTGACCCAACATTGAACAGAATTTATTTGAATTTATTGTGGAAGGCACATTAATTCCTGTTGCTAACTTTTTTTTCCTTTAAATATAGGATGCTTACTTTACTTTGTACATGCAGCCAGATTTCTTCTTTCTTGCTGTCCTTCTTTGTACTGGTGATTAAACCCAGGAGCATTTTACTACTAAGCTACAGCTCCAGCACTTTTAATTTTTATTTTGAGACAGGGTCTTGCTACGTTTCCTGAGGCTGGTCTTAAACTTGCAATCCTCTTGCCTCAGCCTCCAGAGTGGCTGGGCTGTGCCACTGTGCCCATTTTCCCATTTTATTTTGAAAATAGTTATAAGTGTGCATGTGTGTGTGTGCACATGTGTGTGTGTATGTGTGTGTGTGTACCTGTATATGCAGAAAATACCTAGAGAAAAATGGTGGTTTCTGAGTAGTAGGATTGTGGGTAATTGTTTCTTCTTTTTAACTTTGTAAGTTTAATTTTTGGCAATGAGTATATATTGCTTTTTGGAAAAATACTTTATTTTTCAGAGAAGTTTTAGGTTCACTGCAAAATTGAGCAGAAAGTACAAAGAGTTCCCATATATATCCTCCCCCACATATATTACTTTTTAAATTCTGTAAAAATTGCTATTAAAGAAAACCCAATATAATGTATGTGGGAAAGCATACCATAAAACAATGCTATACTTTATCTAAAAGATAATAACATTTGCATATTTTATAGATTTTCATTTCTTTTATTGTAAAAAATGGTTTTAATTTATTTCCCTTTTATGCAGGTAGCATCTCAGTTTAGCTACTTTATTTTATTTTATTTTGTGATTCATTTCCAGTAGTGATTTGATTTGGTTTTCAGTTTTTAATATTTTCCTATCTTTTGTCTCTTGTTCAGCACAGTCACTTCTCATCAGTAACATTAGCATCAAAATAATACATGCAACAGAAAATAAAAAGTGTGTATGAATTTACAAAGTGTTGCTACATAGAAATATTTTAGTTTTATTTTATGTGCCTACTTTACATTGAAAAAGAATGTTTGCATAACAAATAAGTGTACAAGTCTTTTTCTTAAATCTGGCTATGAAAATATCCCTTGCAGATGTAATAGCCAAACTGTTACTCAATCTTTCAAAAACTAATAATTTCAAATATTTAAACTAGAGTTTCAGCAATAATTAAACTCAAGCTAAAAGAAACTTTCTGTATATGATTTGGAATTTCCATTTTTTATATTTAAAACTACTCAGAGTTGTGATATATTTAAAGCAAGTTGACTTTAATTACAACTATCAAACATTTTAAAGTGTCCTTTAATATTTTGATATATCTTCTCAATTAAAAACATGCTGGTAACATTTTTTTTCTAAAAGTGAGTATAATATTTCCTTAGTTATGAATAAATAACAGACCTACATTAACAACCTCAAATATATACTACTGTACCAATTAACTTAAAGCCTTTAAATTTAAATTCCTACTTGTACAGAAAACAATGCACTCACTAGTGTAAACAGAAACAACATAGAGAATGTCCATATATTATGATTTTAGAAAACTCAGATATATGTGGCGTGTTCTTAGTAAAGTGTTTATTATTTATGCATCATTAAATAAGTTATTTAGGGAAACTTTTTTGAAGGATTTTACCCTTTTATTATGTATCTTATTAGTTACTTAATATTGTCTTTCATGTTTTTTTTTACTCCCATAGCTCTGTCCCTTGATGAGTGGCTGGGTGACACAATTTAGGTGAGAAAGGTGTTGTTTTGCCATGTGCATCCTACTCAGATATATATTTTTTTGGTACTAGAGATTGAACTCAGGGGTACTCGACCACTGAGCTACATCCCCAGCCCTATTTTGTGTTTTATTTAGAGACAGGGTCTCACTGAGTTGCTTAGTGCCTCGCCGTTGCTGAGGCTGGCTTTGAACTCACGATTCTCCTGTCTCAGTCTCCCAAAATGCTGGGATTATAGGCGTGTGCCATCATGCCTGGCTTACTCAGATTTTTATTCCAACTGAAGCACCAAGCAACAGCGACCTAATAGCTTTAGAACTACTGAAAAATCTGTTCGGATTACTAACACTGAAAGATTACTCAAAAATGATCCTGAATTTGGCTGGCTAAGTTTGAAGTGGTAACAAAGATAGTGTTAATATTGAAGCTACCTGAAGTTCATTAATGCATGGGGGCTGCAGATCCACTTAATGCTCAAGCCTTTTGAAAAATGGACACTCTCCAGGATTGCTCTCTTCTTCATAGTAGACATAATGAATTTTTTTCCACCAAAAATGTTTAAAATAAAAGATAGAATGGCTATGGGGTATGTTATTGTACTTTATCTCATTGTGACCATCACATATCAAGTGGTCTTTCTGGATGAGTTATTGTTGATCATTCTTTCTGTTTAAAATTTTTTTTTTCTCTCTCTCTCTCTCTCTCTCCTTTCTTTCAACAGGAACAGAGGCTAACTTCTCATACACCTTGACAAATGCAACTGGCATTTTGCCTTGGTGGATGGCATATTTTTATTTTTAAAATAAACTATTCTTTTTTTTTTGTACCAGGGATTGAACTCAGGGGTACTCGACCACTGAGCCACGTCCCTAGCCCTATTTTGTGTTTTATGTAGAGACAGGGTCTCACTGAGTTGCTTAGCGCCTCGCCGTTGCTGAGGCTGGCTTTGAACTCGTGATTCTCCTGTCTCAGCCTCCCAAGTGCTGGGATTACAGGCGTGTGCTATAGCACCCAGCTTATTTTATATTATCTTTTGTTACTACTGTTGCTGGGCATCTTTGCATGCATTGAAGACTCTCTTGTATTTTCTATGAGATGTTCATTTACTCCTTTACAAACTTATCTGTTGAATTGATGGGTTTGTTTCTTTTATCAATCTGTGGGAGTCCTTTTTAAGAAAATTAGCTTTATTCCGCAATGTGAGTAACAAATAATATTTCCATTCTTTTTAAATTTTTACTTTTTTATTGGTTTGCTGTATATTTTGACATGCAGAATTGTTTTAATTTACATGAGGTCAAGTTGATCAATGTTTCATTTTAGGGCTTTTAGGTTTTTGTCATATGTTAAAGAGACTTCTCATCTGAGAAATTATATATAAATATTTCTCCTGTGTTTTTTTCTAGTTTTTCATGATTTTGGTTTTAAACTCTTTGATACATTTGGAATTCATTTTGGTTTAAGGTATGCAGTAGGGACACTTAGGTTTCTTAAAATAAATTATATTCCCTGGATTGATACTAGCTACAAAAGTCTTCCAAACTCCAGATTTCAAATTAGCCTTAAAATTTCACCTAATATCCTCTTGTTATTTTGGCTTATTCAAAAGCAAAATGAGTACCCAATAATTATAAATAAGACATACTATATAATGTATAAACATCAGCATTTATGTAACAAGAGGATTTTATGGGTCATAACATATTGGCTAGATAACCAAGATACCCGATGAGGCTAACTTACAAACAGTAAGATCTTCAGAAGCTGGGGCTGTAGCTCAGTGGTACAGTGCTTGCCTCACACGTGTAAGGCGCTGGGTTCAATCCCCAGCACCGCACAAAAATAAATAAATATATTGTGTCCATGTACAACTAAAAAAATTTTTTTTAAAACTTCAAAAATTCTTTACTTTTCATGTGAAGGAAATAAGAACAAAATTTTTAACCAAGACCAGCAGTTTCAAAATTCTGTAAAACTTAGTTGAGTATTTCAATAAATGATGCTGGAGCAATTGGACAGCCATACATTTTTTAAAAGACAGAATCTCAACACATACCTCACACCTTACACAGAACTTAACTCAAAATGAACTACAGAACTAAATATAAAATACAAAACTATGAAATATCTAGAAGAAAACGGACAAAATTTTACAACTTTTTGGCTTGGCAATGTGTTTTTAGATGTAACGCCAAAAGCCCAATCTATGGAAGAAAAATTGGTATGCTTGATTTTATTAAAATTTAAAAGTGCTGCACAAAAGACACTATTAAAGGAATGAAAAGACAAGCCAAAGATTGGAAAAATATCAAGAGGCTGATGGGATGCTTCATAAGTTTTTCTAAAGATGTTTGGACACAGGAGACAGTAATTCCTACACTATGTCCACTTTCAGTTTGAATGGTAATGGCTGATGTTCACAATGATGATACTGAGGGCCTGCTCCTCTCAAAGCATCACAGAGCATCAGTGTTAGGACTCAGGCTGGAAAGTGAACACACATATTAGAGGGAGAAAGTAAGGATCAAAACATAACAATGTATGCATCCTATGGAACCATCTACTAATTAAAAGACTAATCCTGGCAGGGCGCGGTGGCACACGCCTATAATCCCAGCACTTAGGGAGGCTGAGACAGGAGAATCGTGAGTTCAAAGCCAGCCTCAGCAAGGGCGAGGTGCTAAGCAACCCAGTGAGACCCTGTCTCTACATAAAACACAAAATAGGGCTGGGGATGTGGCTCAGTGGTCGAGTGCCTCTGAGTTCAATCCCCAGTACCACAAAATAAATACAAAAAAGGAAGACTAATCCCTCAGGAATTTCAGTGATTGGATTCCCTGTACTGTGCAAAGATGGAGTGTGTGTTTTTGACAGAGGTTCCCTAGCATCAGCCTTTTGCTCTGTGTCCCTTTCCTAGCCCCTTGTAAAGCACAAAATAGTTGCAGAAACATAAGGAAAATTATGATTTTCTCAAATCATTTTAATATTTTCTTAATTTTTATTTATGGTAACTTTAGGAAGGTAATTAAATGTGACTTTATTAGAAGTACATGTTGGATAACTCTGGAATTAGGAAATCTGTGTTTTTGTCCTGTTTATTCCCAAGCACATCTGTGGCCTATATTCAACTATTATTTTTACCTCCAATGGTGAAAACATTCTTAATCCTGATCAGATGAAGGCAGTGATAATAAAATGGTTTTTATCTAGTTCTGTAAGTTATTGATTTAATGTGGTGCAACTTGATTAAATGGCTAGAGATCATGTTTTCTAAATTAAGTAATCACAGGCTTTGACATATCAGTTTTCCAAGTTTAGAAAAAGGACAACAAAACGTCTAAAATAGGTCAATAAACAAAATTAATCTGTGTAAGAGCAAGTTAATACACAACCAACAAAAAATAATTGAAACATACACTTGATAAGAATGACACTTAGCTGGGCGTGGGGGCGCACGCCTGTAATCTCAGCACTTTGAGAGGCTGAGTCAGGAGAATCGTGAGTTCAAAGCCAGCCTCAGCAACAGCAAGACGCTAAGCAACTCAGTGAGACCCTGTCTCTAGATAAAACACAAAATAGGGCTGGGGATGTGGCTCAGTGGTTGAGTACCCCTGAGTTCAATCTCCAGTACCAAAAAAAAAAAAAGGATACGACACTTAAAAAGCAACATGGTTGAAAATTCAGCACGACAGTCTGTAAATTAGACATGAAGTCAAAGCAAACTGGGGCTGTTAAAAGGACTTATGTACCTTGCAGGGGTCCAAGGGGGTGGGGGATTGAGGAGAACAGCTGTGGCACTCAGCAGTCTCTCTATGCAGGATACTGCTACTTCCTGTTTGTACTTCTAGGGTCATCATATATTGTGTCTGCATATACATGCTTTCCTCTTCACCTGCAAAGACTGAACTCTCAGTTATTTATAACTTTTACATCTTAACATATTCCCAGTAAGTAACAGACAATAAATTCTCTCTCTCTAAATATACATATATATTCATATGTGTGTGCTTATGTATAGATACACATATTCACTCTCATAGTGTATTTAAATAAACAGCTGTGAAAGATTAGAAGGGTGAGCATTCCACAACCATATGGCTAACAGAAGGCTAAAAACTCAGCAGGAATCCAGACAGTCTAGAAAAATTATTGAGGCTGGAGGACTAACCAAGATTAAAAAGTAAGTTCAAAAGTTTACAAAAACTGAACACTGTAGCATTTCATAGCTCAAAAGGGCTGGAGGAAAATCTTTTTTAAAAATATTTTTTAGATGTTGATGGACCTTTATTTTATTCATTTATTTTATATGAAGATTTTAATATTAAGATTTAATATTTTATATGTGATGTTGAGAATTGAACCCAGTGCCTCACACATGCTCTACCACTGAGCCACAATCCCAGCCCTAGAGGAAAATCTTTTGTGGGGCCCTCTTAGTTCAAGGTGAATTCATTTTCAACTCCCAACTGTTGCCATACTAGGTGCTGCAGGACTTTAACAAAGTAGACATGAACTGTGAGCTGAACAGATTGCAGCCCAATAGTGAGCATAAGACAAAGACCAATAAATACAAGTTAAAATATTTGATTATTAACAAATGAAAGAAGATGGGTCTCAGAGGAGAATGAGATTTCCACAGGAAGGAATGGGAGGGAATTAATCATGATTGAACAAATGCACAGAGGCAGGAAGGTTTGGGTGGATAATTGGGGAATGGAGTTTACTGAAATTTGGCTGGAAGCTATAATATATGTAGTGTAAATGTGATAGACCAGGCAAGAAATTGGGATGTGGAAGCTTTTTAAAAAATTTTTTGACAATTTATTGGGATACAATTAATATACGATTCGCCTATTTAATGTGTACAAATCAATGTGTTATAGCATATTCAGAGCTGTGCATTTTTCATCACAATCTATTTTTACACTGAAAACAAAACATTGCTGAAAGAAATTTTATATATATATATATATATATATTTTAGTTGTAGATGGACACACAATAGCTTTATTTATTTTTATGCGGTGCTGAACATCAAACCCAGTGCCTCACACTTGAGAGCCCAGTGCTGTACCACTGAGCTGCAGCCTCAGCCCCTGCTGAAAGAAATTTAAAGAATACCCAAATAAAAAAATTAAGGAGTGTAAAACTTAATCGTGTAGCATTTCTGTCCCTCTTAAACCCATAAGATTCCTCATAAAACTAGGGATGGAACCACCGTGTGACCCAGCTACTCTACTCCTCAGTATTTATCCAAAAGAACTAAAATCAGCATACTATAGTGATGCAGCCACCTCAATGTTTATAACAGCTCAATTCATAATAACTAAATTATGGGGCTGGGGTTATAGCTCAGTGGTAGAGTTCTTGCCTCGTATGCATAAGGCACTGGGTTCGATCCTCAGCACCACATAAAAATAAATAAAATAAAGATATTCTGTCCATTGACAACTAAAAAAAATTTTTTTAAAGATAGCTAAATTATGAAATCGACCCAGGCACTCATCAATAGATGAATGGATTAAGAAAATGTGGTATACATAAACAATAGAGTTCTACTCAACCATAAAGAAAAATGAAATTATGGCATTTGCTGGTAAATGGATGGAAATGGAGCTTATCGTGCTAAATGAAATAAGCTAAACTCAGAAACTCAAAGGTCAAATGTTTTCTCTCATATATGCAAGCTAGAGTAAAATAAAGGAAAGGAGGAGGGAAGGATAGGATATCATAAAGAAAATCAGTAGTGTAGAAGGAGATTGAGAGGCAGAGTGGACGGATGGGAAAGGAGAGGTAATGAGAATGAGTTCCTCAAAAATCATGTCACGTGCACATATAAATATGCTGCAGGGAATTTTACCCTTAAGTGTAAGTAAACCAAACCAATCAAATATAAAGAAATAGACAAGCAAAAGGAAGTCTCATAGTGAAGAGGAAGGGGAATGGGAGAGGGGAGGGAGGACAGGAGGAAAAAGTGGGAGGGAAAAGGGGAGATCATGAACTGGAATCTAATTCCATGCATGTATGAGTTTGTCAGGATGAACCCAGTTACTATGTATAATTAGAAAGCTCTAATAAAAAAGAAAGAAACCCATAGGCCTTAGCCATAAACACCCATTCTCTGTTATATGCCCTCCCTGCCACCACCAACCCTAGCCCTAGGAATTTCCTAGGCTATTTTCTAATCTAAGGATTTCCCTATTCTAGACATTTCACGTCATTGGAATCATATACTATGTGGCCTTTTGTTTCTGAATTTTTTCTCTCTTTGGCATAATATCAAAGTTCATCATGTTGTAACATATTTCAGTATTTCATTTCTTTTTATTGACAAATAATATTCTATTGTACAGATATATTGCACGTTATCCATTTATCAGTGGATGGATATTTGAGTTGTTTTTACTTTGAGGTATTATGAATAATGCTGCTACAAACATTTGTACACAAGTTTTTGTTTGGAAGTATGTTCTTGATTTATTTGGGGTATATACCTAGAAATGGAATTGTTGCATCATAAGGTAACTCTTTTCTTGACTTTTTTTTTTGTGAAGAATTGTTAAACTGTTATCCAAAGAAACTTCACCATTTTTTATTTTCCCATTGTATGGGAGTACCAATTTGTCCACATCCTTAGTAATATTTGTGAGTGTCTTTTTATTATAGACATCTAATGCGTGTGAAGTGTCATCTCATGGTGATTTTGGTTTGCATTTCAATGATAGCTTATAACAATTTTCAAAAGAAAATATATAAATGAACAATAAACACATTAAAAGATACTCGAATCATAGATGAAGAGATGGAGGCTTAGAGAGGTCCAGTAACTGAACCAAGGTTACATATTTCACCACACAACTGTTTTAATATTTAATTCACTAATTTTAACACAGATTTGTGTTCCAAAATATCACTTTAATATCAAAAGAAGAGGATTTGGAGGGGCAAGAGGTTGTGGCAAAATTGGAGATGGAGGATACCAGCTCTTCTTCTATAAAGTGGGGAATATAAAAGTTTCTACCTCTCATGTTTTGTGGACTAAATATGCTAATATGTTTAAATGCTTAGGATAATTCCTGGCACATAGGCAGTGATCAATAAGTCTCAGCCAGGATTATTTAAGATGTAACAATGACAATACAGTGAAGAGTACAATGCTGTCCTGGAATGAGCATTGGATTGGGTGTCAGGAGTCCTGGATTCTTGTTCTGATTCTGACACTAAATAAAAATAATGGCCTTGGATGGCCCATTGCAATGGTGCGCGTCTGTAATCCCAGCAGTTCGGGAGACTGAGGAAGGAGGATTTCAAGTTCTAAGCCAGCCTCAGCAATTTAGCGAGGTCTTAAACAACTTAGCGAGACCCTGTCTCCAAATTAAAACCAAAAATGGCTAGGGATGTTGCTCAGTAGTTGCACTCCCCTGGGTGCAATCTCTGGTACAAAATAATAATTTAATAATAATAATAATAGCCTTGGGAAAATGACAAGAATCTCTTTGGACTTTAGTTTATTTGCTTGTAAAAAGATGTAGACATTGGACTAGATAGTTTCTAAGGGCCCTTCCAAGTTTAAGTATCATCCACAACAATTCCATAACTCCCTTATTATACATAAATCCACTCTGCCTCCTATTACGTGTGTGAGAAAATGGGGATGTTTTCTGTTATCAGATTAAAAAAGAAATCCCTGAGCTCTGAGGTTAGCAGAGGAAACAAAGTGTGTCTCCCAGTGCTGCGACACAATTCTCCCCATGGCTGTAGTCTGCTGGGAAGGGTAGAGTACATCAGGAGATCTGCAGTAACCTGTTGGAGACAGTGGCACAGCCAATGAGTAAGTCATTAGCATGCCCAACAAGGTCACCCAGCCCACGCCTTGTCACCGATGTTTATGTGCTTTTACTCTTTGCAATTGCAGCACACAAGGGTGCTTCAGAGGTTCCCACACAATAGTTCTTGGATGGCTGTGTCTGAAACAATTAAAACATCTGCACTGATCTTGCCTATGGCTTTGTGTGTACAAACTATTACCGAAGCTTTGTTCTGGAAAAATTCTGCATATGGTGCCTGGAAGCCTGGTGATTTCCCATGACTGCAATCTAAGATTGAAAGACTTTGTGATAAATTGGTCCTTACTGACTTCAAGGGATATTAACAGCATGCTCCATCTTGAAATTGACTCTCTGAATCTGTTGTAGAAAAGACTTAGTAACACTTCATAGAAGAAGTTTGCTTATAGACTTTCTTTTCTCTGAAAGATAAGAGTGAATTAATTAGACATAAAGAAATAAAGAAACCTAAATGTGCAGTTTCCAGAAAAAGAAACTAGAAAAATAGCATTTAATTTGAGAACTATAAGGTCAAGTGTGCAAGGAACCAAAGTGGCACTCAGGCAGCCAAAGGATAGGTTCTACTGACTGTGAGAAGCAAACTTGTCTTTCTGTATCAGTTGGACAAACCACTCTATTAACATCGATAGACAGAACTCTGAAATACTTCCAGCCCCTGGCAGAAGCCTAAAAAGCAGAAAGTAGTTAATTTATTCATCTACTTCTTACCAAGTGCTAGAGAAGCTTGGAGAGATGCCTACATGCTGTTTCACACATGGATTTGAAGATATGTGCCCTTCAACATTCACATGTGTTTAGTATTGATTCTTTTTTAAAAAAACCTTTATTTTATTTATTTATGTATTTTGTATGTGGTGCTGAGGATCAAACCCAGTGCCTCACGTGCGCAAGGCAAGCGTTCTACCACTGAGCCACCACCCCAGCCCCTAGGATTGATTCTTAGATTCTAGAATGCTGAAATTAGACTGGATCATTGCCTCCTCTTCCAGGATGATGAATTTCTGGGGAAAAGATCCTCCCTAATCAAATTCATAATAAATGGATTTTAAAACCAAAAGGCCAATTTAGTAATTTACGGTGAGGCATAACCTTCTATTGACCTCTATACAGCAATGATTGTCAGATGTTGGGATTCATTAAGCAATTAGATTTGCAGAATAATTTAGAAATGATTCACATTTTTCAGCTTCTACTATGTAACGGAGACTCTGAGGTATTATTTTTTTTTAATCTTTATTTTATTTATTTTTTTGTGGGGCTGAGGATCCAACCCAGTGCCTCATGCTTGCAAGGCAAGCGCTCTACCACTGAGCCACAATCCCAGCCCCTGAGATATTCTTTACATGATTTATCTCATTCAAACATCACATCAATCCAATGATATATTATGAAGTACCATTTTACTCCTTACCCTGGTCGCCATTGTACATGAGGAAATTAAGCCTCAGACAGAAGAATAATCTACAGATGGTAAATGGTAAATCTATGTGACTCCAAAGCCATAGAATGCCATAATAATAAAAGGTACAGCTCCTTTCTCAATTAACTAAGAAAAATGGGAGGGGAGGGAAGGAGGAAGGAGTCCTATAAGCAGAAAACACAGCTTCTTCGCCTGTGACTCAGCTGAAGCTGTGACTCACAGACGACTGAAGGTCACTCAACTAGCTGAAAATGACCCTGGACTTTATATTAGAGCCAACACACAAACACTGTAGCTCTGGTTGTTATCCCCACATGACCTTTCACACCACCACTCCCCTGAAGTTATACATTCCTCAGTCCTCCACTCCCAGCTTCTCTCCCTCAAATGTGGTCAAAGGTGACAAACCACCTGAGTGTGCTGTTTAGAGAATGGGTAGGGATGGGTTCTGAGACACCAGGGAGGTTGCCAAAGAAGTAATTTCCAGGGTCCAGGAATTGGGCAGCATCCCAAACCAGTCTTTGGGCATCTGCACAATTGGTGAGGATGAGAACCCTGACCCCTTGATGGGGCTGATGTTGATCAGACAGTAGAGGTTCCTCCCACAGGATGCTGAGAAAACAGAATGCATTTCCTCCTCTCCTGCCCCTCCTGCTTCTCTATCATCTATGTATGTATGTATGTATGTATGTATCTGTCTATCTATGTATCTATCTATATCTCTTTCATTGTATGACCTAGGCAGGATACAGTTTTTCCAAGTCAAACCCCATTCTTGCAAAATAAAGTAGTTGCTTTATATAATGTTCTGCAATTTCCACATTGGATGAAACTAGGTTGATGACTCCACTTACATCCGGTTTGCAGAGGTGTCATTGAGATAAAAGAACCTAATGGTGGGTATTCATTTCCAGCAGTCCTTGTATTAATCACCAGTTTTCTGCTTGCCACTTGTAGGCACAATGAGAATTTATGGTTACTGTAATAGCCTGTGGGATGAAGGAGAATGAGGTCAGAAAAGGGATGAGTCTCCTAAGAGTTCAGCCTCTTTACTAGGGTAAACCTTCAGGTACCCGAGCTGAGGATTTTTGTACCTGCCAGCCTACCCATCCTGGTCTCCCGGATTTTTTTTCTTCCACACATCACTTTACTCCCTAATCTCTTTTTCTTTTCCTCTCCCTGCAAAAGAGGCCTTCTCACTTTTACCAGGGTAGCAGGGCAGCAGGGATCAACCAGTCTGGGTAGCACCAGACTTTTCTGACTTGAGTCTTAGGCTTTCTGTTTTCTTACATTCTGTCCTTCCATTCCATGTACATCATGCCACCTGCCATCCTAAAATTACAGACACAACATATACATCTGCACTCTTCAACCCAGGTGCAGGCCTCCCTAACAGTAGGGCAATATGACACAGCCTCAGGCCTTTGTCAATGCCTTCCACCTCCTGGATTAGTGGCCTGTGACTTTCACTTGTCCCAATTATATAACCCCTGGTCAACCAATTCTCATAAAGTTTTTTTTTGACCTAGTTGTACTTCTCAACTTAATGATGTCATAGGTTACAAGAGGTGTGGCTGCCAGGTTGTTATAGAAACTTTTGCCCTACTGACATTTTCTCCCCTAATAAAAAGTTAAATAAAAAAGTAAAAGTAACTATTCAACAAGAAATTGGGTATATTTCATGTATAATATGTTTTTTCACACGTGGGAATGCTTGAAAGCCTTCTACCTCAGACAAATTCAAATTGTCTTCTAGGATTTTTGTTTTATTTTGTATTTTTACTTTTCCAACCAAATGTCCTATTGAGTTCTCTGAAAAAAGAAATAGCAACATGATAATTATTCCTCAGTTACACATGCTATTGCTAAAGGATGATTGTCATGCCTGGATTCTAAAGGCTGAAATGGAATAGACAAGAAGGATTGACAACACACTGCAGAGGAAAATTGGAAGTACTAGAAGACTGGCAAGCCTGAAGTCACTTTAAAAAAGATCATCTCTAGGCCCAAGAGATGAGGACACAAAAGCCCTAAATCCTGTGCTTGAGAGAATAGAGAGCTAAGAGTTAGGTCTCTGGGCAACCAAAAGTCAGGCCCCAGGCAGGTGGCTAAAGAACAGCATAAATCTCTGACAGCAAAAATTGAACTGAAGGCTGAACAATTGCCTTCTGAGGTAAGGCTGGGAACCCTAGATGCCCCCTGTCCAGGAGTCATAGCAACAGAAAATTGTTTGGGAGAGCTATAGATACCTTTCTATCTCTAGCAATCTCCCAAATTCACCCTCAAATAAATGTAAAAATAATTTCCCTGATGAGGATAATATATATTTTAAACATTAGGTAAGAAAAGGTGAGAAAAAAGAGAATTATTAGAGAATTTTAAAAAAATTTCTGCTCCTTTACTACATACTGTCTAAATAGAAGTACTGTGTAAACTCAGTTTTAAGACAGTCCCCTGGCCATCCTGGTGCCTCTCTCTCCTTGGCCCACTTTCCCACCTCCCACTGGTAACCATTTGTTGCCCATATAGATATTCTATTTCTTTTCTTTCTTTCTTTTTTGGTACTGGAGATTGAACTCAGGGGCACTCGACCACTGAGCCACATCCCCAGCCCTATTTTGTGTTCTATGTAGAGACAGGGTCTCACTGAGTTGCTTAGCCCCTCGCCGTTGCTGAGGCTGGCTTTGAACTCGCGATTCTCCTGTCTCAGCCTCCCAAAGTGCTGGGATTACAGGCTTGCATCACCGTGCCCGGCTGCCCATATAGATATTCTAGAGCTGCCACTGTGTTCCAGGCTGACCCTTCATTTTCAAGTAAGAGAATCACAGTTTACACCAAAAATCATGTGGTGTTATTATTTTTGAGTCTTCATGGCTGAGTGTGAGAAGAGCCAGGTCAAGAGGGGACCCATTTTAAGGCAACTTTCATTCCCAAAGGAGTTCAGACTGAGCAGGGCTCATACTGTTTTTATTCTCAAGGCCCCCATGTAAGGCTGAAAAATGTTTGTGATACATACTTGCCTAGCCAAATGGGGAGAGCAAAAGAAGAGGACAAAAAGAAAATAGGGAAAAGAAAAAAACACCCACCTCAGACTGGGTCAGGTATCCCCCTTGCCAGCATTTCCAATGCCTGGGGCACTGCTTGACTTGACTGCTGAGAACCCTGAGGCCATCACCCATCCAACTCCAAATTCCCCACCACCCAGTAATATTGTTGCAGGGACACCCTTGAAGTTGTCTTTGCCCCCTCCTCCCTTTTGCCCTGCCACCTCTCCCTAATCCTTTGGCTATAGAGAAGCCCCTCATTCCCAGATATTAGATGCTAAAACTTTCTTTAGATTCTCAGGACCCAGATAGGCCTTTTTAACAACATCCCTTAGTAAGTAGTCTGTAGGAGGTTGGAACCCATTAAGATGTCCTTGAGAAGACACACCCACTCTACACTTGCTGACCAAATTCCTGCCCAGCCTGCAGCTGCACTGCCCAGGAGGCAGCCTCACTGCCTCCTCCCCTCCCTATAAAAATCCTTTGCACCCCTGAGCCTAAGAAGAGATCTGTGAGAATCTGACCCCTCTATCTTCTTCAGGGCTGGCCTTGAATAAACCTGATTCCTTGTCATCAACATTTGTTTCCCTAATATTAGTACTTACATCATTTGACTTTGATAACAATGTTTGCAGTTGTTCATCTATTCCCAAGATGTAGATGAAGATGTGCAGCATAGCATTCAGGATTTTTCATCAGAAGCCCCAGAAAGCATCACTGATGGACTGAGGAGGAAAATGAATTTATTGAAAGCTTCTTGGTAGCTCAGAGTCTCTGGAAGAGCTGGGGAGCCAAGACCAGGTCTATGCAAGAACAATCACCATCACACTGCACAACTAACCCACTCAGGACACTGCTGCATTCTTTGTCAGTGGTGTTAAACGTGGTAGCTTGCAGCCAGGCGCAGTGGTGCACGCCTGTAATCCCAGCACTTTGGGAGGCTGAGACAGGAGAATCTCGAGTTCAAAGCCAGCCTCAGCAACAGCGAGGCACTAAGCAACTCAGTGAGACCCTGTCTCTGCATAAAACAGAAAATAGGGTTGGGGATGTGGCTCAGTGGTCGAGTACTGAGTTCAATCCCCAGTACTGAAAAAAAAAATGTGGCTTTTATTTAAAAGATCATGTATGTCTATTTGGGAGAGGGGATTATAGTTAATATCTGTATGATCTCACATTTGAAAACCAAATCCCAATTTGTTTTGATAAACTGCCAAGAGCCATGTTTGGTCAAATCAAAATGAGAGGAAAACTGGGATCTACTGTATAGCTAATGACTATAGGTAGGCGAGTGCTTGTTGAGTTCTGTGAACTGGAACTTGAGAAGCACACTCTCATTTAATACTTGCAACAACCATATGAGGTAGATGCAATTATTATCATCATTTTATAGATGTGGAAACTGAAACACAGAGATGTTAAGTGATTTAAGATTACACACACAGCAGCTGGGTGCAGTGTTGCAAGCCTGTAATCCCAGCACTTTGGGAGGCAAGACAGGAGAATTGCAAGTTCAAAACCAGTCTCAGCAAAGGCAAGGTGTTATGCAACTCAGTGAGACCCTGTCTCTAAATAAAATACCAAATAGGGCTGGGGATGTGGCTCAGTGGTTGAGTGCCCCTGAGTTCAATCCCCAGTACCAAAAGAAAAAAAAATTACACACATAGCAAGCAATGGAGGCAAGATTCTAACCTATACAGTCTAACTCTAGAGTCTGTTCTATACTGCTACACTTTACTTACTGATATTTGATGCATTTATGAATGAATTCATGTAGTAGAAAAGCATTGTGGGTCGCAGGACCATCTGCGTTGGAACAGGGTCCCCAAATTTAATTTTATTCCTAGCTGGGATGGTGATCCCAACTCCTTCCATGATTACATGAATGGCTGGTGGTGGAGGGATGTCTGAGTTGGCGGAGATGGTGATTAAGGGCTCCTCTTGCCCAACTAAAGCAGCCTGCCTCAGATCCATCAACCCAGACTTCTGTGCATAGTGGTAGAGTTTTCCACCAAGCAACAGGTTCTGGGGAAGTTAAGTTCCCAGAATAGAAAAGTGATCTAAAGAGAAGTGGGTGGGGAGATGTCAGAAGGTACACTCCTTGATACAGCCTTTCCAGATAAGTTGTAGCTGCTTTAAAACAATTCTGTGGGAGATGGAAGCTCCCAGAACCACAAATCCTTTGATCTTCCCAATTGCTATGGTTTAGATATCAGGTGCTCCCCCAAAACATATGTAAAACAATGCAAGAAAGTTTAGAGATGGAATGATTGGGTTATGAGAGCCTTAACCTTATCAGTGCATTAATCCTCTGATAGGGATTAACTGGGTGGTACCTGTAGGCAGGTAGGGTGTGGCTGGAGGAGGTGGGTCACTGGCAGTGTGCCTTTGGGTTTTATAGTTTGTGTGGGTCAAAGGAAGTCTAGCAGTGTAAGGGGAGCGGCATGAGGAGGATGACGTCACCACAGCCACAGCCCCATTTGTCCTTTGGGCCACCCCTGGGCCTTACCACCATGAAGCTGTGACCCTACGTGGCCGTCTCAGGTTTCTTTACCTCCAGAAAGAAAAAAAAATTGAAACTTTGCATCCTGGAAGTACATTTAGAAGTCTGAAATTAGAAACTTCTTTCAAATTTGAACATGGCGAATTGAGGAGCAACAAGACCGAATGGGCCAAACACTGGAAATAAAATATGCCAATTCAAACTAGTACTTCTGGGAGAGTCTGCCATTGGCAAATCAAGCCTAGTGCTTTGTTTTGTGAAAGGCCCCTTTCCTGAATTTCAAGACAGTACTATTGAGGCTGCTTTTCTGACCCAAACTGTATGTCTTGATGACACAACAGCAAAGTTTGAAATATGGATATAGCTGGTCAAAAATGATACCACAGGGCTGTGGCTGTGGCTGTGGCTCAATGGTAGAGCACTTGCCTAGCATGTGTGAGGCACTGGGTTCGATTCTCAGCACTACATATAAATGAATAAAATAAAGGTCCATCAACATATAAAAAATATTTTAAAAAAGATTGATAGCACAGCCTAGCACCAATGTACTGCAGAGGAGCACAAGCAGCCAGAGTTGTATATGATATCACAAATGAGGAATCCTTTGCAAGAGCCAAAAACTGGGTTAAAGAACTTCAGAGGCAAGCAAGTCCTAACATTGTAATAGCTTTATCAGGAAACAAGGCTGATCTAGCAAATAAAAGAGCTGTAGATTTCCAGGAAGCACAGTCCTATGCAGATAACAACAGTTTATTATTCATGGAGACATCAGCTAAAACATCAATGAATGTAAATGAAATATTCATGGCAATAGCTAAAAAATTGCCAAAGAATGAACAACAGAATCCAAGAGCAAATTCTGCTAGAGGAAGAGGAGTAGACCTTTCTGAAGTTACACAATCAACCAGGAGTCAGTGTTGTAATAACTAAAGCTTTGAACTAGCTGGAATATTCTGCTTCCTAAATGTTGTTAACAGTGGGATTGGAACATTTAATTGGCCCAGTATGACTTCTAAAAAAAAAGAAGAGTCAAGTTTCTAATACAGAATCATTTTACATGTTTTGAACTTAATTTTTAATAACATGCATATATCCCTCCAACTAATGTTACAGCAATAGAAAAAGGGAAGATGAGAACTATGTGTATACTGGTTTCATTGGAAAATTACGAGGGAATCATTTCTCATCATTAGGGATAAAGACAAATGACTGGATTCATAGCTCACCATTCAATTTCTCCAAACTGGAGCAATAGTCATCTATGGAAAAGATTTAGACATGATTAATTTGGGCTTTTGAAAAACATTTTTAGGATTCTCCAGATGTTTATGCTTAGCTGCAATATTCAAGCAAATGAGAATTTTTGATCTAAAGTGTACATTCCACATTTTAATAACAAATTAACCTCAAGAAAACTGTCCCACATCTCCAGGAAGAAAAAAGAAATTAGTGGCATTGAAGTTATAGCCAGTCCCATTACTTTTTTAAATGAGGTAAAAAAGCAAATGTAACCCCATATTGTTTTAAGAGCATGAAAATTGATGAATGCAATTTAATAAATAGTGTTCCCTTCATGTGAGCTCTTCAACAAAAATGAAACAAACCAGGTGTCTGTGATGTCTATTTAATCAATTTTGGCCAATATATAGGTCTTATTTGGGGGTAAGGAGGAGGATTTTTTTCCCTTTGGACATAAATATAGTGAGTACACTAACAATTATGTACATTCAAACTTGATTACTTTAAATTTGATTTCCAGTTGTATTGTAAATAGGGTATTGCATTGTCTCCATATATGTTTATTATTTTTCTATAATATTTAAGAGTTGCTTAAAAGTATACAAAATGTATAGTTGCTAAAATAGCTAATTATTTCTTCCTTCTTTGAAAGGAAGGGGCTTCAGTTGTTCCTCATGGGTAGAACATAATAAACAATGTACCTGTAATTTGTAACATAAATATTGCAATGTTAGTAACAATCTTGCAATCTTGTTTTTCAAAGTCCGTTTTATTTTGATCAGTTCTGTATACTGCACTAATTATTTTAGATGTTTTCATTATCTGAAATCTACCATGTGTCAGAAATGATTTAATCTATTTAAGCACTGAACTGCTGGTAGAACTTGTACCATTTACAGTAATTCAGAACTAATAAGGAAAACAGTTCACCAGTGTTTAGTTTTATATTAAGTGCTCAAGTTGGAATAGAGTGGCATAAAAAGCAAGAAAAAAGGAAGTCTCTGTTTCCTGGTGGTATGTTCCCAGCTGCTTTCCTCCACCACTCACCTCTGCTATCATATCCTGCCTTACCTCCAGGCCAGAGGAGTGGAGTCAGCCATCTATAAACTGAGACCTCTGAAACCGTGAGCCCCAAATAAACTTTTCCTCCTCTAAAATTGTTCTTGTCAGATCTTGTGGTCACAACAGCAAAAAAGCTGACTAAAACACAAATGAAATTTCCATCTCCAAGAAGGCCCATTAGACCTCTGATGGAGTGAAGAGAGGCATCTGAGGTCTTCCTCTAGTGTGTTGAGCACACATCCGATTTCAGGCTCATCTCATTTTGGCTACTAACTCATTGAACGACTTTGAATACTGTGTTGTGCAACCACAGTTCTTTTATCTGCAAAATGGGCAAAACTACTGGTTGTAAACAGGAAGCCAGGCTAAATTATTTCTTACGGCCTCTTCCAGCTCTGGGGTTTATGACTCCAGAAAAAAAATGAAGTTGTAGCATGTGACTTTTCTCCCTTATTTTGCCTTTTTAAAGTTCCACTTTATTTTTAATTGACACATAATAGTTATATGTATTTACAGGGTACAGTGTGATGTTTCAATATATATATGCATTGTATAATTTAAATCAGGGCAACTAGCACACCTATCACCTCAAACATTTCTTTTGAATCTCTAAAGCTGCACTTATATTTTTTTCTGTAACAAAACAATCAAAGCAGCCACAGAGGTATGTAGGGGGAAGAGTAATCTGGGAAAACTGTATTGACTATCATGGGCCCCTGAATTTGTAGTCATTAGGGAGAGGCCCTCATGGAGAAAGGCCCCAAATACACAAGAGGGGACAAGTCTTTGGGGAACTAGAATTAGAAAGAATATGATAGGAGTCAGTCTGAGAAGTGAGAATATCAGCCTTCATGGGAGGAAGCCTAACTTGTAGTAGAAACAATGGCTGTGAGGTCAGACAGCCTGGATTCCAAGCCAGCCTCCCTGCTTCCTAGCTCTAACCTTGAAAAAGTTACTTTATTTTTCTGAGCCACAGTGTCCTTCTTTGTCAAACATGAGTAATACTAGCACCTTCCTCAGGACTAAATAAAATAATGTGAAGCACAGTGGCTAATACATACTTAGCATTCAGTACATGATGACATGCTGTTTGCTGTCATCATGACTTGAAGTTCTCCGCAGGTATCCATGAGCTGATTTGTTCTCCTGAGTCTGTGGCACTGGGATGTGTAGCCCTTCTTTTGAATATAAAATGTTTCCATTTCTGGACTGTGAATTTAACTCAGTGGTAGAGCACTTTCCAAGCATGTGCAAGGCCCTGGGTTCAATTCCCTAGCACCACAAAAAAGAAAGAAAGAAAGAAATGACATGTGGGCTCTGGAATTCATGCACATTCTGGCCCAGGTTTTAATCAGTAGACCATAACCGAGTAACATAACCACCCTGAGCTAGAGTTCACTCACTTATAACATGGGAATAGAGACTTACTTCATAGATTATGGTGGGGTTCTAATGAGAATCTAAATTCTAAAAAATCTAGAAAAAACTCCTTGCATATAGTGAACACTCAATGGATACTAGCATTTGGCTGGGTGACCAGCTCAACAAAGGACTCTTGGCACACCATTTGTCCTTTCTGACATCAGCCTAAGAACATTACTCATATGTCCTGAATACATGACTGCAGTCTTGGTTTGGGAATAAGTGGCATCCACAATGGAGATGGAAGATAAACGTCCATGGTCAATATGGGAAGAAGATGCATGAAGTTCTTCCCAGGAGATGAAGAGCTAGCCACTTCAGTTATCACAATTGGCAATTTCCATAACCCTTTTCTCTATTCCTCATTCTTTTCTTGCCTTCCTTCCCCCTTCTCTCCATCCATCCATCTCCCTCTCCAACAGGATCTCATCATGGTAGACCATTTAAGTGGAAGTGTGGAAGCCCATGTGTGGACATAATGCTCCTTCAACCCTAAACACCAGTCCTTTTATGAAATTGCTAATTTTGGCTTATAGAAGGAATACGCAGTCCTGAGAGTAAGTTGTCCGCTAGGAGTGGCAGTAGATGTCTTTTTTTTTTAAATATTTTTTTTTAGTTTTCAATGGACCTTTATTTTATTTATTTATATGCGGTGCTGAGAATCGAGCCCAGTACCTCACACATGCTAGGCAAGTGCTCTACCACTGAGCCACAACCCCAACCCGGCAGTAGATATCTTTATGGGACAAAAGAACTGAGGTCTCCTCTATTCCTATGACTGTTGATTATCCCCATAATGTACTTCTAAAGTCCAAGATAAGAAAGATACTTAAAGTGAAATTGGATTTAGGGAAAGTGAGCTATTTCAGGACTCACTTATGCTGCATTCATGGGATCTAGAAATTGTTGATGCTGACTTCATGGAAGGTAAATAGGATCATGTGAGGAGGTATAATGTGAGGAGTTGTACTTGAATAAATGGAGGAAAACGTTTTTCAGGATTTTCTAATGCACCAATGACATTTGGTAATACACATGTACAGAGTACAGGAAACAAGAGTGTCCAGTTAATGTGCATGGAGGTTGAAATGTGAACATGAGTAATAAAAATTGGAATGGATGGGAGCAAGGGGCCAAGATATATGGAGGTAGAGTTGCTTGACTAGGCCACAGCTCTACATTAAACTGACCACAGACAATTCTGGCTAGGAAGTTTCTGCATTACCTGGAAGAAGTCAATACAAGGAGTACTGACACCAGTACCTTCCCATCCTACCTCAGCCCCACCCAAGAGTGGAGAAATCATTAAAGAAGGAATTTTCATTTGGAGGAACCTATAGGCTTAGGGCATTTTCCCTCTCCTTCTGTTGCTCAAATCTCATTTTGTGACTGAGAGTACTGCCTAGAAAGGCATCTTTGACCCTGGAGAACTCAAAGGAGCCAGTGAATCCCAGAGGACAGGAAGCAGAAAGCATTGGGTTTAACTGTATCCAAGGCCTAAGGAACAAGTAGGGCCTTCTTAGATGGCCCAATCCATAAAGTTAGTAAGTCATTCTAGAAGGAAGCTCTCTCTTGGATGGAAGCTGTGCCTTTGGTTTAGGTGTATGACATCTCATGAGAACCAGGGAGTGGCAGCCCTGGTACAGAAGGGCAAAGTTCAACAGCCAAGTATTCCCTCTGGGGCCTAGTTGGGCAGGAGTTCTGATTTTTTTTGATAACCTCGAAGATTCTGTTGTACAGAACAAGGTCACATCCAAGTGAAATTCTGAATCATTTCTTTTTTGAGATTGTATTTTGATGTTGCCCAGGCTGGCCTCCCACTTGTAATCCTCCTGCCTTGGCCTCCTGTGTAACTGGGATTACAGGCATGCACCACTGCACCTAGCTTATCACTTCATTTTTATTTGTCTCATTCGCATGTGCTTTTTTCTTGAGTCATAAAAGAGAACCCATATAAGCCACCAAAGACATGAGACCAAAATCAGTAGAGAAGATTGGATGTTGCTAAATCTCTCTTAAAGGGGTCAGCTAGGTCAATATTGCTCATCATTCCAATTAATTTTACCACTTTTCCTGCCAAGAGGTTCATGCTGAGTTGGAGATGCAGCTTAGTAGTAGAGTGCTTGCCTAGCATATAAAGCCCTGGATTCATCCTCAGCATGGGGTGGGGGGGGTGTATATCACACTTGACATTAAACCATTTAACATTTTTCAAACATTTAATGTTTTTCATAGTAAAAACATGTAGCTCGCATTCATAAACATTTTATAACACTAAAGAAAACAGTGGGTAGTGTGCTCTCCTTTAAGAAAACACAATATGTTTTGGTTCACAAATAAAGGAAGGGCAAATTATTGAAAAAATACTTCAACATAATTCTTGAAATAACAAGCTTTTCTGGTGTTTTTTTAACAACTTATGGCCAATGTTTCATAATACATGTTATATTAATCTGTTCATATCTGCTTCACTGCCACATACATAAGAGCTTGTTGTCTGAATGCAGGTCTGTTTCCTTAAAGGTTCTTTTTCATTGAAGTGCTGTGGCTAGAAGCCAGGGCCTCATGCAGGCTAAGCACTGTACCACTGAACTATACCCACAGCTCCTTAAAGGATCTTCCAGTGAAATGTATTACGCCCAATAGGAACAAGAACAAAATGGACATTCCCATAGCTTTCCTCTCTATTCAGCTTCCAAGAAAATGACAGTGAAGCTAGTTGGGTAATTGTTTTCCTAAGATGTGAGCACAATTTTGTTAGATACAAAGTGAGACAATAGGAAACCTTTTTTAATGAATAAACAACTTTCACAGAGACTGTCTATGTCACATTACTATTACAACACAAATGAGCTGAAACTTTTTTTTTTTTTTTTACAGATTTGGAAGAAGGGAACCCTTAGAAAGAAATCAAGCATATAGAGGTAGTTGAATAGCAAGAGGGGGAGCATTATCTTAATTTCCCTTCAGTTTATTACAGTGCAAGAGTAAAATGGCTGCTTAACAAACAGATGGAAATCAAATACACATACAAGTTTGCCACTAAGTGGCTGCTTGATATTTTAATCCTTCCATCACTGAGAACTGCAAACAATGGAACTACTTGATCCAAGATAAGCCAACGGTGCCACACTGAACTTTCTGCTCTCCTTTTATTTCCTTGTGGTTTATTGTCATTGCAACAATAGATGAATGTTAATTGACTTTTAAAATGATGCATAAGCTACAGTGTTGCTTTGTAAACTTCTGTTCATCACATTTGCTGCAAAAAGTTTTTAAAGGGCTACAGAGTCATAAAGCAAAAGCTTTAAAGTGACACCAGGAACAGAGATCACAGGCACTTCTCCCTGGAGGTTAATTTAGCACAATCGGAAATACCCACTTGTAAGTGAAAATTTCTTCATTTTACCTCTGGATGTGCATAATCCAGCTTATTAACAAGTTCAACAGTGTAATAAGTGGGAGATATCATTCTGAAATGAACTGAACATGTGCATTTTACATGGCTCCTTTTCCTTCCTTCTCTCTGCACTCAGGAAGGGGCACAAAGTGAAGTTCATGCAGCTGGCTGCTTTTCACAAATGTCTTCAATCATGAATCCAAACCTCATTCCTCAGGCCCAACGATAGGCTGAAAACCTGCCCTTTTCCAGTACTCAGGCTGCCTTTCATTCATATCTTTGTCACACACCTCTGCTATGATTCTGCCTTGGTGAGTGGAAATGGATGTGAAGTCAAGGTCAACAAGTTGGTGACTCAAGGAAGGAGTCCCTAAATAAAACTCTCACCTTGGAAATGGAGGTGGCATGAGGAACACAGTCCCTGGTGGATTGTAGTCCATCAACAGTGTGCAATCTGTTGATGGCAAGAGACCTCTGGGTGCTGTGAACCAGCCTCAGGAGCTCTACCACTCCAATGGCCAGTCACAGGGGATTATCTGAGCCTAGGCCAGCTCCACAGTTGGAGCTGGAAGCGCCACATGCGCAGTGACTTGACTTGACCCTGCTGCTAAAGCAGCACTGGCCTAGAGCAGTCGGCTGTCAGAAAAGGCAAACTGTTGAAAGAGTCAATTCTCTGCCCCCCTAAGTCAGGGGCAACCACTCTTCTCTAAGTTGTCTACATAAAATTAGTTTCTTCCTTTTTCATTTTCTACATTTTGCTGGTTATTAGCTAGCAGCAGTAGTATGGTACAAAGCAGAAAGGCATGATGTCTGCTTGCTACCTAGTATACATATATATATGTGTGTATATAAACACACACAGACAGACAGACAGACAGATATAAAATAACCTACTAGGAAAAGACTGAGTCAGTCAAGATAGACAGAAAAACTAACCCAGCAAGTGGCACTATCTACCAAGGGGGAAGTCTTATCCTTCTGGGCTAGATTTAGCCTTATGTCTTTTCTATATATACTCCTCATTCCCTAGCTGGGCAGCAAAACCAATTTACAAAGAGTAAAAATGGTCAAGCCCAACTGATTACCCTGTTCAAGTACTTCTCAAAGAAAGGCAAGGACTGGCCTTGTAAAACATAAGCTTACTGTAGAACAAACTAAGTGTGTGTCTACACTACTGAAAGTAAAGTGCAATTCTACCCAGCCAAGATCCTCATTTGCTGGAGTTGGGTACTCCCTTACCAAGAGGCATTCTAAGGTATGAAATTCTATGTTCTATGATATGGAATCATATGAAGAAATCTACTTCCTTCTGACTTATATTAAACAAACATGTTTTGGGTAACTTCATTTTACATTACTGGCAACTTCCCATCATAAGCTTTTGGGGTGCTTTTGTGATATGATATGCCTGCCATGCCTGTTAAATAATATTATGTAAAACACAAACTGTTTAAAATGTTTGTCTGCAAAATTCAAAATCAAACATGGCTACTTGGTGGATGACCATGTTGTCTGGGCAAAGAATTTAATATTGCTGAGCCTCATTTTCTCATTCATAATATGGAGATAATTACTGCTCTCTGAGAAACAAATGATTTAATGAGCTCAGGTAAGTGACATCACCTGGGTTAGTACCTGGTACATGAGAGGTTTGCAATGCATTTTTGTTGAATCTGTTATTTGGATGGCATAAAGAAATACCATGAACTAAGCACAAAAGTCATAGATTGTAAAATCCAATCACCCTGGCATGGGTGAGATTCTCAACCCATTCTGGAAAACAGAGTGATGACTTGGTTATTCTAATGGAGCTAGAACTTAAGGCTTCCATCCCATCAAAAATTCTAGACCTCCAAGCAACATTATTTTTTAGCTCTTATGGAAATGAGAAAATGTTTGCTGGCCTATGTTAGTCCCTACCTCTGACCTTCATTTGTTCTCCAGTCTTTTGCACTTTCCCAAACAGACTTAACATCAAATGAAATTAGCTGCAAATCATCAAGTTATGGTGCAAAAATCAGTAGTGCAAATTCCACCAAGTTTATAGGTGTTGCAAGTAGGAAGTGCATGTAAAGGCAGTGTTCTATGCAAATATAGGCCTTCGATGACATTTTGTTACTATAATTTATCTAATAAAAGCTATGATTTGTTGAATGTCCCTCACAGTCAAGACACTGTGCTGTGACTTTTGAAATATCTCATTTACTGTTCATACTACTACTGTACTAGGATCATGTTATAACCACCTGGTTGGGCATCAGGTGAGAGGGAAGAGCCTCTAATTTCTTGCTGCCTGAGACTTAAAGAGTCTGCTTGAGCAAATAATTGTGCCTTTACTTCCATTCCATCGATACATTCTTCACCAGCCCAATCTACTGCAAACATCAAATCTGCTAACATAATGCTCTTAACAACATAGCATCCGTTAAGCAAACGCAGAGGAACATTTGGTCTCTGCTTACACAAGTCTCTGGATCATTTCATTCTCCCTTTCCTATTTTCTGGCCATGGGTGGTGATGGAAGTCATAGTGACTTAGTCTGCCCACTCTGTTAAAGTGAGAGGGTCACATAGAGGGGAAAACCTGCCGAAAGGTATGAGTGCAACAACTCACTTCTTCCCAGCCCTAATCTTTTCACTGTCATGATAGTCCCATACTCGTGGTATTTTTTCAGGTTCTTCTGACATCAAGGAATCAAACTAGTGTTAAACAAGCTGAACAGTATTTACTCCTACCTCCTTAACACTTTCTCTCCCCCTAGATTTAAAAGTGTGGCCCATTGTTACTAGGAAGACAGGCAGTGTTCAGATAATGATGTCATGGATTGTCTGGCTCTCTAGAAATGACTTTTAGAGGGTTCTACCTTATCTGGTTTCTTTACATTTTTGATAATGAATAGTCATTCATCAAATATTTCAGCACTAGCTAGCCCAGGTCTTGATCCTCAGAACCTTGAAAAGGGGTAGGGTATGTACGCTAGTTGGGAATGGCTGTGATTATGTCCCATCCCTGACTGCACTGGGGAGAAATACACTTCTAATCAGATTGTTGAAATAAATGCCCATAATAGATTATCATAAAAACATTCCTCTGATTCATCTCTTCATTCTAAAACAATAATTCCTTCAGCCCTATTCTGTATGACACATAGAAATTGGATTTTTAACTATACCCTGGCTTCTACCATAATCATTGCTACATCACTTAACTACTTTATGTTGTTTATTTCAAAATGGAAAAAATGGATCCTATGAAAATAGATGATCTTAGCATCTTTTGGAAATTCTTTTAAATATCCACTAGGATAGATACAGACAGTCCCCAAATTGGGATCAATATAGTAAAAACTTGAGTAAAGCAAAAAATTGTTCACTTCACTTCTAGTACTGTTATTCCCCCAAGGTACATGGTAAACCACATCAATAAATAAAGCAATGGACTTTTCAGTAATGTACACTTAAATAGTTACAAACATACATGTAGAAAAAAGGATACAGTAGTGCAAAAAAATAAATTATTAAAACAGATAGAAGTATGAACATTATTTTACACAATGCTCTATAAAACCTGAACCATTTGGAATGAGACCTCAAGTCAGTGAGATAATGCAGCAATGTGATTCATTATTAGTATCTTTGCTTCACATTTCAACCACACAGTTATTCATCTACGCAAGAAAAATTAAAGCAAAAGCGTTTTAAACTTTCAGAAAAAATGTTTGCTAAAATCAATTTTTCCTGGGTTCTTAAACACCTTTGCTGTTTATGTAGTTGTGCAGCATGACAAAAAAGCATCTTAAGACAGAAAGTTCCAAACAGTCACATTCTTTTGGTCTTTCTACTTGATTTTTCTGTGTGATCAAAAGCAGAGTAATGCCTCTGTTTGCTTGATATCCCCTTCTGTTAAGATGTTATTGCAATTAGAAATATTTACAAGAAGACTCCCCTGGGGCAATGGGAAGGGTGGGAGCTCCTCTTCAGCCATCCACTTGTGCTAGTTTTGGTTTCGGGATATGAAGGCCAGGACTCGCCGAATGCCGTTCAATCTATCCTTTAAAGACCTCATCGCTAGGAATGGGAGCTGAGCGCGGCTTTCCAGGGGAAGAACAGCTAATGTCCACCAGCACCAAGCTGGACCATTTGGGTTAATCTGCAACAGAGAAACACAGTGGGTTCATCTTATTCCCTGCAAGCCCCACATTGGTCTACAAGTTTCCAAATGCCTAAAGTAAACAATCCAGGTAGAACTGCTTCTGTGTGTGGTAGAGACTGCTAACTGCCTCCATATTTATTTCCCCTTTATTTTAGCTGAGCATATAGCTGCCCAGTGGGAAGTGGAGAGGCACTGCATTTCTCAGCCCCTCTTGCAGGTAGGTGAGGCCATAAGACAAAGTTCTAGCTAATGGAGTATAAAGGAAAGTGATGTGTCTGGGTCATGCTCCAAGAAAGAAACATGTGCCCTCTGTCTCCCTCCTTCTCCCCCTTTCCTCTAGCTACACAGTGAACCTGATGATGACTTTTGATTTTCTCCATCAAAATGACAAAAACAAGCTGGGGGCAGTGGCACAAGCCTGTAATCTCAGCACTTAGGGAGGCTGAGACAGGAGAACCGCGAGTTCAAAGCCAGCCTCAGCAACGGCGAGGCGCTAAGCAACTCAGTGAGACCCTGTCTCTACATAAAACACAAAATAGGGCTGAGGGTGTGGCTCAGTGGTCGAGTGCTCCTGAGTTTAATCTCCAGGGGTTGAGTGCCCCCGAGTTCAATCTCCAGTACCCCCCGCCAAAGACAAAAACAACATTCTAAGGACGGTAGGCCTTTGTGATGGAGTCTGGACCCTGAATGGTCACATAGAATAGAGCTACCCTAGCCTTCCAGGACTTAGACCCTCTATCCCATTGTAACTACATTCATTTTTAGTACTTTTTCAAACAGACAAGCCAACATCCTATGCCTCTTAGCCAGTGTGATGTTACGAGCTGGAATATCACTATTTAGGCCCTTCTACTTCTAAGATCCTGTTTAGGTCCTTTGGAATTTGTGGGTTAATTCGCATGACTCCATAGGCTTTGAAGATGTCTTTTTTTTTTTTTTGGTACCAAGGATTGAACTCAGGGGCACTCGACCACTGAGCCACATCCCCAGCCCCATTTTGTGTTTTATGTAGAGACAAGGTCTCACTGAGTTGCTTAGCGCCTCGCCATTGCTGAGGCTGGCTTTGAACTCGCGATTCTCCTGTCTCAGCCTCCCAAAGTGCTGGGATTATAGTCGTGTGCCACTGTGCCCAGCTTTTAGATGTTTTAACTCCTTTCATTTTCTTATTCTAGTTGAAGGCAATAGTCTATCTAGCTATGCCAAGTCACTATACAGGGTCGCAGCTACCTTCTCCCCTGAAACCAAGGACATGATTTAGTTTCAAAGAACAGCAACCCCACTTTGCAAAAATTCTAATTAGAAACACATTCATATTAACCTGAAGAGCTTTCTTGTCCCATCTAAATTCTTCACTGAAATTCTATTTGTAATCAGCTTCCCCAGTACATATTAGACACTGACAACTTGTTTCTTGTGAAACTCAAAATGAGTTTTCTTCCCAGAACTTTCAGGAATTTGGTACTGTGGAGAATCACATTCTTGCCAAACCCCTTACACCTGGGATTATTTAGCTCCAAATTGGATCAACGGATTCTCCCCAAATCTCATCGCCCTTTTCTCTATGCCTCTAGCTTCATCTGGATTCCTTTGTCCCTCACTGCAGTCTGCAACATGATCGCCCTTTGATGATCAGTTTTGCATATTAGATTGACATTCTGAATTCTTTCCCAGGATCATCAACACAGATATTGAAGCTGATGTTAATCCTTGTGGCAGTTTCTAGGAAACCTCCTCCTGGGGCTCAGAACACTCATTTATGGGACTGCTGGGCTGCAGCACTGGCTAGCAAACTGGATGGCCTTTTGTTTTTTGTTGGTGCTGCCATTAGCACAGCAACATGATAACAAAACTAATAAGAAAGGAAACAAAACCCTAGATTTCAGCTTTGTGTGTCATTAAGTCCTTATGAACAATACTGTAGCATCTGTTTTTTTTCCTGTGGAAGATGCAGTAAGCACTGCTGATCTCTATCTTCTGCCTGACTAGAGGAAATGCTTCCAAGAAGATGAAGGGGAGGACCATCAAGATCGATCATGGAGTTTTCTCAGAGCTCTGCTGTAGTCCTGAGTCACCATGGCCCAGAGCCAGGAGCTGGGTCACTGGGAAGCACTTGCTGGCCTTTCTCCCTTCAAATCTCACAATGTCTTTGCATGGAGGAAGAAGCCACCTTTGCGGTCTGAGGAAAGCAAGATGTATCAGCCCATAAGGAACCAGACAGGTGTCTTAGAGCCTCAGAATGCAAAAGGAAGAGACTTCAGAGACTTTCTCATATGCTGTCACTTCACAGAAAAGTTGAGAAAGGGGAAAGGATTTACCCAAGGTCACATTGCTAGAAAAGTAAACAGGTTCAGTTATTTGGCAGAAAAACCAGAATATAGATATTCAAAATGTTCCTATTTTTTCTGCTGTGTCAAGAATGAACCTAAATAATGAATCAAAGAAGTTATAAGAGTGAAAAGACACCATTAAAAAAATATGTGTTTAGGATATCTCCAGCCTTGTCCTATGAAGGAACTATTCCCAGAACTGGAATTCTTTGAAAGTATTCCTTGAGTTATACCAGGCAAGCAAAGAAACTTTACTTTGTCTACTTTCCTGGGGAGCTTGCAATTTTCAGCTTGATCTGGTAAATGGACCTTGTCCCTCAAGGTAGAAGACTGATGCAGTAGAACCTAATCAAGTACTTCCTGGTATAACTCAAAAAAGGGTAACTTTAAAGATGGGGTCAGTTTTTTTAGGACCGGTTTGCTCTGATGAGGACCACACTGAGTGTCTAGACTTGCAGGGCTAAGTATGGATCAGCCAGGGCATGAAAAGTTCTCATGGCCTTGCAATTAGAATCTTGTAGGGTAAGGGAGATAGGTCCCTATCTCCAAGCTCCTACAGCAATGGAGGAGAGGTTCTAGAGCTCCCTGGAAGTGGTAGCCTTTGATATCATCTCCCACAATACTTTCCTCTTAAGTCCTAGCCTTTGCACATATCTTGTTACCCTAAACTTATCATGGTATAAATCTGGACTCCATTGAATATTCTTTTTTTAATATTTTTTTAGTTTTTGATAGACCTATTTTATTTACTTATGTGTGGTGCTGAGAATCGAACCCAGTGCCTCACACATGCTAGGCAAGTGCTCTACCACTGAGCCACAACCCCGGCCCCTTAAATATTCTTTTGTTGATAGTATCTCTATTATCACTCACATCACTTATCTCTCAATATATATCTTACATTCAAGTTCCAATGCTTTACTTCAGTTACCTCAATTCTGATTTGGAATCCTTTTGATCTTACCCATGATGATCACTGCCTAGCCAAATAATACTAAATTGCATCCATTTTTCCCTTTTATACTTGGGATTTGCTGGATGATCACCACTCACCTATCTAATCACAAGCCTCAGGCACTCACATCTGGTGGGGCAACCCATTATATGTAGACATTTTTATATACCTGAGGATCAGCATCTTTCTCTGGCATTGGACCAAAGTGACTGAGTATCCGATTCTTCAGAGATGGTTTGAGTGAGTGAAACCATGATGCTGCTTGCTCATAGACACAGTTATGTAATCCCATGAGTTCAGCACAACTCTCTCCCTGCACCTGAAAACATCAAGGTGGAAGTTAGATGATTCTGTACCCTCTCTGAGCATCCCTTCTGCCTTCCTGTGGTAAGGCTCACCCATCCATCTTTCTCCTATATGTGGTGTGACACACTCCACAGCCAGGTATAAATATGGCTGGGTTATTTCATTTAATATATGTTCTCCACATCACCCATTTTGTTGAAAACATCAGGATTTCCTCCTTCTTTTTCTCTCTTTGTAAAAAAGAGAAACTTGGGCATTTGACCACTGAGCAACATCCCCAGCCCTATTTTGTGTTTTATGTAGAGACAGGGTCTCACTGAGTTGCTTAGCGCCTCGCCCTTGCTGAGGCTGGCTTTGAACTTGCGATTCTCCTGTCTCAGCCTCCCTAAGTGCTGGGATTACAGACATGCACCACTGTGCCTGGCTTAAGATTTCCTTCTTTTTAAAGACCTAATAGTATTTTATTGTATTTCTATAGCACATTTTCATTATCCATTTATACATTAAGGACCCTCAAGTTGATTCATATCTTAGCTATTGTGAATAAGACTAGAATGAACATGGGGGTTCAGATATCATTTTTTTGTTTTAAATGGTTATTTTTTCTTGTTTACTGGTTTATTTTTAGTTATGACAATAGAATTCATTTTGATATAATGGATAAAATCCATATTAATATAATTATACAAATATGGAATATTTTATTCTAGTTAGGTACATTAAATGGAATAAGCCAGGCACAGAAAGACAAATAATGTGTGAACTCACCTATGGACGGAATCTAAAGACATTGAACCCATGAAAGTGGAGGGTTACCTGGTGCTGGGGATATGGGAGAGTGGGGAGCTACATCATAGTACATAAAATATCAAATAGAAGAATAAATTCAAGAAATCTATTGTACAACATGGTAACTAAGATTAGTAACAATGTACTATATTTGGAAAATCATTAAGAAGGCAGATAATAATTGTTCTTACGACAAAAATGGCAAGAATCTAAGGCAATAGATTATTAGCTCCATTGAACCATTTCCCAATATGTACATATTTTAAAAGATCACATTATATGCAGTAAATATGCATACTATTTACTTATCAATTAAAGTTGAAATAAAAATTATTTCAGGTCTTTCAAAAACAATATGGCTGGGATGGGAAGGAGAAAGGTTCAGCTGAGGAGAGTAGCCAAAAGAGCAAGACGCACAGAAAGCCAAATGGTGGCTCAGGCCTGAACGGAGACATGTGGTTAAAGCAGGTTTTACTGATTTAGGTCTCTGCCCTTTTTGTTTTTACATCTATTTTCCCACTGCTCTCTGGGAATGGAGACATAAATGTATCTGTCTCAGTGTGTAACTATCTTCAAAGTCAAATACATTTATTTGCTGATTGAATATTCATTAATCTATTACACAGTGAATGTAAATATAAATGAACATGGGATGATTGACTTCTTCCACTCATTTGCTCAGAAAAGCAAGGATTAGCTGCCCAGGTCATCTTTCTGCTTTAGGAAATAATGGATGATTCTGCTTTCAGGGAAGGCCTCTTAGCCAGGTTATACATTTAAAAAAATAATTGCGTGTGTGAATTTATAGTGATCACAAAAGAAACATATTCAAGACAATGAAAAAATAAATTGATTGATAAATACATATGTATAGGCCCCATTCCAGATCCATCCCCTGCTTTCCCTGGCAAAGACCTAACTGGTAGGCTGAAAGGGCCCCAGGGTTGGTCTGAGGTAGCATTTCTTATGCATAGCTGCATCTCAGCAGCTAAACAGGGAGAGCCAGGACAATGAGCGCTCTCACTGCAAATCTGCAATTGGACAGCAATCCAGAAGCATTCAATGTTGCTGAAGCGATTTGGTGAGAAATCACAAGGCCCCAAGACAGTTCTGAGAAATCCTTTTGCAATTATCTTTGTATGCCAAGTTACAGGGATTCTTGGCCCTGGCCACCCTCACCTTTTGATCTTCAATGTATTCAATGTCAGCTGTGTTGTAACCATCCCGCTGACCCTGATGGAGCACCTTGAAGCGCCTCTTGCCTATGCTGTCAACCACGGAGCGACCATCAGCGAAAAATTGAACATTTCTGATCTCTAGGATGCAGCCATATTCTGCAAACCTGTTTATTAAGAATGAAGTCAAGAAGGTAGATGCTTGAGTTCTATTTCACTGGCCTGGACCCCAGTCATTTCTGTAGCCCTGTGCTGTGCCTCAAGGAACATCTATTTAACTGCCCCTGGGTCTTCAACTGCAACTGTACAACAGTTGGATGGAACTGGAATATTAACCTGGATAGTTCAACTCCAGGGCCCACACTCTTCTAAAACAAGTTTTATAATAAATTCCACCTGCTTAACAAAAGACTAATTCTGGGGTTCTTTAAAAAAGGCAGCCTCTCATACAGTAACTGGCAGTGTCTATATTTTTCTTAAAAAGCCTTAATGTAGTAGTGTAACTACTATCATTTATTGAGCACATACTATGTGCCAGTGCTATGGTTTGAATGTTTGCCACCTGCGAAACTCATATTGAAATTTAATTAAGATGTGGAACCTTGAAGAGGTGATTAGGCCATGGGGATTTCTGTCCTCATGAATAAATTTATGGGATTATAACAGGAATGGGTTCATTATAAAAGAACAGCTTGGTACACCTTCCCCCACCTCTATGTGAGCCTCTCTTTGCTCTTCTGCCATGTTATGATGTAGCAAGAAGGCCCTTGCCAGATACTGGCACCTTAATTTTGGATCCCAGCCTCCAGAATCATGAGAAATAAATTTCTATTGTTTACAAATGACTCAGTAATTTATGGTATTCTGTCATAGCATCCCAAAATGGACTCAGACAGCTGGGACCTGCATTTAGTGCTTTATGTGCATTATGAACTCATCAATCCTCCCAACAAACAAACCCAGTGAGGTAGGCACTATCATATTACCCATTTAACAGACAAGAAAACTGGATATAGAGAGGTTTGAACAACTTGCCCAAAATCATACTTGCTCCCAGGATGGAGTTAGAATATAAATCTAGGGAGTTGACTCCAGGGACCATATCTTTTCTTCCTTCAGTGCTCATGCATGCCAGGCAAGTACTCTACCACTGAGCCAAATCCTCAGCCCAGGCCCACACTCCCTGCTTAACAAAAGACTGACTCTGGGATTCTTTTAAACAGGCAGCCTCTCACTCAGTAAATGGGGCACCAGAGGGACCATCATCTTTACAAATGCTCCTATTCTTGAGCTGGCTAAACCTCATGAGATAGCCGTCCCTACCTCTGGGAGCACCCCAGAGTAAAATAACAACAAAAAAATCCTTCTCTACCCAACCTCCCTTTACTCACAAAGGCTTGTCACTTACCCTTTGACAGGATCTCCAAGGCACATGCCAAACTGTCTTGTGCCTGTTTCGATACATCTACGAATCATCAGGCGGTAACAAGGCTCAAAGATGTGGAGAGGACAAGGAACGGTGGGATAGGCCATGGTGCACACGAAAATTGGCACGTTCTTATTTAAGCTGTCAAGAAGAGCAAATTAGATGGATCTCAAAGCAATGGGGCAGAACACAAAAAGCTTGGTCAAATATCACCATGTAATTCCCCAGAGGGAAGATAAAGAGCCGTCAAATTTTGATGGCTGATAGAAAACACTGAAATGCAGCTGATGCTGTGGGCTGAGTCCCACAGTGTGATGCAGAGGTTAACCTAAGTTCTAAGAGATGAAAATTGGCATTGCACGTGTTCTAATGTGGCTTCAGAAGTTCTCTAGTACCTTAAGATTGTGAGTTACGGCTATGCTGTGTATCTTTTCTTTCTATGATTCATCTCTTCACTCAAACTGATCCCTTTAGGTGTTTTTCTGGCAGATACTGAAGGTATAAGTGTACCCAGCTCTCCACAGAGGTGATGGGAAATTCTTTGCAAGGTCTTTATGGCATCTCAAATTTGCAAAGCCCCCTTCCCCACCAGAAATGTGCATGGAAGGACCAACTAGGAAGAGGATCAAGAAAGAGACAGGAAGAATAATTTAACCCAGTGATGCTCAAATACTCTTGTGCATCAGAGTAACCAGGGACCCTTAAATCCAGATGACTAGGCCACCACACCCCCAAAGATACTGATGGATTAGCTCTGGAACTGGGACCCAGGGGTTTGTGTTTCAACAAGCGACCCCAAATATTCAGACACATGACCCACTGTAGAATCCCCAACTGGGCCAGCTCCTCCTGAATCCTTATCCTCTTATTTTATTAACAATTCATTGCAGGAACATTGAACTTAAATCTATAGAGATGTAAGCCCATCCAAAAAGGGTTAAGTTTAGAATTCCTTTAAATAGAAAGCCACAAAGTATGTCCCCATATTTATTTACTTATGGTATGAATGTTTTCACTATGGCCAGCTTAAAGTTGCCACCATGATATCTCGGAAGAAGGAGCTGGGAAAAATGTGCACATTCAGTTCTCATGAGCTGGTATGAATGAAACTGAAAATAGAAACATGCATATACATACTTAGAAAGTTCCTCCATTTCTTCTTCATGAAGCCTCTTTCGTTCCTTGAGTTCCTCTGGAAGGAACTTAGCTATTAGCTCTTCCATTATTACATTTTTGCTGTATTTTCTTGATGCCAAGCACTATATGGGGAACAAAGCAATTTGATATTATGTGGTCATCAAAAAAAACACAAAGGACTTCTGATACAATCAGCAGCATAGCCAAGTGACTTACATATTGGAGTAATTTGGACCCACAATTTAGCAGCTGACACTCTCATAATATATATATTCTCTGGATATTAGAATTTAGTTTTTTAAACATTCAAATGATTACCTTTATAATTAGAAAAAATTAACAGGAAAAAGCCTGCATTAAAGTTTTAAAAATCTCATAGCTTTCCCAAAAACACGAACATTAGGATTATGCTCTTGTCCAAAAAAAGAAAAAAGGAAAAATCTTCCTCTTTCCTTTTTCTGATTATTGTGTTTATAAGCTCACAGAAATGGTCTCTATCTGAGATGTGCTGAAAGTCAATAGTCAAAAGCAATGTTCACTGAACCTTTCCATTCTCTGACCTGCCCCCATTCCAACCCAATGCTTGGCTTCTGGATATTGGCAATTCTGTACATTTTGTTCTAGCTTTAGTTAAGAAACATATACACAAACAGCTAAATGCTGGTGATTTTGTTCATCTACTTGCCTTTTTAGCATAACATCTACTTATCACTGAAATTATAAGCCACAATTTCAGAACCAAACTCAGGCTCAGTTGGCACTATTACGCTCCTTCCAAATACCCTTACCACATGCGTATCTAGGAATCTGAAAGCAGTGGGTATTTAATGCTGTGACCCAAACAATAGATGTTAAAGCATCTAAATTGCTTGCTGTGGAAACTACCCCTACAGACCCAGCAGGGGGAGCTCATGAATATACAACTGTCTGCTTAAAAGACAATTTGTCTCTTTCCTTGTATAGGCAGTCTCTTTTCTGCACTGAACACAATTGGAATACTTATCCCTGCGTAAAATTGTATAAGTGTAATTCTGCGTGACTATACAGAGAGAGATGAGAATATCTCATAGCCCTTGAGTCTGGTACTACACAGCATCTGCCTCTTGGGTGCCTTTTTAGTCACCAACATTGCATGACTACAGGAGAACCAACTGTGTTGCCCAGGCCCAGTGTGTGGGGAAAAGCAGAGACTGAGGAGGTAGTCAATCCAAGAAGGAGATGACACCTCTGCTGCAGCTAAAACAAAAACCCAGGAAGGGCACATCCTAAAATCTTAACAGTGGTTTTCTTTTAGGTGCTGAGCATATGGGTAGATTTTTCTTCTTTCTGCTTATCTTAACTTTGTAGTGTTATCACAAGACACATGTATTTATTTATTTATTTATTTGGTACTGGGGATTGAACTCAGGAGTACTCGACCAATGAGCCACATCTCCAGCCCTATTTTGTGTTTTATGTAGAGACAGGGTCTCACTGAATTGCTTAGCACCTCGCCTGCCATTGCTGAGACTGGCTTTGAACTCGCAATTCTCCTGTCTCAGCCTCCCAAAGTGCTGGGATTACAGGCTTGTGCCACCACACCCGGCTCACACGCCCAGCTCACATGTATTGTTTTAAGTATAAGAACCATGAGTTTATCACCTACAATCAGGCCAGCAAATCCAACCCCATTACCTAGGGGACAGGATGACTTTGACCTTCCTCTGACCCCAATACACATCCTCCTCAAGGCTACCCTTGATGATTATTTCACTCTGTTCCTTTAGTGTAAATGTTGGAATGTGGGCAAAGCACAACATGGGCCTACATTAACCTACAGATAATCTTGCCTCTCCAATTTCAACTCAGGAATGGCAGGGATCAAGGAACACTAATACTGATTACAAAATATGACCCATAATCCCTGAAGGAGGTAAAACAAAACAGATTCCTGGATCATCTTCTGCTAAAGGAAAATTCCATCAGGTCCACCGGAAAACTGAAAGTAGGCGTTTTTGTGGTTAATTTGAGAGAACTTGGAAGCTCAGGGCTTTTCAAGTAGCCAAATATCTGCTAATAAGTACAGTGACTCTTGAGAGGTTAGACAAGGACCACAATGATGGTGTAGATGTTTTTCCAGGGACCTGAGATCTGATATCTTCAAAGCACAGAATGAACATTGATGATAAGAGGACATCAGAGCTACCTGGTGCAAGCTCAGAGAGGACAAAAGCTTCACAAAAGATTATAGTGATCAGGTATCATGATGGGATGAGAACCAGGACCCATGTTCATCATCTATTTAATACTTTTGTTTCCAGCACAAATTTATTTAAATTTTCCTGAAGGACTTTGTGAAGAGGGGAGAGGTGGCTAGAAGACAGCAGAAACAGATAGTCTGAAAGGGTATTTTGCTATAGCACAGTGCAGTAGCTTGGGATCCAACTGAACACCAAGGATACCCAATAACAAATAAGCTAACCCATCCAAGAAAGAAATATTTGTTTACCTGTGAAAGACCATCTTTACACAATGGACACTTTGCATTGTGATCTAGGCATCTTTCAAGGCATTTTAAACAGAAGGTGTGCCCACAAGGTGTTGTTACTGGCTCATAGAACAATCTGAAATTTAAGAATCAAAATGTAAGAAAATCAAAATGTGATAAAAGACAGGGAACTCATGGTTCAGGTTTAATTGTAAAAGCGTGTGTGAGGAAAACACCTTTTACTTTTAGTCACTGCTATTGTTGTACTCCAGGAAAGCATTTTCTTCTTATTTCTGAGATTTAAAATAATGCATTTGTTAAAGTTTTAGAGTATAGCTAGATCGTTTTTGAAACATTGGTTCTAGTCTATGTCTCCTGGATAGACTAGATGGAACAAGATTTTTCCCCCTGTCTGGTCCAAGAAAAATAGAGATTAATGCCTAGAATGACTGAATAGATTCCACTCTAAAGATGTTAGCCAACTTGTTCATCCAAGTATATGTAAACATACATACATACAGACAGACACACGCACACACACTTAAGCACTTTACACCGTTACCATGGAGAAAATGATTTGTTTGCTCACACTAATTCCCTTTCTTCACCTAAGCAACCTTTACTGCCTGAAGGATCTTGAAATTGTGTCTCTAACAAACACACCAATCTTTTATATGGATGGATAATTTTCCTGGAGTTAATACAGTAATATTTAATATTACTAATATACACACTGATATAGAGATAAATATGGATATACATTGACATATACACACATATATGCATATGTATAGATACATAAGTTATACTTGTTAGATTCTATTTCAGTTGCTTTGGAAGGGGCAAGATATTTTCAAAGCAATCTGGGGATCCTTTATTAAAGCTGTCCTGTACCTTCAGAATTTCATGGATTTACTTTGTATAAAGAAAGGCTCACCTGAAGCAGGACCAGGGAGTGGGAGCAGCTGATGATGATGATGATGACTGGGGCTCGCATTCATCGAGAGGATGAGCACAGAAAGAAGGGAGAGAGGGTTACAGCCTATTTTGACCTCTCAAGTGTTCAATAGAGAGGAAGAGACTGGCGGCTGCACATCTCCCTCGTGTGGCCAGGAGGAGCACCAGTAGCCTGGCCTGCACTGCCAGGCTGAGCACGAGAATCAAAATATCAGCTAAAAAGTACTTGAAAAGAAATGGAACTCACCAACTAGAATGAAACTCAGGTCCAGTGGGGATAGATTCACTTGTCTAAGTATACACAGTCAACGGTTGACAGATGCAAAGTCTCTCCAAATTTCATTTCCTGTCATGTGCCTTTTCTATTAGACAATGATTCTCAACCACTGATGTGCATCAGAATTACCTGGAGGACTTTTTCTTTAAACAGTCTTATTGTTGCATAATTGACATAAAATAAACTGAACAGACTTAAAGCATATGATCTGGTAAGTTTTGACATATGCACACCTTTATGAAAACAACACCACAATCAAGACAGTGAATATACCCATTACTTCCAAATGTTTCCTCTTGGGCCTTCCCACACTAACACTCCCATCATCTGGGGAGCTTTCAAAAAGTCCAGAAGCCCAGTAATATACCTAAGAGATCCAGATCGGTAGGCTCAAAGTCCAGGCCAGGTATCAGGACTCTTTTAAAGGCCCCTGGGAGGTTTTAATGTACAACCAAGGTTGACAATCACTGTACTACACAATCCTGCTAAACTATGTATAGGTGAACCTTCTGTATTGGTTTTTGAACATAATTATCAGAATCACCTATGGAGCTTTAAAAACATACATGTGGCCAAGCTCTGCTGGATGAAGTTCCAGATTCAACAGGTCAAAGGGAGGGAGTGATTTGATATTTCTAACAAGCACATGAAGGTCTGAAGTAGGAGAGAGACCTTTCATATATTTACTTTTTGTACATTTTGAAATTTACCATTCTGTTTCAAAAGTAGTTATTTTTTTAACAGAATTAATATCTTATTAAATTGTCCAAAAAAGTAACATTAAATATCAAAAGCACTCTTTATGGTAAGAGTATCTAACTAGTGCACTAAAGTAAGAAGACAAAGTATGCAAATTAGAAAGAAAATAAATCTGTCATTACTCACCAATGGTATGTTGATGAATAATGAATTTAAACATACAAATGCATGTACAGAATGATTGTTGGAATTAATAGAATCGGTGAGGTTGCTAGGTAAATATACTTACACCCAGTTGTATTTCTATATACTCACAATAAACATTAGAAAAGAATTTCTTAAAAGATGACATTTACAACTACTTTAAACCAACAAGTACCAAAGAATACATCTAACAAAAGTTGTGAGTCCTCTACTGGAAAAAGCTATAAATACCTCATTGAAAGAAATTAAAGAAGACCTAACAAGTTCCAATAAAAATCCCAATGAGCGATTTCATTTGTTTTGTGGAACCTCATAAGTCAATTTCTAAACTTAATGAGGAAATGAAAAGAGCCAAGAGCCAAGACACATCTGAAGAGCAACAATGTGGGAGGACTTGCTCTACCAGACCTCAGAACTTATTATAAAGCTGTGGTGATCAAAACAGTCTATGACTAGTACAAGGGCAAAAAGACCCATGGGATAGAATAGAAAGCCCAGGAATAGACCCAGACATGGATTCTTGACTTATGACAAATGTGGCACTTCAAAGCAGGGGGCAGGGGTGGAGGCAGGACTTTAAATATATAAATAACATTCTGAGTAAATGCTACATTTGCTATACATTGGACCATCTCTCACATCATAGGTAAAAATCAATTCCATGTGGGCTGTAAAAATAAATGTGGAAAGTAAAACAATACATCTTTTAGAAGATAAAAGAGAATATGAACCCAAGATAAAAATCTCTTTAGACACAAAGAAACACTAACTATAATGAAAAGATTGATAATTTTGAGTGCATCGAAATTAAACAACTTGAAGTTGGGGTTGTCAGTGGTAGAGTACGTGCCTTGCATGTGTGAGGCACTGGGTTCAATTCTCAGCACCACATATAAATAAATGAATAAAATAAAGGTCTATCAACAATTAAAAAAATATTTTTTAAAAATTAAAGAACTTGGAAGTTCATCTCAAGTTTTTGCTGAGAGCTAACATGCAAGCTACATAGATGAAAGTATTTGCAACACATATGACTAATAAAGACTTGTACCTAGAATATACCTAGAGCTCTTGCCAGTCAGTAAGAAAAGGAGAGAGAACCCAATAAAAAATAGGCATACATTAGTACATACATAAACAGTGTTCATAAGTAATGATGTCCATAATATATCCAAATAAGAACCAATACCAAGCATTTATCTATAATACAATTAATAAAGAAATTGTGGTAGTCATACAATGGGATACTACACAATAATGGACATGATTGCTTCATGAACATGCAGCAACATGGATAAATCTTAATAGCAAGTAAAAGAAGCCAGACTGAAAATATATTCTGGATAATTCCATTTATATAAGTGCTTAAAATTAGGTAAAACTAGATTATACCATTTGAAAATGCATACATGGGTGGTAAAACTATAAAGAGAAACAAGATAGAAGAAGTCAAAATTGTAGTCTCGGGGGAATAAGTCCTAATTGAAAAGAGGAAAATGGGCAGCTCCTGGGGTCCTGGCAATATCTTATTTCTTGAACTAAGGAGTTACATGAGCACCCTCTTTACAATATTTTGTTAAGAAAACACATTTATATTTTATGCACTTTGTATATTTCACAATCCAAAATGTGTTTCAAAAGTGTGATTTGCAGGCTGATTTGGGAACCACAGCTGTGATCAAACTACCAAGCAGCCAAACCAGAATAGCTCATTTCCTCAGTAACTTGAATACTGTGCATCTGAATACTTTTGTACATTATCTGGTGATGCTAATGATGAAAATGATTAATGAATCTATCTACAACCAGTTCACACAACTATTTTCCCCGAGAATTTCACAATTGGGCCTGTTGATCATTTAAGAATGCAATCCATAAAAATTAATAAAGATTATTAATTGCAATGAACACTGCCATTTAATGAGCAGATGAATGAAACATACACCAAGGGACAAAGCAATTTCTTAGGAAGACCCTTAATTAAAATGCCCCTCAATGAGAAGTAATAAGTACAACTGTGGCCATGGATGCTGCATAATTATTGCTTTGAAATAAGTCAAGGTTTAGATGCTTAGAACTTCATCACTTTTCAATACTCAATTCACCTCTATATTCAGTGATACTTTGCTACTCTGCACAGGCTAAGTGACTGGGAACTGATGGAATCAATTTCTCTTGATGTATTTCTGGGTTTGTGAAAAACTGTTTTTCATATAAAATAACCTTATATATTAATAGGTGATAATTATGAGTAGTTCCATTTTACTACTGAGGAAACTGAAACTCAGGAAGGTTAAATAATTTGCTCAAGGTCACACAGCAAGCTGGTAAGTGGAAGGACTGAGATGTGAAGTCAGATCTGACTCCTCAGACAATCTTCCTTTTCCACTCTGTGACAAAATGAGGACTATATGTACTTCTATATCTCAAATGGACATCACACACATACATACACTCATACACACACTCTTCTCCTTCCTGACTCTCTCCCTCCTGTTCTCCTCTCTAGAAAGAAAAAGAGAAACAAAGATCTTTACCTACACAGATAGTGATGTATACTAGAATTGCTCTCCCATTCATTTACCACTGATTTACAAATGCCTCCCTGCATGCTTCCCTCTGAGGATTGCAGTTAAGAACCTCAAGATAGAAAATGATCTCGATTTGGCATTTATAAATCAGAGGAGGGCCAGATTTTCTCACAAGAAAACATTTTACATTGTCGCAGTGATGGAGTAAACAATAGTAATAATAAATACTTTCAGTTAGATGTCAGCCCAGATAAAATGTTTAGCTTGTCTGAAAATAGCTATCTTTTCCCACCAGTTACATCCTTGTATTGTGTTATTTTGCTATCAAATGAAAGCAAAGAGGGAAGAAGAAGGAGGGGGAGGGAGGCAGAGGGATAGAAAACGAGGAATAAACTAACTCCTTAACACCCAATGACTTGAATAGCTAAAACTAGGTTAAATATAAAGCTTTTTCTTTCAATTGACAAACAGGTCACTGGGCCATTAGGTAACTGGTTCAAATATCAAACATTCTTGCTTCATATCTCAAAATATCCTTATTACCCCAAAGGTGCTATTTTACAGCAGCCCCAGAGTTGGCTGCCAATGGCTGGGGTCTTCATTCCTGGTGATCTCAAAAGAGGCTTTTCAGGCACTAAAGATTATGCGGCAGAGTTCTGAGGTGCTGGAGTTTGGGAACAACTGAGCTCAAAAGAGCTCTACCAATTAAGGGGAGACTTAGATATCTCATTAATGTACCCTCCAGTTACTGTTCCATTCTTTCCACCATTTTCCTGTGAAACTTAACCTACTCCTGATTCTTTCTCTAAAATCAAAATACACACATTCATGGTCTAATTTGTCTTTCTACCAATACAACAACCATGGAACTGGATGTCATTTTAGAAACTTGCACAAGTGGTATAAATGTCTAATTTCATGGCCCAGCAGATCATTTGACGCTATACCTTGTATCCTTTTGCAAAAACACATGAAGGTAGTAAGAAAAACTAATAGTAATTGAAACAGTAAAAAAGATGAAAAACACTAAAGAGAAGTGAAAACAGAAACTTTTTCAAGACTGAAAGAATCTTAGCTAACTATGCATATGAAATATAGCCTCTGTCAACATTCAGGGTCTAACTTAGACACAACCCTTGAAAAAGGAACTACATGCTTCCCAAGGAGAGATGCAGTTTAAGAACCTCAAGATGGAAAGTGACCTCAATTTGACAGGTTTCTTGCCACCATAAAACTGAGAGTCTGCCTATACCTTAGCAGCTGGCACAACAACTACTCTAGGGAAGGGCTTTGGGGTTGAAGTTTCTACTTACAACAGGAGAACATGATAAGGGAAATAATGGCTTTGAAACTCAGAATGTGCAATCTAAAAGTGTTTATCCTTTCAGTGTTTAATTCTTGGACCAAATTTCTAACCCTCCTCCAAAATCCCCTGTTGAGATCAGGGGCAAACAAGATGAAAGGGAGAAAGCAGAGGAAGAGGAACAAAAGAACTTCAACCTCAGGTTTCTTAGTCCACAAAGAAAACACAAACAGGATGGGTCTGTATATTTGACTTCATGTCGCCTGGATGTTGAAGGGAGTGTTAAGGAGGGTCAGTACAACAAAGAGCTGTTCTCTCTGAGGGAGCTAAATCAAGTCTACTCCAGAGCTCACGTCATGGGCTTGGGGCCATACTGGTGATAGCCACAGGGGCCATTTCTTTGCCTTGGAAGCAGCATTTCTCATACCTTGGCTTTGGCATGATCCACCTGCCACCCTTTTGTGAGGGAATGCGGGAAGCAGTGAAAGGGAGCTGCCTATATGGCCCATCCCATCCTAGGCCACTCCATCTAAACAAACTCCTGACAATACACACAAAGCTTTGCTGTGACTGCTTCTACATTCCGTCTGCTGAACTGTTCATTATGAAGTCTGCCAAGGTGAGAAAAGGTCACCACTAAAGTTTTGTTTATGTATTTATCCATTCATTCATTCTTTTTTTTTTGGCAGTGTGTGCATGCTAGGCAAGTACTCTATACTGCAGCCTCAATTTAAAACTTTTTAAATATCTTTATTCTATGTATTTATTTTCATGTGGTGCTGAGGATCGAACCCATTGCCTCACATGTGCAAGGCAAGTGCTCTACCACTGAGCCACAAACCTAGCCCTAAAAATTTTTTAAGGGAAAGAAAAAGTCTACATTTCAGGTAATGGATGCCTTATTCTTATTTATACTACAAGAAAAGCTGTTCAGAATGCAAATACATGTGATTGATAGGAGAGGCATATGTGCCTATAAAAGGCAAGAGGAGTCCCTGCCAGTGGGGGCTCTTCTTTTTTTTTTTTGTACCAGGAATTGAACACTCAGGGGCACTCGACCCCTGAGCCACATCTCCAGCCCTATTTTGTGTTTTATGTAGAGACAGGGTCTCACTGAGTTGCTTAGCACTTCGTCGTTGCTGAGGCTGGCTTTGAACTCGCGATTCTCCTGTCTCAGCCTCCCAAAGTGCTGGGATTACAGGCTTGAGCCACCATGCCTGGCCTGGAGGCTCTCCTTGATGCCTCTTCTCTTGCATTAGTCATCTTTTAAAAAGGTTTTATGTAGCCAGGTGTGGTGGTGCACGCCTGTAATCTCAGCAGCTCAGAAAGCTGGGGCAGGAGGATCGAGAACTCAAAGTCAAGCTGGGCGTGATGGTGCACGCCTGTAATCCCAGCACTTTGGGAGGCTGAGACAGGAGAATCACAAGTTCAAAGCCAGCCTCAACAACTGTGAGGTGCTAAGCAACTCAGTGAGGCCCTGTCTCTAAATAAAACACAAAATAGGGCTGAGGATGTGGCTCAGTGGTTGAGTACCCTGAGTTCAATCCTCAGTACAAAAAAAGAGTTCAAAGTCAGCCTCAGCCAACAGTGCAGTACTAAGCAACTCAGTGAGACCGTGTGTCTAAATAAAATACAAAATAGGGCTGGGGATGTAACTCAGTGGTTGAGTACTCATGAATTCAATCCCCAGTACCCTCCCCCACAAAAACCGGTTTTGTGTAAATATCCCCATTCAATGCTCTTTGGGAGCATAGACATGTCTCCAACCAGAAGCTGTGGACCTTTATAATAGAAATATACACACACACACATGTACAAGCATAACTCTTACATACAACTTTAGTAAATTCATAGATCTGTTAGGATCCATTAACAGAACCTCCTCAGTGGTCCATGGTCCTAATATTAAGAACCTCTGGTCTAGGAGGAAAAAATAACTAACACTTAATGAGTATTTACTATATGGCAAGCACTATTCCAAGTGTTAAATAGGTTTTCTCAATCATGACAACTCCATGGGGTTGGTACTACTTTTCTCTATTTTACTGATGAGAAAACAGTGACAGAGAATGTCACCTGCTCCAGGACAAAGTCTCTAAGTGGACAAAACCAGGATTCAAACCCTGGCTTTGGAGCCCCTTTTCTTTAGCCACTAAGTTACAGCTTGAAACGAAACAAATGAGATTCATTTTCAAAAATCATATGTAATTACACATACCAGGATCACAGCATCTTTCTCTATTTTTGTAGTGGGGGAGGGTAGCATGTGGATAATTTGCCTCTCCAGAGATCTGAGAAAGTAGATGTGGCACTAATTGGAGGGGAAATGCTCAGCCAAGTATTTCACATCTACTAACTACTGTTCATGGTGCAGCATAAAACCCAAGCTAGTTAGGCCCTCTACCTGGCTTCCAAAGAAGAGGCATGTGGCATTGACATTAACCCTTGAGCTTTGAGTTCTTTTTTGTTGTTGTTGTTGTTTTGTTTTGTTCAATTTTTCTAGAGCTTTGAATTCTTGATCCAATAGTTGTAATTAGTTCCTGGGCCACAAACTTCAAATACCACAGAGGCCAGGAAAATAATGCAAATAAAGTAATGGGGGTAGCGAAGACCATGAAATGACTGGAAAGTATATGTCCAGTCTCAAGACATTCACATTGAACAAAAACAATCCCTATGAGAGACAAACAAAAGATATATTCAACGTGTAGGCCATCAGTTTGTGACCTCTGAGTAGGCTATTCTCTTTTCATTCTTCAAGTATTTCCAAATCAGAGGTCAAGGATGCAGAGAAAGCAATCTGTAAACAGGGGACACAAGCTGGCCCATATGACAATGCTGTGATTTCCATTTCATTATAACCATGACTTTATGTGCTAACCAAGGAGTAAGTCACTAGCAGAAAGGTCAAACATCAGAGAGGAGGAACAATCAGGCAGTAAGTGATAAGTATACATCACCTACCTCATACACAGGGAGCATTCAAGGTCAGATGCATCAAAAGATCCAAGTGGAATACTAACAGCAGGTTTGGCCCCCTGATCAGTGGGAGGATCTATAATGTAGAAAGCAGTAAGTCAGAACTGGACCAAAGTCGGTTTTATGAACAGTACTTTTGAGCCAAATAAAATCATTTTTATATTTGCCACTCTCCCCATCTCCCTGAGAGTTTATTTAGTAGCTGTCTGAGCCATTGCAAATGGGATGTCCTGAAACAGGTGCTCAGAGGTTCATAGCAGCCCCCATAAAAAGAGAAGTGCAAGTCGGAGACTATCCAGAAACCCTGAAGACTTCATTCAAATGCAACAAGCACCTAACTCAACTGCTGCAGCAGCAGTAACTCTATGGGCTGAGCCAGGCCTTCAAAGCTGGGCCTGAATATCTTGGCACTGCCAACTTCTTTTGCAAAGATATCAAGCTGCAGCTGCTGCTTCTCAGATGCTATCTGAGGGAACAAAATTTGGTTAAGGCCTGCTCACACTTCTTCCATCCTACATTCTTAGAACAGGGATGGAGGTGGGGAGAGGCTGACCTGGAAGGAATTGCTGTGGTCAAGGGCCTGGGATGTCTGCTTGCTACTTTGCTTGACTTTATGCCTTTGCTTTCCATGATAATTAACACTGAGCACTTAAGAGTATACTAGGCCCCATGTGTGTTCTCACAGAAACTCACAACAAACCCTGAGTTTGCACAGCTGGTAAGTGTCAGAGCGGGGCTACCTACCCAGAGCCCAAAGGGTGCCCAAAACGGATGTTAACTTGTATGTATCAGTGAGCCCAAGCATCTCCCCCAATCTACTTTCTCCCTGAGTGGAGTCAGTACCTTGCTTGGAGACTTTAATAGGCACCTCTGTGTCTTCTTGGAGTTCAATGTTGCAATGTTTCCTTTTCTTTTCCTGGCATTTGCCAGTCTTGACAGAGGCAGCATCTGGAGAGGCAGCATCCCACTTCTCCTCTTCATCCTCATCATTCATGTTGTCTTGTTGATCATCCACCGTTACTTTAGGTGCATTCATCACACTGCTGGCATCTCCCCTGGCTACTGCTTCCTCTTGACTAGAACAATGTGGGAGCTCTGAATTTTCCTAGATGAAGTAAGAGTCAAATATAACAATCTATTGAGGACCAATAATGTCCTCCGATATTCTTACCCAGAGAGGACAAAGAGAAAACTACATAGCCTTGATCCTCATACCTGATCACTTAATGGACACATAGCTCAACTGAGGGACAGTCATAGGCTTTCCCCACTTCCTATCAACACAGTATCTGGGACAAAGGCATGCCCAGCTGGGGTGGAGTTAGAGAACTTCCTTAGTGTAGGAGGAAAGGCATGTAGAAGTGCCTCTCTGGGCAGTAGCAAAGGGGCGGGGGAATGCAAGGGAAGCCCCACTTCCTTATCCAATCCAAATCCTTCCTTACTAAGGACTTTAGGAAACCAAGGCATGCAGCAAGAGTATATCCTGTCACTCAATACTTCCTCTCACCCTCACTGCCATTCACAGCCATCAGCAACCCCCAAATCCAGTTCCCAAAGGGCTTTGGATAAGGCTTTGACCCAAGTCTGTTCATGCCATGTTCAAAGCTCCTGAGCTCTGTGTTATACTGATCAAATGAACAGGGGATATCCTATTCCTTCTATTAGGTTTTGGGTGAAAAGTCTGAAAAAGAGACAAAATCATTTAGCAAAATAATCAACACTATCTCTGATCTTTCAAATATTTTTGGTCCAGGAGAGGTGTATCTGAAAATGGATCTAGAAATAAATCATATGACAACATGTTTATGCAGATTTACCTGGAGAACCTTTCTGTAGTCTAAATCCATAGTCCACAAGTCAAAATGCCCATCTTCTTGTTCCCCTCCAACCCCTACCAAAACACTGGTAGACACATGAAAAGGAGGAGCACATAGTTGGGAGAAAATAAAGTGAGGAGAAAAAGGATGTGGGCTTCCTTAGTCTCTAACCTGGGGAATTCAGGATTTTCCAGCATTATAGCAATACTACAACCTTGAGTTTCCATGAGCCCACATAGGAGTATCCTGCCATGCACAGCAAAGTCTTGGTGGAAATCCAATCCCTGCCCCTCAGTCAGCTCATGTTGGAAAGCTAGGGGTACTATTTCTGTTGATTTCAGATTGAGCTGCAATGCTAATACTGGACTCAGTATTAGCATTCCCAATCATGCAATCATGACCACTAGGAGCTCTCCAATTTCAGGAGATACTCTAATTAGCTCTGTTTTTTTTTTTTAAAAAAAAGTCAGTCACGCCTTTATTCCTTTTCCAGAGTAGGGACAGAGAGTGGGAAATTGTGAGTAACCAGGGTTTATATACAGGTGAAGAATACTGGACACAAATGGAGGGGAAGCTGATCCCAAAAGTGCCCAGGTATTCAGTACTAAACTGCCTTTGAGTCTGGATGTCTGAACTCCAGCACTGCTCAATTACCCTCTTCTAGGAAAGCCTGGATCCCATCTTCCTGTGTTTTGTACTCTTATTTTCAAAGGAAGGCACAAATAACCATCTTCCTCCCAAGAAATTCAACTCAACAGTCTTCCCAAATCTCTCTGTTCTTCTCTGCTGCAAGTATGTATTAAAAGCCTATTAATATTGTAAGTTATAATGCAGGAATATGAAATTACCTCCACTTGGGGATCAAATGGAGTTGTCCTTGCACAAGGATCTCAGCTGGTACTCAAAGGCCAGTAGTTTGAACAAACAAAAAACAGGCAAGGAGGGGCAGCCAAGCCCTCTTCCCAGAGTCTGCCCCAGAGCTACAGCCAATATGCCCACCCCAATTGTATGGTTCTAGGGGAAGTGGGCCAATCCCTTTGTAGTTGTATCAAATATCTCTCTTGGCTGTATCTGACCAAGAACTAAAAAAATAAATGTGGTAAACAAACTTTGTGACCATAACTGAAATTCATGGCTGTGTCTTTAAGAAGCAAAATTCTTAGCAAAGAATACAGCCACTACTGACTCCATTTCTTCTTTCTCAGGAACCAAAATAGGAGCGGTAGGGCTCACTCCCCATGTTTGCCCACAGAACAGCCAAATGAAGCATCACGAGCGAGCTGGGTGAATTGAGTTTTACCTGTGACAACTTGGGTAGATTATTTCTGGTGCCTTCAGTAGCCTTTGACTCTACGTGTTCCTTTAATCTAGGGTGAGGTGCCAACAGCTTCAGGATATCGGGAGAATGTTCCTGAGAATCCCCCGGAAATGATGGTGAAAAGAAACTAAGGAGAAGCTGTGACATAAAACAGAAGACTTCACTACTTAAGTTTCTACAGATGCTAAGGTGAAGGGGGAGGGAATGGGGACAGGGGACACAACTTTCAGGGCAAAACTCCAGGGAGGAAGCCCTGGACCAGTATCCCTGGACACACCAGGACAGGAGTCCTCATTTCAGTGTGCATCAGAATCAACTGTGGAGCTTACGAAAAAGTCAGGTTCCTAGCTCTCACTTCTGTTTCTCCCAGGTCTGAAGTGTGGCCTGGGAACCTGAATTTTGGGAAAGCACTACAGATGCCTCTGTTACTTAGCCCAGATTAAGGGCCACTGCTCAGGTGCTACCATTCTGCAGACATATCTACGGTGTGATTTTTAAAAAATCATCTGAGAGGAAAGAGAGAGACAGGTGAAGTCAGGGGAGAAATCTGAGAACCTGGAGTCACATATATATAACACCTCCATGGGGAGAAATCCACAACTGTCTCCTAGGTTTCTTGCTCTTTCTTTTCTCTTTCTACCCATCTTGCTTCCTCCTCCCCTCCCTATCACCTCTAGGTCTTTAATCACTTCAGAGCTGGGGGCCTCAGCAGTGAAATGTTAGAAAAGCAGAACCCAAATTTCCTCCTTCTTCTTCTAGCTACTCCCTCATTCTGGCCTTCACCTTCCAGAAAATGTCAGCTGAAATACCCAGGGCAGGCAGGTTCCAGTCTGTTGATGGTTTTCATTGCAACTGGATACACTGGGAGAGTAGAGTGAGAAGAACCAGAAGGGACTGGAAATCAAAGATGTTTATTCACATGCAGGTTGCACCTTGGCTATCCACATTCTTGCTTCTATTCTCCCCTATGCCATCAGCTCTTATGAATATATGAGATATTTTATAAATATATATAAAATTCATACATATATATTATGTAATATGTAACACAAGGAGAGCAGGTCACTGGTCTTCTAAAACATACTCAAATGTTTACCACCTTGCTGCCCCCGGAGTCTGTGGAGACCCATTAGAGAATGTCCCACACCATTATTTAGGCTCCATAGGGTATTAATAGATAAGTGAATTTGAAGCACATCCAAGTCCAGTTTATTCTCTTGATGGCCCCCAGCAGTTTCTTCATGATGTTCTTTCAGAGACTAGCAGGTATCATGAAGCGAAATCATGCTCAGTTTTCAAAGCTCAGCTCATGTGCTGTCACCCCTCATTTCTCCTCTCTGATCTCTCCTGTCCCTTCATGCTCTCTCCAGCACCATGATATAACATCTTAAACTATAACATCATAGGTTGTCCTGGAATTGTGTCACAGATAGAAGTCTTTTTTTTTTCAGTCAGAGGCTGGCTTCTGGAGTGCACAGATGTCTAATAAATGCTCATCATACACACCAGATGGAATTGAATTAAGGTATGTAGTATCCATTCCACTGCCCAGGGAGAAGCCGAGCATGCAGTCCCAAAGTCCTCAGACAGACCCCTATGTTTCCTTCCAGCTCTGGAAAACCCACTCTCCAGGTGAAAGTTGGCAAAGGAGTGAGAAAAAGAGGTTCTCACAGTACCCAGTGCTATAAATGTTAGCTTTCAGAGGCCTCTCCTCCATAGAAGCCAATGTTGGCCCTCAGAAGGCCTACTGAGTGGCCCAACCAGACCAACCTACTTCTGAGGCACTCTCCCTGGAATTCTCCCAAAAGAACATGATGTTCTTCAGTATCAGCCACATAGCATCCCAAGGCACAAGGATGAAAGGGCAGAGGGTGGCAAGAGGGAAAGGAAGCCAAGGGAAGAGATCAAAGGAAACAAGGCAAAAATAAAAGCGGCAGTTCCCTTCACTTTACTACCTAAGATCTCTCTCTAGGCCTTCTCAATGGCTTTGGAAAACAAAAGTTGTGGTCAACTCTTGGTGAGAATAATATAATAATAAAAGGGGTTAAGAAGGAAAGAAAAAAAGAATCTGAGCTCAAAACAAATACCAAAAAGAAATGCAGAACTGTGACTTCTAAGGCAGCTTACTAATGTCAAATGAATATGGCCCATTTTTGTCAAAATGTTTAGCCTTGAAACAGAGACAGTCTAGTAAATAAGCACATATGATGCCTCTCAGCGTTTGTAAATGGGTGCCATAGCCTCATCACATTCAGTGGACATTTGCCTCTAAATTCTCACACTAGCTTCAGAACTGTATATATAGCACTCACACAGGCACATGCTCACATTTATTGTCTGGCATTCATATGAACAAACTTAAGACTAAATTCCTTGAGGACCAATGCTGTGGATTAAGCCTCTTTGGGTTTCTAGAGCTTTGCTCAATGCCTTCCCTCTCATCCCAACAAGCTGGTGTCAAAATGACAGTTGGCCCATAAAAGCCAACTGGAGAGAGAGGTTAGTCCAACTGAAGATTCTAGAACCTCTCAGGCCAACAGCCAGTTGGACAAGCAGAGATCAAGAAACTATTCCTCTATCAAGAAACTATTCCTCTTGAGTCCAAGACCTGCCTGTTTCACCTTTGCATACTCCTTAAAGTCAAAGCTCTTCTAACTGCCTTTGTCTATCCCAGAAATGGAGAGTTCCATTGGGACTCTAGGCCCAGCCTCACCAGTAAGTGCTAAGACTCTGGACATGTCCTCCTGGGACAGCAAGATGTTAAAGATGCTAAGAGGGTAGGCTTTGAAGCACAGCAAGTTGCTTCTGAATGTTTCCCCACCGATCACTAGCTGGGTGACCTCAGGAAAGAAACCAAGCCTGTCTGATCACAAGGAAATAAATAACAGTGCCTGCCCTCATAGGAAAGCTGTGGACATTCAATTACATCTTCTAGATAAAGCACCTAGCAGTGCCTGATGCATAGGAAATGCTCAAGAAATGTTAGTACTCACATTGTGGACTACAATTAATATTTGAGGAAGGTTCCACAACTTGGAGCAATTTGTTCTGACCCATTCTCCTCTCAAGAAAACCCTGTACACATACCCAAATGAGGTCAAAGCAATAACCCAGACAGGAATTTGTCCTTGAGGGGCAGAATATCCAGAGCCCAGCTTCTGCCAAGTTTAACATTTTTGCTAAAACTTTCTTTCTGGAGACTTCAGACACCAGACTTATCTTTTACTCACTTTCTTCATCCACTGCTCTCCCAAACCATACAGGGAAAGAAGTATTTGTGGCCCTGTGGTAAGTAGTGGGCAGGGCACTGGAGAAGAGAGACAGACACTGACTGTTAGTGTCAAACCTCCAGGCCAGTTAGTCAGACACCAGAAGAGTAAATTGCAGAACAATAAACAGCAAAGTTCATGTACTGAGGATTGTTGACCCTTCAATCATGCTCAGTATTTCATATAATTTGAGGTGGGGGTACCGGGGTATGAAACCAGGGATACTTCACCACTGAGCCACATCCCAGCCCTTTTTTGTTTGTTTTATTTTGACAGGGACTCCCTAAGTTGCTCAGGGCCTTGCTAAGTTGCTGAGGCTGCCTTGAACTCACAATCCTCTTGCCTCAGCCTCCCTAGTCGCTGGGATTATAGGCCTGTGCCATAGCACCTGACTTCACATAAATTTTTATAGCAATCACATTCTCCTAGGACCCAAGAACTGAAATGGCTATTTGGGTCATATTATAATGGTCTTTGACTTGCATTTGTGAGGTAGTTTGTTTAATTTCTAACAAAGAAGATGACTGTTGGAGTTCTTCCCAGGAGCTGGCTACCCGGTGTGGCTGGTGAAACTGTAATTTAGCCACAGGAAAGTTCCACAACTGCAGGTAGCCCTATACCTCACATCTTTCTTCAACAGCCAGAACCTCCTCAGTTGGCGTCCATTCCCATGTTAGCATATTTGGGGTTGAGTTCGGTTTTACATCCTACTAACAATCCAGACCCTGGATTTTCTTTAACTCTAATCCAGAGTTAAAGAAACATTTCTCAGACGCCTACAAAAATGCAGGAACTGCCCAATCTGATCATACTCACTAGGAAAACTGTTTCTGGGCAGTCAATTGGCATTTTTGTTTCCCTCCTGCTCAACAAACCCAAACAACCACATCCTCATGACCCCAGGAGGCAGAGAGGGCAGCACCCACATTCCCTGCCCTAGAGAACACAGACTGGTGGGGGTTGACTGGTCAGTTGATCTGATATCCTTCCAACTTCCAACTCACCCTTTGGGCTTCAGATCTTGCTCTCTTGTTCTTTCCATCTAGGGATACACAGTAGAGAAACTCTCTCAGTGCTTCCTCCACCTTGCCTAGGGTAGCTAAGGCTTGAGCTTTTCTGAAGTGTGCCTGGAAGAATACATTACAATTCATTACCATCCTATTGATATTAGTAGGCATACATTAGCATTCAATACCCCAATAGCAGATTGTTACTACTATTCATAACAATTACTGGGTGCTTACTGAGCTGTCACTATTGTGTTAAGTTTTAAAATAATTTTTTTTTTTACTTCACCCATACAACTTAGGCAACTTTTCAGAACCCCATTTTAAAGAACACAAAACTGAGTCCCAGAAAACTGACTTGCCCAAAGTAACACAGCCAGTAAATTGTGGAATCAGAGTATGAACCTGGATCTGAAAATACCAAAGTCTTTTTTTTTTTTTTTTGGTACTGGGGATTGAACTCAGGGGCACTCAACCATTGAGCCACATCCTGAGCCCTATTTTGTGTTTTATGTAGAGACAGGGTCTCACTGAGTTGTATAGCGCCTCACCGTTGCTGAGGCTGGCTTTGAACTCACGATTCTCCTGTCTCAGCTTCCCTAAGTGCTGGGATTACAGGATTGAGCCACCGCGCCCGGCTCAAAGTCCATATTCTTTTTTTTTTTTTTAAATACTTTTTAGTTGTAGATGGACACAGTGTCTTTATTTTATTGCTTTGTATGTGGTGCTGAGGATCGAACCCAGGGCCTCACGCATGCAAGGCAAGCGCTCAACCGCTGAGCTACAATCCCAGCCCCCAAAGTCCATATTCTTAACTGGTGTGCCACACTACCTGCTCTCTGCCCCACCACCATGTGAAGTATCAACAGCCATAGCCAGAACCCCCATTTGACCACATATTAGCCCAGCTTTCAGGGCCTTTTCTGACAAGCCTTCCTTTGAACTAATCTGTCAAGCAGAAACCTAGTCAATAGTAGTGGCTTGAGTGAGCTCCTAGACTTGCTGATCATTTTTCAGAAGAGGTCCATGAGAAGGGTCATAACCTTTCCAAGACCTCAAAGTTCACTAGTGGCAACAGTGGAACTAAAACTGTGGTCTCTGGATTCCCAGAATGCTCTTCCCCACGAAATGGACTGCCCCCTAGAGGGCTAACCAATGGCTGAACCAATGTTTTTGCTCCTGGAACTCAGCTGGCTTCTACTTCCTCACAACTTCTTTTAAAAATATAAAGAAGTTTAGTGCTTCTCAGGGTTCAAGCCCAAGTGCTCTGGGAGAGACTCTCTAGAGAAAGCAGAGGAACAACCTGGGGAAGAGGGAGGAAGAAGAAAAGAGGAAGAGAGAGAGCTACCTTTTCTTTGTGTCTTGGGGCAGCAAATGAAATGGTCTCCTAGCTTGTCTCCTAACCTGCTTCCGCATAGCTATAGGAGCTGTCTGGAAGCTACCTTCTTCAGCAATGGGCCCTACTCCAAATATCTTGGGACGTCTCCCCCTACCCCTAGCTCCTTCTGGGAGCCTAACCATGGCTTATATGGGATGCTGATGTCCTCTCCTGTTGCTCCTCCCCACTGCGCTTACCAGAGGCCTTCTAAAGAAAGGTTTGTGTGACATTGCAGGGCAGCTAGAGGGGTAGGTGTTAGGAAATTGGAGAGGCCTCTGGAATGCACTAATCAACTAAGTAGCAACTCATATACTCCACCTGCTCAGGGCAGCCAACTCACCCCAGCTGTGCAACTTGCTGGGTATATTGAATACTACTAGGCCCTGGCTAGATGGCTGAAATAGTGCTGCTAAGTGAGCCCTCTCCCTTGGGGCATTTTACATAGAAATGGTGGGAAATAAGCAAATTGGGATCGAGGTAGTTTTGAATTGTATGCTTCAGTTCTTTCAACCCTAAAGACTATAGAGTTCTTTTATCATTGCCCTTCCCCTTACCCCACAACTATGGGGAAATGAAACTACTAAATACTTGCATCAATGATTCCTTCATTAGGGAAGTCATTTTTCCCATTTCATCCAAAATGTGCTCCCCTCCCCTCCCTTTTTTTTTTGGTACCAGTGCCACTTAATCACTGAGCCACATCCCTGGCCCTTTTTATTTTATATTTTGAGACAGAGTCTCACTAAGTTGCTGAGGCTGGTATTGAACTTTCAGTCCTCCTGCCTCAGCCTCGAGTCACTGAGATTATAGGTGTGTGCATGCCCAGCCAAATGTGCTTCTTGACCGTGCTTCCCACGATGATTATCAAGGCCCTTAACCCTAGGTCCTAGGCTTAGGGTGGTAGTGGGAAAAGTTGTAAGCAAAGTCCTCTTACCCCAAAGGCAGCTCCCTGACTCCCACCACTAAGAGGACTGAAACCCCCCACTGAAGCTTCTTTCAGTTAAGAAACTGCTGACTTGTATTAAACTGTAAATATGTTCCTTGGGAAAGAGAACATACTGACCCATTCATGATAACATCCTTATGAATGAACCTGAGATTCACCCTGATAGTAACAGCAGAGTAGATAAGTCCACAATGTTCCTAGATCCAAAAGACATTCTGATAACCCAACACTTTCATAAGCCTGACACCAAAAATTCATTAGGTGACCAACCTTGACCTAAACACATGTAAAGTGCTTTAAAGTATTTGTTCTACTTAAGTTTGAACTCTCATGCAATTTGCTGCAGAGATAGTATGTTTAATTAGTGTGATTGGGACTCTGTCCAGAGCTCACTGAGGATATTACCTAATACCTGATCTTTCCACAATCAGAAACATTCTGGATTCTAGACACATCTTGTCCTGTGAGATTCAGATAAGGCATCACAGCCCCAGACTTGGATAAACTAGTTAGTTTCCCAATCCTGGGGTTGTTCAGAGAGAGCACTACTCCAAAACACAGCATGCTTTCTAGCTTGCAGAATGTTCTCTTGGCCATGGTCACCTTTGATCATTATGCAATGAGGCAATCTGGGTAGATAACAATAGCTTTGTTTTTACAAATAAGGACATTCAGGGTTCAGAGAGTGAAGCCACTTCCCCATGGTCATTTAGCTTGCAGTAGTAGAGCCCAAGCACAAATATAATCTTCTAAACAAAATATTGACATGTAGAGGTCAGTCCTGAGGCCAAGGAGAGATATAGAAAGTGACACTTTGTATCCTGACATCCTGAGAGGTGCCTGCCCTGTCTTTCTTCCCACTCCTCCCATGTGGGGAAAGTCTGGGGATGCAGGCAGGTTGACCTACTATATTAAGGATTCAAAATGGCACAACCAATGTGTGAGTGTGAGAATCTCTTCAAAGAAAACTAAGCTCCTGAGAAGCCTATCAGAAGTTCAGGAGGGCCAGATCAGCAATACTTCTCTCACTCTCCTCTTTCTACTGTCCCTAGAAAATGAGGATGATGATGATAGTGGTGGGGTGATAGAAAATTTATATAATGCTACATGGCAGGCATTCTTCCAAGCATCTTCTCTATATGAGCTCACATAATCCTCACAATAGCCCTATTTAGTAGGTGCTTTGAATATCTATGTTTTATAGATGGGGAGATGAGGCACAGAGAAGTAATCTGCCCAAGGCCACACAGATAGTAAAATTAGCAGAGCTGAAACACAAACCCAAGTAGTTTGGCTCCCAATTCCATATTGTGGAGTCTCAAAGCCAGACTGCTCTACAGATCATCAATTGAAGACAGAATTAGGAAAGAACACAGTTCCCTTGGAGACTTGAATCACCCTTTGCCAAGGTGTGCCCCCGTCACCCAACTCCTTTGGAAAGCCTCCTCCCTATTCTGCTTGAGCTTTAGTGATGCTACCCCCAGGGAGGCAGCCCTTCCTCATGATCCCTGTCTACAGTTCAACCTTTTCCATCCTTCCAGTCCCATACTCACCTTAAAACCCATTGGGCGGAGCTTACAAGCTATTTCTGCATCATGCAGAGCATCCTCATGAGACTCCAAGGTGAAATAAATTTGAGAGCGGTTGCTGTAGAGCAAATGATCATTCGGAGCTGCCAAAAGGAGAAAAAAAAAGCCCTCATTAATGGCCCCCAGCACAAACATATCATAAGTATTGGATGAGGAAGGATCTTGAACAAATGACAAGTTATCTAGAATTTTTGTACTGGAGGTCTAAAAGGTTAAGCTCCATTTTCAGTCCTATCATCTCCCTGCTTTCTACACATCCCTGGTCACTGTGTCAGAACTTCCCCAACTGCAAAAAGGTCATTTTTGCCCCCCTCTATCAAGCTGTTCTTTAGAGGCTTTGTGATGTTTATGTTGCATTAGAAACTTCGACCTAGAGAAAACTGTTTCATGGCTAAACACAGTAAGTGCCTGACAGCCTGGCTTCTGAGTGAGGTATCATCAATGAGGGATCAAGCCAGAAAGAAAAGGGGGATGTGGCCAGATGTGACCCGTCCTGACTTTCAGCAAGACAAATCCATGTCAGTTTTCTAGGTGGGATGACTGATGACATTATCAACATCTGTGACTTCAAAGCCTAGCATATATCAAGCTTCCATGAAGAAAAATAGAAATGTATTTATAAGACCCCTTCCTCTCATTACAGATGCTCAAACGTGAATGAACCTGGACAAGGCTTCAGGCCTTTAGGGATCATCTGGCTCAACTGACCCACTCTTCAGAGAGGAAGGCATCACTTAAGGTCACACACTCAGCTGGGCAGAGTCATGGCTAACTGGCTATATTTCAAAGCTTCAAAGCTGGGGTGGAGGCAGTTTCCTTTTCTGTAGGCAAGTCCAGTATTTAGAATGAGACACAGGCCATCTTCAGAACAAAGACAGCGGGGAGGCCCCATTTCCTGTCAGAAGGGTGAAGGAGGTCTTCAAATTTTTTCCCTGACTGTTGTGAGGGAATTAGCAAATGTACAGGGAATACCCTCCAAGGGAAAGTGGTAGCAGCAACAATGGAGTAGAAGGGCGGGAGGGGGCTTTCCTTCGGGCCCCCTGGGGAAAGGCTGAAAGGAATGGAACCGCTCTCGGACATCTGTACTTAAGTCACCTTCACCTAGTTCATTCATGTTGCCCAGTTCTTCGCCAAGCTCTGGACTCCCAACTTCTGCTACCCACAATAGGTTTTATGGGTTTTCCCAGAGGTGTGCTGAAGGTTTGCTTGGGGGCCCATTATATGCCTTTATTACTTAGCAAAGAGTTCACAGTCTTTTCTGTCCCTTCTCCTGTGCAGCACATGCCAGCCTAGCGGCGGCTCACTTCCCTTGTCTGGACACAGACTTGTGTTGTGTGTGGTGGGGGCGGGGATCTCCCTCTCCCTGGACCACCAGCTTTGCACGCTGAGCCCTTGTTCCTTTCCCTGCCCCAATTACCTGTTGCATGCTTTAGTGGAGATTCAACATGTGGAGATCCAGCCCACTCCCTCCTCCACCCATCAGAGTCCTGCCCAGGGCATCCGCGGATCCCAGAGCCCACTCTACCCAGCCTCTTCTCCGACACGCTTCGCCAGGCACCGCGCCTCGCCGGCAGAGCTGCTGGCAGCCTGCCCAAGCTAGGCAATACCGGCCAGTGAGTCGTGGTCATTTCCTGGATCCAGGCACTGGGAATCACAATCAGGAGAGTAAAGCATGTCCCTGAGAAAACTCGAGTGCCCAAGTCTAGCCCAAGATGTGGGACTGCCACGTTGCCCTTGAAGCTGCAAAGCCCACCTAAACTCCTCAGGCAGCACCGGAAAGCGGGATAGGGGCGTGCCTCTTCATAGCCAGCCTCTGTTTCCCTGGGGATCCCCAAGCAGTAGCCTGGTCCCGTCGCCCTCTGGGCTGGTGCGGTTAAGGGGTTCTAGGGGCGGGAGCAGGCTGCTAGCTGGCGGCTACCCTGGCTGCGGAGGGGGGTGAGCATCTATTTCAGCCAAGGATCGTGTGATAGGAAGCAGTGACAATGAGTCACAGGGCAGCGGGGCGCGAGCGCTCCCCATCCCCCCGCACACGCTCGCGGGATGGTTTCCGAGGCGAGCGTGGCCCACTTCGGTTACCTCAGCCGTTACACAATCCCGCCCGCCCGCGCGGAGGAGGGGCCGCCCGGCCCGGGCCGCTCGCGGCCCTTATGCAACCAGTGCTCTCCTGACCTAATTCCAGGCCGGACCCACCCCACAGGGAGCCGCGGCCCCGGAAGGGACAACTCCCAGAGGCGGGAGCCGCAGACTCAGGCGCCGACCCGACTTCTCTGGCTGACAAGAGCCGGGAGGACCTGGCGCGAGTGTGGGAAGGGTGCGAAGTTCCCCACCTGGCAGGGAAGGCGCGGGCAGGTGTAAGGAGGAGCCCGGGCGTGCGAAGGGAGAGGGAGAGGGCGAGAGAGAAATAGAAACGGTGACACTGAGCAAGACAAACCGAGTGACAAAGATTCAAAGAGACAGAAAAAAAAGGAAGAGAGACACAGAAACAGAGACCCAGACACAGAAACACAAAAGCTAACAGTAGATACAGAAAAAGACAAAAAAGCGACAGACAGAGGCACAGCTAAAGAATGCTGAAAGCAGAATTTTTTAAAGTCCCAGAAATCTCCATCCTCCACCCCAGCAGCCGTCCATCCCATTGTCCCCAGCATGCTCCTCTGCCCCGGTCCTTCCCCCATCTCCCTGCTGGGCTCATTCTCCCGCCCCATCGCGTCGTGACCAAGCCCTCGCCCTCGCCCTAGCCCTCGCCCCGGCCCTGGAGGCGCGGTGGACTCACCCAGCCTAACTGCCTCATTGTACTTCAACAGTGCCGCCTCCACCTGGCGCTCGCGGTACAGCCGGTTGCCCTCATGCCGGAGTTTCGATGCCCGTGCTGGGCCGGGGAACAACTTGCCTAGGAGGCCGCTGAGCACCACGTTGACCCGTAGCGGCGGCGGTGCCTGCTGTCCAGCCCGCCGGGCCCCGCGCGCCCGTCCAGAGGCCACCATCAACGCTGAAAGCTTGACCCCACACAGCGCACAGCGGCGATCGGCTGCTCGCCCACGTTCCAGACACAGTTTACAAAAGGTGTGGCCGCACGACAAAGACACCGGGTCCGATAGAAATCCATGACACTTCCGGCACTTAAAGCCATCCCACACCTCAGTAGCCGCTGCCGCCCCTGCCTCTTCCGCCACCACAGTGCAGCTTGTCGCGCTACTAGCCGAGGGTGCCGGCAATAGTGCCTCGTCTTGTGGGATGCTTTTGGCCAGGCAGCGCGCCAGCTGCTCCAGCTGCTCGGCCACCAGAAGCTGCCGCTCGGAGAGCTGTCTGTACACCTCTAGAGCTTCTCGGAGGCGCCCCCCTGACGCCAAGGCGTCTGCCTGTGTGAGGAGGACTTTGCACTCCGGGAGCGTCGAGTTCCTCAGAGGCTGCTCTTGCTCTGGCTCCCGCGTCGGTAGAGGATCAGGGCTCTCTGTAACCTCCTCCAGGTGGGGACCGATGTCTACTCTGGCAGCTGATGCTGCCGGATCCATCTGCTCGGCCAGCTCTAAGTTGCTGCTGCCCAGCTCGGTGGGCAAGCTCAACATCTGTTCACTCTGAAAGGAATCCATATGGAGAAGGATCGCGCGGAGAAGAGGCGTCTAGGGACCAGAGACACCGAGCAAGGAGTGACGCCTGGAAAGAAGTTGGACTGCCACTGCCGCCGTGCCACCACGCACCGGTCCTTGCCGCTCCTCCGCGAGCTCCATGCCGGCCGCCCCGCGCCGCCTAATAACTGTCTTGTCTCAGCAAAGTGTTATATAAAACGGCACCACGTGACTCATCACCACGCTGCTCATTGGCCGGCAGCGGGGAAATTGTTACAAAACCAGACAGTTTTGTAACAGTGTTGCGCTTGCTTCTTTTGGCTTCGCTCTTCTTGGCTTCTTTTTGAGGTTGTTTGTGTTTACACTCTACCTAATTTTGCTCTTCTTGGCTTCTTTTTGGAAGGGAGAGAGGAACCCAACTTCTTTCAGGCTTCTCCATCTCTAAACCCCACCCCATCCCACCTCCAAACTGGCCAGCAAACAGGTTCCCTCTGCCAGGCTCTCACTACCGCCCGCCCCCGCCCGGTCCCTTAGTGGAGAGCAGGTACCTCTAGGCGCGGTCCTCCGGGTCTTCTAGAACGCGGAAAATTCTCCCTTCTAGGGCAACGGCTGCTGTCTCTGAAGGGACATGGGTAGAAAGGCGTCTCGGAGAAGCACCCCCCCTCCCACCCCGGGGCCTCTGCCGGAGAGCCCTAGAAGACTCACCACAGCTCCTTACCTTCCTCAGGGGAGTCCCTCAAAAGTGGTGAGTGCGGTTTCCCGAGGGCACTTGGTCTTCGGTGCCGGGAACGACTTGGAGCAGCGTGTCCCGTGGATACAGAAGTTGGGCAGCGCTCGCTGGGCAGTGAGGGACTTGCGGAGATCTGCTTGCCGGCTTGCACCCCAGAGGAGGCACCTAGCCTGCCCTTCTCACTTCTTTCTCCCCAAACGCCAGAACTAGCGCTGGGGACAGGGGTCGGGTGCCCCGCTGGAGAAGCAACGGGCCCCCAAAGTTACCCGCCGGATGGGTGCGGCCGCGAGAACCTGGCCTGCTGAGTTCGGTGGGTACTTTGGGGTCGTGCTCTCGGCAGGCGGAAGACCCAAGCCGAGAGCGCTACTCCGGAGAGAGTCCGCGAATCCTGGCACGGCCAAGTGGCCTCCAGGTTCACGGCTCCTGAGCGCTCCTGAGCGCTCCTGAGCACGTCACAGTGTGGGGAGGCACAGCAGGGGTACCGCTGGGCACGTGCCGCGGTGCTTGCCTCACAATGGATAAGGGGCCCCGAGGGTACCAAGCACACTTCCGAAAGTACTGAGTGGTAGCCAACCGCACATGCTTTGTCTCTCGCTCAATCCCCACATTTCAGACAGGAGCCACACGCACGAATGAGCAAATAGGCTTGGAGACCTAAAGGAATAATACATTTCCAAAAGTCAGTCATGCCGCTCCAAGCAGGGAGGCAAGATCTGGGCTTGCCTTTGGCTCAGCCGGCCTTCAGAGCCTGCAGGTCCTTGGCAAAGCCAGGAGCAGTAGTTGGAGCAGAGCACCGCCTCAGGGGCCTGAAGACTGAGTTGGCTCCTAGGGTGGCCATTTCCTATCTGGCTGACCTTGGGCATATCGCCTAAATTCCGTGAGCCGTGATTTTCACTTCTGAACAAAAGTTAGGGATGATTTAGTTGAGATTAAACCATGTTTCAGAGCTGGGGAAGGCAGACTCCGTGGGGCTCTGCTCCTCTTTATGTGGTTAATCCCACCATGAGTCAACACCAAAGTTCCAGAGAATAGATACTGTGCAGCGAGCCCTAGAGCCTCTCTCTGGTAAGACAAGAAGAGAGGGACAGAAGAGAAAAGGGAAGTAGCACATAGACAAAAGAAGACATCAAAGAAAACAGAGGGACTCAGAATATAGCCAGGAAGACATGGGGAACACAGGAAATTTTAGCTTGAAGCTCTGGCTTTTTCATGACTTGCTGTGAGACCTTTGGCAAATCCTCTCAGTCTTAGGTTTTCCTAATCTCCAAGGTACTCTCCAGTCCCAACCTTGAGTGGTTTTGATCCCAAAATCAGATTTCAGGATGCTAACTCAACTACTTAATTACAAATGACTAAACCAGAAGCTGTGGGTGGTGCTGGGACTTGGGGTTAAAGTTAGCAACCATAGTGAAAGGGCAGCAGTGACTGGAAGGCTGCCCACTTAGTCAGGGTCAAGCCTGAGCTAGATTTTGAAGATAGAACAATCATTCAGGGGCCAAGAAGAGGTGGACAAGGTGGCTGTGCCAAGCAGTCAGGGAGAAGATGGAGCTTCTGGTGACTTGCTGGCTGATTGAGGAGCTCTTTTCACTCCTCAGTTTTCTTTGCTGTCAAATGGGATCCCCAACACTCTGGCACCTGTGAGGAGGGACAGTCTGTGGGCAGGTAAAGATATTTAAATTGAAAGGCCATGAGATAGATAATGATAAAAAAAACAAAAACCTCTTGAGAGCTTCATCCTTTTGACATGTGTTAAAAAACCAATATTACCCCAAACTGTCTTCCAGATGCAGATCTGTGATATACCTTGCTTCTTGGACCACCTTGACAAGTGAGTACCCCTTGTATTGATCACCCCCCTTGCCCTGTTGTTGAATAGGGAAGCAAAAAGGACAGGTCAAGCAGAAGGTCACAGTCCCACAGTCATGGAGAAGAGATGTGCTCTCCAGGCAGCCTCTCTTGGCAGCTGTATATGTAAGACTGATCATGAACTTGGTCAGGAATGTTAATAGCTGCCAGGGAGATGAAGGGTATGCTGGTGCCAAAGGTAGCACCACCTACTCACTGACCAGATTCCACAGGGAGTATGATGTTGTATGGTAATCAGGACTGTCTGTAGGGACACACCAAGTGGGTTTCTATTGAATACTGGAAAACTTTATCACAGGGGTTTTCTTTTCTTCTTTATTTGAATTAAACAAACATTACCTTGATAAACATTTGTGGACCAACTCTGAAGTCTTACTCAAAAATTCCTCCTCTCTGCTCTTACTAATTGGAACCCCTGGAGGAAGGACAGAGGAGAGATTGACATCTTTTCTTTGGATGCAAATATTCCCTTGGAGGCCCCGATTCCTTGCACATCCATTTATTTTTTAAGATCATGTATGGCTAAGGTAAACTGGGAAGAAGGAGCAAGAGTTGAGTGCCCCTTATTTCCACTGACTACACAGCAGTAGTTCTCCAGTTGGCCTCTGAGGAATCTCTCTGGGGCCCAGAGGAGAAAGCAGGAAGGACTCAACCCTCAACTAGGGAAGTATTGCATCTATTTCATGTAGTGAGCTTCCAGGTACAATTTCATTAAAGAAGAGATTTCCCTTAAAATAAAAAGTTGGAAAGTCATGGCAATTTTCACCTATTTTCATATATTCGGTGAACATCATCTATGGACCCAACACTATTCTTGGTATTGGAGATATATTAAAGCAGCACTTAGCTCCCAGGTCCTCCCTCACAGATGGTAGCACGTTTTTTCCCCACACATTCTTCTACTGACTCCCCATGTAGACTAGATGCTCCATGAGGGCAAGGACTCTTTGTTTTGCTTATTTTTTCCATGTAATCATAAAGCTTCCAAAGCACACAGAACATCCCTCCAAATAAGTAAGAAATTATTTAGGTATTGCACCTACAAGATTTCCACCAATTCAACAAATGTTCATTGAACATACACTGTGTGCTTAATGGAGCAATAATAGAAAGATATGACACAGTTCTTATCCTCCAGGAGCTCACTGAGTAAACAAGAGGCAAAGATTTGAAACAGTTAGATAAAAATAACAGGCAGTATGTGATAAGTGCCAAAATTGAAAGAATAGTGTGTCCAAGGAAGTGCTCAAAGGGGACAGTCTGCAATGCTTCCCAGCTTATACAGAAGGTGCCTTTAAGCTAGGTGAGAGGAATTTTAAGTAGCTGCTGCTCAATTCAAGGGGGCTTTCCCAATACATTGAGAGCTAGGTGGCTTGGAGGAAGGAGGAGAATTTCAAGTAAGCTAGTTCTTAGCCTCGGAATTTTTTTTCCACTGTTTGCAATCAAACCCAGGCCTTGCATATGATAGGCAAGCACCATACCACCAAGCTACATTCTCAGTGTAAGGTAGAAATAGCCTTCCTTTACCCAGTTTCAGCCCTCCCTCCTCTAAAGCCTACAGCAGTCCCTGCCCCAGCAGTTTCCCATCTGAGTTTCCCACTCAAGCTAACAAAGCCTAACCGCTCAAGTTAACCTTCAGCTACCTCAGGGGTGCTCACAACTAAGACCACCAATCCTCAACTTACACACTGGCCTGAAATGACCAATCCATAGTCCACGGTGCGTTTACTGCAGGCCCTATAAATCCCATGCCCTGCACCCCCTTGCTCGCTCTCTCTCTCTGAGCATCCTCCTGCATTGACACCCTCCATGAATAAAAAGATCCCTTGGTTATATGGAGTGTGTTGTGTCCAGTTCAGAGTGAACCTTACACTCAGCCCTGGAATTTGTACTGTTAATGGATCCTCACATGATTATGATGCTCAGCTGGCCTGGTGTCCACCTGTGTAAAGGATGATGCAGAGTAGATTAGAGCACTACACACCAATCCATCTCTTCCTACCTCATCTTCAGTTTCTCTGGGAGAGGGACATCAACAATTCTTCTCTAAATTTTGCTGAAAAGCAAGCTTAGAGTTCAGAGACTTTCAAAGGTGTACCCAAGGTCACTCAGCAAATAGAGGACACTCTGGCCTCCTACCAAATAGTAGAAACAGAAAGATGACAGAATATCATCCTGAGGAATATTTGCTTCATTTCTCTGCAAGACAAGTCTGACCCACTTGGTTAACCAGGGAGTCTGTTGCCCAAAGTACAAAAAGGAGCAAGTCTGTGGAACTGCCAGGTGTGTAGGACAGAGCCCAAGGCGAGGTTAGTCCCTGGGAGCTTGGAGTTCTGGCTTTGCGGTGTGATTCATCCCAAGCCACTTCCCCTCTCTATGTCTGTTCTTTACCTATTAATAACAATGCACAGCGTCATTGTTAGGATTAGCTACCAGTATTGGAAAATACATGGTGCAGTTAGTCCCAATGTGATTCCTAGGAACAGAAGGGATCCACAGCCATCTGCCAGTGGTTATGAGTAAAATATGTGCTAGCTGCCCTCAGAATAAGCATTTGCTTCTCAGGAAGAGAGTGAGTTGGAGGCCTGAGGCTGGGTTCTGCCCTCTTCAGAAACACTGACCAACGAGGAAGCTTTAGAGACCAGAGAACAGCATGGTCTTAAGAAAAAGAAATGAAATGCACAAACATTTATCAGGAGTGAATTTTCTGAAGACTTAGGGATGGGAAATGGTTAGAATCAGGGCTTAGTGTTTAAAATTGTGCTAAAATATACATAACACAAAAATTTCTATTTTAAACACTTTTAAATGCATGGTTCAATGGCATTAAGTACATTCATATTGTGCAACCATTACCACCATCCATCTCCAGCACTTTTTTAATCTTGCAAAGTCAAAATACTATACACACACATCCAACACTATTCTCCATTGGCCCTTTCCCCAAGCCCCTGATAACTACCACTCTACTTTCTGTCTCTATCACTTGAACTATTCTAGATAGCTCAAATAAGTGGATTCATATTTGTCTTTTTGTGACTGGCTTATTTCATTTAGCATAATTCCCTCAGGGTTCATACATAAATTTCCATTCCTTTAAAGGCCAAATGAGATTCCATTGCGCGTTTATATATATATTCTTTGTTTATTCATTCATCCATGAATGGACACTTCAGTTGCCTTACCTATTGGCTATTGTGAATAGGCTTCTATAAACATGAGTGGACCCATGTCTCTTTGAAACCCTACTTTCAATTCTTTGGGTTATATGCTTAGAAGTAGAATTGTTGAATCATGTGGTACTTCTGTTTTTTAAAGGAACCTCCATACTCTTTTCCACAGCAGCTGTATCATTTTATACTCACACTAGCAATGTGCAGAGGTTCCATTTTCTCCAAATCCTTGCCAACCCTTGATATGTCCTGTCTTTTTAAAAAATATTAGCTGTGTTAGCTTTTTGTCATCATGATCAAACAAAATACCTGACAAGAACAACTAGAGAAGGAAAGATTTATTTTGGCTCACAGTTTCAGAGGATCAGCTAGTTCCATTACTCTCTGGGCCTGAGTTGAGGCAGAAGAGCATGGCAGAGAAAACTTGTCAGCTCATTGAAGCCAGAGGAGGGGGGGGGCAAGGATAAGAAATACCCTTCTAGCCGGGCGCGGTGGCTCACGCTTGTAATCCCAGCACTTAGGGAGGCTGAGACAGGAGGATCGTGAGTTCAAAGCCAGCCTCAGCAATGGCGAGGCGCTAAGCAACTCAGTGAGACCTTGTCTCTACATAAAAACACAAAATAGGGCTGAGGATGTGGCTCAGTGGTCGAGTGCCCCTGAGTTCAATCCCCAGTACCGAAAAAAGAAATACCCTTCTAGCACTCACCCCCAGTTACCTACTTCCTCCATATAGATCTCACCTCCCAGTAGTCCATTCAGTCAGCACAGGAGCCCCATGATCTAATCATTTCCCAAGAGCCCCACCTTTGAATACATGAGACTTTGGGAGACATTCCAGATCCAAACCATATCAGTAGCCATCCTAATCAGTGTGAAATGATATCTTACTGTGCTTTTGATTTGCATTTTCTTAGTGATCAGTGATATGAACGTATTTTCATGTGCTTTTTGGCCATTTGTATATCTTTTTTTGATATACATCTATTCAAGCCCTGTGCTCATTTTTAAAATGCATTTTCTTTTTTAAAAACATTTTCTTAGTTGTCAATGGATTTTATTTATTTATATGCGGTGTTGAGAATCAAACCCGGTCCCTCACACATGCTAGGCAAGTGCTCTAACACTGAGCCACAACCCCAGCCCAAAATGCATTTTCTTTTAAAGAAAATTATTGATTTTTAGGACTTTTTATGTATTCTATTTATCAATTACTTATCAGGTATATAATTGGCAAATATTTTCTCCCATTTGTGGGTTGCTTTTACTGTTGAAAGTTTCCTTATTATGGATACTTTAGCAGGGTTTGGGCTTTGAACCCAAAATACTTGGTTTCAAAATCTGGCTATGTGACAGTGGGCAAATCAGTTAACCTTCTTGAGCCTGCCTTTGTCTTTTTTAAATTTTTTTGGTACCGGGGATTGAACTCAGGGGCACTCGACCACTGAGCCACATCCCCAGCCCTATTTTGTGTTTTATGTAGAGACAGGGTCTCACTGAGTTGCTTAGCGCCTCGCCATTGCTGAGGCTGGCCTTGAACTCATGATTCTCCTGTCTCAGCCTCCCTAAGTGCTGGGATTATGCCTGGCTTGTCTTTTTCAGCTGAAAGATAGAGATGATTCTTATGCTAGGACCTAGCTTATAAGATTGCTATGATGATGAATAAATGAGATCATCATGTCAAATCTTACCTCAGAGCCTAGCCCAGTTAAGTGCTCAATAAGTGGTAGCCTTTATTTAGTATCAGCTTAAGAAGGAACCAGAATGACGTAACTGAAATGTGATATTAGCTATTATCAAATGGGTGAGTAGGCCAACCATACTAAAAAACCAACCTGAGCACAATAATATTACATAACACTGAACATTTGTGTAGCAAGTTGCAGTTTACAAAGCATTTAAACATTCGTCATTCATTCTACAGGCTCCTCTGGGGACATAATGATGAGTAAGACACAGCCCTGCAGAACTGAGTGGGAGAAATCAACAAGGAAAAGGGCAGGATTTTTTTGTATCAGGGATAGAATTCAGGGGCACTCGACCACTGAGCCACATCCCCAGCCCTATTTTGTGTTTTATGTAGAGACAGGGTCTCACTGAGTTGCTTAGCACCTCACCATTGCTGAGGCTGGCTTGGAACTCACGATTCTCCTGTCTCAGCCTCCCTAAGTGCTGGGATTACAGGCGCGCACCACCGCACCTGGCAGAAAAGGGCAGTTTTAATCATGCTGGTAAGTGCTAAAAGGACAGGAGTATCGGATGCTGAAGGAGGGAGTGGCATAGAGGAAGAGCAGTTCAGATTGGGAGAGTCTCTCCTGGGTATGTAATAAAGAGAAAATTCCATAGGATTACTGGCTTAATAGAAGGAAAGGGGGAGTTGGAAAGGCCTGAGTGTTTTAGGTAGAGCAAGAAGCTAGTTCAAAGGCCAGAGGCAAGAGAGGCTGGCTAGTTGGGGAACATCTATTAGTTTACTATGGCTGGAGACTACAATTCAAAAGGGAGGAGTGGTGTGGGTTGAGCCCCAAGAGGCCTGCAGGTGTGAGACCACAGAGAGTCTAGGGTTAAGGAGTTGAAAATTTTTTTAAAATATTTTTTTTAGTTGTAGATGGACACAATGTCTTTTTTATCTATTTATTTTTATGTGGTGCTGAAGATCAAACCCAGTGCCTCATGCATGCAAAGCAAGTGCTCTACCACTGAGCCACAGCCCCAGCCCAGGAGTTGAAATTTTTATCCTGAGAACAATAGGAGCTATGGAAGGGTTTTGAGCAGATGAGTGATGTAACTGAGTTTGCTTTTTAGAAAGATCTTTTTGACTGCAGCATGCAGAGCAGAACAAAGGGGGTGCAGCTAAGAAAAGAACAATGAGGATAGGGAATCGCAGGGTTCAAGAGACATTTAGGATAAAATGGAGCAGATATGGAGACTGAATGAATGACCTGAGTTTGCAAGTAAGTAACTCAGATATCATCTTTATTTCACTAAAGTTGAGCAATTGAGGTTGAGAAAGGCTAAGTGATTCGTACATGGTCCCACAGCTGAAAAGGATCCAATCAGGACTCTGTCTGGCTTTCCCTTTTGACATCCTCTGATCACTACATGAGAACATGCTGTTAGACAAGTTTCTAGATCTGTGTGTGTAAATCCCCTTTGTTTCCCTAGTGACTGCTATGTAACAGATAATCATTCCAGAGGTACTTTATTGAGTTTTCTTTGGTCATCCATATTTTGTGGCTTCCAGTCCTTGACCTTCAAGTAATTCTTCCATTCTGCTTAAAAGTTTAGTGAGATAAGCAAGCCTCTCCCTTTTAGGGAGGCTCAAATAAACACCTTAAAGCTCAAAAACAGGAAGCCCAAGTCCTAGCCTTGGCCACAAAGTATCTGTCATATATAAATAGTCATCATTTTTAAAAAAAAATTTTTAGTTGTAGATGGACAATATCTTTATTTTATTTGTGGTACTGAGGATCGAATCCAGGGCCTCACACATACTAGGCAAGTGCTCTACCACTGAGCCACAAACCCAGTCCCACAAATAGTCATCTTATTTTTATAAATTCTTGTCTGAAAACTCAGGGGAACAAGACAAATGTATACTTGCTCCAATTCAATAATTTTATAAATGTCTTCTAAAATAAGTGTAACTTCCAACTGAATAACCACTCTCTCATCAGTCTGTTTGGTAAGTTGTATTTCTGATCCCATAATACTCATGTAGTTGTAGGAATTTTCCCTGAAACTCTACTGTTTGCTCACCAGGGAGTATGTCCCTGCCCTGTAATTCCTGAGCATGGTGTTATTAAACTCAAAACTGTCAACCAAGATACATCTTTTTTTAACCTGAGACATTTGTACTGCTAATATATATACAATATACATATATATTGCACTGTTATAAAACCAGCAGAAAGATGAAAATTAAACAAGGAGGTGAAACTACAGTCTATAAAAAGTTCATCTACTGTGCCTATCCTGAAGCATCAATGACAGGTGGCATTGTCTGTGTGGATGGTAAGGCCCTGCACAGGCACAGGGTGATCTTGGCAGTGTGATTATTTCACAGCATGACAAGTCTGGGAGTAAAAAAGGGGTCTTTGGTGATGTAAATTTATCCAGGACCTGGAGCTACAGTTCCAGCTCAACAGGAAGGGTGGAGCTCTGACTCTGAACTCCACTCCCAGGGGCTAGGCTCTAGGTCGTGGAGCCTGTACTGTGACCTCCTTGGGACATGGAAGCCAAGATCAAATTCCAAGAGAGACCAGCACTTCTGATGGAGACCTCCCATGGCTTCCATGAGCAACAGGAGGTGCTGGGCTTAAGGGCCCTGATTCCTTTACCCCTCCTGTAGGGCATAGGCACTCCTGCATGGGTGCTTCTCTTTGGTGAGTACCCATAGCCCACTCTGGCTGTGGCATGGTGACTAGGAGGCCAGCAAGGGGCCAAGTCACTCCATGATCTACATGTGGGGGACAAAAGAGGCACAGTCTCACTTGAGAGGTAAAATCTCTCATCATCCCCAGCATCAGAGCAGAATAACACCTGGCCATGAGGGCAGAAACCTCAAGGGAGACTATTGCAAGGATCCAAATGAAGAAAGGAAGGGTGGTTGAAGGCCCTTGGAAGACAGGCCCTAGGCAGGCAGAATAGAAATGGCACTAATGGTGACAGTGATTCTAGAGTCCCTTGATCCATTCTGTGAACACTTTCCAAACACCTTCCTTGTACAGAATCCCATGATAGGGGCCACGAGTGTTACAAATTTGAGGAAGGCTTGGACCTTCCCTCTAAAGGAGCTGTATTTTTCTTTTTATGTTTTTATTTTTTAGTTGTTAATGGACCTTTATTTTTTATTTATTTATATGCAGTGTTGAGAATCAAATCCAGTAACTCACACATACGAGGCAAGTGCTCCACCATTGAGCTACAACCACAGCCCCCCCCTCCTTTTTTTTTTTTTTGCTACTGCCTCGACATTGCTGAGGCTGGCTTTTTTTAAAAAATATTTTTTTTAGTTGTATATGGACACAATATCTTTGTTTTTATATGGTGCTGAGGATCGAACCCAATGTTTCACACATGTAAGGTGAGTGCCCTACCACTGAGCCACAACCCCAGCCCCCTGAGGCTGGCTTTGAACTCAGGATTCTCCTACCTCAGCCTCCCAAAGAGCTGGGATTACAGGCATGCACCACGGTGCCCGGCCCCAGCCCTTTATTATTATTATTTTTTAATTTGTTCTAATTAGTTACATGTGACAGTAGAACGCATTTGGACACATTATACACAAATGGAGTACAACTTCTCATTCCTCTGGCTGTATGTAGTGCAGAGTCACACCAGTCGTGTATTCATACATGTATCTACGGTAATAATGTTTTCTTTTTGGTACTAGGTATTGAACCCAGGGGTGGTTAACTGCTGAGCCACATCCCAGCCCTTTTTATTTTTTATTTTGAGATAGGATCTGGCTATGTTGCTCAGGGCCTTGCTAAGTTGCAGAGGCTAGCTCTGAATGTGACCCTTCTGCCTCAGTATCCATGAGCCACTGGGCTTACAAGTATACACTACCACACCTGGCTGTGGGGTGAAATGTGCTTTTCTTTCTTTTTTTTTTTTAAATTTATTTATTTTTTTAGTTGCAGGTGGACAGAATGTCTTTATTTTTTTATGTGGTGCTGAGGATCGAACCCAGTGCCTCACGCATGCTAGGCGAGCACGCTACCACTGCGCCACAATCCCAGCCCCTGAAATGTGCTTTTCTGAAGAAGTTTAACCGTGGCCATAAATATTACTAATTCAGGATAGCCTGGGAGAGGGGGAGCAGATGCAGAATAAAAGGCTGCCCAAAGGCATTGAGTTTTGAGCCAGACTGTAAAGGAGAATGCCTTCTCCTCCATCCCATGTTGACTTCTGATGATGGGTCTCCAAAAAAAAAAAATACCTGGCCACTTGTGTTAACTGACATGAATGGGGTAGGAAAAGAGAGTGCCTTTCCCTAAGGAAATCTGTCATCATCATCCAAGTGTGTCTTTTCACTGAAACTGAATAAGGGCAAGCCAGGAGTTTTAAGCCTCTGTGAGTCTATTGCCCTCAGCAAAACTCCAGGAATGTAGTAGGTGCTCAATGTGTGCTCACTGAACGACTAAGGTTTGAAATGTAGCTTCAAGTGGACAACTCAGCACTTTGGTACCAGCAAAGACACTTATTTTCCTATGAAACTGTCTACCTGGGAGGATTTGATTTTGCAGTAGGAAAAGGAGGCAGTCTATCAGTCATTGTCTTCGCCACAGGACTTCAATCAAATCCTCTAGCTCTACCTTCTGGCCAGGATAATATCCTCTTCCTTCCCCTGCAGCCAAGGGCCTTATGAGGACTTGTATGCATTGCAACACAGGCCTGTGGATACAATGGCCTGCCTTTGCTGTCCTATCCAGTCAAGTGTTGCTGCCTTCTCCTCTGGGAATCCTTTCCTGAGAAAACCTCTTGTATCTCTTAGCAACATTGAAGGTAATCATGCTTGAGCTGTTTGAGTCAGGAAGATATTTCACCTGTAGTTTTTCCTCCCAAATAGATGGTGGGCCCCTTGTTGTCAGAAATGGGAGCATCTTCTTCTCTATCCTCAGGAATGAATCCCCAAAAGGCATGGCTTATGGATGCACAGAAAATTCTTGCTGGTTTAGAAGAAGGTACTTCAGGGATTCTCAAGTCAAAGACACTTATTTTGTCTAAACCCAGTTAATTAACCTTCTGCTATCAAGTTGCCCCAGAAGGTGGACAAGAAGCCCTCATGTTTTAATTTCAGATTAGAAATCAGAAAATTTTGGTTACAGTACTGACTCTGCCACTAACTAGTGAGAACTTTGGCAAGCTGGTTCTTTGATTCTGGCCTCAGTTTCCCCAAATTAAAGTAGAGAGATTTCTACTTCCGGCTAAGATAGGTTTGTATCTATCCTTTTGCATGAAAATAAATAAATAAAAAAGATAAAGACAATGTGAAGCAAGAGTCTTTGAGACACTTGACAAAAGGCAAAAAGATAATGACTCCAGAGAGATGAGGATTGAACAAGGTGAGTCCTACAAATGACCCAGCTTATTTTTTAACAGTTTTATTGAGATATAATTCAAATACCATGCAATTCACCCACTTAAGTGTACAATTCAATGATTTTACCATATCTACAGACATGGAAAAATCACAAATTTTAGAACATTTTCATCACCTCAAAAGGAAATCCCCTGGGTTTTTTTGTTTGTTTGTTTGTTTTGTTTTGTTTTGTTTGGTACTGGGGATTGAACTCAAGGGTACTTGATCCCTGAGCCACATGCCCAGCCCTATTTTGGGTTTTTCTTTTTTGTTTTTGTTTTTTTAAATATTTTTTTAGTTGTTGATGGACCTTTATTTTTATTTATTTGTATGTGGTGCTGAGAATCAACCCCAGTGCCTCACGCATGCTAGGCAAGCGTTCTACCACTGAGCCACATCCCTAGCCCTATTTTGTGTTTTATGTAGAGACAGGGTCTCACTGAGTTGCTTAGCACCTCGCCCTTGCTGAGGCTGACTTTGAACTTGTGATTCTCCTATCTCAGCCTCCCTAAGTGCTGGGATTATAGGCATGCGCCACCACACCCAGCTTGAAATCCTCTGCTCTTTAGCTGTCACCTCTCTATTTCCCATTCCTCCACCCCTCAGCAGCGATTTGTCTTCTGTCACTATATATTTGCTTATTCTGGGCATTTCAAATAAATGGAATCATAGTAAATGTGGTCTTTGTAACTGATTTCTTTCACTCAGTATAATGTTTATGAAGTTCATCTATTTTGTAACAGATATCAGTACTTGATTCCTTTTTATAAACAAATAATATTCCAAATAATATTAGCAGCCACCTTTTCTGCATGAATATACCACATTTTGTTTATACATCCATCACTTGATGGACATGTTTATTTCCACCTTTTGGTTATTATTAATAATGCTGCTGTAAATACTCATCTACAATTTATGTGTGGACATACATTTTCCTTACTCTTGGGTATATACCTAGGAGGGGAATTTCTAGGTTGCTAGGTCATGTGAGAACTTTATGTTTCACCTTCTAAATTGCCAGACTGTTTTCAAAAGTAGCTGCATCATTTGACATTCCCACCAACAGTGTACAGAGTTCCAGTTTCTTCACATCGTTGCCCATACTTGTTATCTGACTTTTTAAAATATAGTCATCCTAGTGGGTATGAAGTTGTATCTCATTGGGGGGGGGTTGTTTTTTTGGTTTTTGGAACTGGGGATGATTGAACTCAGGGGCACTCGACCACTGAGCCACATCCTCAGCCCTATTTTGAGTTTTATGTAGAGACAGGGTCTCACTGAGTTGCTTAGTGCCTCATCCTTGCTGAGGCTGGCTTTGAACTCGTGGTCTTCTTGCCTCAGCCTCCCAAGCTGCTGGGATTACAGGCGTGCGTCATCACCTCACCTGGTTTCATGACCAATTCTTGTTAGTAAAATTTGAAATCAGGAAGCGAAGCATGAGGGTTCCTGCTTTTGATCTTCTTTTTGAATATTGTTTTAACTATTCTGGGTCACTTGGAATTGATATGAATTTTAGAATCACCTTGTCAATTTCTAAAGAAAACCTAGCTGGAATTCTTAAAGGCATTGTATTCAATCTATAGTACACTTTAGGAGGTGTTACCATTGTAATAATATTGAGTCTTCCCACTCATGAGCATAGGGTACAGGATATGTTTTCACTTATTTGGAACTTTTAATTTTCTTCTAACAGTTACTAGCAGTTTTCAAAATACAAACTTTGCACATCTTTTCTTAAATTTATTCCTGAGTGTTTTAGTCTTTTTGATAATATTGTATGTGGAATTGTTTGTTTTAATCTCATTGTTGTATTGTTCATTGTAAATTTATTGATATACAATTGATTTTTGTAGATAAATCTTATATCCTTGCAATCTTGATGAATTTGTTTATTAGCTATGATTCTTTTGTGGATTCCTTACCTTAGGCTCTTCTACATGCAAATTCATGTCATCTAAAAATGGAAATAGTTTTTTTTCCCCGTATCCAATGGAGGTGGTGACTTTCCTTTTTTTTTTTTTTTTTTGGTACCAGGGATTGAACTCAGGGGCACTCGACCACTGAGCCACATCCCCAGCCCTATTTTGTGCTTTATGTAGAGACAGGGTCTCACTGAGTTGCTTAGAGCCTCACCATTGCTGAGGCTGGCTTTGAACTCGCGATTCTCCTATCTCAGCCTCCCAAAGTGCTGGGATTACAGGTGTGTGCCACCATGCCTAGCTGACTTTGATTTCTTTTTATTGCCTAACTTCCCTGTAGAGAACTAAATTACAGTGTTGAGATCCTGACATCCTTGTTCCTAATCTTAAAGATAAAATAGTTCTTTCATCATTAAGTAGGAGGTTAGCTACAGTTTTTTTTGTAGATATCCTTCAAGAAGATGAGGAAGGGGGGCTGGGGTTGTGGCTCAGTGGTAGAGCGCTTGCCTCGCATGCGTGAGGCACTGGGTTCGATCCTCAGCACCACATAAAAATAAATAAAGATATTGTGCCCATCTACAACTAAAAAATAATATTTTTTAAAAAAAAGAAGATGAGGAAGGAGCTGGGGTTGTGGCTCAGTGGCAGACTGTTTGCCTCACACATGTGGGGCACTGGTCAGCACCACATAAAAATAAACAAAATAAAGATATTGTGTCCATCTATAATTAAAAAGTGTTTAAAAAAAAAGTTGAGGAAGTTCCCTACAATTCCTAGCTTATTGAGTATTTTTATCATGAAATGGTTTTGGGTTTTGTCAATTTATTTATGTTCATATATTAAGATGATCATGTGATTTGGTTTTTTAATTCAATTGCTATGGTTTATTATATAAATTGATTTGCATATGTTAAACCAACCTACTTTCCTGGGATAAAAATCCCACTTTTCATAATGCATAGTTCTTTCTTTGTGTTGTTGGATTCATTTTCTAGTGTTTTGTTTTGGATTTTTTCAGATTATTCATATTATATATTAGTAGTTTTCTTGTGATATCTTTATTTGGTATGGGGATTATGGTGGTACTGCCCTCCCTAGAATAGACTGGGAAATAATCCATCCTCTTCTACTTTAGAGAGAGTTTATGAAGAGTTAGTGTTTGTTCTTTAAATGTTTGTTATAACTCAGTGTTGGAATATCAGGGCCTGGGATTTTGTTGGTGGGCAATTTTTAGAAAATTACATGTTGGGGCTGGGGTTGTGGCTCAGTGTTGAGTGTTTGCCTAGCACGGGTGAAGCATTGGGTTCAATCCTCAGCACCACCTAAAAAATAAATAAAATAAAGTTATAAAAAATTACATATTGAGCATTCTTTATCAGAAATACTTGGGACCAGAAGTGTTTTGGATTTCAATTATTTTCTGGACTTTGAAATATTTGCATATACAGGTATGCTTTGGATATGAGGTATCTTTTCAAAGCTCCTGTTCAATGTAGAAATATTCACAGGTGAAGGGATTAGATTGTGAAAGCTGTAACCTAACTAGTAGATTAATCCATTTGATGGATTAATAATTTGAATGGACTAACTGAGTGGTAACTAGGCAAGTGAAGTGTGGGTGGAGGAGGTAGGCTACTGTGGGCATTCCCTTGGGAATTATATCTTGTCCCCCTGGCTCCTCCTCTTTGCTCTGCCTCTCAGCTGCCATGAACTGAGCAGCTTTCCCCTAGAACATCCTTCTGCCATGATGTTCTGGCTCATATCTGACCCAGAGCAATGTAGTCAGCCATCCATAGACTGTGACCTCTGAAACAATGGACCAAAAAAACCCTTTTCTTCCTTTAAGTTGTTCTTGTCAAGTATTTTAGTTACAGTGATTAAAATCTGACTAACACATAGACATAATAATGTACCTTGGGGATGGGACACAAGTCTCAACATGAATAAATTTATGTTTCATATATACCTTGTACACATAGCCTTAAGGAAATTTTATAATATTTTTAATAGTGTTGTACATGAAACAAAGTTTCATGATGTGGGATTTTCCACTTGTTGGCATGATGTCAGTGACAAAAACATTTTGAATTTTAGAGCTTTGTGGATTAAGTATACTCAACCTGCACTAATTCAATCTTTTCATTTGTTATAGGTCTATTCATATTTACCTTTCCTTCTAGAATCAGTTTCAGTAGTTTGCACCTTTCTAGGAATTTGTCCATTTCATCTATTATTGGCATACCATTGTTCAGAGTATTCCTTGATAATTCATTTCTGTCAGGTCTGTAGTAACATTCCCTCTTGCATTTCTGATTCTAGTAATCTGAGTTTCCTTTTTTCCTGGTCTATCTAGCTAAAGGTTTAACAATTTGGGGGATCTTTTCAAAGAACCAGCTTTTGGTTTCGTTGTATTTCTCTATTGTTTTTCTATTATCTATTCCATTAATTTCTAATCTATTATTTATCTATTATTTCCTTCCTTTGGCTTACTTTAGATTTAAAAACACTGAATAAAATATTTTCTTACATTATTTGTGTTTGGGTTTTTTGTTTTGCTTTGTTTTGGGGCCTACCTTACCTTCTTGGAAAGCTATATTCCATCATTGGGTAAGCATATTTTAAGTTCCTATATTGCTATTCAATATGTGTTGTCAAGTTAAACCAATTTTTGTAAAGAGAAAGATGGATGTCTAGCTTCTAAAACCTTGCTACTAAACATATGGCCCACATATCAACAGTATCTCTCACACTTAAGTTGTTACACATTCTTCCTTGAATATGTATTCATTGCTTTGCCCCCAAAGGCATTAATCTCTTGAGATGGCCCCCATTCTCCCTTGAGTATGTACCTACTTTCTTAAATAAACCTCTGTCCATGTCTGTGACTGATATATGCTAAAATTCTTTTTCCATCATGTATGTCAAGAATCTTGGGCCTTGGCCAAGCTTTCCCATCTCTCTAGGAACTCCTTGGACCCTTATTTGGAGACACTTCTCCTGTGACATCTCTTGGTGCCAACATGGGGATTGAAGGCATCAACTTTGATTGCAATGTGAGGATTCCAACCCATCCCAACAACTGAGGCTAGTCTCTTCTCTGTTCCAATTATATCAGGCAGGCAAAGATTCTGTATCCCTGGTTACACAGGGCCATTGCTCCTTGCCAGCATGAAGGAACCACAGAAGATAAATCTTCACTGCTTATCAACCCTTAAGATTAAGGGATCTATGTCTCATGGGTGAAAAGTGAGAAAGGGATTTGGGATAAAGGGAGAAATATACTGAGTCTCAAAGGAAGCATTATCATTGAAATGGATGAAATACTCATAAATCATTAAAATACAAAAAGTGCACATGAACAGTTGCCACTCCTAAGCAACCTAACCCATGCCCTTGGCTACAAAAAATAACATCAGGACAATGTGCAAATGCAAATAAAAGTGATATAAAATTGTGTTAACTTTGCTCCAATTCTACCTCTACTCCAGCCCCTAACAACCATTCCTTTATACAGACTAACACCCCACACCAACGAATCCTCTAGAGATGGGCCTGCACTTTCCTTTGGATGTATATTCCTTGTTTTACCCCAAAGTCTCTCTCTCTCTCTCTCTCTCTCCCCTCCATTCTCCTTTGAATATGTATCTGCGTTCCTAAATAAAACTCTGTCTATGCCTTTGGGGGAAAAACAGCATCAGCAATACTTGAAGCTCATAGAAATGCAGAATCTCAGGCCCGTTATGGACCTAGTGAATGAAAATCACATTTTAACAGTCCACAGGTAATTACTATCCTCGTAAAACTTTAAGATATACACTGATTTAAGCCAGGCATGGTGGCTCACACCTGTAATCCCAGCACTTAGGGAGGCTGAGACAGGAGAATCGCGAGTTCAAAGCCAGCCTCAGCAACGGCAAGGTGCTAAGCAACTCAGTGAGACCCTGTCTCTACATAAAACACAAAATAGGGCTGGGGATGTGGCTCAGTGGTCGAGTGCCCCTGAGTTCAATCTCCAGTACCCCCCCCCAAAAATACACACACACACATATATATATATACATTGATCTAGAAAGCACCATTATCAAAAGAAGTCAAAATGATGACCCAGGTATGTGTAGAGACCCATCTAATGTTGAAGATCCCATGCCTGAGGTTTGCTTTAGAGTAAGAAGCTGGGATTTATTTAATGTAGGACCAGGCTTAATTCCCTAGCTTGGGATTGCTGCAGGTAAACTGAACAGAACAGCCAGTATGAAGCTGAGAAAGAGACCAGAACTTACAGCCGCAGAGATAAAGACCTCTAGGAAGGGCAAAGAGTTAGTAGCACTGTGGGAAAATGAATAAAGGAAAAGCTAGTTCTAGGAGGATCAAGTATTATAATAACACTCTCACAATTTGTATATATACAAATGCATGTAAGACATCCTTACAATTTGTATGTATACACAAACATGTAAATAATGCATGCAAATAGGCACATAAAATACATGATAATAACAAACAGCACACCTAGGATAGTGGTTACCTCTTGGAAGGTGAATTGATTATGTTGTATCACAAGATAAGAAATTACCCCAGAACTTGGAAATGTAAAACATGCATTTTCAGGAATCCAGACATGGCTTAGCTGACTCTTCTGCTTCAGAGTTTCTCATGGTGAAACAATCAAGGTGTTAGGTGGGGATGCAGTCTTATCTGAAGACTCTCAGGAGGGATCTACTTCCAAGTTCATGTGGTTGTTGTCAAGACTCGGTTCTTTGTGGGTTGCTGGAGTCAGGAGTCAGTTCCTTACAAGCTAGTGGCTAGGGGCCTCCCTTGATTTCTTGCCATGTGAGCCGCCCCATAGAACTTCACACAATATGGCAGTAGACTTCATCAGAGTGAGCACGTGACAGTATCAGAAGAATAGAAATCACAATGTTTTGTAATTCAACAACAGAAATGATATCCCATCACTTTGGTCATATTCTATTTGTCAGAATATCACTAAATCCAGTCTAGACAGGTGACACTAAAAACATAAATCCCTTTGTCACCATTATTAAATAGAGCAGAAAAATAAGTAGCTGTCTGTACAATGTGGTGAGGTATCTCCAAATTATCTCCCAAATAATATGTACTCCCATTAGAGACTACTTTTCTTTTATTATAGTACTTGTTTGGTTAAGGCATTATTTCTGGGATTGCTCTGCTAAAATACAAATAATCTTCAAAGAAAACTATATCAACTTCAGTGAAATACTCCTTAGTGACCTCTTAACTTTTGGGGGGATACTGTCTTGAGACTTCTAAGAAATCTGTGGTTACCCCCTACACCAAATGCATAACATTTTTCAATTTCAAGCGATGATTCATGAACCTCATAGGAAAACTTCTTTTCCTTAGAAAGATTGAATTAGGACCTTGAGGGAACAATTTTTTTATATTTATTTTTTAGTTGTACGTGGACAGAATATCTTTATTTTATTTTTATATGGTGCTAAGGATCGAACCCAGTGCCTCACGCATGCTAGGTGAGCACGCTACCACTGCGCCATAACCCCAGCCCCGGAACAATTTTTTTTTGGTACCTGATATTTAATCCAGAGGAACTTAACCACTGTGCCATACTCCCAGCCCTTTTAAAATTTTTTATTTTGAGACAGGGCCTTGCTAAGGTGCTTAGGGCCTTGCTATATTGCTGATATTGGCCTCAAATTTGTGATTCATCTGCTTTAGCCTCCCAAGCTGCTAGGAGAGAGCAAACATTTTAAGGTCAAGAGACCATACAGAAGGGATTGTAATTGGGAAGTGAGAGCACTGCCCAGGGAGGACAGAATTAGGTGGGCATTTCAACAGAAAAATTCCTTGAGCAGCCCTGAGGTAGCACCATGAGTGAAATCACTTGGGTCAAGGAGACCCAAAGGGAAACAGGGAGGTGAGCAAGAGGCTCCTGGGGTAGAGAATCAGGATGTCTTAAGATAATATGAAAGAACAACATCATTTAAATTGCTATTGAAGTCTATGTTTGGATTTTTTTTCTTTTCAATCTTGACATTGAAAGTGCCACAAGAATTATAGTAGTTGTAGTTGGTGAAATTTAATTTTCAGAACCTTTAGGAAACTCTAGGTGAGTTTGGAAACCCTAGGCATTGTTATTCATGTCCAGAAAGTGTGGTAATTATATACATGCTCAGAATGCAGATTTTCCTCACAATACGGGTATGCTTTATGATTGCTGTGCTCATGATCCATGCAGCAGAATAAAATTCATCACTTTAGGACAAACTGTTAATAGCCTTTGGGGGGAAATGAAAATGACAGCTGTGTGCTCATTCTGTACAACTCAGAGTGGTATCTTCCCCATTACCAAAATAGTAATTATAAACCTGAAGCAGAAAATTGAGTTTAACTAAGTAAACCTGGAACAAATGCCAAGTGCAGCACATGGCCCCTGTTACCATTACAGTAATCTCTCTCCCTGTCTTAGAAAACCATGTCTGTGGCTTCATTGCAGGTCTTGTCTTTAAAACTGGCATGGTAACCTTATTTTCCTCCCTTGTGAAAGACAAAGACTTCAATACCTAGCCCATTTCCTGCTTGCCCCTTGGACTTAGATGCACAGAACATGCCATTTGGAAGGGTTATGAACCTATGCTGTTTCTCTTCAGAGTTACTTTAATTCACCAAAATAATTCCTTCACTCTTTTGAACATCTCAAAAGAGAATCTGCAAAGATGAGGAAAGTAAAAGAATGAATACACACACACAAACACATACACACACATAACTGCATTGTCTCAAAATGGTATTTATTACCTCAAGCTCATTTTCTTCACAAAGTGAAGCCTTTGCAGAATCCATAAAGGAGGGAATCAAAACAAGCTCTGAAAGGGTTTTAAAGTTCTTCTTAAAAGTTCACAGAAATAGGATTTACCAAATGTTCAAAAATAATTACGATGATTCATAATCGTGAAGAAACAGTTTTCTGTCTTTATTACAAAGTTATTTTTAAAGTGTTTCTTCATGAATCATACAAAATAACCAATTGCAAAATAAATTGTCATCTTCATAACTGCTTCTGAGAAAAGGAAATTCTGGTTAAAAAAGAAAACCAATATTTTAATTGAAGAATATTTTCTGCACAGAAAAAGAGATGACAAAGTAAAGAAAGAAAAAATTTACTTCCCAAATGTAGATTATATCATTATTAAGTGATACTGGGCTTCATTTTTTATTCAATTTTAATCCATAGCAAATCTCCAAATTATTTTGGTAAAATGACAAGCCCTTCTATATTACTCATTTATTTGAGAATCAGAGCAGTATTACATCTTAGTTCTTGAAACTGGAATTGAATTTTTTTAAAAAATATTTTTATTAGTTGTTGGTGGACCTTTATTTTATGTACTTATTTATATGCAGTGCTGAGAATTGAACCCAGTGCCTTACACATTCTAGGTGAGTTCTCTACCACTGAGCCACAATCCCAGCCCTGGAAATGAATTTTTTAAGAGAGAGACATATTGGAGTTCATGAATTCTCTGTCCAAAAATTGTTTCTATTCAGTGAAGAAAATACCACTGAATTCTTTCACAGGCATTAACATCACATACTATTCTTTTGTTTAAAAAGTTGAAAGCATTTTAGTAAAAGAATATTATCTCTAATAGATAAAAGAATATTATCTCTAATATTATCTCTAACAGCTCCTTCTGTTCTCAGCAAGATCATGAACACCAAGCCTCTGGTTGTACTGACATTCATATTCTCAGGACACTATTCATTGAGTAGAAAGTATTCGGTGCTTATAGAACTGTATTGAGATGCTGCCATTACTAGACCCATCCTCATAATAGGTGTTTCTCCCACAATAATTGATATTTCTTTCTTTTTCTTTTTCTTTTCATTTATTATTATTATTAGTAGTAGTAGTAGGGATTGAATCCAGGAGCACTTAACCATTGAGTCACATCGCCAGCCCTTTTTTACTTCAGACAGGGTCTCACTTAGTTGCTTAGGGCCTTGCTAAGTTGCTGAGGCTGGCTTTGAACTCATGATCCTCCTGCCTCAGCGTCCTGAGCCACTGGGAATATAGGTGTGAGCCATCACACCAAGCAACAGCTGAGATTTCTAAGGGCACCCAAGAAATGTACTTTAAATCACATGTCTATGTTCCCTTTTAGATTGTGAACTTCCTGAGGGTAGGAACATGCCTTTTTATCTTTAGTATTATCAAACACAGTGCCTTTAACATGGAAAATGATAAAGATAATAACAATGATAATGAGAGTTATTGAGCACTTACAATATCCTAGACCATATATCCTAAGCACTTTACATGATTAACTCAATTCTCATGACCTTGAGAGGGAGGTGATATTTATACATATCTATATATGAAGAAATTGAGGTACCTACATGTTGAGTAGCTTGTCCAAGGCTATACATCTAAGTAAGTTGTAGAGGCAGGATTAGAAACCAAAAAGCCCAGTTCTAGAGTAATGCTCTTAATTTCTAAAAGGTATGCTCGGCTGCCTAAAGTACATGTGGTTTTTTTTTTTTTTTTTTTGGTACTGGGGATCAAACTCAGGGGTACTCTACCACTGAGCCACATCCCCAGCCCTATTTTGTGTTTTATGTAGAGACAGGGTCTCACTGAGTTGCTTAGCACCTCGCCATTGCTGAGGCTGGCTTTGAACTCGCAATTCTCCTGTCTCAGCCTCCCTAAGTGCATGTGTGTTAATTTCCAAGGCAACTATTTGTTTTTTATTTGACTTTTCTCCAAATACATATCGTGCCTTAAAAATGCAGTCTGTCGGGCTGGGGTTGTGGCTCAGTGGTAGAGCACTTGCCTAACACGTGTGAGGCACTAGGTTTGATTCTCAGCACCACATAAAAAAATAAATAAATAACTTTTAAAAGTTCTTTAAAAATGTAGTCTGTCAAATATGTTGCCCTGAGAAGCTGCCATGGCTCAGGATCATTCATAATTCCTTCTTTGGAGTTATTTTCAGGGTTAGTTTGTGAATCACAGAAGAGAAGTCATTAATATATTGTGATGTAACTCATTTTTAAATAGTAATAATCAACTTGATGAACATCTTTGCGGGGGTTACGGTCCCTCCCAAACCAGCAGGCCGAAGAGGCACCCCCACATTCACCTAGCAGTGGAAGTCAGGAAGAGTTGGAGCCGACTGGCCGCCCGTTCCCAGCCCTCTGTGCAGGACAATCAGACGCACCAGGGAGATCCGTCAAAGCAGGCAATCGTTTATTTGCGGAACAAGCATTCAACTTATAGGGCCATTAGGCCAATCAGAGACAATGCACGTAGCCAGCAGCTGTCCATGTGGCAAGGCACACAAGCCCCCTGAATTCTGTCCGCGAGCTGATCACGTTCACAGAGCCAACAGTAAACCAATCACATAGTCCCTCCTTCCTCCGTGCCCTCCCTGTTTACACACTTTTCACAATGGCTAGTCACCATCTTAAGGGCATAGCATGGAGCTAGTTCCCCACACATCTTATTTGCCCAACTTGTTTCTCAACATTGTTTTCCAAACATCATTCTCCATTAAAATAATAAAGATTTGTTATTATTGAAGATGACCCCAAAATGTGATGCAGAGATAATGTTTCAATCAATGAATGAACATTTACTGAGCAACTAGTCTTGTACATGCTTGGCTCCAGGGATACAAAACTCAAACTAGATACCTTCCATACTTTTGTGGAGCACCAGCCAAGTGAGGGAGAGAGACAATTCAGTGTGTCAAGTGCTTTGACAGATTTAAGTGCAGGATGCTCCAAGAGCTCAAAAGGTACATCAAATTTTAGGGTAAGGTAAGTTACTTTATTTATTTATTTATTTATTTATATTTTTTTCACATTTTTAAAAAATATTTTTTTAGTTGTAGGTGGACAGAATATCTTTATTTTATTTTTTATGTGGTGCTGAGGATCAAACCCAGTACCTCATGCATGCTACGTGAGTATGCTACCACTGTGCCATAACCCCAGCCCATTATTTATTTATTTTTATGTGGTGCTGAGAATCCAACCCAGTTCCTCACACATGTTACCCTTGCTGGAAGGAAGTGATGCCTAAATTTAGTCCCAAAAGACAAGTTATTGCAGTTACACCAACAGAACAAAGCATGGCCTCTCAATGTAGCTAGGTTAAAGGGCAGATGATATATTTGGACAGGTATACTCTATCATGTTTATTTCAAGGGATAACAATCACATTATTTGACAGTCACACCAAGTACTCAAGTTGTTTTTGCTTTTCAATAAAATCTGGAAACATTTGTTGATGGTAGCTTAAAAGATGCCTCAGTGTTAAGAATGTTTGGGTGTTGTTTGCTTTTGTTATTGAACCATTTATAGCAGTTTCTCTAAAGAATTTCATTGATGAAATAGCCAGAAAGCAAACCAATATACTAAAGAGTTAATTGTTATCATAATCTACCATTGTAGAAATATGCCTTGTATGTGGTACGCACACAATGACCATTTGTTTGATAAATGAAGAATAAATCCTTAATACTGATTCTTCAAAATTGAAACAAAGTAGTTGGTTCTTGTCACTTCCTGATTGCTAAGGAGGACAGAATAATTACATGAGGAGAGAGATGGCTGCTCTAACAGAGGCTCCTGCTTTTCTCAATGTATCAGTTTGAAGGGCAGTAACTTTGAACCATGACGGATGAGAGATCTGCCTACCCACAAAAAGGATTGCCTTATGTTTTTATGGTTTAGCTGCCCATGAAAACCAAACAACCTTGAGATCACGCAAAACCATCCTCAGAGAGAAGAAAGTGTCTTGAGAAGTGGGTAAGTGTTGTCTGACATGGAAGGGATTAAGAGCTCAGATATACGGAGAAATGAGGGGAAGTTCTGTACTCTAGTTACATACAAAAGTTTAAAGGTTCTCTTCTCTCTAACTCCTAGGTGGTCTGATCTTAACTCCATAGAATTGTTTGTTTGTTTGTTTATTCTAATTAGGTATACATGACAGCAGAATGCATTTCATTTCATTGTACACAAATGGAGCACAACTTTTCATTTCTCTGGTTGTATATGATGTAGAGTTGCACCATATGTGCAGACATACATGTACCTAGGGCAATGATGTCTATCTCATTCCACCATCTTTCCTGCCCCCATGTCCCCTCCCCTACTCTCCTTCTCCTTTGCCCCAAATTCCTCCATTCTTCTCATGTCATCCCCATTATGGATCAGCATCCACTTATCAGAGAAAATATTTGGCCTTGGGTTTTGTGGGATTGGCTTATTTCGCTTAGCATGATATTCTCCAACTCCATCCATTTACCTGCAAATGCCATAATTTTATTCTCTTTTAATGCTGAGTAATATTCCATTGTGTATATATACCACAGTTTCTTTATCCATTCATCTATTAAATGGCATCTAGGATGATTCTACAGTTTAGCTATTGTGAATTGAGCTACTATAAACATTGAAGTGGCTGCATTACTGTAGTACGTTGTTTTTAAGTCCTTTGGGTATAGACTGAGGAGTGGGATAGCTGGGTCAAATGGTGGTTCCATTTCAAGTTTTCTAAGGAATCTCCATACTGTTCTTGGATAGGTAGAACTCATATTGTCAAAATGGTCATACTACCCAAAGCACTATACAGATTCAATGCAATTCCAATTAAAATCCCAATGTCATTCCTTATAGAAATAGAAAAAGCAGTCATGAAATTCATTTGGAAAAATAAGAGACCCATAATAGCCAAAGCAATCCTTAGCAATAAGAGTGAAGCAGGAGGCATCAAATACCAGACTTTAACTCCACAAAATTGTTATGGAGAACAAGAAGTAGGTCATATGAAATGAAGGCTTAAATGAAGATTTGGAGAGGTATCAGGTGTGAGGTGATACGTGGGAAGAACAGACCTTTCTGGGATTTGAGAGTGAAATGATCTTGGGTAGGAGGAGATACTATACATTTGGGAGAAAGAAATACCTGGTAATCAAAGTGCATCAAAGATAAACTTGACTTGCTTGACAAATCTGTCTAGAGGAAGTCTCAGTGAGCTCAAAGAATAGGGGGTAAGAAAGAAATAGTAGGAAAGAAAAGATAATTTTTCAGTTTTATTTGTCTCCCTACCATTTATTAATTCATTTGTCACATTGAGGGAGATATAGAAGGGCTTAGGCAGGCAGGGCAAGATGGTTAGTAAGGAGATGGGGGTGGGCAGAGTCAGAACAAAGGAGCATGGAGAAGGTCTTCTGATAAGGTCAACTTTCTGCTTGACGAAAGTGTTTGTGGACACAAGGCGGGGGACCCAATCAGACATATACTTCATTCCGTACTCGTGCTCCTAAGTAGGGATCCAACAGAAAAACAAAACATGCATGGACAGAGGGGGCATCAATCAATAACAGTGAGGAGCGCATGGACAGGGGAGGAGGTAAGGAAAGGAGAAAATTCCAGAGACCATAAAATAACAGGCCTAAATTCCTCCACTGGATTGCCAGCTCTGGGGTCCCTTTTATTAGGATAAGTCTGTCTCTGTATCTCTGTCACCTTTGCAATAAACCTACTTCTTGCTTACTATCTCCATGTTCTTTTCTTCAATTCTTTGGTGGCAGAGACAACCAACCCAGTGCCCCTAGACAGTAACAACATGAAATAGTTAAAGAAGCATAATAGGGAGCTGAAGGAGCTATAAAATGAAAGGTTATATGGTTTGTGCCGTAAAGTCCTTTGTAATCCTGAGAGATTGATGCTATGCAGAAATTATGTCTTTGTGCTAAGACATAGAATCCCTAGTCTCCAGAATGGTGAAAAAAAAATTTCTCTTGTTTATAAGTCTACATGTTGCTAGCTATACAAGCAAATTACTTAATCTCTCTAGTTCTCAGAATGTTACTATGTAAAAATGGGGGGACAAATACCTATTTCCCAGAGTTTGTTGTCAGAATATGTGACAGCTGAACTCAAGTCACTAGGATTCTTTTTTTTTTTTTTTATACCGGGGATTGAACTCAGGGGCACTTGACCACTGAGCCACATCCCCAGCCCTATTTTGTGTTTTATGTAGAGACAGGGTCTCACTGAGTTGCTTAGTGCCTCGCCGTTGCTGAGGCTGGCTTTGAACTCGTGATTCTCCTGTCTCAGCCTCCCAAAGTGCTGGGATTACATGTGTGTGCCACTGCGCCTGGCTGGATTCTTTTTTAAAATTTTTTTTTAGTTGTAGATGGACACAATACCTTTACTTATTTTTATGTGGTACTGAGGCTCAAACCCAGTGCTTCACATGTGCTAGGCAAGAGCTCTACCACTGAGCTACAACTCCAGCCCTAAAATCACTAGGATTCTAAGGCCTATCACCTTGTTTCCTTGATAGTGAAACTATGAGGATAAATGTATCAACTAGGTTTTAATCCAGAGAAAGAAACTACCTGAGCTATTTGATCAAAGAAATATTAATGTAAATAATTATTAACCAGGAATATAGTTGTTAAATAAGTAACTGAAAGAATAAAACAATGTTTTACCCAGCAGAGATAAGGCTGTTCTGTCCAATATATTGGCCACTAGCCATATGTGGCTTTTGAGTAGTTGGAATGTGGCTAGTGTAACTGATGAACTTAATTTTAAACTTTATTTCATTTTTCTCATTTAAATTGAAAATTTAAAAAATGATACTTGGTACTTCCACTTCTGGCCAGTATAGAACAGACTAGATTTATGTGAAACAACTGTGTAATAGACAAAACGTATGAAATGGGTTTTTAAGGCCCTGGAAGGCAAATGAGAACATTGATCACTGAGATGAGAAATAAGGGATGTGAGTCTAGGATTTTCCCAGTCTATTGACTTAAGAGAGTTTCTTGGCTGTAGCACAGGGAAGGGGAGATAGAGCCTGGGAGGGCCTCCTGAGTTGAGAAGATAGAGCTGAGAGTTTAGGCAACTCAAAGCAGCTAGACTGTGCAAGACAGAATACCATAAGGAGAGAACTATCCAGAAAGAGAACTCCAGAAAGCTGCAATGGGTCACTCTTGAGTATCTGGCAGAGTACTAATAGGTCTATACATGTGAAGAAACTACCAGGGGACAGGAAAATAACCATGCAAAACAATTTAAAGAAACAGAACCTAGAATACTGCCTGTTCTCATAGGCTGACTGGAAAACCTCCTAATTCATGGTGAGTTGGACAGCTTATTAAACAGGGTCTTAGCCGGTAATCCCAGCACTTAGGGAGGCTGAGATAGGAGAATCGCGAGTTCAAAGCCAGCCTCAGCAATGGCGAGGTGCTAAGCAACTCAGTGAGACCCTGTCTCTACATAAAACACAAAATAGGGCTGGGGATGTGGCTCAGTGGTCAAGTATCCCTGAGTTCAATCTCCAGTACCAAAAAAAAAAATTAAAAAAATAAAAAAGAAAATGGAAAAGAAAGAAGGGTCTCGCCTCAGTAGTGAGGAACAATTAGCCTCAGGAAAAATACTGCTCTGCTCCTCCAACCTAACAGATTTTATTTTTTATTTATTTAAGATGTTGGTAATTGAACCCAGAGCCTTACACATGCTAGGCAAGTACTCTACCACTGAACCACATCCCCAGCCCTCAACGTTATAGATTTTAAAAGCAAGATTGAAAAGTATAAACCTATGTCCAAGTAATTTGAAAATAAATGAAGCTGTGCACAATAGTACATGCCTATAATCCAAGCAGCTTGGGAGGCTGAGGCAGGAGGATCATGAGTTCTGAGCCAGCCTCAGCAACTTAGCAAGACCCTGTCTCTAAATAAAATACCAAAAAGGGCTGTGGATGTGACTCAGGGGTTGAGTGTCCCTGAGTTCAATCCCTGGCACCAAAATAAATAAATAAATAAATAAATAAATAAATACTGATCTATGATTGATACAGGTGTTAGAATTAGCAGATCAGAATATTAAAAATATTATAACTGTATTCCAAATGACTTGAAAGAAGAAAAAAATACCATACTCAACAGAAATATCTTTCAAAAACAAAGGTGTCACTTCACACCCATTCAGATGGTGTGTTAGTCAGCTTTGTGTCATCACTGTGACCAAAATACCTGACAAGAACAACTTAGATGAGGAAAACAATATCTTGGCTCTTGGTTCTAGAGGTTCAGTTCATGGTCAGCTGAGCCCGGTACTCTGGGTCCAAGGTGAGGCAGCACATCATAGTAGAAAGGTCCGTGGTTGAGAGAAATTGCTCCTGTCTTAGCAGGTAGGAAGGTGGGAGGCAGGGGAGTAGGTGGAGAAAGAAAGGAAGAGAAGAGAGGAAGAGGCACAGGGAAGTTGAACCCTTCTGGGACACCCCCCCCCCCGTGACCCACCTCCTACAGCCATGTCCACCTGCCTACCGTTCCTACCCAGTCAGTCCATTCAAACTTGGATGCATTGACTAGGTTACAGTTCTCACGATCCAATTACTTTACCTCCAAGCATTCCTGCGTTAATACAGGAGCTTTTAGGGGATGCTTCATATCCAAACCATAACGGATGATTTCTATTTTAAAAGTTAGAATATAGCCAGGCATTGTGGCACATGCCTATAATGCCAGCTATTCAGGAGGCTAAAGAAGGAGGATTGCAAATTCTAGGCTAGCCTGGGAAACTCAATAAGACACTGTCTCAAAATCAAAATTAAAAAGAGTTTGGGATATAGCTCAGTGGTAGAGCACTTGCCCAGTATGTACAAGGCCCTGGGTTGATTCCCCACCACAATAATAAAATAAAAAGAGAAAATAACAAGTGTTGGTGAAGCTGTAGAGAAACTGAAAATTTTGTATTGGTAAAAAGGTAAAATGGTACAGTTAACATGGAAAACTGTATGGAAGCTTCTCAAAAAATTAAAAACAAGGGGCTGGGTCTGTAGCTCAGTGGTAGAGCGCTTGCCTAGCACGCATGAGGCACTGGGTTCAATCCTCAGCACCACATAAAAATAATAAACAAATAAAATAAAGATCTATCAACAACTAAAAAAAATTAAAAACAAAACTACCATATGGTTCATAAATTCCACTTCTGAGCATAATTCCACTTTTGGAGCATAAACACCAAAGAATGGAAAGCAGGATCCTAAACAGATATTTGTAAACCCATGTTCATAAAATCATTATTTAAAATAGCTACAATGTGGAAGCAACTCGTGCCCATTGAGATATGGATTGATAAACAAACTATAGTATATATATACAATAGAATATTAATTAGCCTTACTAAGGAAGGAAATTCTGACACATGGTAGAACATGGATGAAGCTTGAGTACACTGTACTAAGTAAAATAAGCCAGGTACAAAAAAGCCACACATATTGAATAATTCTACTTAAATGAGGTACTAGAATAGTCAAATTGACAGACACAGAAGTTAGAACGGAATATAGAGAGGCAAGAATGGGGAGTTGTTGTTTAATGCATACAGAGTGTCAGTTTTTTGCAACATGAAAAGAGTTCTGGAGACAAGACAGTGGTAACAGTTATACAACAATGTGAATACAGTTCATATCACTGAATTATACCCTCAATAATGGTTAAGATGATGGATTTTATGTTATATGTTTGTTACCCAAGTTTTCAAAAAGCAAAAGTGAAATAAAGACTTTTCAGACATACAAAAGATTTAAATATGCATCACCAACAAATAATTAGGGCTGGGGTTGTGGCTCAGTGGTAGCCTACCATGTGTGAGGCACTGGGTTCGGTTCTCAGCACCACATATAAATAAATAAAGATCCATTGACAACTAAAAAAAATAAAAAAAACAAATAATTATGTAATAAATGCTGAAGGATATCCCTTAAGCAGGAAAACAACCCCAGATGGAAATATGTATGCAAAGCAATAAAGAACATTGGAAAGAGAAACTTCATGGGTAACGACATTTTTTCTTATTTAAAAAATCTGTTTAAAAGATAATTGACTAAACAAAAAAAGTAACAATGTAGTATGTGCTTCGTAACATCTGTATAAGTAAAATATGTGAAAACAATAGCATGAGGACCAGAAGAGTAGAAATGGAGGAGTTCTACTGGAGAGTTTTCACATTATTTGTGTAGTGATATAATATTATTTGATGGTAGGCTATGATAAATTGAAGATCTATACTACAAACCCTAAGACAACCACTAAAATCACAAAAAGTAATTATAGCTAAAAGCCTATAAGAGAAATAATATGGATGTAAAAAAGGAAATAAAATGGAAAGTAAAACATATTCTCAATTAACCCAAGAGAGGAAAAGAAGAAAATCATAACAGAGTATGAATAGTACAGAGGGAAAACAAATAGCAAGATGAAAGACTTAAACCTAACTATGTCAATAATCACATTAAATAAATATAAACAGTTTAGGGCTGGTGATGTAGCTCAGTTGGTAGAGTGCTTGCCTCACATGCACAAGGCCCTGGGTTCAATCCCCAGCACCACATACACACACACACACAAACTCTAAACAGTTTAAACACCTTCTGTTAGTTTCCTATTGATGTTATAATTAATTACCATGAACTTAATGGCTTGAAACAACACAGATTTATTAACTTATAGTCCTATAGGTGAGAAATCTGATATCAATCTAAGTTCAAATCAAGGTGTTAGCAGGCTTTAGAGGCTCTAGAGGCTTTTAGAGGCTCTAGGAAGAATCTGTTTCCTTGCCTTTTCCAGCTTCTAGAGGTCACTTGCATTCTTTGGTTCATGGTCCCTTCCCTCATCTTCAAAGTACATCACTCAAACCTCTGTTCTGTCATCATTTCCTTTTTTTCACACCGTCTCTCTTGTCTTCCTATTATATAGGCTTTTTTGGTTATATTGTGACCAGCCTAATAATCCAGAACAATCTTTCTATCTCAAGATCTTTAACTTAGTCACATTTATAATATCCCTTTTGCCATGTAAGAGAACATATTTATAAATTCATGAGATGGGAATGTGGATTCTTTGGGGATCTATCATCCTGTTTATCACATGTCTCAGTTTAAAGGAAAAGACTCTTAGACTGTATTAAAAAGCAAGACCTGGACTGGAGATGTAGCTCAGTGGTATATTACTTGCCTAGCATGCCTGAGGCCCTGAGTTCAATCCCCAGCATGACAATAAATAAATAAAGATAAAAAAGCAAGATCTGGTGTATACTGTTAATGATAAACACGTATTAATTACAAATACCCAGGTTGGTCACAAATAAAAGGATTGAAAAAAATACCATGTATAGAGGACTGATTGGAGGTCCCAAAGATATGTCCATGTTCTAATCCTATAAATTTTAACTTATATGGAAAAGAGATGTGATTAAGGATTTTGAGAGGAGGAGCTTACCCAGGTGAACCCTAATGCAATCACATGTTTCCTTATGAGAGAAATACAGAGGGAATTTAGATATAGACACACAAAGGAGAAGGCAATGTGAACATGGAGCCCAGAGAGGGGCAGCCACAAGCCAAAGAATGGTGACATACACTAGAACCTGGAAGAGGCAAGGAATATATTTTTCCCAAGAGTTGAAGAAGGAGAATAGCCCGAAGAAATTTGTCTTGTCTTAAAAAGCCAAAGGTCAAATATTCTCTCTGATTATGTGGAAGCTAACCCACAATAGTGGGGCAGATAGAAGCTCAGTAGATAAGACAAAGGGGAATGAAGGAAGGGAAGAGAGTGGGCATAGGAATAGGAAAGACAGTGGAATGACTCTGACATAACTTTCCTATGTACATATATGAGTACACCACAGTGAATCTCACCATCATGTACATCCACAAGACTGGGGTCCTAATTAGAATAAGATATATTCCATGCTTATATAAATATATCAAAAATAGATTCTACTGTCATGTACAACTAAAAAGAACAAATTTTTTAAAAAGAAAATAAATAAATTTCTGGCTTTATAAGCCACCAAGATTTTGGTAATCTGTTATGGTAGCCACAAGAAACTAACAGACCTAGTTAACTCCTGCTAAAACTAAATACATGAAATACAGATGGATATACAAATAATAGACAAATAAACTTCAAAGCAACTAATTTTATCTAGTATGATAATAACACAGGGTTCAAATTCATCAAGAAGTCATAAAAAACATATTTTGTTTGTTTGGGTTTTTTTTGGTATCAGGGATGGAACCCATGGGTGCTAACTACTGAGCCACATCCCCAGCCCAGCAAACATGTTTATGTACTTAATAACACACCTTCGGGGCTGGGATTGTAGCTCAGTGGTAGAGCACTTGCCTCGCATGCGTGAGATCCTGGGTTCGATCCTCAGCACCACATACAAAGCAATAAAATAAAGACATTATGTTCATCAACTACTAAAAAAAATTAAAAAAAAAATAACACACCTTCAAAATACCTGAAGGAGAAAATATTTATTCAAATCATACAAAGTTTGTATTCGGATGTGAATGGAATTAAACTATATTCTAATAACAAAAAGATATATGGAAAATTCCTGAATATTTGGAAGCTAAATGACATACTTTAAATAACATATGGGTCAAAGAAAAATATCAAAAGAAGACTTGGAAAGCATTCTTAACTGAATAAAGATGAAAACACAACATATCCAAATGTGATGACACTAAACCAGAATTCAATGGAAAATTTATAGCATCAAATGCATATGTAAGAAAAGAAGAAAGGTTTCAAATCAATGATATCAGTTTTCACCTTAAGAAATAGAAAAAGTAACTAAAATTATGTCCAAATTAAGAAGCTGAAAACAGAAAATCTACAGAGAAATTCAATAAAACCAAAAGCTGGTTCATTTAGATAATCAGCAAAATTGATAAAACTCTGGCTATGTGAATCAGGAAAGAAAGAAGACAAAAATTATCAATGTCAAGAATGAGAGCCCAGCACTATGGTGCATGCCTGTAATACCAGCAACTCAGGAGGCTGAGGCAGGAGGATCGTGAGTTCAAAGCCAGCCTCAGCAACTTAGCGAGGCCCTAAGCAACTCAATGAGATCCTGTCTCTAATAAAATACAAAATTGGGCTGGGGATTTGCCTCAGTGGTAGAGTGTCTGCCTGGCATGTATGATTCCCAGCATCACGAAAAATGGATGAGAGAGACTGCTTCTCCCTCTTGACAACTCCCATTCTCCTTTGAGGGTGCCTCTGCTTTCCTAAGTAAACCTCTGTGTCTCTGACTGGCATGTGCTGCTCCTGAGTCGAGTTTCCCCTTCTCTCTGGGAACTCATGAGATCCTTCTTTGGAGGTATTTCTTCTCCCATGATGTCTCTTGGTGGCCACTGAGGATCTACAAATCCTGTTAAAAATAAATTAAAACCTGATTTTAAGCCAAGTTCATCTCTGTAACATATACCACTAAACTTGTTCCTTTCCATTCTTGTAGGAATTTTGCAGGGAGGTATGGGAATTACTCTACTTCATCAGGAACCTGTTCCTTGAGTAGGGATCTGCTTTCTCTTAGCCACCCTAATCACTTATTCCTTGCCTTATTATATATGGCCCCTAGAGCTACTATAAAGGTATGTGTATACCAGACATAATAATGTTAAAACCTACTGGCCTATCTTCATCTGGCTGTTACTACTATTAGGACCTCCTATTCTTATTAATTGACCCTTGCCTTCTTAAACTTGTGATAAAATTTGTATTTTCCAGATTATAACAATTCCATGTTAAGAGGATGGCAATCCAAGAAATCCAATCCATCTGCACAACTGAGACCAGTGTCCCTCTATCTCTTTTAGATCACTCAGGATAAGACTTTAGATCCATGACTACATGACTATGTAGTGTCATTGCCCCTTGCCAGTCTGAAGCATCCATAGAAGATGGATCTTCACCTTTTACCAACACTTAAGATTAAGGGATCAAAGTCTGGGGGGAGGGAAGAAAGAATGAAATAGGAAATTGGTGATGCAAAACAAGGAAAAATACACTGAATCTCAAAGGAAGCACTCATGAACCACTGAAATACAGAAAATGCCTATGAACTATTGAGATACAAAAAACCACCCCTGAACCATTAAAATTCAGAAAGGACCCATGAGCTGTTGCAGCTCCTGAGCTACCCAGTCCAAGACCTTGGCCCTTGCCCTTGATCCACACGCTCATTTCTATGTAGCATGAGAGGGCAATGCACAAATGCAGGGAAAACTGGTGCAAAATTGCTTAACTCCAGGGCTGGGGTTGTGGCTCAGTGGTAGAGCACTTGCCTAGCATGTGTGAGGCACTGGGTTTGATTCTCAGCACCACATATAAATAAATAAAATAAAGGTCCCTCAACAACTAAAAAAAATTTTTTTTTAAAATTGCTTAACTCTGCCCTGACTCCACCTCTAGTCTTGTCCCTAGAAACTATCCCTTGGTAAATATTTAACACTCTGCACCAACAGGTTGCTGCTTCTCATTCTCCATAGCTCACATTCTCTCTTGAATGTGCCTCTGCTTTCCTAAGAAAACCACTGTCCCTGTAATCCCAGCACTTAGGGAGGCTGAGACAGGAAAATTGTGAGTTCAAAGCCAACCTCAGCAATGGCGAGATGCTAAGCAACTCAGCGAGATCCTGTCTCTACATAAAACACAAAATAGGGCTGAGGATGTGGCTCAGTGGTCAAGTGCCCCGAGTTCAACCTCTAGTACTAAAAAAAAAAAAAAAAAAAAAACAAAAAAACACTATCTATGCCTCTGAGGGAGAATGATAAAGATGACTCCATAGTTTCTATAAATATTAAAAGTAGAACAAGGGAATATTATGAACAAATTTATGTAAATAAATTAGAGAACTTATATGAAACAAGCTAATTTCTTGTAATACACAAACTATCAAAGTAACTAGACAAGAAGAGGTGACAAAAAGGACCCAAATTGTAAAGTACAAGTCTCTTTACTTGCAAATAACTGCTCATATGCAGAAAACTGACTGCAATCGAAAAAGGTAAATTTAGGGCTGGGGTGGTAGCTCAGTGGCAGAGTGCTTGCCTACCATGCGTGAGGCACTGGGTTCAATTCTCAGCACCACATATAAATAATAAAATAAAGATCCATCAACAACTAAAAAAATATTTTTAAAAAAAGGTAAATTTAGGAAAGTCGCAGACTAAATCACTCATGTATGAAAACGATTTGACCTCTCCACAACTAGTAATGAGCAGTTGAAATAAATTTTAAAATACAATTTACAATATCATCTAAAGTATTAATACCTGTGGATAAATCAGACAAATGACATACAAGACCTTTATGCTGAAAATAAGCCATTACTGAGAGAAACTAAAGGAAAATCAACATAAAGAGTTTGATATAGTTCAAATGACAACTCTTCCCAAATTGATTCAGAGGTTTAATACATTCCCTTTCAAATTCCCAGCAGGATTTTTTGTAGAAATTGACAAACCAGCTGGGTACAGTGGCGCATGCCTGTAATCCCAGTGGTTTGGGAGATTGAAGCAGTAGAATTGTGAGTTCAATGTCAGCCTCAGGGAATTAGCAAAACCCCTTCTCTAAGTAAAAAGGGCTGGAGATTTGGCTCAGTGGTTGAGCACACATGGGTTCAAGTCCTGGTACAAAAAAAAAGCCAGCCTCACCCTCAACAACTTAGCAAGGCCCTATACAACTCGGCAAGGCCCTGTCTCCAAATAAAATATTAAAAACAGCTGGGGATATGTAGTTGAGCACTCCTGGGTTCAATCCCCAGTACCAAAAAAAAAAAAAAGAAAAGAAAAGAAAGAAAGAAATTGAAAAGATGAGTCTAAAATTCACATGGAAATGCAAATGACCTAGAATAGGCAAAACACTTTTGATAAAAGAACACATTTGGAGAGCTAACATCACCTTTTCTAATACTTATTATAAAGCTCCTTATTTTAATACTTATTATAAAACTATGGTATAATCACAACAATGTAGTACTAGAGTAAAAACAGATATATTAGTGGAACAGAATAGAGAATCTAGAAATATACCAACACAAATATAGGAAACTGATTTTTATTTTTATGCAAGTACAAAGGTGATTCACTGAAAAAGGAAAAACCTTTTCAATAAATGGTTCTGCAACTACTGGTCATGCATATGCATATGCATAAAAAAAAAAGAACTTGGATTCAGACCTTGCACCAAATATAAAATTAACTCAAAATGGATTATAGACTTAGATATAAAAAGTGAAACTATAAAAGTCCTTTAAGAATATTCTAAAGCAAAAAATTTATAACTTTGGTTTAGGCAATGATTCCTTAGATAACACCACCAAAAGAAAAATCCATTAAAACAGATTGCTAAGTTGAACTTTGAAAACTAAAATGTTTTCTCTTTGAAAGGTAAGACAATGATGGGCTGGAAATGTGACTCAGTGGGAGAGCTCTTGCCTGATGTGGGTTCCATCCTCAGCAGCGCTTGTGCTTGTGTGCACATGCATACTGCATGCGCATGCGCCTGTCCGCACATATGCACATGCACACACAGTTAAAAGGGAAATAGGGGCTGGGGTTATGGAGCAGTGGTAGCGTGCTCGCCTAGCACGCGGGAGGCACTGGGTTCGATCCTCAGCACCACATAAAAATAAAGATATTGTGTCCACCTACAACTAAAAAATAAATATTTAAAAAAAAAAAATAAAAGGGAAATAAAAGAAAAAAGATAAGACAATTTATAGACTGGGAGAAAATATTTGCAAAGCATATATCTGATAAAATACTTGTATTCAGAATATATGTTACTCTAAATATCCAATGAGAAAACAAACCTAATCAATGTAAAACGGACAAAAGATTTAAACAGGCACTACCGGAAAGAAAACATACAGATGGCACAAAGGCATATGAAAAGAAATTCAACATGATTGGTCATTAGGTAAATGCAAGTTAAGACTACAATATAGTACTACGACACACCACCTAGAATGACTTAAATTAATAAAGAATGGTGATAACAAATGTTGTTGAGGTTATCAATGAAGTAGAACACTTACATTGTTGATGGAAATATAAATGATATATGTGATTTTTTTTTGTTACTGGAGATTGAACTCAGGGGCACTCGACCACTGAGCCGCATCCCCAGCCCTATTTTGTGTTTATGTAGAGACAGGGTCTCACTGAGTTGCGTAGCACCTCGCTGTTGCTGAGGCTGGCGTTGAACTCACGATTCTCCTTCCTCAGCCTCCCAAGCTGCTGCAATTACAGGCGCGCGCCACTGCGCCTAGGTATATGTGATTTTTAAAAAAATGTTTATGTAACTTTGTAAAATAGACCAACGGTTTCTTTAAGGGTAGCACGTGGATTTTCATTTCCGCTTCCGGTAGGGACTTATTGCAGTACATTCTTTAAGCTAAGCAGTCGCCATGGAGCTGTATGGAAACTGTGTTGGGCCTGACGGACAGCAAAAGCAGTTGAGGGTATTCTACGATACCTCAGATGACAATGACCCCATTCAAAACCTGTTGTCTGATGTGGCCCAGATGAAACAAGCAGTAACCGAATTCTTGGCCCCCCTGATTCAGCAGGAAGTACAGGATCCGATGTCGGAGGCTCCAGAGGAGACGTTGGAGGAGGCGTTGGACGAGGTGTTGGATGAAGCACTGGACGAGGCATTGGACGACGCGGTAGACGTGGTGGTGGACGAGGCTTTGGACGGTGAGCTTGGAGACAGGAGGGTACGGTGGGGCATCCACGGAATATTTAATTGGGAGCCCATGTGAGTGGTAGAATGGCAGAAAGTGAAACTTGGGAACAGAAGAATAGCATATAAAAATTGTTACTGCTCCGCATAATGGTGTGCACCTGCAATCGCAGCAACTCCACTCTGAGGCAGGACAATCACAAATTTAAAGCCAGTCTCAGCAACTTAGTGACACCCTGACGCTTAGTAAAAAGAGCTGGGGATGTGGCTCAGTGGTTGAGCACAATTGAGTTCAATTCCTGGTACAAAAAAAAGCCAGCCTCAATCTCAGCAATTTAGCAAGGCCCTAAGCAACTTAGCAAGAACCTGTCTCAAAAATTAAAAAAAAAAAAAACTGGGGATGTGGCTCAGTGGTTAAGTGCCTCTGGGTTCAATTCCTGGTACAAAAAAAAAAAAAAAAGTTGGTACTGACTGCCCTATTTATCTGGGCTTTTTCCACCCAAGTGTCTTCACGACTTTCATTTATATCACAAAAATTGTGCCGAATACCTACTACTCCATGCCAAGCAATGGGCTGAGGTCTGGGGAAAGAATGAAGTGAATATGACTCAGTTCCTTCCCTTGTGGAACACAGACACTTTATTAAAGAGTAAAAAACTGCTGCGTATGGTGGTGGTGCCTGCAATCCTAGTGACTCAGGAAGCTTAGGCAGGAGGATAGCAAGTTCAAGGCAACTTACTGAGGACCTAAGCAAGTTAGGAGAACCCTGTCTCAAAGTAATAAAAAGGGCTAGGGATGCAGCTCTATGATAAAGTGCCCCTGGTTTCAATCCCCAGTACCACCCCCAAAAAAGAATAAAAAAGTGGGGCTGGGATTGTAGCTCAGCGGTAGAGCGCTTGCCTCGCATGCGTGAGGCCCTGGGTTCGATCCTCAGCACCACGTATAAATAAATAAATAAATAAAATAAATAAATGTCTATTGACAACTAAAAAATATTAAAAAAAAATTAAAAAAAAAAAAAAGAATAAAAAAGTGTCACTTTGCCCCTCTGTAACTATCCCAAGCTGAGAGAACCCAGGAAGGCTTCTTTAGAGAGGGCATGACTTTTGAGCGTGGTGTTGAAAAAGCAAAAGGAGTTTTTTACCAGGTGTGAAATTACAAACACATTTGAAAGTACAATCTATCACATTAGGACAGATTCCAAAGATTGAGACGGACTTTAACATATCTTAATCCCCAGGGACTCTTCCTATATCCCAGTTTTGTAGGTGCTAGTTTGAAAGTAGAACAATAAAGATTTACTTCTCTTAATTTAAAAAAAATCTTGCCGGGCTCGGTGGCTCATGCTTGTAATCCCAGCACTTAGGGAGGCTGAAACAGGAGAATCATGAGTTCAAAGCCAGCCTCAGCAATGGCGAGGCACTAAGCAACTCAGTGAAACCCTGTCTCTACATAAAAAAAAACATAAAATAGGGCTGGGGATGTGGCTCAGTGGTCGAGTGCCCCTGAGTTCAATCCCTGGTACCAAAAAAAAAAATCTTAAATGAGAATATAGAAACAAGTTGGTGCATTTTTGACTGCCCTGAGCTAAACACAAAATAAAACAAAAACCCCCAAGAACTAGATAGATACTGGAGTCAGTACTTACTATTCTGGAGAGGAGCTTGAACTATTTCCATCTGGTTTCCCTCTTGGGCTATAATTAAAAAGAACAATAACAAGTGTTCTGCAGGATGTGAAGAATTGGGAACCTTGTACCTTGTTGGTAGAAATGTAAAATGGTGCACCCACCTGGAACAGTTTGGCAGTTCCTTAAAAATTTGACATAAAGCTACCATATGAACCAGAATCACTGTTAATTCTCCCAAGAGAACTGAAAAACATGTTTACCTGAAAATGTGTACACGAATGTTTGTGGTAGCATTATTCATAATAGCTCAAAATGTAAACAATTCAAGTGTCACTCAACTGATTAATGCATAAGCAAAAAGTGGTATGTCCACACAATGGAATATTAGCAATAAAAGGAATAAAGTATTGACACATGCTACAATAGGAATGGATCTTGAAAACAGTGAGTCAGATATAAAAGGCCACATATTGTATGATTCCACATATATGAAATGTCCAGAATAAGCAAATCCATAGAGAAAATAGATTATTAGTTGCAAGAGCTGAAGGGAATAGTAAATGACTGCTAAGGAGTATGGAATTTCTCCGGGGTTAATGAAAGTATTCCAGAATTAGTGATGGTGGTTGCACAAGCCAGTGAATATATGAAAACTACTGAAATATACACTTTAAGAGTTTATGGTGAGTGAATTATATCTTCAGAAAAGAAAGTGATAGAAAGGAAAAGTTTTAAATATTAAAATTCTTGAACTCTTTTAAATCTAAAATATGCATGGTTTTATTAATCCCTAAAGTGAAATTGTCTCATTATAATCATTTAGCTATCTTTCTTTCAGCTAATGAACATAATTTTATTCAACAAATGTTTTATTTTAGAAGATGAAGAAAATTATGAAGATTTTGAAGATGATGATGATGATGATGATTTCTTTGACAGCAGCACTGACTCAGATGAACCACCTGCGAAAATCCCAAAACTATCACCTTAGCCATAGCCTTTATGAAATGTAAAAGCTTGCTACTGTATCCTGATCATATACACTGAAAAGGAAGGTTCATACCCCAATTTGGGAAAGCATTTATTTTGTTCCCCTGAGAAAAGTTCATCAGGGAGAAAATTTGTTTGTTCCTAGCAAAGAAAGATACAATAAAAGTTTAAGAATGAAATCTGTCTTCTTGAGTAAGAAAATGAATCTAGATGGGGCCTATTACAAATCCTTGTCAATGGAATGGTAGTGGAAGGGGGGTGTATAACAGGACAATCTAAGAAGCCCACATGTCTTCTCCACTTGCCTAAGATGCATGTGGCCTAGGTTCTGTCCCCAGCACTGCCCAAAACAGAGGGCTGCATACTATGATTCTATTTGTATAACATTCTCAAAATAACAAAATTAAGTTGGGCATGGTGGCACACACCTGTAATCCTACTACTTAGGGAGGCTGAGACAGGAGAATTGCGAGTTCAAAGGCAGCCTCAACAACAGTGAGGCCCTGTCTCTACATAAAACACAAAATAGGGCTGGGGATATGGTTCAGTGGTCAAGTACCCCCGAGTTCAATCTCCAGTATCAAAAAAAAAAATTATAGGGATGAAGCACATATAAGTGGCTACCAGGGATTAGGTATAGAAATGGGAGGAAGTGGAAATAAAATGGCACCATGAGGGCAACGGAACAATTCTCTTGATTATGGTGGTGGTGGTGGTTGTATAAATCTAAAATGTGGGAAAATGCCATCTGATGACACAGACATACATAAATGTTATGCACAGGTGAACTCTAATGAAGATCTGTAGTTGTGCCAATTATCTGGTTTTGATGATGCTTATATAGTAATGGAAGATGTCATTAGTGGGGAAAGCTGGTGATCATGGACTCCATCTGTGTTTTTCAAATTAATGTATCATTTCAAAATATAAAGTTAAAAATACTCAATTCAGTTACTAGAAAACTTTTTAAGTATGTTTGGAACAACTTCAATAGGAGAATCTACATTTCCAGCTAAATTTATAAAATTTAGTTGAAATTTAAATGCAGATCAAGTATTTCTGGTGAAAATTCATCATCCAAATTGAGATATGCTGTAAGTGTAAAATACACGCCTTATTTCAAAGACCCTATACAACAGTGTAGAACTATCTAATGATTTTTATAGTGATTATATATTGAAAGTATATCAGATATATTGGATTAAACACAAAATGCTATTAAATTCTCTGATTCCCTTTTAAAAATTATTTTTATGTGGTGCTAAGGATCAAACCCAGTACCTCACATGCTAGGCAAGCACTCTGCTGCTGAGCTATAGCCCCAGCCCTCTCTGGTTCCTTTTTACTTGTTTAATGTGGCTACTAAAAAAGTAAAAATTAGTATGTTATGCACATTATATTTCTATTACACAATGCTGTTCCAAAGGTAAAAACTGCAGGAAATAACTATCACCCCTGAGCTGGGTAGGGGGAGGGGAAGAGGTGGTTAAGTGTTTGAACTGGGGGGGAGGGGCTCTGTAAAGCTAATCCTCATACTTCTGAAAAGGTGGCACCACCTGCCAGCTGGTGCTGAAAGCCATGAACTTGGAGGAGGTTCCCTGTGATACTGGAAGCAGGACTTCTGAGGAACGGTGACAGACTGTTGGTGTTTCTCGAGTGGAGGGTGATGAGGCTAGTTCTTCCAAGTAAGGAAAAACTACAGACTGGATCAGCTGGTGCTATAGGAAGGAATTGCTGTTTTCAGAGTGGAGAAGCAAGGTGATGCTCACAGGAACCACAAGCACATAAGAGACCCATGGTCAGCAAATGGGAAGGAGAAAGTATCTCCTCCTGCTTTGTAATCTCCCTCTAATACCCCCTTTTGGGCGAACCTAAGGGAGCCATCAGACAAATCAGAAATGTGTCAGGCAGTATCTTGTGGCTAGTATCACCAAGCATGATATAGAAGAATAGGTTTAGAACTGAGGCAATAACTAGCAAAATACAACTGTGGCAAAGATGATTAGTTATCCCTCAAATACTGCCTTTTTATCATGCTGTATTGTGACTTCCAAGTGACTGCAGATAGGAACTACCCTTTCTTAGTTTTTTTGTTTTTTTTTTTTTGGTATTGGAGATTGAACTCAGGGGCACTCGACCACTGAGCCACATCCTCAGCCCTATTTTGTGTTTTATGTAGAGACAGGGTCTCACTGAGTTGCTTAGCGCCTCGCCGGTTGTTGAGGCTGGCTTTGAACTCGCGATTCTCCTGTCTCAGCCTCCCTGAGTGCTAGGATTACAGGCGTGCGCCACCGTGCCCGGCTCCATAACAACATTTCATCAATGATAGACTGCATATATGATGGTGGTCCCATAAAATTTAAAATGAAATTGAAAAATCCCTACCACCTAGAAATATCATAGCCATTATAGCATTGCCAACTGTATAAAAAGTACAGCACATGCAATCACGTACAATGCATAATACTTGATAATGATAATAAAGACTATGTTACTGGCTTCTGTGTTTACTATACTTTTTGGGGGTGGTACTGGGGATTGAACTCAGGCACACTAGGCCACTGAGCCACATCCCCAGCCCTATTTTGTGTTTTATGTAGAGACAGGGTCTCACTGAGTTGCTTAGCACCTCACCATTGCTGAGGCTGGCTTTGAACTCGTGATTCTCCTGTCTTAGCCTCCCTAAGTGCTGGGATTACAGGCTTGCGCCACCACGTCCGGCTTCTTAGTTCTTTTTGAATTTAGATGAGGCCTATTACAAGTCTTTGTCAATAGAATGGTGGCAGAAGAGGTGTGTATAACAGGCCAATCTAAGACCACATGTCTTCTCCGTTTTTTTAAAAAAATATTTTTTAATTGTAGATGGACACAATATTTTATTTATTTGTATGTGGTGCTGAGGATCGAACCCAATGCCTCACACATGCGAGGCAAATGCTCTACCACTGAGCCACAATCCCACCTCTTCTCCACTTTTAATCTTCTCACATCTATTGACTGGCTGTCAGCATCCAGGATGACAACCTCGATGTTACCATCCTAGCGTTACCTTAATGAATACATAATTCTCTAGACGCTGATTTTTGGTCCCTAGATAGAAGGGGCATAGTTGCCATGAGATTTCCAAGGAGTTTTTCAAATCTACCAGCTGGGAGTTCATAGATGCTTATCAAAACTCTACTCCCAAATACATACCCCTTTCATATAAGAATAAATGTCCCTTTTACCTTTGAACCTCCATATTACTTAGCTGAGAAAATGTATACTCTGAAGAGTTTTAGGGAATTTATTCATGTACTCTAAATTGCAGAGTACTTAGCATTGATAATGCTTCTAGTATAATATTGTAATTAGGTTATAAATGTACACTATTAAAGTTGTTAAGACAATGTGTAATTTTATTTAAAATACACTGAGTGGGGAGGATAAATGGGAATGGATTCTAGCACCTCCCTTCATCAGAACAAAAGTGTTTTGTCTTTAAAATGATCCAGTGTTTTGTTTTAAAAATGGTCCAATGTGAGCTGGGCACGGTGGTGCACACCTGTAATCCCAGCACTTTGGGAGGCTGAGAAAGGAGAATCGCGAGTTCAAAGCCAGCCTCAGCAACGGCGAGGTGCTAAGCAACTCAGTGAGACCCTGTCTCTGCATAAAACACAAAATAGGGCTGGGGATGTGGCTCCGTGGTCCAGTACCCCTGAGTTCAATCCCTGGTTACCCCCGCCCCCCGCAAATGATCCGGTGTGGAATTATTTAACAAACAGCCATCTTCAGACTCTTATTAAAGTTATATGTTAACATACAAATTTGAAATTCCACCAGCTTCTTCATTCAAAAAGGTGTAAAAGGTGAGATTTTGCTAAGAGAATGGCCTTTAGGCACCAATTTTACATATAACTATATTCAAGATTCTCTCAAATATGGGGCTAGATTCAAGAAGATGTAGGAAGGAAGTTTTTTTTTCTCAGTTAGTCAAAGAGGAAAGTTACTTTAAAATCTCCTATCCTTTATAAGAGGAAGCCTGAAACCTCTAACAAAGTCTTAAGTTTTATTTAAAGTCCTTTTTTAGATTGTTTAATCTAAACTTGTTTAAATTTTTGGCCTTTCAATTTTGAAAAACCATGGAGAAACTGGTCAAATATGTTTTTAAAAAGGTTCTCAGCAACTTCTCATGAAGATCATGTTGAGTGTTGGCTAAAGAGGCCAAAGAAAGTAGAAGGAAGAGCAGTAGCAGTGTCTCAGTGGAGTGGCTAGAGGTCTTCAGGGACTTCAGAATCCAAATATCCCAAACGGAGGGATATTTGGAATAGCTAAGAGGTCTTAGAGTAGAATGTGGTTGCTTCTTTTTATCTTTCTCTCCCTCCTCATCAAATATCTCTGGTAACTGAGAAGGGTGGTGACTGACAGAGATACTAGGAAGAGGACTGGTGTGCTTTTGATGACCAAGTATAAGTACCAGGAGGACTTCTACCCAGTTATTAGGTGTGAGAGAGCAGCATGCTTGCCTTGCAAGTGTGCAATTCATTGTCTCTATGGCTCTTCCGCCCTCCTTCCCTCAACTCTCTCTCTAGGGAAATAAGCCCTCTTATACAAACCTGAAGTCCCTCAGCAGTGATCTTACAAACTGCACTTCTTTGACATGTTCACTTTTCACTTGCTTTCTCCTGAGACTTCATCACAAGAAATATTTATTACTTGTTTGCCTATGACATTACCTCTTTTTTCAGTTATCAACTCCCACTTCCCTCTTCCAAGTCAGGCTCAAAGGAATGGTATCTAGTTCATAGAACATAATCAAAATTTACAAGGTTTTACCAAAGTACACAAAATAAATTTATTTTTATTAGAATACTGTATTTGTAGAAGTAGAAAGTTTTACAGTAAAATGAAAAGGTTTACCTACTGGATGGGCTATCAAGTCATTCAGAGATCAATGTGGATTAAGGGACACAGAGAGATTAAACTCGTTTATCTGAGATCAACTGTCAACTTCCAAAATATTCCCCTCAGTAGCTTTCCAATATCCTTGAGTTTACCAGTAGAGTCACTCATAAAGGGACTTCCAAAGAAATACAAATAGGTTTCTAGGGTCTTGGTGCAAAACAGTGAAGTCATTAACATTTAGCTTTGGCAAGGTCCCTGATCAATAAATGGGGAGGAATTAAAGCTCTCTGAGCTTTGGTTTCTTTGTTTGTTAAAAAAATATATCTTTTCTCTTCCCTGTACTTGACACCCATTTCCTGGGGTCTCTGAACCACTGGCATTATTATCCAATAATATAAAAAACCAACAAGGCCAATGGTAGTCTCTCTTCCCATAGCATCTACATTTTAATAATAGTATCTCAGTAACATATCTGATGGACATTTGTAAGACTTCATCAAATCCTTCAACCAGCTGTGTAGGAGCCTGAACAAATATCTTACTGATGAGGAAATGGTCTGGGAAAGACCTGCCCACCATTATAGAACAAGTCAGTGGTAGAATCAGGATTAGAAAGCATTTCTCTCCCTCCTAGCCAGTACTCTTTGCTAGAGGTAAACATTTTCTACCTCCGTGTTTCTGGACCCTTCTTGGTTTGTTTCTGACTATTTGGACAGAAAAAGAGAGGGCAGCCTCAGCCTTTCCCTGACCATAAAACCAACCCTGGTTTATTATGTGCACTGTGTTCTTTGGCCCACATCTAGCCCCCTCTTCCTCAATTATGGAAAACCTACCAATCCACAGTCTGGCTGGAGACCTTCTCCAATCAGCCTTGTCTGACCAAACACATAACTATATTCATCATTTCCTCATATCAACTTCCCTCAGCCTCTGGGAATCCAAAATCTTCACCTAGTAGGACTTGTTTATAGTGTATATGTAGAGAGGTTATACACTAGTTTTTAGGAAAAAAGAAAAGTGACAACATAAACTATCAGAAGTTTAATAAAACTGCTGTATTTTAGGCCATGATGGGGATTATTACATGTTCAGTTCAATTTCTTCCATGTTCTTTTACCACCTAAAATTCTGAGTAGCGATCACTAGTGGTAATAGGGTCAACCTATAGGCCCTGTGTCACAAGTGGCACAATTAATAATTACTCAGAGGTGGATTATCTTTAAATGCAAGTGTATATTCAATCATAACAATCATCAAATATAATTAATTAATGCAAAAAGTGTTGGGTGTGCTGGAGCACCCCAACTAGCATTCAATGTGCACTAATTAAACACTATCAGCAAGTCACACTATCCTAAATACTACGAGGAATTCGTCCAATGCTAGGGCAACCACAAGCCCCAAAATACCTCCGATGCCACACAACTTCTCTTAGCCAAAGAGCAGGCATCCTTGTCTGGTGGTTCTCTTCAGCTGACGGCTGGACGTCAAGGAATGGTGGAGTTGATCCAGGGACAGACAGCAAATTGGCCAGTCTCACTGATGTCCTTGGAGCAAAGCCCCCAATGTGGCAGGACAAGCCATTTAAAGGCAGTTCCAAGTTGGTGGTGTGAGCTGGTGATTGGTTACACCTAGTGAAAGTCAATGTCCATTGAGTATGTCCAGTGAGAGAGTATAATTGCAACTGGGCCTTTCCTTGTGCATGTGCATAGAGCTGTGCTCCCTATCAATTGTAGCCAGTCATTGCTAAGCAGGCCTATGGTTAGGTGCCCCTTTCAGCCCCTTATCGATTGCAAGCAGGTATGACTAAGCAAGTCAATGGCTGCTGTTCTTTACAGCCAGCAACTTAGTGAGTCCTCAGCATGTCCAGGCATGTCTATGGCATATGCTCCTTACACCCTGCAAGTTCCTTGAGTAAGAGAATATCAATAGCAACTCAACTACCTCTTAAATGAAGGAAGTTCAGATATCATAGAAAGATTTACCAGTTGAACACAAAGGTGTGCATGGGTATGCATGTATCAGTATAGTACAATGACTTCAATTCTTTAGGCTAAATACTGAGGAGTGGTATAGCCAGGTCAGATGCTGGTTCCATTCCTAATCTTTTGAGGAACCTTCTTATGAATGATATTTTTTTTGGTACTGGAGATTGAACTCAGGGGCACTCGACCACTGAGCCACATCCCCAGCCCTATTTTGTGTTTTATGTAGAGACAGGGTCTCACTGAGTTGCTTAGCACCCCGCCGTTGGTGAGGCTGGCTTTGAACTCATGATTCTCCTGTCTCAGCCTCCCTAAGTGCTGGGATTACAGGCTTGCGCCACCGCGCTGGCTATGAATGAAATTTGCAGAAAGAATGTGATTCTATATAACTTACAACTAGAGAATTGATATGTTTTCCTCTGTCTATGTACAATGAATCAAATTGCACTCTGTTATCATGTAAGCCTAAATAGAACAAATAAATAAATTAAATATGAAAAAAAAGAATCAAAGCCTTCAGCCACACTAGGAAGGAAATTTGCATAGAAATTTCAGAACCAAAATGGTCAGTGATCTGATTAGAATAGATAGCCCCAATCTGATGAGAATGGATGGCCCCAGGGGGTTATGAAGCCTTTGTTTTGACAAAAGGAAACAATGGGAATGGGGCTCTCATTTTGAAGGATGTTGAGATAACTTAGGATAAGAAGATTCACCTCAAAGTAATCAATTATTTCATCTAAGCTTGTGTTAAAATTGATGGCTGTAAGAACCAGGGTGAAATGCTTGTTAGTTGCATGGCTGGAGATTTATAGGACTATCTAATCTCTAAGGGTAAAACTCATATAGGTGCCCTAGCAGAGTAAAGCAGCACATCCTGCTTAATTTCACCACAATGTCATCATTTTTAAAATCAAACATACTAAGATATAATTAGATATATCTATCATCCTAAATATTTCCATAATAGTTCAGTTCAACAAATAGGTTTTGAATGTTTTGTAGGCACCATACTTGTTGCTAGAGATGCAAAGATACCAACTTGTTGTAATTGTCAATCATTACCAAGAATTTCTTACACTCTGAGTTGCTTTAGATATATCACCTCATTTAATTCCTTCCAGTGAGGTATTCTTAGCACCACTTCACATGAAAAAAAACACACAAGTCATAGAAAGGCTAAGTAATAGGCCTAAGATCACACAGCAGAGATGAGCCATAACCCCAGGACTACCCAATTTCGAATTCTATGATCTTAACCACCATTCTATATTGCCTCTCTATACCATATACCATATTGCTTTAAGAATCTCATAGTAGAACAGTATACATATACACAAAAAGATATTTTCAAATTATTAATCTGAATGCTAAGATAGAGGCATACCTAACGTGCTTTGCGAGGAAGGACACTTGGAAAACAGCACAGCATATGTATTGAGAACCTATGATGAATCCCACCCTTCCTCCATGCATCTTCTCCCTCCCTTGTTTCCTTCTCAGGTTCGTACTTCCTTAGAACACTGGCTTTTCCTCTTCTTTTCACGGGGTCTCAAATTATCCTGAAGCAGCCCAGCACTTTGCTTCTCCTGCTCCTGAGAAGTCCCAAGATCCTGCAGTGCTGACTCCAACTGCCTTCTTATGTCTAGACTTGGAGTTGTTTTCAGGATATCTGCATAAGCAAGCCCTTGTTACTGCTACTGATTTCTACCTACACCCTGCTTTGTCCTCGCCTCACCACCTTGGGCACAATGCATAAAGGATGGAAAAAGTATGCCGGTCAGAAGTCTTTGAGTGAAGCATCAATGGATGAATATTTAGGCAGCTTAGGACTGTTTCGAAAGCTGACTGCCAAAGATGCCTCTTGCCACTTTTGGGCTATTTCAGAGCAGGTAAAAGGAAAAGAAATATATGTTGCTGGGCTGGGGTTGTGGCTCAGTGGTAGAGTGCTTGCCTTGCATGTGTGAGGTACTGGGTTCGATCCTCAGCACCACATAAAATAAATAAATAAAAATATTTAAAAAATATGTGTTGCCTTATACTGAGTTTAAGTTTTTGAGATGTGACATGGTCCTGTAGATAGACCTGTAGCCTACTAAAAGAAACAAAAACATATTTTCTGTTTCTTAATGAAAATATTCAGGTGGTCTGCTCCTTATTAGTGCAAGACAGTGCAGAAGTGTGTATCTTTGCTCATTAGTCCATATATAATATCACTGTACCTTTGCTACGTTTTTGTTTTTTAAATGCCCATTTATAATGTAGGAGGGATAACATAATGGGTTAAAGAAAACTTTGAATGTATCTTAATTATTCCTAAGCAGCCCCTGCTTCCTCTAAGTTTTATGCATAAGAAAAAAATTACATTTAAGGGGTAGAAAAGGGAAGGGGGCATGAAAGATCATCTTTCCCAGTTTCACTAAAGATTAAAATATATTTTAGGCAGGCTCAGTGGCGCATGCTAATCCCAGTGGTTTGGGAGGCTAAGACGAGGATCGTGAGTTCAAAGCCAGGCTCAGCAAAAGCAAGGTGCTAAGCAACTCAGTGAGACCCTGTCTCTACATAAAACACAAAATAGGGCTGGGGATGTGGCTCAGTGGTTGAGTGCCTTGAGTTCAATCCCCAGTACCAAAAAAAAAAAAGTTTTTTAGATAATGAGGACTGAATTTCCCTATTTTCTACATACATCTTGAATAAGGGAAACTTATTTGTCCAGTCCATATTCTTAATTTAGAACCTTCTGTTTTGGATGACTTTTAGCAGTAAACTGGTCTTTCTCTTTTTATTTAGTTGTTTTGCAGCCAGGTCCATCATTTGCAAGTGAGGAAGGCTTGTGTTACATATATGAAGGAAAATCAACAAAGTTTTGAATCTATATAAGTAGAATACATACCCTGGGGGAGAATTGTTGATAATGTATTCAGCAGGTGGATAAAATAATTCTGAGTACTTACATACAAAAATTAAATCATGGGGCTGGGGTTATGGCACATTGGTAGCGTGCTCACCTAGCATGCGTGAGGCACTGGGTTTGATCCTCAGCACCACATAAAAATAAAATAAAGATATTCTGTCCACCTACAACTAAAAAATAAATAAATTTTTAAAAAATTAAATCATGCAATCTCCTTTTGTTTCAATAGCAAATATGTAATTCCTGGCTGGCTTTCCACAATCTATCATGTTACCTCCTCCCAGAATTAAGGTAGTTTTGTATTCTAAAAATAAAGAAAAAACTATTTTTTTCTATTCTTATTTTTTTGTTTTTTTCTCCTCCCATTCCCAAAACTCCCAAACCTTAAAAAGTTAAAACTTGACTACTGTCTCATGTTATCCATACTACTGTTTTTTGAGTAATTAATAATTTATAAAAGGTTTATCTCTTAATATTATTAAATTCATATTTTAATATGCACAATAATCTTCAGCCCACCAATATGAAGTGTCTTGTAAAACTTAAGTGTAAGGAAATTTGTTTTAAATTATTTTTCATGTGACATTATAGCAATTGGAGTTCTGCCACTAAACATTGATTTTTTTTTTTTTAATTTTTTTTTTTTTTTTTTAGTTGTTGATAGATACAATGTCTTTATTTTATTGCTTTGTATGTGGTGCCGAGAATCGAACCCAGGGCCTCACGTATGCGAGGCAAGCGCTCTACCGCTGAGCTACAATCCCAGCCCTAAACATTGATTTTAAGTGAAAGTTTTAGAGGACATCTTTGTATACATTGAAGTATTTGAATTTTTGTTAAGGAAACTAGAAGTCTTATCAAGATCTGATTTGAAGTGTGCCCTTGTGGCTTTTTATTTATCTTCTATCTCTTTGGTACTATACATTTTTCTTCTGACTATTACATTATGGGTATTTGCCTGCCTGCTGTTTGAGGTTTACACTTAATTTTCTCAACAGGTTTTCAGTAAAGTTTAAAATACTGTAAAGGCTTTTCTTAAAGTTGTTACCTTGAAGTAGATTGTAGTCTCCACACCAGGAAATGATTGTTCTTGACATTCAAATGGAAGACCATGGTGTAAAGCAGTGCATGAAGTATTTTTATACATTTACATCACCTGGGGGTCTTGTCAAACTACAGACTCCAATTCATTAGGTCTAAGCTGAAGCCTGAGATTTCCTCATTTTTGAGAAACTCCCAAGTGATGCTTGTTCTTGGTTCCTAGACCACATTTTGAGCAATGGGGATGTGTGCAAAAATTTAAAACTACCAAGGTGAATCTCAACGTTATTATACTGAGAGAAGCCATATCCTTCCCCAAGAAAAGTTTATACAAATATAGTTGTCTTTATTTAAAAAATTAGATAGACTGGGATTGTGGCTTAGTGGTAGAGCACTTGCCTAGCACACGTGACACACTGGGTTCGATCCTCAGTACCACATAAATAAATAAATAAATAAATAAATGTAAAAAAATTAGATAAAATACTAACCAATCTATAAAGGCAGTAAACCAGATCAGTGGTTGCAGATGAGTTATATAGGAGCATAGGGAAACTTGTAGAGAATGATAGATATTCATTATTTCAGTTGTGATGATGGTTTCATGGATGCATACAAAAGTCAAAATTTGATTGTACTATTTAAATTGTGTGGGCTGTTTTTGTATGTCAAGTATACCTCAGAACTTTAAAAAATAAAATGAAGGGAAAAAAAGAACCTATGAGCCAGACGTGGTGGTACATACCTGTAATCCCAGTAGCTTGGGAGGCTGAGGCAAGAGGATTGCAATTCAAAGCCAGCCTCAGCAACTTAGCGAGTCCCTAAGCAACTCAGAGAGACCCTATCTCTAAATAAAAAGAATGGCTGTGGATGTGTTTCACTAGTTAAGTGCCTCTGGGTTCTATATATATGGATCAGGGGAAGACTGCTTGAGCCCATGAATTTGAGACTACCCTGGGCAACATAGCAAGACTGCCTCCTTTAGAACAAAGAGAATGTGGATATAGACTCCAAAGCCAAATGGCCCCGGTTCTAAGTATGAATTTGCCACTTAAAAATTACGTAAATGTTGTGCAAGTTAAACCTCCATGTGCCTCAGCTTCCTCATCTGTAAAGTGGGATAATAGAGATTAATTCATAGAGTTGTTGTGATGATTAGATGTGCTTAGAATAGGACCTGGCACAAAAAAAGCACTATACCAGTGTTAAATAAATAAGCTTAACTCTGAGAGAGTTACAGGAAAGGCATTTTGTAAAAGCTGATGTCTGAGTTGAGTCATAGAAGATGAGTAAGAGTGAGCCAGGAGAAGAAAGGTAGGAAAGGTACCTCAGGCAGGGGTAGAGCATGGGCCTAAAGAGCTATACAGCAACATCATCAGTGGAAGTAACTACAAGCAGATTGGTAATTTTCAACTAGAGTATAAAATGCTAAGAAGGAGGTAATAAGGGCCAGATCTGGGAAGGTCTGTATGCTGTTTGAAGGAGTTGAATTTTATTTTGTAGGGAACCATGGAAGAGAAGGGTTTATGCAGGGAGCAATGTGGACATGCATACGTGGAGGGTAATTGTGTTATATGGTATGCAACTTATTTTTAAAATAGTGCAGTGTGAGATACATGCACACATATACATATATGTGTACATGCAGATATATATATACGCAAGGGATAGTTAATCTCTGAAGTACCCCCAAGAGGGAACACACTGTAGCAGCACATAGTTCACATCTAAAAGATTTCAATTGTAAGTCCACACTCCAGAAGCAGCTACTGGAAAGCTTCAACCAATCTACCTAAATCCACAAAGACAGGGATTTCTCATTAGCATAAAGAGGACTTCTATTGGTGAAATAAATGGTGTTCTACTTATGTCTGCCTTCACATGAATGAGGCCTAAGAAACCTTTAGTGGCATGGTCTAGGAATTCTAAGGTTCCACATCAGGATAGTTAATGAAAGAGTGATTCTGTTGCCTAATCTGACTAGCACTTAGTTAAACTACTACTACTAGGGATCTGCTGTACATGCTTCAAGTGAACCTTCCTGCACGGGACTTAATGGAGCTTATGAAGACAGGTTGTGAGATTATGTCTAACTGCTAAAAAAAAAAAGCGTGATTGGCAGAATTGGGTTGAAGTTCTGTTTTCATTAGAATATACCACCTGGTAGGGAGATGGTGGGCGATGAACACTTTAATCTAGTTACCTCTAGTCATTAGAGACCATTGATATTCACTGAAAAGTACTTGACCTATCAATAATTACTTTAAATATAAATAATTAAACTTCCTAATCAAAAGGCATAGAGTGGCTAAATGGATTTTAAAAAGACGCAGTGATGGGCTGGGGTTGTGGCTCAGTGGTAGAGCACTTGCCTCTCACATGTGAGGCACTGGGTTCGATTCTCAGCACCACATAAAATAAATAAATGTATTGTGTTCATCTACAACTAAAAAATATTTTTAAAATAGATGCAGTGAGGGGCTGGGATTGTAGCTCAGCGGTAGAGTGCTTGCCTCGCATGCGTGAGGCCCTGGGTTTGATCCTCAGCACCACATACAAAGCAATAAAATAAAGACATTATGTCCATCTACAGCTAAAAAAATATTTAAAAAAAAAATAGATGCAGTGAGGGGCTGGGGTTGTGGCTCAGTGGTAGAGCGCTTGCCTAGCACATGTGAGGCACTGGGTTCGATTCTCAGCACTGCATATAAACAAATAAAGTCTATTGACAACTAAAATATATTAAAAAAGATGCAGTGATATACTGTCTATAAGACTGACTTTGGATACAAAGACACACATGGGCTGAAAGTGAAGCAATAGAAAAGAATATTTCATGAAATGGTAGCCAAAAGAGAGCAGGGGTAACTGTACTTCACTCAGATAAAATAGACTTTAAGTCAAAAATTATCATTAAAGACAAAGGTCATATGTAATGATCAAAGGGTTAATCCAACAGGAAGATTTAACTATTGTAAATATATATGCACCCAATATCAGAGCACCAAAATACATAAAACAAATATTGACAGATCTGAAGTGAGAAATTGACAGTAATAAAATAACAAGACTTCAACACTGTCGCTTTGATAAGGGGGGGGAGGCCATGTGGCTTCTCAGCGAGTTGGAGTCCCAGAGAGAGAAGCCACGTGGCCTTTTCCTCCCCCCTCTTATCAAAGCGACACAACACCCCACTTTCAATAAAGGATGCAATATCCAGGCTGAAAATCAATAAGGAAACAGCTAACTTGAATGATACTATAAACCAGATGGGCCTCATAGATACATACAGATTTTCCCAATCCCACAGCAGCAGAATGTGCATTCTTCAAGCATACATGGAACATTTTCTAGGACAGATCACATGTTAGGTCATAAAACAGGCTCTAACAAAATTAAGAGAATTGGAATCATACCAAGTATCTTCTCAGATCACAATGGAAAGAGACTAGAAATCAGTAATAGAGAGATAAAAGGAAAATTTTCCACAAAAATGTGGAAAAAGCACACGGTTGAATAACCATGGGGTAAAAGAAGAAATCAAAATGGAATCTCAAAAGAATACCTTAAGATAAATGAAAATGAAAATGCAACTTAACAAAATTTATGGAATGCAGCAAAATCAGCACTAAGAGAGAAGTTTATAGAGATAAATACTTACATTAAAAAAAGAATAAAATATCAAAAAACCTAACTTTAGAACTCAAGGAACTATAAAAACAACAAACTCAATCCCAAGTTAGAAAAAGGAAAAAATAAAGATTAGAGCTGAAATAAAGCTGAATAAATATTATTTCTAAGGGTACAGAAAAATCATCAACAAAACCAAGGGAAGTTTTTAAAAGATAAACCAAATAAATAAACCCTTAGCTAGACTAAGAAAAAAAAAGAATTGAGATTCCATTTTGATTTCTTCTTTTATCCCATTTAACAAAAATCAGAAATAAATAACAGATGACACAGAAATAAAAACATCATAAGGCACTATGTTGTGAACAACTACACACTCTTTCAAAAAGATGAAGAGGAAACACCCCCAAACTCATTTTATAAGGCCAGCATCATCCTAATTTCAAGGCCAGATAAAGACAACACAAGCAAACTACAGAGCAATATTTCCTGAAGTACAAAGATACAAAAACCCTCAATAAAATGCTAGGAAACCATATTCAACAGCTCTTTAAAATGATCAGACACTTCTACAAAGTGGGATTTATCCTTGGGGTGCAGGGATGGTTCAACATAGGAAAATCAATCAAGGTGTCACATATCATGTTAACAGAATGAAAGACACAAACTACAAACTATGTGGTTATCTCAATATATACATAAAAGGCATTTGGCAAAATTCAATATCCTTTAATGATTAAAAATAAACATCTCAACAAAATAGGTATAGAAGCAACTTACCTCAAAGCAATACAGGCCATATGTGAAAAAACCCATCTCTAACATCATAACCAATGGGGGGTGTCACAAGTGGCACTATTAATAATTACTTGGAGGCAGATTGTCTTTAAATGCAAGCATATATTCGATCACATCAATCACCAAATATAAACAATTAATGCAAAAAAGTGTTGGGTGTGCTGGAGCACCCCAACTAGCATTCAATGCACACTAATTAAACACTATAAGCAAATCACACTATCCTAGGGCAACTAAAAACTACAAGCAATCCTAGGGCAACCATGAGCAACAGAATACCTCCAATGCCACACGAGTTCTCTTAGCCAAAGAGCAGACTTTGTCTTTATTTGGTGGTTCTCTTCAGCCGACAGCTAGATGTCAGGGAATGGTGGAGTTAATCCAGGGATGAACAGCACGGAAACCAGTCTCACTGATGTCCTTGGAGCAAAAGCCCAAAATGTGGCAGGACAAGCAGTTTAAATGCAGTTCCAAGTTGGTGGTGTGAGCTGGTGATTGGTTACACCCAATGAAAGTCAATGTCTATTGGTTACATCCAGTGAGATGATGTAATTGCAACTGGGCATATTCTTTGTGCATGTGCATGGAGCTGTGCTCCCTATCAATTGTAACCAGTCATTGCTAAGCAGGCCTATGGTTAGGTGCCCCTTACTGCCCCTTAACAATTGCAAGCAGGCATGACTAAGCAAGTCAATGGCTGCTGTTCCTTATGGCCAGCAACTTACTGAGTCCCCGGGATGTCTAGGTATGTCTATGGCATATGCTCCTTACAGAGGGAAACTGAAAGATCTGGACTGAATGAGGCAAGAATGCCCACTCTTCCCAATGCTAATTAACATCCACATTTTTTTTGGTACCTGGGATTGAACTGAGGGGTACTCAACCACTGAGCCACATCCCCAGCCCTATTTTGTGTTTTATGTAGAGACAGGGTCTCACTGAGTTGCTTAGTGCCTCGCCGTTGCTGAGGCTGGCTTTGAACTCGTGATTCTCCTGTCTCAGCCTCCCAAAGTGCTGGGATTAGAGGCTTGCGCCACCGTGCCCAGCCACAAAAAAATTTGAAATTGGTCTTAGTGATGATATTTTCAATGTGACACCAAAAGCATAGGTAACAAAAGAAAATACAGAGAAGAGGAACTAGATCAAACTAAAATCTTTATACACAACAAAGGGAACAATCAACAAAATGAAAAGCCAATTTAAGGAATTGGAGAAAATATTTGCAAAAATATATCAAAGAAGATCCAAAATTAAGATCCAAAATATGAAAAGGAACACATACAACTCAGCATCAATACAAATAACCTAATTAAAAAGTGAACAGAGTTCAAAGCCAGCCTCAGCAACAGTGAGGTGCTAAGCAACCTCAGTGAGACCCTGTCTCTACATAAAACACAAAATGGGGCTGGGGATGTGGCTCAGTGGTCAAGTACCCCTGAGTTCAATCCCTGGTACAAAAAGAAAAATGAACAAAGGACCTAAATGAACACTCCTACAGAGAAGAAATTCAAATAGTAACAGGTATGTGACAAGGTCCTTAATATCTCTAATCATCAGATATATGTAAATCAAAGCCATAATGAGATTTCACCATACACTTGTTAGGACAGCTATTATCAAAAAGCCTGAAGGTAACAAGTGTTGATGAAGATATGGAGAAAGGGGAACTCTCATACACTATTGGTAGGAATATAAATTGATGCAATCATTATGGAAAATAGTATAGAGGTTCCTCAAAAAAAACACTAAAAATAGAACCACCATATGATTCAGCAATCCAATTTCTGGGCATATATCCAAAGAAATTGAAATCAAGATTGCAAAGATATATCTGCACTCCCCTGAACATTCCAGCATTATTCATGATAGCTAAGATATAAAAGCAACCTAAATGTCCTTTGATTGATGAATGGATAAAAATAAGATGCATACACACAGTGCAATAATATTCAGAACATGGCAGGAGCTGAAGAACATACTTAGTGAAATAAGCAAGACACAGAAAGAGAAAAGCTATATGGTCTCGTTTATATGCAGAATCTAAAATAGTCAAATTCATAGAAGCAAAAAGTAGAATGGAAATTGCCAGGGACTGCAAGGAGGAAGAAATAAGGTATTATTGGTCAAAAGGTACAAAGTTTCAGTTATGCAAGAAGAATATGTTCTGGAAATATACAACACAGTGTCAACAATTAACAATACTATACTTAATGCTTATAATTTGATAAAAGGATAGATCTTAAAATTAAATTTCAACATACTCAGTAACTGTATGGAGGTAAAATACATGTTAATTATCTTGATTTTAGTGATCATTTCACAATGTATATCAAAACATCAAGGTGTGTACCTTAAACAGATGACATTTTATATGTCAATGATATCTTGATAAAACTGCTTAAAAACAAAATTAAAATGTAAGATGTGCAACAACAAAATATAGATCATAAAGATCTAAACTAGGACTGTGACAGTAAGGAGAAAAGAGAATGAAGTCAAGAAATATTTAACAGGTAAACCGGGCAGGGTGGCACACGCCTGTAATCCCAGCACTTTGGGAGGCCAAGACAGGAGAATTGCGAGTTCAAAGCCAGCCTCAGCAACAGTGAGGCGCTAAGCAACTCAGTGAGACCCTGTCTCTACATAAAATACAAAATAGGGCTGGGGATGTGGCTCAGTGGTTGAGTACCTGAGTTCAATCCTTGATATCAAAAAAGAAAGAAAAAAAAAGAAATATTTACCAGGTAAAATCAGGAAGTCTTAGTGATCTGTTAAGAGGGTAAGATCCAAGCCAGTTTGTGATAGCTTCCATATTTCCTGTTTGGGTAACTAAATAGATATTGTTAACACTCACTAAGGTAGGGAACTGTAGAGAGCCGTCTGTGAGCTGTGTGTGGACCACCACGCAAGAGTCCCACACAGCACAGGAGTTAGGGATGACCTGCTGTAGGCGTGGAGCCCCTCTGAGATGGGTGTGACCTGCCAAGATGCCAAGTAACCTGCCAACTGCAAGACTCCACTTTCTTCCTACCTTGGGAAAGAATGTTCGATGGGTGGTCTTTGAAGTCCCCTGATATAAATAAAGCACACACAGGGTTTATTTTGCCATTTTGCCAGTTGCCAGAAGAATCATCTGGCTGTGGGCCCATCCTGCCCCTGCGTTTTGAAACTGCATTCTGTGTTGTGGTTTTTTTTGCCATTTCATTTCTTTTAGTCAGTCTTTTACTGGTCAGGGAATCTCATCCTTACTGTCCATGTGGGACATGGATGACAGGGAACATTATAATAACCCAACAAAAAGGATGTTTGGGGGATGGGGTAGGGGAAAGTATTTTAATTATGTTTTGGATACACTGAGTTTAACCTTAGACCCAGCAAATATTTGGATGAAAGTAGCCTGAAGCTCAAGGCCAAGATCAGGACTATACATATAGGTGAGAAGTAATCAACATACAGGAGCTAGAAAATACTTAGAGTGGATGAATCCTCAGCTACCATAATATAGAGTCAGGAGATGATGTTCAAAAAGTGTATACCTCTAATGAGTAATCACAGAACTATCACATGATTCACAGCATTGTTCACAATAGCCAAGGTGGGGAAACAAGGCTGTCCTAAGGTTGACCACTTCTAAATACATACCCAAAAGAAGTAAAATCCAGAGCTTTTATTTGTATACACACACTTGTGTTCACAGAAGCATGTTCATAATAGCCAAAAGGTTGGAACAACCCAAATGTCCCTCCACAGATGAATGGATAAATGAAATGTGGTATATACATAAAATCGAATATTATTCAGCATTAAAAAGAAAGGAAATTCTAAAACATGGTGCAACATAGATAAACTGAATATATGCTAAATGAAATAAGCCAGATAAAAAAGGGCAAATATATGAGTCCATTTCTATCATGTACCCAGAAAATTTAATTGCAGGGCTGGGGTTATGATTCAGTGGTAGAGCACTTGCCTAGCATGTGTGAGGTACTGGGTTCGATTCTCAACACTGCATATAAATAAATGAATAAAATAAAGGTCCTTCAACATCTAAAAAATATATTAACAAAAAGTTAAATGTACCTAGACATGGTGGCACATGGTATAATCCCAGCACTTGGGTAGCTGAGAAAGGAGAATCGTGAGTTCAAAGCCAGCCTCAGCAATGGTGAGGCACTTAGAAACTCAGTGAGACCCTGTCTCTACAGTGCCTCCTATTCACTCTGTCACTCACACACCCAAAATGGTAGCTTCAGCCTCTGAGTCTATGTGACCTACCAGCCTGGATTCCTACTGCCAGGTTTTATTGCATTTTGGGGAGACAGAATAGGTCAGGCATCCACCTCTGGTTAGATATTTATTCCTAGTCCAGCAGGCCGTGTCCTGTGCTTTACCACTTCTTCATGAGAGATTACAGGTTGGGAAGTACTCCGATAAAAGAGATTTAACCCCACAATAGCTAATGCCTAATAAGATCCTTGAGGAATAGTGAAAGGAATAGAAGAATCAGGAGAGAGGGGTTTAATAAAAAACAGGGGAGAGAGAGTTTCAAGCAGGGGAATGGTTTAACACTGCTGAATCCTGCAAAGGACTGAAAATAAAGTCTAAAAGATGCCCATTGGGTATGGCACTGGGGTGAATGAAAAGGAAGGAAGAAGAACATCACATATAGGAATTCTTTCAAGAGGCTTGGCTCTTGAAAGAACCATAATTGCTGAGGAGGAGACCAGGGAAAAACTTTCTTTGCTTCTAGTGAAACAACACAGATGTTTGGTTGAGGGTACAAATGTAGTAGAAAGTATAATGGCAAAGCAGAGAATTATTTTTTTTGGTCCCAGGGATTGAACTCAGGGGCACTCGACCACTGAGCCACATCCCCAGCCCTATTTTGTGTTTTATGTAGAGACAGGGTCTCACTGAGTTGCTTAGCGCCTCGCCATTGCTGAGGCTGGCTTTGAACTCGCGATTCTCCTGTCTCAGCCTCTCTAAGTGCTGGGATTACAGACGTGTGCCACTACGCCCGGTGCAGAGAATTTAAAGATAAGTGAAATGGTTGGTGTTGAACTGGATAAGAGACATGTTATCTTCCAAGAGAGGCAGAAAATCATAAAAAATGCAGTGATAACTTTTGAACTCAGAGTTGGTCTTATATTTGCCATCAGACCAACCCTGAATATAGAGCTACTCTTTTTTAAATACACACACACACACACACACACACATTTTAGTTGTAGATGAACACAGTACCTTTATTTTATTTATTTGTATGTGGTGCTAAGGATCAAACCCAGTGTCTCACACATGCTAGGCAAGCATCCTACCACTGAGCTACAGCCTCAGCCCTTACAGCTACTCTTAACAGAAGAAAAGAAGGCCAGAGACAGAAGCTAGGAAAATGCCAACATTCAACAATGAAAGCAATAATCAACTCCTGATCTGATCATTCAGGATGAATGTTTAGTTTGGGTCTACCTTTTCCTATCATTTGTATGGCTCTGGATCTATTCCCCTTAACACCTAATTGGCTACATGCCCCAGGAATGCCAACTAATAATCTTTATAGATCATAATTAGGAAGGAAAGTATGTAGCAATAGTCATATATCATACTGTGGAAAACAAACAGGAATGGGAATCATGAAATCTGCTGCCTTCTCTCTTTGGGTTTCTGTTTCTCCATATAAGAAAGTAAAGGGGGGCTGGGATTGTAGCTCAGTGGTAGAGCGCTTGCCTCGCATGTGCGAGGCCCTGGGTTCGATCCTCAGCACCAAATACAAAGCAATAAAATAAAGACATTGTGTCCATCTACAACTAAAAAATATATATATATAAAAAAAGAAAGTGAAGGGACTGGCTTTGTCATTTCTCCTTTGGTTGGAACAGCGTATGATTATTTGACTTCTCATTTATCTCTACTTTTCATGTAACTGTATCTGCCCTACTAGACAAATGATTAGAAGCTGATCATATTCTTTTTTTAAAAATAATTTTAGTTCTAGGTAGACACAATACCTTTATTTTATTTTTATGTGGTGCTGAGGATCAAACCCAGTGCCTCACACATGCGAGGCAAGTGTTCCACTACTGAGCCCAGCTCCAGCCCCATATTCTTTTGAAGCTCATGAGAAGAGGAGAAAACCCCCAAATCTGGATAATTTCAAAATATGGTCAAGTAAAAGGAAGTGAGAGTCACAGGGGGAAATATGATTGATCTCTTGCTTCTTCTATCAGTATTCAACTGCACAATAGTAATGATAAGTCCTCTTGAGTTCAAATCAATAGCTCAAAAGGGGAAAACTCAAATCACCTTCTTTTCCTGATCAATTAATGATTTATTCCCCAACTCTGTTAACTTTTGAGGAGACAGTGAAATTGTTCTCTCTATATAACTTCCCTTATTGTTGACATAAGCATTAAGAATATTTTAAGGGGCTGGGGTTGTGGCTCAGTGTGAGAGCACTTGTGTAGCATATGTGAGGCACTGGTTTCTATTCTCAGCACTGCATATAAATAAATAAATAAATATAGAGATTCATATATATATTAGTTGTGGAATGAATTTATATTTTATTTATATATTTATATATAATATTCTTATATATATTTATGTAAAAGAAAGGTGTGTAAATACTGTCTCAACTCATCATTCTTCTTGTCAAATCTTTAAAGCTTCACTGGGTAGAAATTAGATTAGGGACAGTGCAAGCTTCCCACCTTCTTCCATATTGCTAGCTAGGAACAATTTACCAGTCCAGTACCTCCATTCTTCACTTCTATTCTGAAGGTTAAAAATGCTTCTGGATAGGGATTATGAATCAAATCATGTTGTCTTTTCTATGAAAAAATGATAAAACTGATCTATGAATAAACCATGTTCAGCTCTATCTCCAGGGTTGAGGATGGGATTATTCTGAATCGTTTATACCTTCTCACCCCTTGTGATCAAACAGCTTTTATTCATATAACCAGTAATAGAGTTAAAAGCAGTAACCAAGTAATTAACTAGTTCCTTTATATCAGAACCAGGACCATGAAGTTCACATGCCCGATAACCCAATTAATTACTCTAACTAAATTGACCATTGACATCTGGTCTACCACCTAGGCAATGTATAGACATATGCTGAGTCTCAAAGCTTCACTACTGAACACCACAGACAGAAGCTCCAGCTCAGAGAATTGGTTAAGTTCTAGGTTTCTACTTCAACCTGTGAAGCTGATTCAGTCCCCTGAGTAGGGTACCAGGGACATCACACTGCCTTCTGCTTCATATACTAGGGCAGGTAGAGGCAGGCCACAATTTTGGAAACTGGGGATTGCTCAGCTGCCAGCTTTTTCAGCAGATGGTATCACCACCATGAGATAATTAGTGTGCAGCCCCACAGCAGGGCTGGGTACAGAGAAAGAGCAACTGAAATGGAAAATTAGATCAACAAAAATGGAGAGAAGGTTGCTGCCCCGTTGAAAATGTACATGCCTCAACATGAAAGGGTCCTAAATGCAGGAGCTCTAAATATACATTTCTTTCCCACTCTCATTTGCATCTCAAAAATGTCTTACCAGATTTCTAGGTGTATTTTACTGCTGCTCTTTCTCAAAGAGCACTTCTCTTCTGAGTATTCATTTGAAAAGGTTTGGAACATCTTAGTTCTCAGTTCTTCTGCTTCCTGGGCCACACCTAAGCACATTTGCCTGGTATACAGGTGTCATGGCCAGAACCCTTCAGGAAGGAGACTGCCTGCCTCAATATTTCTGCTGTCAATCTGTTGCTTTGCTTATTTATTTATTTATTTATTTATTTATTTATTTTTAAATGTTTATTTTTTAGTTGTAGATGACAGAATATCTTTATTTTATTTTTACGTGGTGCTGAGGATCGAACCCAGTGCCTTATGCGTGCTAGGCGAGCACGTTACCACTGCGCCATAATCCCAGCCCCTTGCTTTGCTTATTTAACCAAGGGCTGCTGTCATTATGTGGTTTGAGTCTGTTAAGAACCAACGTGATAAATTGTGCTTTTGATTATTCCTTTGTTGTTTTAAACATCCTTTTGATGTACTAAGAGTCACTTGTATATAAATAAAACAAGGAGCCATCTGTTTTATAAGCCATTAGATTAAAGAAGTGTCAATTCAAGCACAATTTACTTATTTACTAACAGTTGAGCACTGGCTAATCGACAGAAATTTAGCTGCATTACTGGACCTATACCCCTTATTTCACTAGTTATGAGTGTCTATGTGGGGTGGAAGAAGGTTGTTTTTTTTTTTGGTGCTGGAGATTGAACTCAGGGGCACTTGACCACTGAGCCACATCCCCAGCCCTATTTTTTGTTTTATGTAGAGACAGGGTCTCACTGAGTTGCTTAGTGCCTCGACGTTGCTGAGGCCGGCTTTGAACTTGCGATTCTCCTGTCTCAGCCTCCCTAAGTGCTGGGATTACAGGCTTGCGCCACCGCGCCCGGCTAGAAGGTTGTAATATAACATCAGTGAATAAAAATAAGGCCCTGGTTAACCCTTGTCAGAGAGGAAGTTCACTTCCTGGATGCAGCATTCAAGGATTATTCTATTGTCCTCAGTTCTGGGAAAAATCCTGCCAAGGATTTGAATCCCTTCCCTTAAAGAAACTGGCAGTTGAGGTCCTTTTACAAGTAGGCCTTCAAGGGTGGCTTATCTTTGGGGAGAAAAGTGAAAAGCTATAGACACAAAAGGAGGGGAAACTAAAAAAAGATAATATCTTTCTTGCAAAATCAGAGGGTATCCTTATCCCTTATTTTGGCTAAGTACACTGTGTTAAGTCCACTGAAGATTTCACATTTCTTCTCATGAGGCGAATGCAGAACGTACAACATGGCCACCACCAGGGCCATAGGGCTGACAAAGCCCCAAGCAGCCCTCATGTACAAAGGAACAGCCAACCAGATGCTGATACGTAAGCAGTAATGGCGCCTCCTACCAAATCAGTGGACTTTTCCTGACTTATCCCTGAAGGACTTTGACCTTAGCAGGATCCCCTGACCAATCCCAGAGAACACAGGACTCTAGATCACCTCCTCTTCCTACCTCAGGCCCTTCTCTTCCTGCCGTAAGCCTTCCTTTTCTGAACCGGGCCCTTTAAATTTTCTGTACTGCGGAACACGTGTGCGATTCTCTTGGACCTGCTCTGTTGGACTGAGGAGTTCGCCCGGGAGCATACATCCCAATAAAGTCTGACCCAGCAGTTTTAATCTGCCTCCTTTTGGTCATCTGGCTTTACACATTGGATTCATAAACATTCTTTTTACTGAGTTGAGTTTCAAGGCTTGGATTCAGTGTTTGTTCAGTAGGTAGATAAGACAAATACAAACAAGGCATCCAGCTATCCAACTCAATAGTGGGGCCCACCATGGCATGATCTAGGCTTATTTATGAAATAGGCAAAGTTTGTTCTAGTATGCCTCAAGGCCTCCTTTGGCACTTTCCTCCCCTTCTATCCAACTTCCCTGGGTCCTAGTTCCTCTGGCTGACACCTGACTAGGCCTCTTCCCTGTCTCAACTCTTCATTTCAGCCAAGGTTCCCATTCCTTATTGGGGGAGCAACACTCCAGACCTTTCCTACACTTCAAATAAAAGAGTATCATTTGGACTGGAGTTGTAGTGTGCTTTCCTGGCATGCATGAGGCATTGAGTTTGATTCTCAGCACCACATAAAAAATAAGTAAAATAAAGGTCCATTTACAATTAAAAAAAACTTTTTTAAAAAGGCATTGTTCTAATTCCTCAGGGCCCAGCCTCCTAATGGGGTAGCCTCAAGTGATACATGTGCATTTGTTAGAGAGATGCTCTGAAATTCCTTAGGCCAAAAGTGTCCATTCTAATGGTGGAAAGTTCAGCCATGATTAAACTTTAGCAAGAGACATTTTTTGAGGTATTCAGAAGGGCAGTTTAAGAACTTCAAACCTTACTTCCCAAAGGCGTACCCGTTCCTTTATGTGAGAGTGGCTCTAGAAACACAGAGACTCCTAACAAGAATCGTATGTATGTACTGAAATTTGGTACTGGCTGCTGTCCTGGTAGGTTTCCTAATTGATCAGAATATTGATCTGAGGATAGTTCAAGCAGTTGGAGAGGTGGCTTTCTGGTTTTAGAACTCTATAATGCTGGGGCTGGGGTTGTGGCTCAGTGGTAGTGTGCTTGCCTGGCACTTTTGAGGCACTGGGTTTGATCCTCAGTACCACATAAAAATAAATAAATAAAACTTTAAAAAAGAACTCTATAATGCTTGTTTGGAAATTACAGTCTACTGCTTGCCTTTACCTTCTTTTCAACAGAGGAAGAGATTAAGAACTGGATTTAAAACATGTAAATAAATGTCAGTTGCTTTACAAAATGAGAAGAAATGTGCTTGAAGGAACTATTGATAGATGCAACAATGTGATGAATAAGTAAAATAAAGGTCCATTGACAAGTAACAAAATACTTTTTAAAATAGGTATTGTTCTAATCCCTCAGGGGCTAGCTTCCTAATGGGGTCTTTTACTGAGTGAAAGAAGCTGGAGTGATTGACCTATTATATGAAAAAGACAAACCTATAGTGATGGAGAACACATCAGTGGTTGCCAGGTGGAGGAATGGTGTAACTACAAAGGGACAGTACAAAGAAGTCTGGGGGGTAGAGGAACTACTCTGCATCCCCATTGTAGTACTGATTTTGCAAATCTATACATGTGTTAAAATTCATAGAACTGTATCCTGCTACAGCCAATTTTTCTATATAATTTGAAAGTTAAAATTCTAAAAAAGAAAAAATGCACTTTCCCCAGTTCTCTGCAAAATCAAGTATAGTGATAAGTTCAAAATGTTCTAGGTCTGAAGAACAGACATGAAAAGGTGATGAAAATTCTCTAAGCTCTTCCTAAAGTAGGAGTCAAATTGAAGAAGAAGGTAGAGCATATGTCTGGAGGTCTTGCCTTAGCAATGGAATGGGGTGTGGGGTGTGTAGCCAATCATCTAGAGTCTCTACTTTCCTCCTAGTTTCTCTTGTGGTCAGAGCCAGCTGACTGACTGATAAGTATTAGGAGTGACAGCTTTTCACTACTCTGAGTTATCAGGCCCATGAAGGCCTAATATCTTGCCCTCACGAACAATAAGCAAGCCTATGATTCCTGTTTTAGAAAGGCTGGGATGAGCTGGGCATGGTGACACACCTCTGTAATCCCAGTGACTGGGGAGGCTGAGGCAGGAGAATCACAAGTTCAAAACCATCCTCAGCAATTTAGCGAGGCTCTAAACAATTTAGCATCCCTGTCTCAAAATAAAATATAGAAAGGGCTGGGTATGCGGTTCAGTGGTTAAGTGCCCCTGGGTTCAAGCCTAAGTATCAAAAAAAAAAAAAAAGGCTGGGGTGGAGATGGATTAAGACAACCTATTTTAATTTCCACCTGCTGCTCTCTACTCTGAAGATTTGTATAGCGAATGCCTGTTTTTTTCATTGAAGTGGTTTTCAATTGACTTTTTAAAATTTTTTTTAGTTGTAGATGGACACAATATCTTTATTTATTTATTTTTATGTGGTGCTGAGAATCGAACCCAGAGGCGCATGCATGCGAGGTAAGCGCTCTACCACTGCGCCACAGTCCCAGCCCCTTCAGTTGACTTTTATTACTGAGAATTTATAGAAGATGAACAATATTTCTTTGTAATATCAGAGGCTTTCTAAGGTGCTGCATCATTGGGGCATCATTGGTTTTTAGTCCAGTAGTCAAATGGCCAATTACTTTCACACCTACACAATAAGTCAGATTCCTTAATCCTGTTTCTAGCAAAACGTTCGAGCCCCAAATTTTCGTCTTTATCCTTTTTCAATTTAACTTTTTATTTTGAGATAACATAAGATTCACATGTAATTGTAAGAAATAATACATGAACCCTGTACCCAGTTTCATTCAATGATAACGTTTTATAAAACCATACTATAATATTACAACCAGGATATTGCTACAATCCATCCACATTTTTTTGGTACCTGGGATTGAACTCAGGGGTACTCAACCACTGAGCCACATCCCCAGCCCTATTTTGTGTTTTATGTAGAGACAGGGTCTCACTGAGTTGCTTAGCGCTTCGCCCTTGCTGAGGCTGGCTTTGAACTCGCGATTCTCCTGTCTCAGCCTCCCTAAGTGCTGGGATTACATCCATTTTTTTTATTTGTAATAATTTGTGTTTATGTGCCTGTTTATTTAGCTCTTTGCAAATTTATCACATGTGAAGGTTCATTTATCCACAAACAATAGAGAACTGTCCTATCACAAGAATCCTTCCTGCTACCCTTTGTAATCATGCCCAATTTCTCATCTGTCCCATTGCCTAACCTCTAGAACCCATAAATCTGTCCCCTATCTCCATTTTTTTCATTCTAAGAATCTTATATAAATAATCATACAGTATGTATTCTTTTAAGATTGACTTTTTTCATGCAGCAAAATTCCTAGAAGATTTATTCACATATTTCATGAACAAATACTCCATTTCTTTTTATTGCTGAGTAGCATTTTCTGGCATGGATGTATTAGAGTTCATTTAACCATTAATCTATTGAAGAACACCAGCAATGTATGTGTGATCCAGTTTCTCTGTTTCCTTCCTGGCATTTGGTACTGCTACTATTTTTTTTTCAGTCATTTTAATAGGTATGTAGTGATATCTCATTGTGGATTTGATTTGAATTTCCCTGATGGCTAATGATGTTAAAATCTTTTCATGTGTTGTTTCCCATGTGTATATCCTCTTTGGTGAAATGTCTGTTCATCTCTTTTTGCCCATTTTCTAATTGGATTGTTTGAGCCTTAAGATTTCTTTATATGTTCTAGATATGAGTCCTTTATCAGATACATGGGATGCAAATATTTTATTACAGTATGCAGCTTGTCTTTTCATCATCTTAATAAGACCATACATAGAGCAAAACTTCTTTTAGTTTTGATGAAGTCCAATTTAGTGAATTTTTTCCTTTTGTGGGTCTTGCTTTTGGTATCAAACCTAAGAACACTTTGCTGGGCCCTAGATCATGAAAATTTTCCCCTATGTTTTATTTTCTTAAAAATTGGATAGTTTCATGCTTTACATTTAAGTCTGATTCATTTTAAGTTAATTTTGTATAAGGTGGACAGTTGAAGTTAACTTTTTGGGTTTTTTTTTTTTTGCCTTTGGATGTCCATTGTGCCCACCCCTATTTGTTGAAAAGATTACCTTCCTCCATGAACTGCTTTTACACCACTGTATGGGTTTATTTCTAGGTTCTTTATTCTTTTCCCTTGATATATGTGTCTTCCCAACACCATTACCACACTCTTCATTGCTGTAGCTATATAGTAAGCCTTCACATAGGAAAGAATGATTCCCCCTAATTTATTCTTTTTCAAAGTTGTTTAACTACTCTAGGTGCTTTCTTTTCCATATACATTTTGTAATAAGTTCATCTGTGAATATAAAAATCCATGCTGTGGTTTTGATAGGGATTTCATTAATCTATAGATCAATCTGGGGAGAGTTGACAGTTTTACTATGTTGAGTTTTCCCATCCATGAACACAGTTAAGTGTCTCCAATTATTGAGGTCCTGATTTTTTTCATCAGTGCTTTGTAATTTTCCATATATAGATCCTGTGCAAATTTTCTTAAATTTATGCCTAAGTATTTAATTTCCTTTGGAGCAATTAGGAATGATAGCATGGGATTTTTTTTTTTACATTTCTGTAGTGTTCATATATAAAATGTGACTGACTTTTGGGTATTGATCACACAGCCTTATTGAGTTCAATTATTAGTTCTAAGCAATATTTTAAAAGATTCCTTGGGATTTTATGTAAATGATCAAGTCTTATTCAAACAGAGCCAGTATTAACTTGGTCTTTTCCAATCTATATACCATTTCTTTTTCTTGCCTTGTGCTAGAACTTTCTTTTTCTTACTTTGGTTAATGTATGAAGCCTCCATGCACGTGCACATGTGTGTTGTTGAGAAGAAAATCTTGCAGAGAGCAGCCCTGAAATAATTGTTTTACCATGGGCAAAGTGACAGGACACTCAGTTAGCTATGGGTTTGTCTTCCTATAATACACTCCTGCACCATTGTATTCCCAGAATCATATTTTGAGGAGTCAGAACAATCAAATTTTGGTATTTCTACAAAGGTTGGAGGCAGATAATAAGATTTTAAGATATTCTCCTCCCTTTATATAAAACCTTTGGATACCAGTGTATTATATATTCTGTGCAGTACTGGTCCTTAAAGAAAATAAAATGCTACTGGAGAAACTGCCTGTGGCAGGCTGAATGACAGTCCCCAAAGATGCCTATATCCTAATCCCTTGGATCAGTGAATTTCTTACCTTGTATGGTAAAATATGTTTATACTACCCAAACATTGTAGGCACTAGATACATGTGATTAGTGAGCATCTGATATGTGGCTGCTACAACTGGGAAACTGAGTGTTTATCTTCATTTACTCAATTTATATTTAAATTTAGAAAGCTGAATGTACCTCTTGGTTATTTTATTTTTTTTAAATATTTTTTTAGTTGTGGATGGACACAATGTCTTTATTTTATTGCTTTGTATGTGGTGCTGAGGATCGAACCCAGGGCCTCACGTATGCGAGGCAAGCGCTCTACCGCTTAGCCACAGCCACAGCCCCAGCCCCCTCTTGGTTATTTTATTGGGCAAAGAAGTTCTCAACCATTAAAAAGAGTATGGTAAAGTGAATACAAATGCATTCCTTAAATTCTTCAATGCTAGAGAACTAGCTTGTCAAAAACAGTCTATGTGAAGTGAAAGTAAAGTACTGCCAGCACTTTTCTGGAAATTAGATTGCTCATAACCTCTACCATAATATAACCACAAAGCTAAAAGAGAAAAAAGTGTCTAAGAGCATATAAAATTTCTATCATAAAACTTACAAGCTTTACTTCACAGGAGATGTATGGAGACAGTCCTTGGTCAAACAACTGCATATTAGAAGAACCAAAAATACATTGATCTCAGCCTCTGACACCAAAAAGAATAAAGCTAAAAATTGAAGGAGATAAAATCTCTTCAAAAGCACAGCAATCTGGGACCCACTTAATAGGGAAAGACATATTCCTACATGCCTCAGAGGTCCAGAGTAGAAGCAGATGGTCATAATGGTCATATTAAGTCACAAGGCAAAGTCATATTATGTTCTGCATCATCTGTTTAAATAGGAAAAGCAGTGAATAATGCAATCTTTTAAAAAAAACTCAACAGGGCTGGGATTGTAGCTCAGTGGTAGAGCACTTGCCTCACATGCGTGAGGCCCTGGGTTCGATCCTCAGCACCACATACAAAGCAATAAAATACATTGTGTCCATCTACAACTAAAAAAAAATTTTTTAAAAACTCAACAGAGAACATAACAAAACATGAAACTATCTTTCCACTTTAAATTAAAACCTCCTTTTGGCTGGGTGCATTGGCACACACCTGTAATCCCAGGGGCTCAGGAGGCTGAGGTAGGAGGACCACAAGTTCAAAGCCAGCCTCAGGAACTTGGACAAGACCCTTAGCAACTTAGCAAGACCCTGTCTCAAAATAAAAAATAAAAAGGCCTGGGATTGTGGCTCAGTGGTGAAGCCTGGGTTCAATCTCTGGTACCAGAAAACAAAACAAAACAAAATCCGTCTTCTTTTAGAGTTCCAGGCTCCAAGGTATACCATTCGCTCCAGTTCCTGTCATTGTCACTTACACACTATGATTGATAGGCACCAAGTATGATTACTCATGTCAAGTACTCTCTCACCTTTATAAGCAACACCCTTCTCTAACTTATCCTTTTGCTTTACCTTCCACACAACTTCCAGATCTGGAGCAATTCAATCATCCACCTCTGCTATTTCTATTTCCAGCTGTTGTGTGCTGGCAGAGGAACTAATACAATGGTAGAGTCAGGAACATCTTGAAAAGTATAGTATCTCTGGAATATTATGTCATAGTTAAATATGCAAGACTTTTGTATGTGCGTATATTAAAAAATTTGAAGCACAATAAATTTAAAAAACCAAGTGATACTACACACCCTAGTATGGCTATAATAAAAAACACAGACATTAACAAACAATGAGAAAGTGAAGAAATTGAAACCATCATATAAGAATATGAAATGATTCAGACACTTTGAAAACAGGCTGGTAATTCCTCTAAATGTTAACCAAAAAGCTACCATATGACCTCAAAATTCCAATCCTAAGAATACACCCAAGAAATCTGAAAATACATGTCCACACAAAAATTTGAACACAAATGCTTATGGAAACACTATTTGTGATAGCCAAAAATTGGAAAACAACTCAAAAGTCTACCAACTGATGAATGGGTAAACAAAATTTCTGTGTGTATATACACACAATGGAATATTATTCAGCAATAAGAAGAATGAAGTTCTGTATAGTGTATCTATAAGACCCCTAAAGCTATCTATAAGACCTCTAAAGCTCAAAAATGCAAACCAAGAATCAATCAGTGGGACAGCATAAAATTAAAAACCTTCTGCACAACAAAGAAAATGATTAAGAGCATGAAGAGAAAGCTCACAAAATGGGAGAAAATCTTTGCCAGGTACTTTTCCAACAGGGGATTAATATCTAGAATATAAAAAGAACTCAAGAAATGTAATGGCAAAATAATAACCAAATGAATAAATGGCAAAAGAACTAAACAGGCATTTCTCAAAAGAAAAAATACAAATGGCCAAGAAATAGACAAAAAAATGTTTAAGCTGGGCACGGTGGCACACACATGTAATCCCAGCACCTTGGGAAGCTAAGACAGGAGAATCACAAGTTCAAAGCTAGCCTCAGCAATGGTGAGGCACTAAGCAACTCAGTGAGACTCTGTCTCTACATAAAACACAAAATAGTGCTGGCGATGTGGCTCAGTGGTTGAGTGCCCCTGAGTTCAATCCTCAGTATCAAAAAAAAAAATTTCAACATCCCTAACAATCAGGGAAATGCAAATCAAAACTAGGTTGAGATTTTACCACATTCCAGTCATAATGGCAATCATCAAGAATATAAATAATAAATGCTTTCAAGGATGTAGGGGGAAAGGTACACTCATATATTGTCGCAGGACTTAAAAATGGTACAACCACTCTGGAAAGCAGTATGGAGATTTCTCAAAGATTAGTGATATATGTACACTGATATTTATATCTGTAAAATTCATAATCATGAAGTTATGGAACCAGCCCCGATGTCCACCAACACATGAATGGATAAAGAAAATGTGGTGTATATATACATGGAGTTTTCCTCAGCCTTAAAGAAGAATGAAATCATTGCATTTGCTGGTAAGTGGCTGGAAGTAGAAAACATTATGCTAAGTGAATTAAGCCAAACTCAGAAAGTCAAGGGTTGAATGTTTTCTCTCATATGCAGAAGCTAAAGCAAAATAAAGGGGGGGAATTGGGGTTCCAATGAAAATAGAAGGGAGATTAATGGAGTAGAGGAAGGGAATTGAGGAGGAAGGAGGAGGGATGAGAAAAGGGAGGAACTGAATGAAATTAACCAAATTATGCTGTGTACATAAACGAATTTCACAGCAAATTCTTCCTTTTGTACACTTATAAAGCACTAATTTATTTTTAAATATTTTTTAGTTGTAGATGGACACAATATCTTTATTTTATTTTTTTTATGTGGTGCTGAGGATCAAACCCAGTGCCTCACACATGAAAGGCAAATGCTCTACCACTGAGCCACAATCCTAGCCCCTATAAAGCACCAATTAAAAAAATAGGAAATAAACAGAAGAAAACCCAGTAGAATAGAGGAAAGGAGAACTGGGGGGAGGGAGAAAGAGAGGGAAAATGGAAGTACCAGGGACTGAAATGGAGCAAAGTATATTCCATGCATGCATGATTATGTCAAAATGAACCCCCGTATTATGTATAACTATAATGAACTAATGAAACCATTAAAAGCAATGAACTTCTGATTCATGCCACAATATGGATGAACCTTGACAATGTGGTAAGTAAAATAAACTAGTCACAAAAGACCACATAGAATATTCTTCCATCTATATGAAAGTCCAGAATAAGGATATCTATATAGATAGAAAGTAGATTAGTAGTTGCCCAGGAATGGAAGTGGAGTGGGGGGTAAGGAGTGGTAGTCAAAAGATACAAGATTTCTTTTTGAGGTGATGAAAATATTCTAAAAATTGACCATGGTGATGCTTGCACACATCCATGAATATACTAAAAACCATGAAACTGGACACTATAAATGTATGAATTATATGCTATGTGAATTATAGCTCAATAAAGCTGTTATTTGTCTTATAAAAAGCAAGTGATAGAATAATACATGTACTATGAGCTCATTTAAATAAAAACCAAAACTATATATGCATGTAATATAAACATTTATGAATGTATGTAAATATATAGAACATGATTTGGAAGGAAAGCCACCCATCTGTTAGCACTGGTTACTTCTAGGGAGGGAAGTGGGATTTCCTTCTGTAACATCACACTTTCCTGTTTCTCCTCCTACCACTCTGGTTGTTCCTCCAAGTTGCTTTGTAGGCATTCCTTCTTCTGCTCACCCTGTTAGAATCCACATTTTACTCTTCAGGCTATCCTTGAAGTGATCATGCAATCAGACGTCTTGCTTGGCTTCAAAAAATTCCATCCATCTCCTGACTTACTCATTCAACAAATATCCATTGAATATCCACTTGGTACTGTGCTAGATGTTAGCCACTCAGCAGGGACAAGGCAAATAAGGTCACCACTCCCACTTACATTCAAGTGGTGAGGAAGATATATAATAAACAAGAAAACGGATTAATGAAACAGATCATTTAGGATGACAGGAAGTAGAAGGAAGAAAATAAAATAAAGTGACATAATGAGACACTAGCCAGGCTAGGGACTGCTTAGTTGGGATGATCAGGGAAAGTCCATCTGAGGAGCTGACACTGGAGCTGAGACTTGGGTGATGAGAAAGGAGGAGAGAAAAGAACATTTTCAGTAGAGTACAAAGATCCTGAAAGAGAACAAATTATAGCTGGGAGCATAGTAAACAAAGAATGTAGTATGGGATAAGATCCAGGATTTCAGCAAGTGTTATATCTTATTAGGTCCAAGTAAAGAGCTTAGATGTTTTACAAAGTATAACTGGAAACCTTTAGAAGGTTTTGAAGCAGGGAGAATGATATGATCCGATTTACGTATTTAAAAGTTGGCTCTGGCTGTTGTGTGGAAAATGGAAGCAGGGAGAGCAGGGAGAGGACTGCTGCAGTGACACAGGAAGGATGATGGTGAAGGCTAAGGAGATAGAAAAAAGGCAGAAAGAAATTAAAAATGGTTATTGGATGGGGCTGGGATTGTGGCTCAGTGGTAGAGTGCTTGCCTTGCATGCATGAGGCACTGGGTTGGATCCTCAGCACCACATAAAAATAAATAAAATAAAGATATTGTATCCATCTACAACTAAAAAAAATATTTAAAAAAATATATGGTTATTGGAGACAGGGCTGCAAAGATTTGCTGATGGATCGATTGGATGTAGAGGGTGAGAGAGAGAAGACTCAAAGAGAACTCTCAGGTTTTTGGCTTAAGCAACCAGATAGATGGAGACTGTCCTTCCCTGAGGGATAGTGGTGGGACTGAAAAATGTGGGACTGGAAGGCTAGGGAAGGAATAGGTCAGGGTGAGGATTGCTTCAAGAACTGAGTTTTGGAGATGGGGTTTATCTTAGTGATAGAGTGTTTGCCTAGCGTGGGAGAGGCCCTTGATTGCATTCCCAGTGCTGCAAAACAAAACAACTGAGCTTTAGATATGTTAAGTTTGAGATGTGTATTAGTCATCCGGCTGGATGATCCTAAGTAGATGGCTGGATACAGAAGTCTAGACCTCAGAGAGAAGGTCAGGGCTACAGCTGGAAGTCTGGAAATCTGTAAAGTCCTGGTAATGGATGAACTAAGATAAAAATGGAAAATGGGAAGAAAAGGGAGTTGGTGCTGAGTTCTGACGTCTACCATATTTGTATTTCCAGTTGACTCTCTTTCTCCAATGAATTCCAGAACCACATACTAAACTGTCTTACATAACTTCAGCATGTCTCCAAATGACTTCATGAACTTCCTCTCCAAAAGTAGTCTTTCTGTATTCTCTATCACCTATTCATCAGTCAACTGAATGACATCTCAGGGACCATTTCACACTATTCCATTTCTCTGATATAATGTATAACATCATTTCATCATCATTTCATGATTATCATCATCATTTAATTTATGATCATTATGTTATCTTGTTCCTGGATTCCTACGATAGCCTCTTAGTTGGTGTTCCTATCCCTAGCCTTGCCCTTCACTACCCTCTATGGGATTATTCTAAAATTCCTTGATCATGGTACTCCCCTACTTGGAATCTTCTTATGGTTTCCCATTATTCAAGTTAAAGTACAAGTTCTTTTTTGAGGAGGAGTACTGAGGATTGAACTCAAGGGCACTCAATCACTGAGCCACATCCCCAGCCCTATTTTGTGTTTTATGTAGAGACAGGGTCTCACTGAGTTGCTTAGCACCTCGCTGTTGCTGAGGCTGGCTTTGAATTTGCAATTCTCCTGTCTCAGCCTCCCAAGCCGCTGGGATTACAGGTGTGCACCATCATGCCTGGCAAGCACAAATCCTTAAGCCTAACTGATAGACCTATCAAGACCTGCTTCCTCATCTTCCACCTACCCCTTTTCCCTGACACTGTAGATAAAGCAACTTATATATAGTCATTTGTTTTCCAGACTCTTTGTTCTTGTTTATGTCAGCAAACATTCACCTGCAGTGCACCTCCTACCACACTTGCTCTCCTCTAATTCTGTGAAAAATTTCCAGATAGCTCTCCAACCAATTTGATCTCTTCTTTTTTTTTTTTTTTTTTTGGTACTGGAGATTGAACTCAGGGGCACTCAACCATTGAGCCACATCCCCAGCCCTATTTTGTGTTTTATGTAGAGACAGGGTCTCACTGAGTTGCTTAGCACCTCACCCTTGCCAAGGCTGGCTTTGAACACACGATTCTCCTGTCTCAGCCTCCCAAAGTGCTGGGATTACAAGCGTGAGCCACCGCACCCGGATATGATCTCTTTTTTCTTGATGCCCCTTCAATATCCTGTGCATGCTTCCATTTTATTGTCTATACCACTTTCTTATATTTACATGTTAATATATTTTTCTCACATTAATAGTCTATAAACTCAATGAGACCAGGGATGTTACTTACTTATCACTGTTTTTCTAGTACCTAATATAGTGCCTAGTATATAGTAATAATACAACTAATATTTATCAAGTGCTTACTAGTGCCAAGTAGTTCTCTAAGTGCTTTACATGTATTGAAGACTTATTTAATCTTTACAATTCTGAGGCAGATACTATTATTAGGCACAATTGACAAATAAGGATATAGACAGGCTAAGTTATTTGCCCAAAGATACAGCTAGTAAGTAGTGGATACAAACCCAGGTCTAACTCCAGAATCTGCTTGTAATCACTACTAGTTTATCAGTAAAGGGTCAATAAATGCCTACTCAATGAATGGGAAATTAGAAGGGGGGATGTGATTTTTTCATGTTAATATTCTGACCTTGGCATTTCAACTTTAATTTTAAAATCTCATTTGGTTCAGTGCTTACAACACAGTAGGGTTGTAAAATCGAATAACAGATCCTTCATTATGGAGCTCAAGGGAATCAATCAGGACAGATGTCCTATCCTCATACCTCTAGGCACTAGCATGTTAGGCTGATTTATTGGTGTTCAGTGACTAGAGCCAAAGCACAGAAAATAAAATAGGACTAAACATTCTAACATCAAAACATTGTAACAGGGCTGGTGCTGTAGCTCAGTGGTAGAGTGCTTGCCTAGCATGTGTGAGGTACTGGGTTCGATCCTCAGCACCTCATAAAAATAAATAAAATAAAGCTATCAATGTATGTACATGACAAAAAATATTTTTTAAAAAACATCATAACAGCAACCATTTACTAAGATTTGTATAAATACTAGGTACTTTGCTAAGAGTTTTACATGGATTATCTAACGTATTCATTCCAACAGTCCTCTAAAATATAGACATTGCTATCATCATCACTTTTGGAGAAGAAAGTTCTATCAACAAGGTTAGGAACCTTGCCCAAGGTTGCACAGGTAGCTAGGGACAAACTAGGATTTACACCAGGGCTGCCTGACTACAGAATTCTGGGCTTTAAACCAGTATAGGAGACCATGTCCATTTGCCACTGTGAACTGTGACTCTAGAGCTGTGCCACTAGCCACATGTGACTAGAAAAATTTAAATGAATTAAAATTAAATAAAATTTAAAATGAAGTTCCTCACTCACTGTAGCCATATTTCATGTGCTCAGAGGCCACAGGTGGTTGGCAGCTACCATACTGGAGAACACAGATAGAAAACATTTCCAACATCACAGAAAGTTTTATAGGACAGTGCTGCATGACAGTGCACACTCTAAGACAGGGTAGGCTCCATTAGACTCCTCCAGCTGCTATGCCCTACCCTGCACCCTGCCGGTTTGGTTCTTCTCCCTTCAGAGTCTCAAGGAAACTTTGAGGTATCCACAGCAAAATGACTTTTATCTTTGTCCCCTCCAACATTGCATCCTCAGCAATAGTACCTTTTCTATCTCCCTACTGTTCCTCTCACTTTTGCCACTGATTGCAATTTGTCCCAGGTTCCCCCTCCCATCTCCAGTTCTATGAATGCAGAGGCCCTGTTATTCATTCTCACCCTGCCCAAACCCAGATGACTAGGTGGAGGACACTAAATACTTTACAGTCACAAGTACGGAAGGTTCCTGTAGAAGTAGAGGCCCCTGGCTGTTGCCTGTGGCCATACCCTATCTCACCACCTGCTGCCTGCTCAGCTCTGCAGGCAAAGAGTTCACCCTACACCTGGCATGAGAGCAGATGGCTGCTGAGGCACAGCTTCTTGTGGTCACTGCAACTCCAATATGATTTTTGAAAGTGGTAAAAAGGACCTGGAATCTTTCTAAAAGTCCATGTTAGCACTTGCAACATAAATGAAATTTGATAGGATGCTGGAAGGCAGGCCAGTTCTATGTTGTTCTACATACAATAATGAGTAGGGCAGAGAAGATACAAAGCACCCAAGGATAGGAGAGCTCCATAAGATACACTCATAAAATACACATATTTTATGTACATATGCAATTAGTGTAGTAATTGATAATTCAGTTAACTTAGTTTGGCATTTTCCTACCACTTACCAAAAAATTTATATTAAATGACTGATTTAAATATATAGGTGTGGTGTTCTATATTTCTTTTTAATTGTTACAACATTTAAGTAGCTAAAATAATTGATGGGTACTAAAGTCTTCTTCTTATCCATAAAATGGGTACATTGCAGGCAGTGTAACACAAACTTTATTTTCATTGCCTCTTATTTTTACCAGCAGACCACAATTTTGCTCTGACTAGACCTTCTCTCAAAACAAAATTATTGGGGCTGGGGCTGTAGCTCAGTGGTAGAGCACTCACTTTGCATGCGTGAGTCACTGGGTTCGATCCTCAGCATCACATAAAAATAAATCAATAAAATAAAGATATTTTAAAAAAGATTTAAAAAAACAAAATTATCATTCCTTGTTATTATATTTGTATCTGAGATAGTAAATAAGATGGCTGGCCAGATCAACATAGCACCTTATTTAACTTGTAATAAGTAAAGCGTCTTTAAAAGTAGCTTGCTTGATATAAGAATATACATTAAAGATATAGCTATTCTTGGAGCTTATGCTTCAGCTAAGAATTATTTACTAAGATAAATACTAAACAAGATAACACATTACATAATTTGGGCATTTCTCCCTTCTCAGTTGTATGCATCATGTTAAATATAAACTAACCACAAGATAAGTAGATTTACTTGTTTTTATTTCTTGGGTAATCCAGTACCTCCATAATTTATTCTAATCTCACTGTTTACAAATCACCAATTAGTTAATTCATGAAATAAAAATTCACTTTTCAGTATAAAAATAAATGTATACTCACTTCTGAAAATTGCCACTGCTGGGGGCTGGGCTGTAGCTCAGTGGTACAACGCTTGCCTAGCATGTGTGAGGCACTAGGTTTGATCCTCAGCACCACATATAAATAATAAAACGAATAAAATAAAGATCCATCAACAACTAAAAAAATATTTTTTTAAAAAATTGCCACTGCTGTCTTTCTGTAACACTAGCAAGTGGAAATGAAGTGGCTTACTTTACACACTGATGCTGGCAAATACATAGGCAAACTATTGGGAGATGCTCTAGTTACATTCCTCCTTTATTATTCCTCACCCTATTGTATAATGTATTCTAATACCCAAAGCATTCTACCACAATTCTGTTCAACTCCAATTTGTAATATCTCCTTTAAAAATTGTTTAACCATATCATCCCACTTGCTCACTCACATCAGTTCACACACACACCCCTCACCCAGAAGTCATTTTCCTGGTTTTTGGGACTGCTTGCTGCTGCTTCTACTTTAGCTAATGAACCTCAGGACAGCACACACACACACACACACACACACACACACACACATCTCAGATATGTGAAGGTAAGTTTGCAATCACATTTCTATGTTCAATAAAGAACTGCCTTGCACTGAAGTCATTGTGACCTTACTAGTTACTAACCGATTCAAATGAACTTGAGCTAATTTCCTTTGATCTAATGAATGTATCTGTTCACCTAATTTCCTTACATCTAATGATAAACTCCAAGTGGTTGCTACCTTTTGCACAACTTTTACTGAGTTTCATTCACTTCTTAGTCTCTTAATAAATGTACTACAAAGATTTCATTAATTTGTTCTGAAGTGGTTTAGCTACCATTCTGCCATTTAAAATTTTTAATTGTATTTGCTTGAACACACTGAACTGCCTTCTTTCATTGTTCTGCAATGACATAAAGGTTACATTTTTGTGTATATAGCTTTCATAGTTGGGATTTCAGAACACTGACACCAGATATTTTCAGTTTGTTCTCTGGAGGATTTTTATTTGCATCTGCATTTTTAGCTATCTGTGATAACTTGTTAAATATTAAAAAGATATTTTGCTTCTATTCGAACATTTGTATACTTGCAACTATATTTCTGTGAACAGCTGCAGTCAAAAATTTAAAAATGAAATTTAAAAAAAGATACACTCACCCATGGTCAGAAAGAACAGATATAGCAAGTTATTAAAACCAAGATATAATCCAAAAGGTACTTTGGAATACTTTATATGATGCATCTATACCTGACCTCTGCACCCAAGCATATTTGTCCCCCTTTTCTCAGACTGACTTTAAAATGAACATGTATTTTCCAAGCTGATTCAAGCTGATGGCTATAGGAAGTAGGCAACAGCGTGCAGACTGGGAAAGCTAAGGACGGCCTAATATGATCAGTTCGCCATGGAGAATCTCAATGGAGGTATTTAAGAGTCACCTGTAGGGCTGGAGTTGTAGCTCAGTGGTAGAGCACTTGCCTAGCATACACGAGGCACTGGGTTCAATTTTCAGCACTGCATATAAATAAATAAAATAAAGGTCCATTAACAACTAAAAAATATTTTTAAAAAAGAGTCATCTATAGTTACTCTCTAAAGAGAGATTCTGCCTGTCAAGGCAACTAGGAGTTAAATTGCCTAAGACTCCTCTTGGAAGCCTTCAACAAAGGTGTGTATTAAGTGAAATCAGGGGTCTCAAGCTACATGTCTCTCAGTCCAAAATGCTGCCAGTCATGTTGCATAGTATGGCCCAAAGCAGAGACACCTTGCTGATTCCCAAAAGATTCTCATGCAAAAGCAACTTCAGTTCACCTATGCTTTGCAGCAATGAGGTGCAGCAGGGAAAGGAAGTGCCTGCCCCCATCCTTTTCATGTGTGGGCCATATTAGCTCCAAAACACAGTCATAGAATGGGGATAGGATAGTAAGCATAAGCAACAGGCAGAGTTCTGGTTCAGTAATGCTTTAAATGGCTGTAGCAGTGATAATGGAGCAAGGGAAGGACAAAAGAGTTAGAAGACAGAGCCAGTGCTCCTAAAAACAAGAGTACTTGCTGGAGAGACATTTATTGGTTTCTGTTTTTCCTCTGAAGGAGAGAAAGTAGGTCAACACACTCAAAGAACTGAGACCAGGAACAGTGGGTCTGAGAGGGAATCATTCTCTAAGCCCTGCCAAGATGAAGCAGTAAGAGATACGCCTCTCATGTTAGGGCATTTGGCTGAGGTCACTTGGCTTTGGGGAAAACTTGGGCTATTGATCTCCTGAGTGTATTCCCTGCAGTCCCCAGGATCTGGGTGCATGGGGAGGCTCAATGTTTTAAATCCAACATCTGAATGGTTGGCTGGCATGAGCTGGCAAGCACAAGAATGTTTATGAGCAAATTGTGCCTACTTTGGTTTACAGATGAAGTGGACAAGGCTTGGGGCAGCTTGGCTAAAAATAGACAGCACAGGGGGCCTAGGAAGGAGGAGAGCTAGGTTGCATTCCCAGTCTCTGAGTTCACCTTCAGGCAAACTCCCTGAGTGTCTCTTTTATATACTGACTTACTCTTCATAAGACAGGAACAGTATTGAGTAAGTTTCCTCAGACCTAGACAGGGTTCATATGGAGCCTGCTACATTGCTTTGTCTCATCTTTCCTCAAAAGATCCAAATTAAGGAATAGACTGATTGTGATCAGGTGGAAGGTGGAGTAGCTGGTAATATTTACAGTATAGTGCAAAGCTATCAGGATGCATTGGGAGCCAGGTGTCCTCTAGGACTAACCAAGGTGGCTGCCCAGCCAATGCCAAGCAGAAGCTACCTGACCCCTGTGGTCTGGAGGCAGAGGTGGCATAGAAGCAATTGAGAAGCATGAAATCAGAACTCCTGCTGCATAACACATGGCTCTGAGGCAGACAATGTGAAATGCAGGAATCGAAGCAGGCAGATTTCATAGGAAATTCAGAAAGCACACAGCCCTAGCTCCACATACCATTCCCTTCCTCAGCAAGATTTTACTTGCTCAGAAGTGGGGAACCCAAAACAAGGCAGCCACTTTTCCAGTCTGTAGTTAGGAGGCAGTGTTCTTGGAAAGAAACAACTATTTTCAGTGAATGGGAAACCAAGCCCAAGGAAACTATTTTGTGCTTCCTGCCCCAAGACCATTGGCCTTACCCTTATCCCTGGACACTTCCTCCAGAAGTCAGTGCATCTCTGTGTGGCAGAAACATCTTGGAGAGGCGACAATATTTTATGATTATAAAAGTAATAAATGGTTATGGTTTTAAAATAAGAGCATAAAGTAAAATATAAAGCAGAAAATAAAAATTACAGCTTGGAATGGTGGTGTATACCTATAATCCCACCAATGTGGGAGTCTGAGGCATGAGGATCACAAGTTCAAGGCCAGCCTCAGCAACTCAGTGAGATGTTCAGCAACTTAGCAAGAACCTATCTCAAATTTTTTAAAAGGTGGGCAGAGGAGATAGCTCAATGGTAGACCACTTGCATAGCAAGCATGAGACCTCAGGTTCAATCACCAGCACCAAACAAGAGAGAGAGAGAGAGAGAGGAAGGAAGAGAGGGGGAGGGAGGGAGGGAGAGAGAGAGAGAGAGAGAGATTGATTCCCATAATCCTATCACCTAAAGATTACTGGAGTGAATAGTCTTTATATAAATTCAAAGTATTCAGTCCTGGCTCTACTGCTTACTTACAATGTGACCCTGGGTAAGTTACTTAACCTTTCTGAGTCTCAGTTTTCTTATCTGCAAAATGATAATAACCAGAGTACACACCTTGAAGTGTTATTCAAGGATGAGAAAAGTCATGTAAAGAGAGTTATTAGTCCCTGACAAATAGTAAGTGGTCAATAAATGTTGGCTCTCAACACCATTTTCATTATTTTATACACATATATTCAAAACCATTTATATTGATGGCTATATAATATTTATTCATGTGACTATATTAGTACCCTAGTGTTAAACATTTATGTTGCTTCCACAATTTCACTATTACAAAACTGGTATATGGAATGTTCTTGTACATATATCTTCTTATAAACTTCTGATCATTTCCTTAATATATATTTCTTAGAATTGAGCATGTTGGATAAAAGAGTATGAACATTTTAAAGTTCTTGTTATGGATTGCAGAATGGCTTTATAAAAAGCTTATACTTACGGGGCTGGGGCTGTAGCTCAGTGGTAGAGCGCTTGCCTAGCATGCATGAGGCACTGGGTTCGATCCTCAGCACCACATATAAATAATAAATGAATAAAATAAAGATCCATCAACAAATAAAAAATATTAAAAAAAAAGCTTATACTCACTTGAAATTTCTGCTTACAGGATATTAAGTACCAATTCATCCATACTTTTCACCAAAAGTAAATAATAACTTTTAAAAAGTGTTTGCCAACTAAATGGAAGAAATGGTATCTTGTTTTCCTTTGTATGACTTTGATCATAAGGAAGGATAAACACTATACGCTAACTCTCTGTTTAGTTTATACAGGAACTCATATGTTCCCACAGATTAAATCCACAATAAAGTCCTCAGGGATTCTGAAATAAAACCCATCAGAGGACATTTCCATAGAAATAATTCACATTTGATAGCTGATATGTTTATTATCATTTTAATTTAAAACTACAACTTATAGAAATCTGCACATCTTAATAGTATATTATAAATATTCTTCTAGATACCATCGCAGACAAGAAATAGAACTTTTTGCCAGCTACCTCAGAGAACAGAACATGTCTCATCCCAATCCTAAAATTAACCATTATGTTGACTTTTATGGTATTCATTTCCTTACTTTTCTATATTATTTAATCACCCAAGTTACAACCTAAAATACTATAGAGTTCAGTTTTATCTTTTCTTAAAAACATTTGAAGCCTCTTTTAATTAGTAAATAATTTACTTACAAAAATTACATTAAAAACAATAAAAATTGCATTGAACTATAATAACATACAAATTAAAGAAGCAAATGCTCAAAAACACTCACTTTTAAAAATAATGCTTTATATATACATGAAAACATTTATTTACACTATTTTCCCCAGAAACAACTATAAATGAATTACTCTGCCTAAAACTTAGCATGTTGGCCAGGTGCAATGGTGCATGTCTGTAATCCCAGTTACTCCAGAGGCTGAAGGAGGAGGATTACAAATTCGAGACCAGCATTAGCAATCCTGTGAGATCCTGACTCAAAAAAATTAAAAAATGGCTGGGGGTGTATCTCAGTCATAAAGTACTCATGGGTTTAATCCCTAGTACTTCCCCCAGATAAAAACTTAGCATGTCACTTTGTTATAGTTATGTATGTTGGATTCAGTTTTGAAATAATGCCTCCAATACCAGTGTGTTAGTCAGCTTTTTCATTCTGTGCAAAAAGAACTAACAAGAACAATATAGTGGAGAAAAAGTATATTTGGGGTTCACAGTTTCAGAGGTCTCAATCCATAGACAGCCAGCTCCAATGCTCTGGGCCTGAGGTGAGGCAGAACATCATGGGGGAAGAATATGGCAGAGGAAAGAGCTCAGGACATGACACCAGGAAGCAGAGAGAAGGCTCTGCTCACCAGGGACAAAATATAAAACCAAGCCCAAAGGCATGACCTCAGTGACCTGTCTCCTCCAGCCACAATCTACCTACCTGCAGTTACCATCCATTTAATCCATATCATTGCTAAAATGCACTAAAGCTTGGTCATACCTCACAATCTAATCATTTCACCTCCAAAAATTCTTCCATTGTCTCACACATGAGTTTTTGGAGGACCCCTTGTATCTTAACAATAACAACCAGTATAATTTTAACACTTGCTATTCAAACTTAAAAGTCAGGAATCTGAACTGTAGCCTTTTTTATTTTTGGTCTATTGGATAGGGTAGAATTCTTTGTTGCAAACTACAAAATCTACTCTGACTGGTTTAAGCAGAAAGGAAATTCATTTAACACCATTAGACAGCCCACAGATCTCTAGAGATCCATAAGGCCAGGAAGAAGTCCAGAAGCAAGGCACAAGCATACTGTGGATGCTGCTCTGGCAAAAAACACCAGTACCATTACTCTGGAGATGACATCAACTCCCCATGATCACTGCCTTCCATTTGGAATTTCCAACATGCTCGTATTTCCCTTCAAACAGTTCTTCCTAAAGCCCCTCCTGCCAGAGGGGCTTTTCTTCTTAAAGTCCCCTGAACTGGACAGATTATAGCTGCTCCACGTGGCCCTTCTGTTGCTTGCTGGTTTCTGCTGCCCAGAAAGTTAACATGTCCTGTGTTAGATATCTGAAATCATAGAAAATCTTCCTGTCTATTTTGGTTTTATTTCCTATTCAAATCTTCAGTAGAATGTGAATATTTTAGGGCAGAGAGTAGTTTATCCATTTTAAGTAATCAAATAATATTATTACCTACTTTATCTATCAGCAAATATTTGTTGAATGCCTACTCTGAAGTTGGCATCATACAAGGTGCTAGGGATTTCACTGTGAACAAGATAGACAAAGGTCTTCTCTCATGAGTTCATAATCTAGGCAGTGTAGACCAACAACAAATATACAAACAGTCATGATTTTAGATGAAGAGAAGGGCAGGATTACCTTGGATATGGCAGTCAGAGGTGATCTCCATGAGGAGCTAACAGTGGAAGTGAAACTTAAAGGAGGAGAAGGGTCCAGGCATTTAAAGAATGAGAGGAAGAACAGTTCTGGAAAAAGGAATATCGGTGAGGAGGAAACAAATCCGTGAAACTGGGTCTGAGGCTAGAACATGATGAGTAAACAGGAAAATAAAATGCTTCAGTTTTATTCCAAGTGTATTGAGAAGCCATGAGAGTGACATAATCTGATATACATTTTTTTTTTTTGGTACCAGGGATTGAACTCAGGGGTACTCGACCACTGAGCCACATCCCCAGCCCTATTTTGTGTTTTATGTAGAGACAGGGTCTCAGTGAGTTGCTTAGCACCTCGCCATTGCTGAGGCTGGCTTTGAACTCGCGATTCTCCTGTCTCAGCCTCCCAAAGTGCTGGGATTACAGGCATGCACCACCGCGCCCGGCTCTGATAGACATTTTGAAGGTTCACCCTGGGTAGTGAGGGGAGAGCAGGCTGTAGTGGAGACAAACAGAAACATTAAGGAAGCAAGCAGTCCAGATGAAAGAGGATGATGATTTAGACTAGGGTAGTTGAGAAAATGTTAAATGGCCACATTCGGTATATTCCTCTCGGTCAGAATCAATAGAGGGAAAGTGAAAAATCAAGAATAACACCTAGATCTCAGCTTGAGCAACAGAGTAAATGATGCTGTTAACTGAGATGGAGAGGACTCAAGTTCAGATTTGGACATGTTGAGGTGGTGATGTCTGTGGGGACTGGACGTGTTCAGTAAACAAGGAAATAAATGAGTCTTGAGCCCAGAAGAGAGGTCAGTCTTATGTTACTCCATGATAAGCACTCAGAGGGAGTATGTGAAATGTATAAACCACAGTTTTGAAAGGGTTAACACAGAAAGTGTGGCTAATCAGTCCTTGCACTGACTAGGTTTTTCTGAAATTATGATTTCTCCTAGGCCTACCTTTGGAATACAAAGACTTTTGAATGTTCCTTATGTCACCAACTGATGATGTCTTAATGATATTTTATATGTCTAGAACAATGGCATATGCTGTACCAGCTTCTCAGGATCTCCCAGGTATTCATGGTGTATCTGGTTAAGATTTAGGATACTGAGTTTCATTCTGTAAAATCCTCAGAGACTGTGAAACTTGGGTAGACTTTCCTGAGACTGACATTTCACAGGTGTCCCTGTAGTTTGCTTAATTGCTTCTATGCTGAATGGGGAAGGACTTCAAGGCCTGTGCCAGAACAATTCACCTATTTTTCCTGCTGCCTTTGCTCTGTAGCCTTTGCTGTAATTAACCTTAGCTGTGAGTAAAATCTGCTATTGCATCTTGTATTTCTAAATGAATCACCCAACTTGGGGTGGTTGTGGGATTCCCTCAAAACAGTTGTTGCCCTACAGGAGCTTAACTTAGCTGAAGAGAAGAAAGGAACACTCATGAAGCAACAGTGACTCAAGCAGAACAATAAACAGGGACTAAATCTTTATTCACCTTTGGGTTTTTTTTTTTGGTACCAGGGATTGAACTCAGGGGCACTCGACCACTGAGCCACATCCCCAGCCCTATTTTGTGTTTTATGTAGAGACAGAGTCTCACTGAGTTGCTTAGCACCTCGCCATTGCTGAGGCTGGCTTTGAACTCGCGATTCTCCTGTCTCAGTCTCCCAGAGTGCTGGGATTACAGGTGTGCACCACTGCACCTGGCTCTTTATTCATCTTTGTATCCCCCAAAGAGGGCAGGGTAACTAGGTGGTCCTCAAAAAAGGTTTGCTAGGGGCTGGGATTGTGGCTCAGCGGTAGAGCGCTTGCCTCGCATGCATGAGGCCCTGGGTTCGATCCTCAGCACCACATACTAAAGTAATAAAATAAAGACGTGTTCATCTACAACTAAAAAAATATTAAAAAAAAAAAAAAGTTTGCTAAACTTAACAGAAGAGATGAAGCTTGCTAGAGGGATAGGATTTTGAATAAGAGGAGAAAGAGAGCATGCCAACTAGAGGAAACAACTTGATGTAGGCTCAAAAGCAAGAACAGGCAGGGATTGTTTGTAGAAAGCTGTCCTCTTAGTACCCCCCCATCCATAATGCCTGGCTCATTTGCCAAACAGTGGGCTTTTAATAAAGTCTGCCACTCATCTGGTATCCTCGTCCAAGTTTGCCACCACACCCTTTTCAGTATCTCCCCTGTTTTTTCTGGGCAGTGCTACTGATGAGAGGTGATGAGAGAATCTATTCCCTCTGTTGTCACCCAAATCACCTGCAAGAGAATAAACTGTGGCTAAGATGTTTGGTCCTAAATCTCACTGCATTATGGATGCTTAGCTTGGCTGCTCTCCCTGGGATTTGGTGATTAAAATTCCAAATTAGACTACAATACTCTTAATCCTGAGCCCCATATGTCAATTCCAAAATAAAAATTCCTAGAAGCTATGTACCTCTATCATTACCATCTTTCCCTATTCCTAGGGCAGCTTTCAAAAGAAATAGATGAATAAGTATTTCACCAAAGGAAAGGATCAGGTAAAGGGAGACATGGATAGAGGAAAAGAGAACAATCTAGGAAATGGACCAAAATATTTCAGTTTGTATGAACAGTAAAAAGAATGGAAAGTTTAGCACTTAGATCTTAGAGATCATCTAGTGTGACCTTGCCACCCTCCCCCACTCATCTCTCTGGGCATATGAGCAAGAGATTTCTCCAAGATTACATACCAATGGACAACTGACCCAGGACCTGAACCCAGGTTTTCTTCTTCTTCTTTTTTTTTTTTTTTGGTACTAGAGATTGAACTCAGGGGCACTCGACCACTGAGCCATATCCCCAGCCCTATTTTGTGTTTTATGTAGAGACAGGGTCTCACTGAGTTGCTTAGTGCCTCGCCGTTGCTGAGGCTGGCTTTGAACTCACGATTCTTCTGTCTCAGCCTCCCTAAGTGCTGGGACTACAGGCGTGTACCACCGTGCCCAGCTGAACCCAGGTTTTCTGATGCCCAGTCCAGGGCCCTACCATATTTTAGTGCCCTATTTAGTAATTCTATAGCTGTAAGAGTCACTGCCATAGAAGGTGGATATAGTAAATTTCCCAATTAGCAGCCATCCCTTGGTGAAGCATGTTAAGGGCCAGAACAGGGAAGGGCAGTGAAAGGCCGAGCCAAAGCATTACAATTACAGGGGCTAAGTGAGATGTGTTTCTGACTGCTTTATGAGCTCTGCAGCCTCATTGCTTCTTTTCTTGGAGCCAAGTCAGTCATACTCTGTGTCATGGCATGGGGGTGGGGGGCATCAGTGAGAGGAGTGAATAAAGCAGACCTTCTTTCTGGCAGAGATGTGTGGCCAGACTATTAATTGGCAAGCAAAAGGAGGGAGGTAATTACAGATGCATGGGACAGCAGCAGAAAGCTCTGGCCCAACCAGCATTGCCCTATGCCCAGTGGCTGCCAGTTCACAGCAGCCAGTCAGAAAGCTCATGGCCATGTGAACAGAAAGCCTGCAACAGTGGAATCTGAACACCAGCCTCTTTGCCCTGCCTAGGATTCTGACTCAGAGGTACTGACAAATGAGCTAGGCTAGTTCAAATATCAGCACAGTGAACATGAACTCAGGCAACAAACTGGCAGGGTCTTGCTTGCAGACTGAAGCCCCTTCCTGCTTGGGATCCCCAACCCTGAGCTGTATTCTTTAGACCTTTGCTATTGTTTTTTTTATAACAAAGCTCTAAAGAGTTTTGTAATCTGGTTTATAGCTGTACAGATTAGAAGCAACAGGAAGAGACACCGTAGTATCTTGGAGCCATCTGTGGGGCACAGCTTGGGGTTCCATGGAGGATCACAGATGGCTCCTAGGCCAATGAAAGAAATGTGAGGAAAAGCCTGTGGTGACTGAGGGAGACTCTGAAGAAGTCTGACATGTGACAGTTCTAAGGGTAGCAAATCAGGGAATGAAAGACTTCTGCACTCAAATCACACTTTTTTTCTTGTACCAAGGATTGAACCCATTTAACCACTGAGCCACAATTCCAATCTTTTTTTTTTTTTTTGAGAGAAGGTCTCACTAAGTTGCTTAGGGCCTTGCTAAATTGCTGAGGCTGACTTTAAACTTGCGATCCTCCTGCCTCAGCCTCCCCAGTTGCTGGGATTACAGATTATAGGTGTGTACCACTGTGTCTGGCTCAAATCACATTTGTACAAAATACCTTATCACTCTCATAAAAGGAATTCATTCTAATTCTTATAATAAAAAGCATTATATTGACATTACAGTAAATAGTCATAATTCTTGTTTAGATGAGTTATGATAGTGTCAGAAATACTTGTATTTGGACAGATAAGTAACTCATTCTTTAAACACTACAATTTTAAAACAATATTCTGATGAAATGTGAAATATGCATATTTATACTACTTGCTTTCCAGATTTCTTAACTGACTCAAACCTTTATCCAGCTAACTTAATCACAATTACATCCTTTATTATGTTATGCTCTTCTGTATTTTCTACCTCATCCCAGGATAACAGTCCTTCAGTGGCAACTTTCCCTATCAGTTTGACTGAGTTTCTTCCTTCCAACCTTCACTACACTATCTTTTCCTGTTGCTTCTAATCTGTACAGCTATAAACCAGATTACAACTCTTTAGAGCTTTGTTATAAACAAAACACTAGCAAAGGTCTAAAGAATAAAGTTTGTAGCTTGAGTGCTATTTCTGTATGTCTGAAGGAGTTTCTGATTGTTTCTTCCTTCCACGTTTAGGACAAATTTTCAGAGAGCAGAGGATGTCAGAAGCCTGGCCCAGGGATAAGGGCTATGCTGCTTAATATCTGCCTGAGATCCAACCATGCCTCCAGCCCCCTTCCTAATACAACTCCCTGGCTCAGATAGCTTTCTATAACAGAAAATTGGGAAGAACAATTAAGAATAAACATTTGGCCAGGCCATATTCTTCTTTCAGAAAATGAAGCAAGTTCTGCCAAAGCAAGGGTGACACTGGCTTAGGGAATTTTCTATAACCTTCCACAGAGGAGTATCTCTGTGCTACTCCCAGGGGAACTATAAGTGTTGAAGAAATTTTTAAAAAATATTTTTAGTTGTAGATGGACACAATACCTTTATTTTATTTATTTTTATGTGGTGCTGAGGATCGAACCCAGTGCCTCACACGTGTCAGGCAAGCGCTCTACCACTGAGCCACAATCCCCACCAAGTGTTGAAGAAATTTAAAAGGAGATTTCACAAACTTAGGCAGACACTAAGGGAAACCTGATGACATAAAAAATGCACTAACTAGAAGCTAAATTAGGTGAATTTTGAAGATTCATGATTATAGCAATATTTGAGATATTTGAGGTCTGCCTTAAAAACCTTTGGGGAAAGCAACACATAGCAATGACCACCATGTGTTCCATGGTTTTACAATTTAAGTCACTTTCAAAGTCATTGCCTCATATTTGATAAACTATGTACGCTCATCCTCAGCCATCAGTTGCTACATTAAGAAGCAACACTTGAGCCCAGGTGGCCATCAGCAGATGAATGGATAAAGAAAATGTGGTAAAGCTGGGCACAGTGGTGCATGCCTGTAATCCCAGCACTTTGGGAGGCTGAGACAGGAGGATCACAAGTTCAAAGCCAGCCTCAGAAACGGTGAGGCGCTAAGCAACTCAGTGAGATCCTGTCTCTAAATAAAACACAAAATAGGCTGAGGATGTGACTCAGTGGTTGAGTACCCCTGAGTTCAATCCCCGGTACCAAAAAAATAAAGAAAGAAAGAAATGTGGTATATATACACAATGGAGTATTACTCAGCCATAAAGAAGAATGACTATGACATTTTCTGGTAAATGGATGGAACTGGAGAAGATCATGCTAAGTGAAATAAGCCAGATGCCGAAAGCCAATGGTTGAACATTTTCTCTCATATGTGGAAGCTAGCGAGAGAGGCAAATAAAAGGAATACAGAGATCTCACAAAAATAGAACGAAGACCAATAGAGCAGAGGAAGTGTATCCAGAGGGAGGAAGGAAGGAAGGGCATGGGGAAGTACTGGGGAATGAAATCTACCAAATTATGCTATGTCTATGTATGAGTAAGCCACAATGAATCCCACTTAGATATATAATTATAATGCACTAATTAAAATGACGATGATGATGATGGTGATAATAATAATGATGATGATAATAATAATAATAATAATAATAGAAGAGAGATCAGTAGAATAGAGCAAGAGGATCAGTGGGGACAAAGGAAGGGAAGGAAAGGAATGATACTGGGGAATGAGACTGATCAAATTATACTATGTGCATGTACAAATATGGCATAATGAATCCCTGTACTATGTATAATGATAATGCACCAAAAAATAAATAACAAAAAGAAGCAATACTTGAATATTCCTATGCTTCTATTGTATGTAACATTCTTGGCAGCAAATGCCCACTATGTCCACATCCTCTGTAGGAGTCTACTAGGAGAGCTGAGCCAGATCTCAAATACCCAGCTATGCACAGGATATAAAAGGGGGCTGCCTATATATGAGGGTCCCTGACTTCAAGGGATCTCTAATTACAGAGCTCTCTGTCTATGCCAGACCATTCACCCACATACAATACACAACAGTCTCCATCTGCCTGTGTCATTTTTAGCCCAGGAAGGAGATAATAATGCAGAATTGACAGGCTATCATCTTATTATTTTGATCTGAACATCAAAAAAATCAGCAGGCTGATGATTATGGAAAAGTTATTTTTCTTCTTTGAATCTTAATTTGTCCTCTGGTTTTCAAATTTATTTATTTTACACATAAAATTGTAGGTATATATTGTGTAAAATACAATGTTTTGAAGTGTATATACATTGTGTCCCTTTTTTAAATAGGAAGGGTAAAACTGGCCCCTACCAGATATTTGGAGATGATAAATGTCATAGAATGAAGTATTTTAGTTTTCAAGGTGAATTACTCTAACTGGCTCAAAGTTAGCAAAACTTAGTTTTGCTAGACAATTATAGAAATGCAAATTAAAACTAAACTGAGATTTCATCTCACTCCAATCAGAATGGCAATTATCAAGAATACAAGCAACAATAAATGTTGGCGAGCATGAGAGGAAAAAGCTACACTCATTCGTCACTGCAAATTGGTGCAACCACTCTGGAAAGCAGTATGGAGATTCCTTAGAAAACTTGGAATGGAACCAGCATCTGACCCAGTTAATCCACTTCCCGGTCTATACCCAAAGGATTAAAATCAACATACTACTGTGACACAGCCACATCAATGTTTATAACAGCTCAATTCACATAGCTAGCTATAGAACCAACCTTCAAAGATGAATGGATAAAGAAATTGTGCTATATATACACTACAATGGAATGTTACTGAGCCATAAAGAATGAAATTATGGCATTTGCCAGTAAATGGATGGAACTGGAGACTATTATACTAAAAGAAATAAGCCAATCCCAAAAAACTAAAGGCTGAATGTTCTCTCTAATATGCAGATGCTAACACACAACAAGTGGGCAGAAAGGGAAGAATAGAAGTTCATTGGATTAGACAAAGGGGAATGAAGGGAAAGGAGGAGGCTGGGAATAGAAAAGACAGTAGAATGAATTAGACATAAACTTCCTATATTCATATATGAATATACAACCAGTGAAACTCCACATCATGTACAAACCACAAGAATGGGATAAATAGGGCTGGGGTTGTGGCTCAGTGGTAGAGTGTTTGCCTAGCATGCATGAGGCACTGGTTCGATTCTCAGCACCACATATAAATAAATAAAAATAAATAAAGATCCATCAATAACTAAAAAATATTAAAAAAAAAAGAATGGGATAAATACTCTATATATGTATAATATGTCAAAATACATTCTACTTTCATGTATATCTAAAAATAAAAATGAAAAAAAGAATAAAAAAGTTCTGCTAGAGCTGGGCGTGGTGGCTCATGCCTGTAATCCCAGCACTTAGGGAGGCTGAGACAGGAGAATCGCGAGTTCAAAGCCAGCCTCAGCAAAAGTGAGGTGCTAAGCAACTCAGTGAGACCCTGTCTCTAAATAAAATACAAAATAGTGCTGGGGATGTGGCTCAGTAGTCAAGTACCCCTGAGTTCAATCCTCAGGAACCAAAAAAAAATGTTTTGCTAGAAATCACAAGGAAAGGATGTTGAGGAAGAAAGGAAAGGAAACTTAGCAGCCGGGCGTGGTGGCTCAAGCCTGTAATCCCAGCACTTAGGGAGGCTGAGACAGGAGAATCGCGAGTTCAAAGCCAGCCTCAGCAATGGCGAGGCGCTAAGCAACTCAGTGAGACCCTATCTCTACATAAAACACAAAAAAAAAAAGGGCTGGGGATGTGGCTCAGTGGTTGAGTGCCCCTGAGTTCAATCCCCAGTACCAAAAAAAAAAAAAAAAAGAAAGGAAACTTAGCAAGGAAAGTGGCCATCAATAGTAGGGATATAAAATAGGAAGATACAACTAAGTTCATCTCTACCAAAACTAATTCAATTTCTTTTAGGACCTGGCTCAACCCACTTTTAAAGTTTAGAATAGGAAGAAGAGGAACTCTCCTCACTTGTTGTTCTAAAATGTCTAAAGTTAAGCTTTTGGATCTATCTCAGTAAGCCAAAAAGCCCAGCATAAGAGAGGAGGTACAACACGTTAAATCCTGAAACAAAAGGGCTGGGGACAACTTTGGCTTGGCACTCTTCCCAGAAGAGGAAAGACTTCTTGCCTATTTTTACTATAACCAGTTGAAAGCTCTACCTTACAGAGTATCTACTTGCTGAGATGACAGGGGCCCCATGACTGCTTGCTGCAAATGACTAAACTATGTCTTTAAAAACATTTATTTCAAAAGCAGGTCACATTACCAATGCAAGTTTGAAACTTATATACACACAGAAATATTTTTCTTGGGTTAGGGACTGGATGGAAATTTCCAAGTTTTCAACCCCTACAGAAACCAGTGAGGAAGCCTGGCTAGTGGTTAGGGGACCATCCAAGGGCCTCGGCCTAGGCCCTGTATACAAGCCTGCCCCTTACTCCACAGCTGGAAGCCAGTTCTGTTAGAAGGAAAGAGTCAGAGAAGCCCTTACATCTCTGACCCAGAAGGCCTTTTCTGAGCATTACCCAACACTCCTGTTATACAACATGCAAAATAAATAATCAACCTTAAAAGTCAGGCAGCCAAAGCTGTACTCAAATAATAAGCCCTTTTACAAGCTGCTTATCATCTGCCAAAATCAGCTACAGAGGAACACCAGGAACTCTAAATTCTATTGTTCTCATTAACTACTTGGGGGAACTATACAAGCTTCAATGGCTTTATTGGTTTTCTGAGAGACAGAAGACATAAAGGTTTTCCTCTACCCACACCCTGTCCTTGAGCTCAATAATTTAAATATAGCTCTAGCTCCACCATCTCTGAGAGCCCCTATTAAAAGCGTGAACTAGAAAAGAGCCCTGGCCTTTCCTTGGAAAACACGCCATTCTCTACTTCCCTCCTGCCTGAATGTTGGGGTAAGGATAGGAAGAACCTAAATGTCAAACTTTTTAGAAAACTTATTGGGAGGAAGGGAGTGGGCATGACAGAGAAATCTGAAATGGAGACTTCTGCCTATGAGGCTTTTCTGGTTAACTACAAAAGGAAAGAGGAGCTTTGCCCAAAGAAAACTATTTGAAACTATGTTTGCTACACTTGGAAAGGCCTGAAAGTGGAATGTTAGTGCAGAACAGCTTCTCTGGGTTTCAAAATACAGGATGAGGCCTCTTGTTAAGTGGTTTTGTTAAGGAAATCTGATGGGATAAATCTACTATAAAACTTATTTCTCATAAACCACAAAAGGGATTTTAATATTTACTCAATATTAATATCCCAGTGCTGCCAACCCATAGATGCAAAGCTTAGAAATTCCCTCCTGTACGAAACCTTACTACTCTCTTTCGTAAAATCAGTCCTTTCCTGACATACCAACTTATTCACACTTGTTTCCTTCACTAACATGAGTTTTCTGAGAGTAGAGACTAAACTCATTCATCTCTGCATGTCTATTGCTTAGCACAGTTTTGGGAGTATCACAGGGGCTCATTAAATCATTTAATTAATAAGATTGATAATAATTATTGTTAACATTCAAGTGCTCAGCAACTCTGTGCTGAACTTCCTAAATCTGTCCTAGTTTTCCAGGTGAGGAAGCTGAGGCACTGAGAAGTTAAATACCATGCCTACTCTCATCCAACTAATAAGTGGTAAAACAAAGTAGATAATCAGGCTCTAGAACTTTCTTAACTATTAGGGAGTGGTATGCAAAAATGAATGAATGATCTCATAAAAGTCTATATACATATGAAACCATTAAACACAGACTTAAGTTGGTTTGGTTTAGAAACCTGCTTTATTCTCAGAGAAATTGAGTAAGCACCTAGTATTCTGTGCCAAGCCCAGTGGTAAGCATTAGTGGTACAAAGATAAAAATATGGTCTTATTCCTCAAGAAGAAGACAGACAAATAATACAAGCTTATTGAGCAATTACTCTGTGCGGAGCACTGTTCTAAATATTTGCATGTATTAATTTCTATCATCTTTATACAATCTCCATTACAAACCCCCTTCAGTGTTGTTGTTATTAAACTGAGATGAGACGTGAGAAACCAAGGTACAGGGAGGTTAGGAAACTTGCAAGAGCCACCATTTGAACACAGAAGCTATATCAGTCAGTTTTCTATCCCTATGGCAAAATACCTGAGATAATCAACTTAAAAGGAGGAAAGATTTATTTTGGCTCACAGTTTCAGAGATTTCAGTCCATGACCAATTGGCCCCATTGCCTTTGGCTTGTGGCAGGGCAGTAAATTATGGCAGGAAGCACAGGATGGAGGAGTCTGCTCAACTAATGGAGGTAACCAAAGAAAGAAGGGGTCACAGTCATAATTTCCCCTTCGAATGCATGCTCCCTTCTATGAGCTAACTTCCTGCAACCAAGTGCTGTCTCCTAAAGTTTCTATCTCCTTCAGCATAGGAGCCTTTGAGGGACATCTAAGATCTGAAACATAATAGCAGCCTAACTCCAGAACCCATGCTCTTATCCACTACACTGTACTGCCTCTTCAGTTCTCATCCACACACAACTCTAACACAATATGATATTTGCTATGATAAAAGGGGAAAATGCTATGGAAATGTAGAGAGGAAATGATTTGCCTGAAAGGGGACTTAAAAGATGGTTCTGTAGAGCAGGTGACACATGAGCTGTGTCTTCAAGACATGGGAATAGGAAAAAAATGATACAAAAAATACTACGTGGAAATCAGGAAAAATTATATATTTTCAAAGCCATCACTACTAAAGGGTCTATTTTACTCAAACCTGTCAGTAATATCTCCTCCTGTGTCATCCAGTTTCAAAGTTTTGGTTCTTGGTCCCCTATCCCAAGAACTGTATATGAATAAGGACAAGTGAACTCCAACTCCCCATGAGGACTCCTGGGGCAAACTTGTGATTGACTCCCCTGTTCTAAAGGTCCCTCTTCACCCACATACCTACCATTAGAATTACTGCCTTATTCCTTTGTTTCTATTTACAGCAACATTCTTCCAAAGTTTTTTTTTTTTTTTTTTTTTTTTTTTTTTGGTACCGGGGATTGAACTCAGGGGTACTCAACCACTGAGCCACATCCCCAGCCCTATTTTGTTTTATGTAGAGACAGGGTCTCACTGAGTTGCTTAGCACTCGCCGTTGCTGAGGCTGGCTTTGAACTCGTGATTCTCCTGTCTCAGCCTCCCAAAGTGTTGGGATTACAGGCGTGCATCAATGCACCCATCTCAAAGATTTATCTATACTCTCTGTCCACAATGACTCAGAAAGTTTTCTCTAGCCCAGACCACTCCTCTAAATGTCAGGCTTATATATCCCATGACTTATTCAACATCTCCACTTAGATGTCTAATGGTGGAATCATCTTGGACAGAGATGCTGTGTTATACAGCTTCAGTGAGCACTAGTCACATTTTCATCAATGTGACTGGTGGTGTGCAATATAGTGGCCCTGCTTTTCTTGATTTCCCTCATTTTCCATTTCTGATCTGTTCATATATCCAGCTGACTTGTACCTTTGAAACAAATCCCCAAATCCAACAACTTCTCCCCAATTCCACTTATACAACCTGGCCCAAGCCAGTATTTGCTTTTTACAAAATAATCTTAAAATATAAGTCAGATCACATCACTCCTTTATTCAAAATTCACCAATGTTTCTATCTCACTCCAAGTAAAACTTAGAAGTTCTTATACTGGCCTGAAAGGGCTTGTATTGTTTTTCTCTTTCACATTTATCCCTATCTAATAGATTATGTGTTTTGTTCATATATCTTACTTATTGACTGTTATCCAAAAATGAACATCAGTGTCATGATATCGGGAATTAACCTGTTTTATTCACAGATAAATCCTTGGCATCTACAAAAATACCTGACTCAAAGTATGCACTCAATAGATAGATAGACAGATATATATACATAAATATGCATTCATTTCATATATATACAGATCTATATATATATATACATACAGATATAGATGAGATATCTGTATATAGATGAAATGAATGGAGTAGATTGGGAGGGGGGGAATCTTGACATACAGGCCAGAAGCATATCAAAAACAATATAAATGAAATAGCATTTGAATAGCCAGCTAATGCTGAGACCAAGTCAAAGCCACAGGAGATGATCAGTTCCTACTTCCTATTCTTTGTTTTTCCCTTGCTTTCAATATCGTCTCTGAGGAAATATCCTTTCTTTTACTTCTTAAAGTAATAGACCTATATGTAGTAAGGAGCTCCCCCTGGTGGAAGCAACTCCACCAAAGCAATGGAACACGAAATGGCAGTTGCTTAAAGTTACAAAGGAGATCACTGGAGACAAAGGAAATGACAATAACATTTCATAGGAAAAGTCCCCAGTAAAAACAAGAAAAAGTAAAGATTTGATTTAAAACACATGGGGGAATTTATAAACTTATTTTACTGTTGAACCTCTTTGGCACGTGAAGACAGGAAAAAAATAAGTCATTTAAAGTTGAACATGTGTACCTACCTTCAAAGAATTTAAAATCTGGTAGAAAATATAAGTCATGAATACAAATAAGTTCAAAGCAATGATTATGACTGAAAATGGATGAATGTAGGCCAAATAAGAGGAATAAACTAAGAGGCATGACTTACCCAGGAAGGAGGGATGACTTCAGGATAAATCCAGGAAAATGTCTTGGAGTCGGGTGGTTCTTGAGCTGAGCCTTAAAAAACAGACAATATTTTAATAAAAGAGTATTCTAGGTAAAGACTTAAATGTAGGAAAGGGCATATCACGTGGAAAACCAAGGAGACCAGTGGGTTTTTATAAAGGTCACAATTTGGTTGACAACATAGAACTCAACCCTCTCCTTAAAAAGAGCAGAGAGGGATTAGCAAGCAAAGTTCCAAGGCAAAGGTAAATACAGGAAGAAATCAAAGAAAGCCCCTTTCCTTGTCTTCCTTGGATGAGAAAACACTACTGAAAACTGTGGGGGGAAAAAGAAAAAGAAAAGCCCCATTAGAAACATGTTAGCTTACATAACTGAGGATTCTGAATCTACACATATCTAATGGCAACACTTACAGGCATGTAGAATCTACTCTGTTCCATGTTTTATCATAATATAATTAACAGAGAACAAGCTTTCAAATAATGCTATTTTCCCTTCCATTCCTTTCAATGCAATGTCTTTCCTATGGAAATGTCAAAATGCATCCTGAATCCATCTAACTCTCTCCAATTCTACTTCCATCATCTTTCTAGATCAAGCCACCATCGTCTGTCCCCTGGTACAGTGAAACAGTCTTCTGACTGGTCTCCCAAACTTATACTCTGGCCCTTTGCAACACTGCACAGAGAAATCACATCAGCCAGGTATGCTTTGTGGGGAGGTAAATAATTCACATTTTCTTTTCAATTTTTCATTTTGAAATGATTATAGACTCACCAGAAAAGTTGCAAAAATAGTGCAAAGGATCCTCATACATGCTTCATCCATATTCCTCAAATGATAACATCTTCCATAAACACGATATGGCATTATGAGTCAAGAAATTAACATTCAAGCTATATTATAACCTAGTCTATAGATCACATACTATCTTCTCCAATCGCCCCACCAATGTCCTTTTTCTGGCCCAGGATCACACATGCCTCCTTAGAATCTTTTAATCTAGAGCAGTTCCCCAGTCTCTCCCTCTCTCCCTCTCTTCCTTCTTTCCCTATAACATTTTTGAAAAATATTGACTGATTTGAATTTTGGGTCTGTCTGATGGTTCCTCATGACTAGATTCAGGCTATGTGTTCTGGCAAGAATACTATAGATGTGTGATGGGGTATCCACAATGCATCATATCAAAAGGCACATGTCAGTTTATTCCATTGCTAGTGATGTTTACTTTGATCACTTGATTAAGGTGTTATCTGCCAGCTTTCTCCAGAGTTACTATTTTGCCCTTTGTAATTAATATGCATTATATGGGGAGATACTCTGAAATTATATAAATATTTGTTTCTCAACATACTTTTCTCCATTAATTTTAGTATCCATTGATGATTTGTTTTTGGTACCAGGGATTGAACTCAGGGATGCTTAACTACTGGGCCACACTCCCATCCCTTTTTAATTTTTTATTTTGAGATGCGGTCTCACTAAGTTGCTTAGGGCCTCTCTAAGTTGCTGAGGCTGACTTTGAAGTTTCAATCCTCCTGCCTCAGCCTCCCAAGCTGCTGGTATTACAGGCATGCACCACCATGCCCAGCCATTGATGATGATTCATGCCTGAAACAATTATTACTATGGTAATTGCCAAATGATACATTTTTATTTCCATTATTTTTCTACATTGGAATTATCCTATAAAAACTTGCTTTCCCTTCTTCTTCATTTATTTATTCAGCTATTTCTTTATATTAGTATGAACTCATGGATTCTTATTTTATTCTGTGTGTTACAATTCATTACTATTATTTAATTTTTTTAAATATTTTTTAGTTGTAGATGGACACAATATCTTTATTTTATTTTTATTTTTATGTGGTGCTGAGGATCAAACCCAGTGCCTCACGCATGCGAGGCAAGCGCTCTACCACTGAGCCACAATCCCAGCCCCACTATTATTTATTTAGTTGCCTAAATTGTTCCATATTTCACCACTGGAAACCCTTCCAAGTTGACTTCTATGTCTTTTTGATATGTCTCCTTTATTCCTTGAGCACTTTCTTACTTTCCAGCAGAAGATATTCCAAGTTCATCTTATACTCTCCTTGCCTCAGCCCTGGAATCAGCCATTTCTCCAAGGAACCTCAGTTCCTTTTATTTGAAGAATGATATTTTAAAACCAATATCTAGGGGATGTAGCTCAGTGGTCAAGTGGTCAGTGCCTAGCATGCATGAGGCCTAGGTTTCAATCCCAATAATGCAAAAAAAAACAATAATAATGTACCTGGCATGTATTTAGCAGGCATGAGGCCCTGGGTTCAATCCCCAGCCCTATAAATAAAATAAAATTAATTAAATAATTAATTTAAAAAATATTAAAACCCAAGATCTGAGTACTTGCTCATTGGTATTGGGATATCCTTGCTTCTAGGCTTTTCTCCACAGAGTTTGGAAATACATGTATATACAGAAATGTGTGTTTCTATTTCTATATCAATCTCCAGGAGAATATGGGAGGGAGTGGTGGGTGCATGCACATAAAACAATGCATTTGTACTGATATCTCTGATGACACAAAGTTCGTGTCTACTCTTCTGTCTTTTCTTACTTATAACTCCTTCCTCTGACAGAGTAAAATATGGCTCTCATTATTTACAATGTATTTACTTATTTGCTAAATATTAGAATATATATAGATTCAGATTCACTAACTTATACCCCCAAGGAAAACAACCTTATCAATTATAGTAGATACTTGGTCCAGAGTCTAGACATATAGAAATAGAAAACTACATTTGTTTATATACATATATTTACTAACTCTGTCTGCTGAGAATGCCTAGAAGCAAGAATATCCCAATACGAATTACAGTAGGTAATCAGTCTTCAATTCTAAAGTGTGGTCCCTGGACCAGCAGCATTAGTATCACTTGGGAACATGTGAGAAATGCAAATCCTTGGACCCCAACCCAGTCCTATGGAATCAGAAACTCTGGGAGCAGGAACCAGAAATCTGACTTCTAACAAGCTCCCTATATGACTCTTATGCATACCTTGGTTTAAATACCACTATGTAATAGTTTATTGTCAAAACATTGTTTAACAAAATTACTTAGTATATTAGTCAGCTAGGGCTGCCATAACAAAATACCACAAATGTTGGCTTAAACAATAGAAATTTGCCAAGTATGGTGGTGCATGCCTGTAATCCCAGCAGCTTGGGAGGCTGAGGCAGGAGGATTAAAACTTTAAAGCCAGCCTCAGCAATTTAGGGAGGCCCTCACCAACTTAGCAAGACTGTCTGAAAATAAAAAATAAAAAGTGCTGGGGATGTCACTCAATGGTTAAGCACCCCTGAGTTCAATCCCTGGTACTAAAAACAAAAACAAACAAACAAAAAAACCACAGAAATTTATTTCTCACTGTTGGGACAAAATGGGTATAGTTAGGCTCCCTCACCCAGACTCCCAGTGGGCTATATTATGTTTTATGTTATGCTATTACTATGTGGCCAAGGCGATGAATTGGCTCTCATATGGTTTGTGTATAGTCAAAGTCAGAAACGCTCTGATTCTGTGTACATGCTCGAGGTCATAAACATTTGCTTGTACTGATATCTCTGATGACACAAAGTTCGTGTCTACTTTTCTGTCTTTTCTTACTTATAACTCCATCCTCTGACACAGTAAAATATGGCTCTGTTATTTACAATGTATTTGTTTGGGAATGTGCCCTCTTTGTTTGACCTGCATACAAAAGGGGCCTATAGAAAAGATTCAAGGGTTAATGGGGACAAAAATAAAACTGGCTTGGGGCTAAAGCTGAAACTGGAGGCTAGAGGCCATTGTCACCTCTGAATAAATCATGTGTACTATCCTAATTGTGTCTTACATCTTCTTCCATCTGCCAAGCCCTAAACTTTGTTTCCTGGGTCTGAGTCCCTACAAAGCAGTTGGTGTAGCCAGTAGGATCTTCCACAGGTAAAAGAAAGATGCTTCGACCCAGGTAGATGGGAGAGACCTGTGGCCACCAAGCAGCATGTAGCACTCTGTTGCAAGGTACTATTAACACGGACTCCTGTGTAGAATTGGGATGTGGTAGATGGGTTCCCTGTAAGCATGGAGACATCTTCTGATTGCCCTATGGGGAACATGGACCTAGTAGAGCAAACCGTGAATTGACCCACAGAGTCCAGGTGCCAGCCTGCAGCCAAGGACAAAGATGACATTGGCTGTGCAGATGAGATAAAGAAACAGCCTGAGAAGCTACATGCACAGCCACTGGGGCCATGCAATGAATATTACTTTCAGCTCTAAGAGCAAAACATGCAGGTTTACCAGAGATTGCCAAGATGAGGGAATTGCAAGATAAGGAAGAGGCCTTGAGAGCCATAGTACGGTCACTGAAGGAGGACCTCTGTATCTTGAGAATACACTTTGGCCTCCCCCATAGTGCTGATGGCATCCCAGGAGGAGGAGGAAGATTATCACTTGCAAGCCCGGCCAGTGGTAATGCAAAAAATAAAAATAAGCGGGCGTGGTGGCGCATGCCTGTAATCCTAGCACTTTGGGAGGCTGAGACAGGAGAATTGCGAGTTCAAAGCCAGCCTCAGCAACGGCGAGGTGCTAAGCAACTCAGTGAGACCCTGTCTCTACATAAAACACAAACAGGACTAGGGATGTGGCTCAGTGGTTGGGTACCCCTGAGTTCAATCCCTGGTACCAAATAAATAAAAATAAAAATAAATAAAAAACAAGACAATAGCAGCTGATGGCTCCAATGAGTAACTGCTGGCAGGGCTGGCCAGTTAACAAAGTTCACCATGGTCTGCCAGTGAAGCAGAGTTGGTGATTTGAGAAAATAATTTGGACAGAAGCCAAGAAAGCCTCAGCTACTTTGTTGTCATGTCTGCGAGATTTAGGGGAGCTGGTAACCAACAGGGGCAAAATACCCCATGTGCTACATGTTATTGATCCTGCACAACCTTGTGACTTAGATGTGCCAGGAGCCAGCAGGGGCCAAGAGAGCCCAAGTGTGCTAAGAGCCAGCAGAGACAATAGACTTCAGGAGGTACTAGGGCCTGTTACCTATGTAGGTGAACAAGAAAAAGCCTATACCTTGGAGGTAAGGCACCTATATTGTTCAGTGTTTGATATACTGATGACTCTAGTCATGGACAACTACCTGTGTGGATGCCAGTGGCTGTAGAGTCGGAAACAAACACTGGTTTGGTACCAGCACAAGACAAAATAGCCACTGAGTTGAGCTGGATGGTGATAGCAAATGAAGCATCCCCCATAGTGCTATGTCCTGACAGTTGTGCTGTGTACTTGGGACAAATTCTGTGGAAAGAGCTCTGGGATCTAGGCCAACAGGAACAGGTGACTATAGGGCATGTTACTAGCCATGGCTCCCTGACTAGCCCAGGAATGATGAAGCAAATGTTTTGGCTAGGATGTGGTGGTTAGAGCAGGTGCCTTCTACCAACTTGGTGGCTTGGTTGAATCACTGCCTACAACATGCAGGTGTGAAAACTACGTGAAATGTACTCAAACAAGAGAGTCTGCCTTTAACATAGAATGCTCTGGTAGGGGCCTAAATCAGAAGGGTTCATGTTTGCCTTAATGGCAGTGGATACAACTACAGACTTGTTTTTTGCCCAGCCCAGTGGTCAAGCAAATCAGCATACTATGATTCATGCCCTGAAAGTGTCCACGACCTTGTACAGCCAGCCCATCACAATAGAGTGACCAAGGTACTCCTTTTACAGGTCAGGATGTGCAGTGATACGCAACTCAGTTATGGATTCAATGGAAGCTGCAAGTTCCATACCACCCACAGGCTGCAGGCATGACAGAGGAATATAATGGCTTGCTTAAGCAAGGACTTAGGACTGCAGTCAACCCAGCTTCCATGTAGTGGTGAGCACAGTGCCTGTGGACAGTTGTGAGAGCTCTGAGTGAGCGTCCCTGGCAAGGGATACCCGCTCCTGTGGAAGCTTTGCTAAATCGCACAGCAGCACCAATACAGGTCCAAGCAACAACAAATGACAATGTACTTAAGCTTGGGTTTGAGAAACAAAGGAATGTTCTTTTGCCTGTTCCTACTGGATTAAATAGGAGATGAAATGTGGAGTGGACATGGCCCTGGACAATAAAGCTACCCCCCTACCTTCTTTGGGTACCCTGTTAGCTCCGTGAAGAAAAAGTCTGGAGTGTGATCTCCTTGTAACTAGTGAATAGACCCCCTGGGTACACGTGATTTGGCCAGGTCTCACAGATGGGACACATTTTAAAGGACACATTTGTTATTTCCTTTTGGTCAATTTTGGCCCAGTGCTGGTGCACACTAAGCCTGCTGAAGTTTAGGACCAAGCTGTACAAGTGTACTATCATCATCTAGGGAAGCTGCCAATGGGCAGTCACTGTTTTCCCCAGACTCAAAGCTGCCATCATTTTCCCTGAAGGATGTGATTTACCTATACTAATGCCTGTAAAGGCTTTGTCCTTTCATCTGTAGGTGTGTCCTCACCAATACCATTGCGAACTGGGCACACATCTACACCAGAGTAGCAAACACTTCTGCCTGCTAGGTATGCACTGAAGTGCCTGTGAGTTCTGCTACCAAACTACTCTGTGAATCCAGTCCGGGTCTCTGGGCAATTGGACATCACTGGGAAAGACTTATATCACCACCTCAATATAGGATGACACTGACATGGCTTTTAGTAATCATAAATTATGGGGCTTGTCTTTGGGATGTATGTTGTTGCAGTTTGTATTGTTATTGTGGCCTGTGGATGCAGGTCCCTGCTCTCCTCGCTAAGGGATCGCTGTGGAAGATTGCAGATGTGTAGATTATATGGTGAGGAATCCCAAAGAGGTGGATCATTCAGACAGGCCCCAAATGGCTTTAATTAGGCTCCCTCACCAAGACTTCCAATGGGCTATATTATGCTTTATGTTATGTTTTTAGTATGTAGCCAAGGTCATTAATGGGCTCTTATATGTTTAGTGTGTAGTCAAGGTCAGAAATACTGATTCAGTGTACATGCTTGAGATCATAAACATTTGTGCATGAGCATGTGCCCACTGATGTAACCTGTTGGGAGTGTGCCTTCTTTGCTTGGCCTGCGTATAAAAGGGGCCACTTAGACTCAGGGTCTAAGTGGGGGCAAAAATGTAACTGGCTGGGGGCTAAAGGCCTTTGCCACCTCTGAATAAATTATGTGTATTATCCTAACTGCATCTTGCATCTTCTTTGATCTGCTGAACCCCAAACTTTGTTTCCTGGGTCTGAGCCCCTCACATGACACAGTTCTGGAGGGTAGCAGTCTAAAGATCAAGATGTCAGCAAAGCTGGTTTCTGGTGAGGCCTCTCTCCTGGGCTTACAGATGACTATCTTCTTGCTGTATTCTCACAAGGTCTTTTCTGTGTGTATGCATTCCTCCTGTTTCTTCCTCTTCTTGTAAGGGCCCACCCTTATGTCCTCATTTAGCCTTAATTACTTCCTTAAAGGTGCTATCTCCAAATACAGTCACCCTGGGGATTAAGACTTCAAGGAATTTTCAAGGAAACACAATTTACTCCATAATGCATTGGTTATTTTCTCCTACTCTTTCATTGTGGTTGTTATTCATGTTCATTAGAGTTAAGTGACTTTCTATTTGTGTTCCTTTGTCCATATTTTTAGCAGATGAAACATAAACATGGTTTTAAAAAATCAGTACTATACATATAAAGGTACATTCAAAAAATGTCCCTTCTCACACCCTTATTATTCCCCCATCCTTTTACCCTATTCCCATCTACCTAGTACTAATCTCATCAGTTTTTTATTTATCTCTACACATAGGGTTCCTGTAAATAATTATCACAAAGCTAATGGCTTAAAACATTGTAGATATATCATACTGCAATTATTAAGGTCAGAGGTCTGAAGTGGGTCTTTCAGGTCCAAGGTCAAGATGTCAGCAAGTCTGTATTCCCTCCTGCGGCTCTGGGGAAGAATGTTTCCATACCTCTCTCAGCCTGTAAGGGCCACCTATATTCCTTGACTTAAGTCTCCTCCTTCCATCTTCTAGGCATCTTCTATCCAGCATAGCATCTCCAAATCTGTCTCTAGCTATGATCCCTGCTTCCATCATCCCATCTCCTTCCTCTGACTTTGGCTCTTCTGCTGCCTCTCTCTTATAAGAACCTTTGTCCTTAAATTGTACCCACCCAGATAATTCAGGATAATTTCCCTGTCTCAAGATCCTTGACTTAATCACATCTCCAAATTAATTCTTGTCATATTAGGTAACATACAAGTTCTGGGAGATTAGGACATGACCATCTTTGGGGGGGGGGCCTTACTCTATCTACCAATTTTTTAGATTTTCTAAAAACAGGGACAGATCATGTCAGATCATGTCACTCCTTTAAAACTGCTAAATGGCTTCCCTCCACTTCTAGAATGAGTCCAACTTGTTTACCCTTCTAGCTTTCCCTGCCTTCTTCTGTTCCTTGACATACCAGATATTTTCTAACTTTGGGGCCTTTGCACTTACTACTCCTTGTCTACAATATTTTCCTCCAGATATTTTCATGTTTGGCTCATTCTTCTACTCTCACCTTAATCCTAACCTCTTCAAAGAAGCTCACTGATCACTAGTTATATAACAATCTTCCTCAATTAGTCTAATTTAGCCTATTTGTTTTCTTTTTCATTTATCACAATCTGAAAGACATTCTTATATACCAGTTTACTTGTTTATTGACCTGTCTTTTCCACTAGAATGAAAACTCCATGAGAGTAGAGACTATGTACATCCTGCTCTGTCTGTAGCATAGTATCTGTTTTCCAAAAGGTATTTGATGAGTGTTGATAGAAACCAGGCCCAGTGGCACACATCTGTAATCCCAGCAACAATGGAAGCTGAGGCAAGAGGATCACAAGTTCAAGGTCAGCTTCAGCAACCTAGCAAGGCCCTAAGCAACTTAGAAAGACCATGTCTCAATAAAAAGGACTGCATATGTAGCTCAGTGGTAAAGCACCCCTGGGCTCAATCTCCAATACCAGGAAAAAAATAAAGAATATTAAGTGTTGACAAAAAAAATGAATGAAGGGCTAGGGTTGTAGCTCAGTAGTACAGCATGTTTTGTGAATGCACAAGACTATGGGAGAAGAAGAAATAATGAATGATGCTCTAGTCTAGGTGGGAAATGTAAGACAAGTGTATTTCCAATATAAAAAGGACAAAAAAGGGATCGATTCCAAGATGGCGACCTAGACAGACACGGCGTTCCTAGTCTCTCTAGGACTGGCTTTAAAGTAGTGGAAACACTGTTTCTCAGCAAGTTTTTACATGACACTCGACAGCTGCCGCAACGCAGGAACTCCACTCGCATGCCCGCAGGGCTGCCAGGCCCCAGCGTTTGCACTGGAACCCAGCCGCGAGCCGGTGCAGGACTCTGACCTGCGGACTCCAATGCAGGACTCGGACCCCCGTGCAAAGCCTGCTCCTGCACAGGATCCTTGGCTCCAGAGCCCACACACCCCACAGGACCTCGGGTCACCCACCCACCCCCTAGCCATTGCTCCCACGTGGGACCCCCAGCTCCCACACAGGACCCCTGGCTGCTACTCTTGTGTGGATCTCCATCTACCAAGGCAGAAGCTCCTTGTTCTCCTACACCTGGGGATACAGGACAGGATATGGAGACAAACTTTTACTTCAGCACAGCACACCACAGAGCTGCAGCTCCAAACGCATCACCCAACACCACCGCCCTGCCCGGCCCTTCACCCTATCTCTGAAGCAGACGGCTTCTTTGTGAGACTCTGGCTGCATCATCTTTCACCTGAGCGGGCAGATACCAGTAAGCAAGAGACAGCTCCACCTACTGGAAGAGAAGGGAAGCAATCCTGTTTATTTACATTGAGACTTCTTATTTTTAAAAAATTTTTTCCTAATATTCCTTTTTTTTCTCTTTTCTGCCTTTTTTTCCTTCTTTTCTCTCTTTCACTCTTTTCCCACCCACACATTCCCAACATTTGTGAAACCAAGTATTTTTTATGCATTAGGCTACAATAGACTGGGATATCTGATTAGTATACTACAGTTGTATTATATATTCTCATAACTTCCACCTGTACATGTTTTATTTTTCTTAATTTTTATGTCTCCTCGTTAGTTGTATTCTATTTTCTTCCTACTTATTGGTCTTCCCCACGTCTCTTTCTCTCCTTTCTACTAATATCCAACTTCTTTTGGATTTCTCTTTCATGCTTTCTAGGATCTAATAACTATATCCTCACTTCCTACTGCCTTAACACCTCATCCTACACCCCACCCTCGGTTCTCTCTAGCCCAACATCAGAAACTGTAGACCCTTGTGCAAACTTATTGTTTATGTAGTAGATGCTAATTGAACTCATAATTTCTGTATATTGTGACTAAGCCGTAAGTGTATTTAGGAGCTATTAGGAGCTACTTGGTTTGAAACTATATATTGTTTGTATTGAGATCTGTCACTATTGGTCTCACCCTTAAAGGAGAGGTATTGGAACCCTGTAGGTAATCTATAAGCCTATAGGATAAAAACTGTAACATCTCAGATCTGTAGTGCTAGAAGGAAAGACACACAACAACATGAAAAAACAAGGGAAGAAAGTGCCTCAAACAAACCAAGGCACTACATTATTAGAATCCATGGTCAGCACAGCAGAAGAAATGTCAGAGGAGGAGTTCAGGACAGAATGTACATAATTAAAATGTTCTATGACTTAAAGAATAATGTAAGAGAGCAAGCTCAGGCAGCAAAAGATCATTTTGATAAAGAGTTACATAGGCAAATACAGGAAGTAAAAGATTACTTCAATAAGGAGATAGAGATTCTGAAAAAGAACCAAACAGAAATCCTTGAAATAAAAGAAACAATAAACCAAATTAAAAACTCAATAGAAAGGATCAACAACAGATTAGATCATTTGGAAGACAGAACCTCAGACAATGAAGACAAAATATTTAATCTTGAAAATAGAGTTGACCACACAGTGAAGATGATAAGAAACCATGAACAAGGGCTGGGGTTGTAGCTCAGTGGCATAGCACTTGCCTCGCATGTGTGAGGCACTGGGTTCGATCCTAAGCACCACATAAAAATAAATAAAATAAAGATATTGTGTCCATCTACAACTAAAAAAAAATATTTTTTAAAAAAGAAACCATGAACAGAACATCCAAGAATTATGGGATAATATGAAAAGACCAAATTTAAGAATTATTGGGATAGAGGAAGGCATAGAATTTCAAACCAAAGGAATGAGTAATCTATTCAATGAAATAATATCAGAAAATTTTCCAAACATGAAGAACGAATTGGATAATCAAATACAAGAGATTTACAGGACACCAAATGTGCAAAATCACAACAGATCTACACCAAGGCACATCATAATGAAAATGCCTAGTATTCAGAATAAGGAGAGAATCTTAAAAGTGACAAGAGAAAGGAATCAGATTACATATAGGGGGAAACCAATTAGGATCTCTGCAGACTTCTCAACCCAGATCCTTAAAGCTAGAAGAGCTTGAAACAACATATACCAAGCTCTGAAAGACAATGGATGCCAACCAAGAATCTTATATCCAGCAAAATTTTTATATTTGATGATGAAATAAAAACCTTCCAAGATAAACAAAAAACAAAAGAATTCACAGCAAGAAAACCTGCACTACAGAACATTCTTGGCAAAATATTCCTTGAGGAGGAAATGAAAACATGCAAAGAGAGGAACTACACTAAAGGAAAGGCCAATCAAAGGAGAAACCCAGTCAAGTTAAAAACTAAGAATAAATCAAAAAGTTCGGGAATATATATCATGTCTCAATAACAACACTGACTGTCAATGGCCTAAACTCAGCAATTAAAAGACATAGACTTGCAGATTGGATTTAAAAAAAAAAAGACCCGGGGCTGAGGTTGTGGCTCAGTGGTACAGCGCTTGCCTAGCATGTGTGAGGCACTGAGTTTGATTCTCAGCACTGAATATAAATAAATAAAATAAAGGTCCATTGACCACTAAAACATATAAAAAAATTTAAAAAATTTAAAAAATTTAAAAAAAGACCCAACAATATGCTGTCTCCAAGAGACTCATCTCATAGAAAGAGACACTCACAGATTGAAGGTGAAAGAATGGGAAAAAATGTATCACTCACATGAACTGTGTAAACAAGCAGGGTTTTCCATCCTCATATCAGATAAAGTGGACTTCAAACCAAAGTTAGTGAAAAGGGATAAAGAAGGTCATTTCATATTGCTTAAGGGAATTATACATCAACAAGACATAACAAGGGGCTGGGATTGTAGCTCAGTGGTAGAGCGCTTGCCTTGCATGCGTGAGGCCCTGGGTTCGATCCTCAGCACCATGTACAAAGCAATAAAATAAATACATTGTGTCCATCTACAACTAGAAAAAATATTTTAAAAAAATTAAAAAAAAAAACAAGACATAACAATCTTAAATATCTATGCCCCAAATAATGGGACAGCCATGTATGTCAAATAAACCCTTTGCAAATTCAAGAATCAAATAGACCACAACACAATAATACTGGGTGACTTTAACACACCTCTCTCACCATTGGATAGATCTTCCAAACAAAAACTAAACAGGGGCTGGGATTGTAGCTCAGCGGTAGAGTGCTTGCCTTACCTGCGTGAGGCCCTGGGTTCGATCCTCAGCACCACGTACAAAGCAATAAAATAAAGACATTGTGTCCATCTACAACTAAAAAATATATATATATAAAAAAAACTACACAAAGAATCTACAAAGCTCAATAGAACAATCAATAATCTGGACTTAACAGATATATATAGAATATTCCATCCTTCAACAAGCAAATATACTTTTTTCTCAGCAGCACATGGATCCTTCTCCAAAACAGATCATATGCTATGCCACAAAGCAAGTCTTAGCAAATACAAAAAAATAGAGAGCCGGGCGTGGTAGCTCACACCTGTAATCCCAGCACTTTGAGAGGCTGAGACAGAAGAATTGTGAGTTCAAAGCCAGAATCAGCAACAGCGAGGAAGTAAGTGACTCAGTGAGACCCTGTCTCTACATAAAATACAAAATAGGGATGGGGATGTGGCTCAGTGGTCGAGTATCCCTGAGTTCAGTCCCTGGTACCCCCTCCAAAAAATATATATATATACACATATATATATATATATATTCTTATTTATTTATTTATTTATTTTTAATTTTTTTTAGTTGTAGATGGACACAATGTCTTTATTTTATTGGTTTGTATGTGGTGCTGAGGATCGAACCCAGGGCCTCACGCATGCAAGGCAAGCACTCTACCGCTGAGCTACAATCCCAGCCCTATATAGTCTTATTTAATTCTCACTAAAACACCATCAGGTCTACTATTGTTATTCCCATTTTACAGATGAGAAAACTGAGGTTCAGAGAAATGACATGGCCAAGAATACACAGCTAGTAAGCTACAATATGCTAGGCTTAGGGAGACATACCAAGGAACAAGTGAATATGGCCCTTGCTTCTCCAATGGAAAGAAAGAACAAATCCAAGACTTACCAGGCATCATGTTCAGTGTTATGATAGAGGGTTTTCAAGGGGTGTAGACAGTGAAATCAGGATAAAGAATCAGAGAAGGAAGTGTCACTGGAACTAAATTAGAAGCATTAGCAAATCTTAGAAGAAAAGAACATCAACTAGCTAGCTATTGATAAGGCTCACAGGGGAGCATTTACCTTAATGAATGTTTTCTGATTTGTCATGGTTTGTCACATCAGCTTTCAGGTTAAGAACTGAAATTCATCTGGATTCATCTGAAATTAAGAGTACTGACACATGCTAATAAAGCTCAAGAAAGAATGATGGTTATTAATAAGAACACCAATTTTTAAAATATAATCATCAGTGGCCATTCTCTCCTCACAGAAATGCCTACTGAAACAGTTTTATGCTAGGCTTAGAACATGAATCTGCAAACTTTTTTCTTTAAAGGACCAGAGGGTAAATATTTTAGGCTTCGTGGGTTATATACAGTCTCTGATACAACTAGTAAACTCTGCCACTGTACAGAAAACAGTAATAGAAAATACACAAACAAGTAAGTGTAGCTGTGTCCCAATAAAACTTGATTTACAAAAATAGATGGTGGGCCAGATTTGGTCCACAAGCTATGGTTTGCAGACCCTTGGCCTAGAATAAGAAGGAGGAGTAGTTACATGATTCAAATGATTAATTGCACCAGGTTTTGGTGGCCTGATGTGTTCACTGACACAACAAAGACACATTTATCTCCAGTTGAATTGAATCAGGACCATTCTCAGGCAGGGGCCTCCTTCCAGAACAGTGCTTAGATGGGCACTTTCAAGGATTGCCTTTAAGGTCCTTCTATTTAATGCTGGCCATCCTACAAAACTCCACCCCATTTGAAAGCCTTGGACACAAGAAAGATTACCAGTAACAATCCAAGGAACTGCCAGCAGCATCAGTTAACATTCTACAACTGTTTCACAGAGAGCTCCTTGGTCCTTCATTACTGGTAGTATAATTCTTATATGCATTCCCTAGAAAAATTGACAGATTTGACAATATGAATAATTTTAAAAGGCAAACATTAAAATTCCATGAAGAGATTTTTTTAAATTAGAAATCATATTTTTTTCTTACAAAAAGCAGTACATGCTCATTGTAGAAAATTAGAAAACAAAAAAGTCAACTGAAATATTGGAGTTTCACCCCACAGAAATCACCATCATTCACAGCTTAGTATATATCCATCCACTTTTTTCCCCCAGTACCAGAAATTAAACCCAGCGCCTCTCTACCACCAAACTACCATCTAAACCCTTCTTATTTTTTTTTATTTTCAGATACAGTCTTGGTAAGATGCTAAAGCTGTGTCCAACTTGTGAGCTTCCTGCCTTAGCCTCCCAAGTTGCTGGGATTACAGGTGTGCACCACATCTGGACCAGATCATTTTCTAAGAATATATAATACTCATATGCATTTTCTCCCAAAATGAGAGAATATTTTGTAACTACTTCCCCGTTAATGGACTTTAACATCCCATTTTAAGTAAGTTTTCATCTCATCTAATGCCCATCAATATTCAAATTTCCCTAATTTCCCAAAAATGTTCTGCAAAGCTAGCTTTTTCAAAGTCAGAATCCAATCTTAGACCACATGTTGCATCTTAAGTCTCTTTTCATTTAGACTAGTATTCTTTTTCAGGACAGGAATTTTGTTTCCTGCTTTATTTCCAAACACTGTAACAGTTCTTGGCATGTAATAGTACCTCAAGAAATAGTTTTATAATTAATTATTAAAAAATTGAGGGGATTGCATCTAATGTTTATCTCATTGGCTTATCACCCTTTATCTCCACTCTATAATGAAAATAAAAACCAGAGAAGTGAAGTGACTTCCCAAGGTCACACAGAAGCATGGGGCAATTGCTTTATGTTTTATTAAACTAGGAGTTGGTGGACATTTGTGTGAAGGCCAGATAGTTAATATTTGAGGATTTATGGACCAACAAGCAAAATCAAGGATATTACATAGGCATTTATATAATGATAAAAAAATTTCCACAATTTTTTTATTAATAAAATTTAAAACATAACAATAATTGACCCTAAGGGTAAATACAGGCCTATTAACGAAAGGAATGTAAGAGAAGAATAATATTTCACTTACTGAGGTTGGAAGCTAGTGTTCCCTATCAGAAAAACTATTGTAAATGTTCACCTGCAAAAAAAAAAAAAACAACAACAAACCTATTCTTAGCCCACAGGTCATAGTTTGCCAATCCCTTATATCATACTGCTTGTTTTTGACTTTGCTTTTGTTTTAAGGGTTTGAATAAAGCCAGGTGAGGTGGCACATGCCTGTAATCCCTACTGACTCAGGAGGCTGAGGCAGGAGGATGGCAAGTTGAAGCTGGCTCAGCACCTTAGTAAAACCCTGTCTCAATAAAAAATTTTAAAAAGGGCTGAGAATGTTTAGTGGTAGAGCACCCCTGGGTTCAATCCCCTGTACGATCACCCTCTCCCCCCAAAAGTATGAATGAAAATAAAAATGCTCTTAATTGACAGTTGCATAGAGGTGCTGGCTTATTGAAGCTACATGATGCTAAGGTCCTAATAAGGAGAATAACTCCTCAGCCACTCCTTTAAAATGTGTATATTGTCAGCCGAGCACAGTGGCGCAAGCCTATAATCCCAGCACTTTGTGAGGCTGAGACAGGAGAATCGCGAGTTCAAAGCCAGCCTCAGCAATGCCGAGGCACTAAGCAACTACATAAAACACAAAATGGGGCTGGGGATATGGCTCAGTGGTCGAGTGCCCTGAGTTCAATCTCCAGTACCAAAAAATAAAAATACAAATAAATGTGTGTATCGTCTTACTTCCGTTAGTACCTAACTGCCAAGCATACCTGTCTTGTTTTCACTTAGATTAACAGAAGGTAGGTTTCATTGTGACAGTGATTTTCATAATATTAACCAAGTGTTAATATTTACCAATTTAAAAACCAGTGCCTATGAGAATGGTGGTTGGCCTATTTTAGGGTGGATTTTTTTCTCTCAAATAAAAATATGGGGGCTGAGGTTATGGTGCAGTGGTAGCGTGCTTACCTAGCACATGTGAGGCACTGGGTTCGATCCTCAGCACCACATAAAAATAAAATAAAAATATTCTGTCCACCTACAACTAAAAAATAAATATAAAAAATATGATCTTTAAAAATATAGAAGTAAATAACCAAAAAAAAAAGCTAAATGAATAGAAAGTGGTTGCTTTGGGGGCACAGAAAATAGGGAGGAAATCAACAAATTCTTTTAAATAAAAAAATCTTGTAGAAGTATTTGAGTTTTTAAAACTATGTACATGTATAATATTTATAAAAATAAATGAAAGAAAAACAGGCACATTAAAACTCCTTCTAGAAAAGGCTTCTTTCAACCATTCCAGCATCTCCTGGTCAACTCCATCAGAGCACTTAACACACTCCACTCTAACAATCATTTTCTCTGTCTTTCTGAAAGAATCAAAAGCTCCAAATTTTTACAACATTAAAAAGGCACTCATTAAGGTGAAGTGAAACCAGATAAAACAAATACAACCAACATCCCTCATTCTGGGCAAATTAATATCAAAATGAGATGCAATTAAAAAGACAAAAAAGTATTGGTGAGGTTGGGAAGAAATTATGATCCTGACACATTTACCAGTGGGATTACAAAATGGTGTCACCACTTTGGAAAATAATCTGGAAGTTCTTTAAAAAGTTAAACATCCAGCAATTCCACTCCTAGGTATATACCCAAGATATCTGAAAACATATTTTCATACAAAAACTTGTACAGGAATGTTCACAGCAGGATTATCCATAATAACTGAAAAATGAAAACAACTCAAATTTCCAACAACTGATTAATGGAAAAACAAAATCCATTATAACGGAATATTATTCAGCCAGAAAAAGAAATGGAGTACAAAGAACCTTGAAAATATCAAGTTGAGAGAAGCTAGTCACAAAAGATGACGTATTGTATTATTTCCTGTGAAATACCCAGAAAAAGTAACTATATAGAAGCAAAAGGCAAATAAGTGGTGCTTAGTGCTAAAAGTGAGAGAAAAGATTACGGGGAAATAGGTTTAAGGGAATTGGGAATTGAGAGAAGATAATAGAAATCCTCTAAAACTGGATTGTGGTTATGGCTTCACAACTCCAAAGACTAAGAATAAATAACCATATCCTTAAAATGAATGCATTTTATGGTATGTAAAACATAAGGCTGGGAGAAAAAAGCCCTCAATTTATGACATTATTGTTTCTTTCTAAATTCACTTTTTCACCCAAATAGGTGACCCCTACAAAAAACTGTGATGTATGAAGTTTGAAGCTTTTTTTTGTTGGGTGAGGCTTGTGGTTGTGCCTACATAATCATCAAAGCATGCATCTCGAATTTAAGTTGTCTTGAGCTTCCATTTGGGTCCTCTGGATACTCCCAGGCCTGCCAGTTTAAGTCTTGGTGTGCCTAAAGCCCCCTACTCTCAGCAAGAAACTGTATGGCACATCAGGGAAAGTGTTGATTGGCTTGAGGGGTAAGGAAGCAATTCGGTCGGTGCCTATTGGGCAAGGAAGTCCTGGCAGATCAGCCAAGACGTACAAAATCCCCTCCGCGTCGTCTCCCCACCCCGCCCCCGGCTCCCACAGAGTCCTCCAGGGAAAGCCCATCTCTCCAAGGGCGCAACCGGACATAAGGGCACCTCTCGGAGTTAGAGTAAAGGCTGTGGCAAAGTCACTCCTTCGTTGTCTCGCGGGAAGGGCAAAATGCGCCACGCGTCAGGGCAAAGTGTCTCCTCCCGGGCCTCTTGGTGTCAGAGAAATTCACACGGCCGCGCCGCGGCAGGCCCAGCCTCCAGCCCCTACGGAGCTACGGGGGCCGGCTGTGGAGGAAGGAAAGCAGCCGAACAGGCAGGGCCGTGCCTAGCCGCTTACAGCCTTGCAGCAGTCTGGGTCTTCGCGCGATGACCCCTCCGCCCCCCACCCAGCGCGTGTAGCATGGTCACGTGGCCATCGCCCCGCCCTCGACACGCCATTGCGCCGTAGCGCCCCCTGGTGACCGAAAGCGGTCAAAGCTGGCGCCGCTGAAGCAAGGAGAGCGCGAACAGGGAGCGCCCCTAAGTGGATGGGTGGCGCGACCTCCACCTCTGCAACGGGAATGGCCGTGAGGCTGGCAGGATGGCATTGGAGCTGGCACCACGAGGCCCAGGGAAGCCACCCCAAGCCTAGAATGGAGCCCCAATGAGTCCATTCTTTCCTGCCTTCTTCCCAGAGGGACGAAGACCACCCACGATGACAGAACAGCCATATAAGTATCTTGAACCAGAATTTCAGCTCCCTTGTGCCAAAAAAACCCAAACAAACAAACACAAAAAACAAACAAAACAAAAATAAAAACCACTATGCAAGAGATTAGGAGCCGGGCACGGTGGCGCACGCCTGTAATCCCAGCACTTTGGGAGGCTGAGACAGGAGGATCGCGAGTTCAAAGCCAGCCTCAGCAACAGCGAGGTGCTAAGCAACTCAGTGAGACACAAAATAGGGCTGGGGATGTGGCTCAGTGGTCGAGTGCCCCTGAGTTCAATCCCCAGTACCAAAAAAAAAGAGAGCGAGAGATTAGGGACGTTTTGTTTAAGGGATTGGTGGTGGTTGTTGATGTTTCTGAAAATGTGTATTTCTAGCTGAGATGATGTGAGCTAATTATTACTTCTCTGAGACTCAATCTATAAAATATAGATATTAATGCCTATGTCACAAGTGATTATGGGGATTAAATAAAATAACCCAAGGGTTTAACAAACTGATCAAAGGTATGAATTGATTTGTTTCTCAGGGCCTAGCAAACACCTAAGAATAGGTGTCCTTCCTCAGGATTCAGGAAAATGAAAGTATTTTGACACCCTAAACGCATACCTAAATTTATGCATATGAGAATTAAAACCATCTCTCCCCACATTCAACCTAGACACTGAGAAACAAAACCACACCTTAGTATTCACAGAAACGGCACTTTGCTAGTCCACTATCTTCATTTTCATTATTTTTTTCAGGACTTCACTGTGCAGGTAAAATAGTTCCTTCATTACAAGACCCCCTCCCAAGCACATCAACTTTCCAATGAAAAAGAATCAAGAACTTGCACCTGAAATTTCTTTGAATGCCTCTCCTTAAAATCCTCCCCTGGCTCCTACCAATCCTAGGCCATTAGTGTGGTGATCCTTGCTTTAAAAGATCCAAATCTCTGCTTTGAAAGACCCACTACCTTAAACTAAACTTTCATTTCTCAATAAATTCTTGCCTTTCCTCCTGAAGCACTGTTAAGGTGTTCTGAGGTACTGTTCTGAGATTAGCAATAAACTCTGCTTTGTCATAGCAACAGGTGCATTGAAGTGACTCAGGAGCCAGCACTTGACAGTTCTGAAAGCCTCACAGAAATCCAATAGAGGTGTAGCCTTCATTCACTACCATGGCTCAAGACCATCGATTTGGAAATGATGTGCTCCTCTCAGGGCCTCTTGAACCTCCTGCTTGAGGCTCTCTGCCATAATGGTAGGATACATAGGTTTCACATTGGTTGGAGCTCTGATCTCTTTCCTTGAGCTCCCACTTGCTAAGGGTAATAATGGGCCTGCAGCCCACACATCATCTATGAGAAGCCATTCATGATTCCCTGGATTATAGGGCTCTCCTCTGTGTTTCAGCTGTCCCCTGGCTCATCCTTTCATGGTTCTCACCCCACTTGTTTCATTCTCAATGAACCACTGCACATAATGTCAAGTCTAGTAGGGTAAGGGTCACCTGTATTGTAACTGGGAGGTGGGCCAGTGGTGTAGCTGGTGCCCAGTTGATTTTATGCAGGTATCTTCCTCTCTTCCCTGGCTACTACACCCAGCACCCTCTGGCTAAGCTTGAGTTTTTCCCATTCATTCAAATCTTCAAATAGTGCACTCAGAAGAGATTTTATTGTTTTCTTTTCTCATTCAGATTATATATTGTCTCTCATTATTTTATTTTCACTTTGTCATCAGTTCTCTTGCTTTTTCTAGGAAAACAATCATACAACTTAATAACAAGTGTTTATTTCTTTTTTTAATTTTATTTGTTTGTTCTATTTAGGCTTACATGTTAACAGAGTGCAATTTGATTCATTGTACATAGAGGATAACATACCAATTCTCTAGTTGTAAGTTGTATAGAATCACAACATATATGCAGTCATACATAAAGTTAGGGCTCTGATGACCATCATATTCCACCACCTTTGCTGTCCCCATGCCTCCTCCTCCCTTAAAGCCCTGTGAACAGAGATCCACCATTGTTCCCATGTCCTTCCTCACATTATGGATCAGCATCCAGTTATCAATGAGTACATTCAGCATTTGGTTTTCTGAGATTGGCTTACTTCACTTAGCATGATATTCTCCATCTCCATCCATTTACCTGCAAATGCCATAATTTTATTCTCTCTTATTGCTGAGTAATATTCCATTGTGTATATGTACCACAGTTTCTTTATCCAGTCATCTATCAAAGGGCATCTTGGTTGGTTCCACAGTTTAGCTATTGTGAATTGAGCTGCTATAAACATTGAAGTGGCTGCAGCACTGTAGTACGCTGTTTTTAATTCTTCTGGGTATAGACCGAGGAGTGGGATAGCAGGCTGAAATGCTGGTTCCATTCCAAGTTTTCTAAGGAATCTCCATACTGCTTTCCAGATTGTACCAATTTGCAGTTCCACCAACAATGTATGAGCGTGCCTTTTTCCCCACAACCTCGCCAACACTTATTGTTGTTTGTATTTTTGATAACTGCCATTCTGACTGGCGTGAGATGAAATCTTAGGGTAGTTTTGATTTGCATTTCTCTGACTGCTAGAGATGTT
>CM053417.1:29516228-29561005 GCA_028644305.1 Xerus rutilus
TTCTTTAGTTCGCTGATCATTTTAATTATGTACATTCTGAATTCTTTCTCTGACATTTCTCATCAACTGTGCTGTCAATGGATTCTGTTACAGTTGTATCCAGGTTTATTTGGGGCACTTTCTTCTCTTGTTTTTTCATGTTGATTGTGTATCTTCCTTTTTTGAAATACCAATCTGAGGTATTGAGGCTTCTGTCCTATAATCTTGTATTGACACTCCAGATTACCTGTGTCTCACCTTGGAGCTACTTCTGTTCTCCCAGTGTCCCCAGATGGGCACTACTTTCACGAAACTTGGTGGTGGAAGTAGTGGATGTACCTCTAGAGGGCAGTGGGAGTGGCCTTGGCTGGGCTCCTGAGGTGGCCCCTGAGGGCTATTTTGCCCCTCTCTTGCACTCCTGCTGGTGAACAGGAACTCTGGAGCGGAACTAGAGGTGGGCTCAGGTCTCACTTAGGCAGGGTCACAAGCCGGAGAGTCTGTGTGCAACCCTTACAGTGAGTGTGAGCTCTCCTGGGGCTGGGGGCTAGCAGGCTCTGGTCTGCCTTCAACTGGGCACCCCTGGCATTCCCTAAGGGTGGTGTTGGGCCTTCTGTCTCACCTGACCACAGGAACTCTGGAGCGGAACTGAGGGGGCCCAGAGTGCACTTGGGTACGGCCTCTTCACACTGGGATCTCTGGAGGCCACTCTTACCCTGGGTGTGCCTTCCTCTGTGGCTGGTAGCAATCAGACTCTGGTCAACCCTTAGTTGGACACCTGTGGATTTTCCTGAGGGTGTTTCTGGGCCCTCTGTAGCTGCTGCTGGACCCCAGGAACTCTGGAGCGGAACTGGGGTGGACCCAGGCTGTCCTCGGGCAGGGCTGTCTCGTGCTGATGTCTCTGGAGTGACTCTTGCCCTGAATTTGGGCTCCCCAGTGGCTAGAGGTAGCAGTCCTTGGTATTCCTTTGGCTGGACAACTGTGGAGGTTCCTAAGGGCAGATCAGGGCCCTCTGTGGCTCCTGCCGGCCCGCAGGAACTCTGGAGCGGAACTGGAGTGGGCCCAGGCTGCCCTTGGGCAGGACATCCTCACGCTAGGGTCTCTGTGGGGACTCTTACCCTGAGTTTGGAGTCCTCAGTGGCTCGAGGTAGCTGTCCCTGGTCTCCTGTTGGCTGGACACCCGTGGAGTTTTCTGAGCGCGGATCTGGGCCCTCTGCGGCTCCTGCCGGTGCACAAGAACTCTGGAGTGGAACTGCGGCGGGCTCAGGCCGCCCTTGGGCAGGGCTGTCTCCACTGGGGTCTCTGGAGCGACTCTTATCCTGAATTTGGGCTCCCCAGAGGCTAGCGGCTGGGGCTGTGTGACCACGGGAGCAACTGCTAGGGGTCCTGTGTGGTTGGGTGGGCGCTGGGGCCAGGAACCCCGTGTAGAAGCAGGTCCCGCCCAGGGTGAGCCCTGGGCTGGGGCTCTGAGCCGCTGCAGCTGAGCTCCGCTGCCGCTTGCTGCTGAAGTCACGCTACTTGTGGCAATTGCTGCTTCCTGGTGGCCCTGCGTACACACGCAAGTGAAATTCCTTCAGGGCTAACTGTAGGATGATGTCCAGAAGCTGGCTGGGAGATGGTATTTCCACAACTTCAATCTCCGGTTCTGGAGCGACTGACCGTGGCGTCCGTCTAGGCTGCCATCTTGGAACCCGCCCCCAACAAGTGTTTATTTCTTGTATTTTTGTTGGTATGACCCACTTATTCCTCTTTTTGCTAAATAATATTTATTATTTGCTCTCAAAATTGTTATACTTATCACTAGGTGTGATGATAAATGCCTGTAATCCCAGGCTGAGGCAGGAGAACAGCAAGTTCAAGGCCAGACTCAGCAACTGAGCAATACCTTCTGTCAAAATGAAAATAAAAAGAGGTGAGATGTAGCTCAGTGGTTGGTGGAGTGTCCCTGGTTTCAATCACCAGTACTGGAAAAGAAACAAATTATTACACTTATCATAAGAAAAAGAACAAAACAATGTTTTTATGTTTTGTCATATGTCAAATTCTATGGTGAGTACAATCTCAACAAAATAAATTATACATGTATCTACACTCACAGGAGAAAGGTTTAAAAGAAATAAGCCAACATATTCAGTGTTCACTTGTGGTTTACTTTTCTCTTTCTGTGTACTTTTATGACTATTTAAATATTAACCATAAAACTTTTACAAAGTTTTATGATATTGTAAATATTCTATGGTATAATAACCCTGTAGGGAGCCATCTGTGGGCTGTGTGTGGACCCCTGCACATAGTAGCCATTTGAATAGGAGAATATGGTGTCTGGGAATGACCAATGGACATTTCCTCTGGTTGACTGCCCTGACATTCTGAGCCCTGTCCAAGCTCTGCCAAAAGTCCCACACAGCATCAGAGATGGGGTGACCTGCTATAGCCGTACAGCCCCTCTGAGATGGGTGTGACCTGCGAAGATGCCAATCAACCTGCTGACTGCAAGACATCATGAAGCAAGACTCTGCCCTTGAAACCTTATCCCTGCCTTTTTTTTTTTCTTTTTGGTACCCGGGATTGAACTCAAGGGTACTCAACTACTGAATCACATCCCCAGCCCTATTTTGTGTTTTATGTAGAGACAGGGTCTCAATGAGTTGCTTAGCACCTCGCTATTGCTGAGGCTGGCTTTGAACTTGCGATTCTCCTGTCTCAGCCTCCCTAAGTGCTGGGATTACAGGCATGCACCACTGCACCATTATCCCTGCATTTGATGTATCCCCTTAAGTAAACCACAGAAGCCATTTTCTTGTTGTCTAGCTCCAACTTCCATGTGGACTGGACCTATCAGGGGCTCTAACTTTTGAAACTATCTTTCTGACTTTGTCTTTTGTTCTTTTTTTTTTTTTTTGGGCACCAGGGATTGAACTCAGGGGCACTCGACCACTGAGCCACATCCCCAGCCCTATTTTGTGTTTTATGTAGAGACAGGGTCTCACTGAGTTGCTTAGCGCCTCACCGTTGCTGAGGCTGGCTTTGAACTTGTGATTCTCCTGTCTCAGCCTCCCTAAGTGCTGGGATTACAAGCGTGAGCCACCGCACCCGGCTTTGTCTTTTGTTCTTTACTAATTATTCAACACTTTAATTTCTCAGGTGGCTTACATCCTCCTCGGCAGAAAGAACTCCTCAAGGAGATGCTGGCCATCTCCTCATACAACCCTACAATTATTTAATAAATAATTTAATAAAATATTCTAGCCAGTCACAGTGGCACATGCCTGTAATTCCAGCAGCTCAGGAGACTGAGGCAGTAGGATCATGAGTTCAAAGCCAGCCTCCACAACTTAACAAGGCCCTAAGCAACTCAGTGAGACCCTGTCTCTGAATAAAAATACAAAAAAAAGGCTGGGGATATGGTTCAGTGGTTGAGTGCCCCTGAGTTCAATCCCCAGTTATATGTATATTATAAATTATATATTCATATATGTATATATGTGTATATATATATTCTAGCATACAGAGTAAAATGTCATTTCGTGGGGTGTGTGTGTGTGTGTGTGTGTGTGTGTGTGTGTGTTACTGAGGATTAAACCTCTGGGTTACATTCCCTGACCTATTTATTTATTTATTGAGGTACTGGGGTTTGAATCCAGGTATAATCTACCTCTGAGGTACTTTCCAGCCCTTTTTATTATTGTTTTGTTGTCATTATTATTGTTATTATTTCTTTTGAGACAGGATCTCACTAAGTTGCACAGGCTGGCCTCAAACATGAAATCCCGTCTCAGCCTGTGGAATTGCTGAGATCAGAGGTGTGGGCCACTGCAGGCAGCTTTTATTTTATTTTTGAAACAAGGTCTCACTAAGTTGCCCAGGCTGGCCTTGAACTTCTGAACTAAAGGCCAGCCTCAGCAACTGCCTCGGCCTCCTGTAGCTAGGACTTATAGGCACACACCACCACCCCCAGCTACAAGGGAAATGTTAATGTATAATTCCATGAGTTTCAGATATCAATGTTATATAACAGTCTATTTTCAAGTATGTTTTTCTGGGCCAAAATTGGGTCTTGGTCTATCCGAAGTATTTAAATTCCACCTCCATCATGTTCCTACTAATAAAATTTAATTTCCTTTATTTATAATTTTCAGACAGCTTTATTCTGTGCTTAATGAACAGGAAATTGGTCAAGTATTCATATCTGCCTATTACTCTTGCCCCAATAATGATCTACCACTATGATTCAGTTTTCCTCAGCAACACTAATATTTTTACTTGAAATATAGGATAACTCACAGAATTTGAAGTACAATTTACCAACCTCTTCCTAGCTATATAACCTTAGTACTGTTAATATATCTTACTAATTTCTCATTTAGAGGAGAGACTCATTTCTCTCATCTAAAATGGGATTAATAATTCTTAGTATATTGTTGATATGTTTAATACATACCAATAGAAAATCATATTACTGCTCTTGATTATTCCTTAATAAAAGGAAAATAATAGAGTAGCCTAAACATCCTTTGTTTTTTCAGGGCAATTATTTCTAATATTGACAAATGCACATGGGATGATTAGGAATTTGAAACACTTAGAGTTCGATGATGTGACATAGATGAAACCTATCTCCCACTTTCTGTATGGCAAGAATGAATGGCCCACCTAATAATTAACAGGCTGGAGGAGAGAGATGCAAGCAATTAATCTAGAGAGTCTCCAAGTTTTCTGATCTCAACAAGTAGGTGGACCAGTGGTTCAGCGATGGGCACTGTTCTCTCATTGTCTTCTCCTCTCTACAGCACCTTTTCCAGGTGAACAACAGTAACAAAGGTGGCTTATTTGGTGAGCAACTAATATGTGTCAGGCACTTCATTCATTCCAGCCACAAACATATGAACCAGCTATTTTCCAGTGTTTTAGGAGATGAAGATGCTTCAGCAAACTAAGCAGACTAGCATGTCTGCCTTTGTTGAGTTTATATTCTTGTGAGAAAAGACATCAATATACAATATAATAAGTCACTAAAGTACGTAGTACAGTATAGTAGAAGAGGTGCATGAAATGAGAAAACAGAGCAGGGAGAAAGGGAAGGAAGGGCAATGAGAGGACCAGCACTAGATATGCAGGGTTGTTTTTTGTTTGTTTGTTTTGGGAGTGGGTTGTTGTTGTTTGTTTTGTTTTTTGGTACTGGAGATGAACCCCAGCTATATCCCATCTTTTTTTTTTTTTTTGGTACTGAGGATTGAACTCAGGGGCACTCAACCACTGAGCCACATCCCCAGCCCTATTTTGTGTTTTATGTAGAGACAGGGTCTCACTGAGTTGCTTAGCGCCTCGCCATTGCTGAGGCTGGCTTTGAACACGCGATTCTCCTGTCTCAGCCTCCCAAAGTGCTGGGATTACAGGCATGCAACACTGCGCCTGGCTCATCCCCAGTCTTTTTAAAAATTTTTTTTATTATTATTTTTAAAATATTTTTTAGTTATACACAGACACAGTGTCTTTATTTTTGTTTTACTTATTTATATGTGGTGCTGAAGATCGAACCCAGTGCCTCACACATGCGAGGCAAGCATTCTGCCACTGAGCCACAACCTCAGCCCCAAATTATTTTTTATTTTGAGACAAGGTCTCACTAAATTGCTGAGGGTCTCACTAAATTGCTGAGCTGGCCTCAAACTTGTGATCCTGCTGCCGCCACCTCCTGAGCTAATGGGATTACAGGTATGCACCACCATGTCCAGGCAGATATGCAGTTTTAAATGGAAGATTCAAGGCAAGCCTCACTGAGAAGATGAAATTTGAGCAAATTCTGGAACATTAATGAGGAATCAAGTCACAGAGTTATCTGGAGGAGCAGAGAGAACAGCTGGCACAAGCATGTGAGGTGGGTGCCTGAGGTATGTGTCAAGATACCCCAACAATACCGTGCTGGGCCTGGGGAGTATAAATCTAATGAGGAAAGCAGATAATTATACAAACAATTGTAACCAAATGATAAATACTACCTATAGTAGAGGGAAGGACTTTTAGCAGAGTCAGGGAAAGCTGGCCCACTGGGAGTGCCAGGTGAAATGACAACTGAATTTCCATGAGGGTTTCGTCAGGTGAATGGGAGTGTCCATACTGATGAAGCAAAACACTGAGGGTCAAATAGAGCACAAGTGGCCTTGCAGAGCAGTGGTCTTGTAAGTCCTTTCCTAGAGAAGCCACACATCATTTTTCCAGTGACACCCAATGATCTGAAGGCACATCCAGAGTTTTTAATGTGTAGCATTCCATTACAAGCATGGAGCCTAACATATTTGGCCAAATCTTACTCATGTTCTTTTAAGTTGTTTCCAATTTTCCACTGTTCAAAAAAAAAGACTAGGATAAATATCTTTGTTCATAAAATCTTTTACATGTGTCCAGTTATTTTCTCAGCATCAATTTCAGGAAGTCAAACTGCTGGATCCTGGGATTTTCATAATTCAACCTTTGATACATTTCCCAGTTGGCATACCAGTAAGATGTGTTGATCCTCAGTCTTACCAGAAGTGTAGGAGAGAGACTATTTGCCTATACTTCACCAACAGTTTGTCATTTTATTATCTTATCCCATGAATATGAGGAAAAGATCGTTCCAGACACTGAAAAGGAACTTGACTAAACTGATTGTTTTTTCAGTCTTAAAAAATAAGTGAGACTGAGGCCATGCTACAGTACTGACTTGGCAATTAGAAATTGGTCCCAGGATACAGCCAATAGAATGATCAGATATTTGTACCCATTACATTAGGAACATCTTTATAGCACAACAGTAATGACTTCTGGCTCTGGAGAGAAGCAAATCCGAAGTTCAAATTATAGCTTCAGCCCATAGTAGCTGTGTGATCTTAGACAAGTGACTATAACTCTATGTGCCTTGATGTCTTTGCCTGTAAAGTGGGGATGGTGAGCATGGTGGGTATCTGAGGGAGCAATTTCGAGGGGCCATACTAAGTTCTCAGCTTTGGTTTGAGATGACCAGATCAACTGCTGTAGCTGGAGATCCATATATCTTGTTAGGATGAGAACACAAGAACCAGCCCTGCTAGGACAAATATCTTTGTTCACAAAATCTTCTTTGTTCAGAAAACAGCTGATCTACCCCCCACTGTTGATAACATAAAAGTTACAGTTTCATTTCTTCTGCAGCCTTGTAAAATATCACAGAAATTTTTTTTATCAAAATAGGAAACAAGAACAATTACGTACTATAATCATCTCGTATACTTTAACTGACACTGATTTTTTTTTAGACCAGGGTTTGAAAAGGCACTCCACAACACCGAGCTACATTCCCAGCCCTTTTTATTTTTTTATTTTGAGACAGGATCTCCCTATGTTGCTGAAACTGGCCTCGAACTTGTGATCCTCCTGCCTCAGCTTTTCAAGTCTCTGAGATTATGGTGTGTGGCACTAACCCCAGCTACAATGACATTTCAATTGGCACTATCTTTTCCAGATGGGTGTTAATCCTGACTTTAGGCATGAGTTAATGAATTCGTGTGGTCACATACCTTTTACTATATTTGCAAAACTATTTTCTTTTTTTTAAATATATTTTTAGTTGTTGATGGACCTTTATTTTGTTCATTTATTATTTGTATGCGGTGCTGAGGCTCGAACCCAGTGCCTCATGCATGCTAAGCAAGCGCTCTACCACTGAGCTACAGCCCCAGCCCTGCCAAACTATTTTCTTACAGTTTTGTTCCTTCTTGCTTCCTTAGTTAATGCCTAAACACAGGGAGCTCTTTCTGTACCACATCAAGCCATGTGAGCCTCCAAAATATTTTAGTCACACTGTGCCTAGGCTAGCTAGGACTCGATGCCTTTTTATCCTGTCCCTGAGATACCTAATAGTGGCAGGATTGCAAGGTTACTTGCATTTTAAAGGATTTCTCAGACCTCAATCATGCCTTTTTCCCACCATGCACAGAGGCCTGTCACGCTGAGATCAGCATCCCTCACCCCTGTTACTAAGAGAAATGGTTTGGCTGGTGTTGAGCTACCTGAAAGGATAGAGGTGCCTATAACAACATGTAGGGGAAAGACAAATTGTCTGGGGACACACAAACCATGCATAGGGACTGGAGTTAGGGCTAGGGTCATTCCTCCCACAGTTCACACTACAGCATTCAACATGTATTCCCTTATTAGCTGATCATCATCATTAAACTGTCAGGCATTTCTGAATCCACTGTTATGCCTGTCAGAAGCCATGCTCAGTATAGCTCAATGAGGGAGACTGTCACATCCTCAGATTAATGCTAAATAAGCACTGTATGCATGGACAGACAGCATTAATTTTTCTTGTCCTTCCTTCTGTAGTAGAACATTGCATTCTAGCCCAGTACCTGCCATTTCTTTTTTAAAAAAATATTTTTTAGATGTTCATGGACCTTTATTTTATTCATTTATTTATATGTGGTGCTGAGAATCGAACCCAGTGCCTCACACATGCTAGGCAAGCACTCTACCACTGAGCCACAACTCCAGCCCCTGCCATTTCTTTTTTCTTTTTATTTTTTTAAATTCATTCTTTTTAGTTATACATGACAGTAAGGTATATTTTGACATATTCATACAAACATGTAGTACATCTAATTCTAATTAGGACCCCAGTCTTGGGGATGTACATGATGTTGTGATTCACTGTGGTGTAATCATATATGTACATAGGAAAATTATGTCAGATTTATTCCACTGTCTTTCCTTTTTCTATCCCCCTCCCTTCTCTTCATTCCTCTTTGTCTAATCCACTGAACTTCCATTCTCCCCTTCCCCTACTTGTTGTGGGTTGGCATCCACATATCAGAGAGAACATTTGGTCTTTGTTTTTTTGGGGAGTGGGTTATTTCACTTAGCATTGATAGTCTCCAGATCCATCCACTTACTGGTAACTGTCATAAAGTCATTCTTCTTTATGGTTGAGTAATATTCCATTGTATATGTGTGTGTGTGTATGTGTGTGTGTATACAATTTCTTTATCCATTTATCTATTGATGGCCATCTAGGTCAGTTCCATAGCTTAGCTATTGTGGATTGTGCTGCTGTAAACATATGAGTACCTGCCATTTCTTTGTTTTTTAATTTGTTTTTTAGTTGTTGATGGATCTTTATTTATTTATATGCAGTGCTGAGAATCAAACCCAGTGCCTCACGCATGCTAGGCAAGTGCTTTACCACTGAGCCATAACCCCAGCCCCTACCTGCCATTTCTTGAGAGCCTGCAATGGAATTCCCTGTGTAATCACTCATGCACAGGATACACCTGCAAAAGTCAGGCCTTATTCTATATTTACAAACTTCAGTTTCCTGCAAGTCATATGTGAACAATAGCATTACATGATAGGGTGCTGTGAACACATGAGAACTAAGACATAGAAGGAGTATAAAGGCTCTGGAGTCACCCACCCTGGAATCTGACCTCTGATTCCACCACTAACTAGCTGCACAACCTTACATGAGTCTCTTCTTTTCCAGTCTATTTCCTCATCTGAAATATATGATAATATTAATGCCTATCTTATGGGGCTGATATGAGGATTAAAGGTGTAAAGGTGTTTAAAGGGCTTGATACAGGGTGCTTGGCACACAAGCTCTTAAGGACAACACTTGTAATGATTTTTATTTTTATTACAATCATGCAAAGATCAGAAAGTGGGAGAAAATACAGCAACAGAGGCTGAGAAGTGGGAATCAAAAAGGACATAGAGAGGGGAACCCTGAGAGAAGGGTGTCATGGAAACGGAAGGAAAAGATGCCAGAAAGGAGGGAGATAATGCAAAAAGGCACTCAGAAGCCAGTTTCCTCTGACGAATGATTTTCATTCCTTAGTGACCAATGAGAATGGAGGAAGAAGGAAGAAAATAAGCTCAGAGCCAGAAATGAAGGGTATCAGACATAAAATTCTCTAAAATTGCCTTTTGGCTAATCCAATTAGTCTGATCTGTGTACCTAGGTACCCAATAAGAGAAAATACATATTTCTTCAGTAAAGGAAAAGCCACTGTCACACAAAATGAAGTTAAAAATGAAATGTCAGTTCACATCGTTAGTAAAATAAAATTTTTGATAATTTTAAATGTACACAACAGAAAAGAAGAGGGGTGGGTAATGGATCCATCACAGAACGGGTTTTCCAAGTAGTAGTCAACACTGTTCGCCCCAGCTAACCCAAGTGAAAAGGAGGGTGGTGATATGAACAGGATTTATTTATTGTACCATTTTCTCTTCTACTCTAACTAGTGCCAAAAAGAAATGATGGCAGCATAATATATGTCGTCGGGTAAATCATTCAACAAGCTTTTATAGAGTAGAATCAAGAAAAGGTGAGTTTAAAACAGAATAATTTTCTAACCTGGGATAAATGTAGAAGGTAGTTGCCCTCCAAGGGTAGATTTCAGGAGGGGTAGGGAGTAATTAAGGGTTAGAACTTTTGCAAGCTGGAGGTTCTTTGGTAGCTCCTGGGGTTCTGGGGCCTGAGGAGAGCTGCCTTCTTCCTGGGGTTGAGATGTGTCGCTGTTGGCTCCAAAGAGACAGAGGAGGCCACGAGGGATTCAAAGGTCCCCTGGAGGAATGCAAGGTGTGGTCCTCTTGAGTCTTTGTGCCTGACCTAGTTCTTGGCTAAAGGGTCAGGGGCACAGGAGCCTCCCAGTTTCTTTCTGTCCATGAGGGTTAAGGAGACTGAGGCTTAATGTACACGTTGAATGCTGGGGGAGGAAGGGAGAGGTGACAGAAAATACAGGAAGCTGAATCTCCAAACCTGTCACTAAAAGGTGACTGTGGCTCAGGGGGATGGGGTAGGGATGGGGATGACTGTAAGATCAGATTGTGGGGTCATGCATAGAGCAGGAGCAAGAAGCCAACGAAGAGCTGAGGAGGTGTTTCTGTAAAGAAACACTCCCAAGTTCAAGGCAGGTTCTGGGTATGACAGCCCAGGGAAGGCTTCACTTTTAGTAGCCCTTGTCTCCTACTCCTCCCTCAGGGCCTCAGCCAGTACCCCATTTGTCCCTACTGAGCAGGTCATTAGCTGCTAGCATAATTAGAACCCTAATCACATTTCTTAGGACCCCCAACCTGTGCCATACCTAGTACAACTCAAACCAAGGTTCTGCACAAAAACCCTAGGGTCTCTCAATTCCTGAGAGTCTTCTTGTCCCTGTCAATCTCCATGTGAGTCTCCCTGGTTAGAGTGCCCTCACACCTCCCTGACCCATACAACTCTATCCTTTTCCCCTGACACACCATCCCCCATGGCTGCACACTGTCCTCACAGCTCTCTGGAGCCTGTTTCCTCCCTGGAAAATCCCCTCAGGGCCTCAGATGTGCACCTGCATTTTGCTCTCTTCCACTCTGCCTTACACACAATCATCTTCACCTCCACAGCCAGCCCTGTTCAGCTCACAAAAATGGGAACTTCCACACCTCCAGGAAACATAAGGACCCTAATGTCTGAGATCACCCATCCTCTTTTATCACCCTTCAATTTGAGGCCAGATGGGACAGCTCTTGAGAGGGAGGTTCCTGGAGAGCTCCCTTTATTCTCTTCCCCATGAATGTCCTCCACTCTGCTAAAATGGTGTGTAGGACTTAGTGACTTTGATTGCCATGTTCTGTTGTGTGCCCTGGCAACTAGATTGCTGCTCATCCCTCCCTACAAAGGGGTATGAGTGGAGGTGAGCTTGAGTTGGAATGGAGTTAGTTTTGGAGTCCTTGGACTACCTGTGCCCTACAGCATGTAGCAAGAGCTTACAGGGTGAAGCTTGTGTGCTGCCGGAGCTAAGCCTGCATGGTGCTGAGCTCCCAAGAGTAGCTGCTCTCTTTCCTTAATCAGGGAGGGGGAACAGGGTGTTCAGCTCACAGAAGAGAGTTCTTGATATGACCAGAATGTCTGGAAGCAGAAGCAGCAGCAATCTAAGGAATCCACCCAGGAAGGAGTACTGCCCCTCTCCAGAATGAACAGGGATACAGCTCCTGAAATCCCTATATTGGGCTGTAACCTCAGCACCAGACTCCTCAGGATACATTAGAGAAGAAAGCATTGCGATGTTGTCAATTAGTACAGGATAAAATTTGGCTCAGTGAGGTAGGAGACAGTTCAGTTATGGTCAAGAGACCCTTTACCTTTGGGAAATAATTCAGCCCATTTATTCTTCTCTTTTCCTCCTCTGCAAAATGAGGTTAATAAAAACATCACCTCAGAATACGATCCCCCCTTTACACTTTTTCACTATGTTTTTATTTTTTACCTTTAGTTCTTAAAATACCACAGAGATAAAGTAGATGCTGATATATTTATTGACATAGAAGCTCACAACATATATTGTTTGGTGAAAAAATACAGCATATAGAACAGCACTTATATTTGGTCACTTTTATCTATACATATATCTATCTGGGTTCATAGGTACAGGAAAATATCTAGAAAGACATTCACCACAAGGGCTGACAATGGTTAAATAAGGGTGGAGAGTTTGGGGGTAATTTGTACTTAACTTTTTGAACTTTTGTTAAAGATTTAGCAATGAATTATACAACTTTCACAAAGAGCATAAAGCCATCAAAGAAATGGGCACACACAGAAAATAGACTCTCAGGCAGTGGGGAAAGGGAACAAATCTAAAGGTCATCCCCTTCCACTGTACTGGCATACAAGACTCCTCCTCCTCCATGACAAAAGAAAGCTGCTTTGTAAATTAATTCATGCAATTAGAACTCCCCCTCTCCTAGTTTTCCCATCACTGAACTCTGAATATGGGAAAAGGTTTAAGGATGGAGGCTAGCATCTTACTGTGGCTCAGAGGAATCACTGAATTCACCACGGGCCTCTCTTGACCCCTCCTCCTCTGTATGTGTCAACTCCTGCAGGGTGATGATCAGATTCTCAAAAACCTGGGTCTTGTTGCTCTCATTATCACAGGTTTCTTTTGAGTGTCCTTCCTCCCCACAAAAGGAACAGCGCGTTGTGTGTTTTCGCTTCCTGGCTCTGCGCATATCCCTAGGACCATTAATCTTATGTCCAGAACCACTGCTGGTGGAAGGAGACTCAGTTCCAAAATTGTTGGGGGAATCAATGACCAACACTTGGTCCCGAGATCTGGCCCTGCCCCTGAAGGGAGAGGCATCTGAGGATGAGAGTGGAGGGTCCCCAGACTCCACTAGGATTACATCCTCATCTGAGTCATCAAGGGTATCATCTATTTCTATCACATTGCAGTCGTCGTTGTCAATTGCTACAGGCAGGGAGCCCTGAAATGCTCCAGGGGTGTCTGCCCCCTCTGCCACTGACTCAGATCTCTTGGGCCGCTTCCGTTTAATAAAAGTGTCATCCCAATCCTCTTCCTCCCTTATCATCCTGATTAACTCCAGGAAATTGGGAAGCTGCTCCTGCTCATTTGCATACATCCTGAGAAGACCCTGAAGCCTGAAGCGCAGATCTCTATTCAGCTCAGCTCCTATGAGGAGCTGGTGCAGGCGAGTCTGGTTGGCATCCTTCTCAGCTAAGATGCCTGCCTGAATAGCATTCTGGAGTTGCACCTCCAAACGGATCACGTAAAGGGAGGCTTTCTCCCCTTGGGCCTGCAAGGTGTTAAAAAAATTACCATGCGCAGTCACACTGCTCTCAGATTCCCCAAACACCAGTTTCATTGCCCGCAAAAAATCTGCCACACTTAGGTTGGGGTTGGCAGCTTGGAGCAAACGCATGACCTCCCGAGCAGGGCCCCTAAGGGTTTTCATCAAGCGCTTGAGCTTTTCCTCCTCAGACATATTCCAGTCTGGCAGGACCCCATTGACTTGGGTCAGCCAGTTTTCAAAGGTTTCTTCCCCCTGTGCTGGCACTGCCCTCCCAGAGAAAAACTTCATATTTCTCTCTGCCATGCTGGCCATCAAAGGCCCAAGACTCCTACCCAGGGACCTCAGCATGGAATGGGCCCAAGGCGGCAAGGGGGCATTCTGCCGACGGCTGTTACCCACACGTGCAATTATACTAGCCATGCCTAACAATGATAGGGTATGTGAATATGCGATGCTCAGGCTTTTTAGAAATAAAAGCCTAATCTGCAGGTATTAGGGTGCTCTTCTTTCGTCCGATTTCAGTAGGGGCTGCAAAAAAGGAAAAAGGGTATTAAAAAGGGAGAAGGCTGCAGCTATAGACTCTCCCTACCTCAATAGCGTGCATTAGTTTATATCTGTCCATTACCCTAAAAATATCCTGCAGGAGACTGGCAATTACAGCTTCTCAAAGCTAACTGCTGTCCTCTCTCTACCAGGATTCTTTTTGCAGCCACATCGACCCCCTCCCGCCAAGTCCTTCGAGAGGAACTGTAACTTGCTTCAAATTCCAGGTTTAACAGCATAATGCAGCTGATGCTGGGCCCTCAATAGAGCACAGTGCTTACAGATTTGTGGAAATAAAATAAAATCTAAAATTTCATGATCTGGCCTCGACCACACACCCTTCTCAAAATCTCCCTCCCCCCCATTGTTTTCTTTGATTCTTACAGGCGCTCAGAAAATAATGCTCACCTTTATTTCAGGTTCAAGCTCTGCAACTGGTGCCCTCTATGAGAAAGCTCGCCTCCGGGATATGGTTGACCTCGACTGTCCACAGGAGTTTGCAGAACCTTACGCTCAGGGCGTCAAGACTGCGCCACAGAGGAGGAAAGCAGGGAAGGTAAGGGTCAGAAGCAGCCTCAGCCTCAATCTCATCCTGCTACTCCCCGCCCCCCACCACGCCGCTTCTCCCACCTTCTGAATACAAGCCAAAGCGCACCCCCATGATCCTCCGGAGGACCATGACCTACCAGCTCTACCATCAGTCCACTGCACAAAATTCAAGTTCAGGTTTTCGTCTTTGATGAGCTGCCATGGAGAAAGAAAACAGGAGTTGGACACACCCACCCACGTATTCCTCCCCAGGAAGAGATGAGGAGATGCAAAGAGGGTTCAAGGCAAACACTATTCTTTAACCCTCGTCCTGCGCACGCCCCCGCCCCGCCCCTCCATCTCCCCAGTCCGGGCAAATCCTACCCAGTCGGAAGCATCCAGGTTGAGCCCCACCTCCTTCCTCTGCGCAGCAGGGCCTGGGGTGCTCTTTCCCCGGCCTCGAAGTTACCGATTCTCCAAACTGGGAGCCGCCCAGTACTGGGGAGGATTTCCCCATCCCCTCTTCGCACGAGGGAATCGTGCCCCCTACTATTTTACCTGCGACCCGCTGCTAAAGGTGTCCTCTGGAGTCCACAGCTATGGATTCCGCCTTCTAGTCTCCGCAGCCCTGCAAAGAAAAAGAGCGCCTCTTCCGCAGCCAAGCGGCCCAGAGACGCCCGATGGAACTGCCTCGCAGGGCCACCCAACGAGGGGAGGCCGAGCCGCGGCAGCGCGGTTCCCCAGGCAGCTGCGGCGGCTTTTATCCTCTGCGGGCTGAGACAAAAGAGCGTGAGGAGCGAGCCGCTGCGGCCAATCAGCGGAGCGCGGGGGCGGGCGCCAGCGCGGAGTCGGCGGAGGGAACCTGGGCCCCTGGGGGCAGGTTCGTGGGGTGTCACGTGCAGCTCCGCCTGGTCCAGAGAGCTGTTTTGCGTTATTACCCGTGAGTCGGCTTCTTTCTGCCTCCGCTCTTCCTTTCCTCTCCCCTGGCTCAATTCCCCGTCTTGCAGCCAGGTGTATTATAAACATGAGGCGGGACCAAAATCAAAACAGTAGAGGCTCCTCACCTTTCTGTTAGGGGAATGGGAGGTGCTTCCTTTGTGGAAACGGTTTCCTTCGGACGTTTTCTCTTTTATTGTGAAGGAGATGGCAGTACGTCCACTTAATAGGAGATTTGGAGCAAGCACCATAGCTCCTTAACCAATGCTCAAGTATAGGTTCCAAGTGAGCTGCATCAGAATCATTTTGAGGAGCTTGTTGAGAATGCAGATTTCTGGGCCCCAGCTCTAGGGGATTCTGGTTTACTAGGAGTAGAGGTTTGTGGTATAATTTTGTATTTTTAACCAACAATGTTAGTTGATTCTGTGGTGTGGAGAGGTTTGTGAATAGGTAAATGGGCCTGACTCCAATGTTACCTATGCAGAGCATGTCGGTGGTGAACTGCAACTTGGGTAGCTGTTCCTGCCTGGGGACCATGATCTTCCTGAAACTGTATCCAAAGATTGGGACTCTGTAGAAGGCTGAATAATGGCTACCCCAATAAACAAGCCCTAATCCCTAGAATCTGTAAATTATTGCCTTATGAGGTAAAAACGTCTTTTGCAGATGTGATTTAAGGATGTTGATTTGGGGAGATTAGCCAGGTGGGCCCTAAATCCAATTGTAAGTGTCTTTATAAGAGAGAGGCGGAGGGAAAGTTGATGCACATGAAAGAGGACAAGAAGATGGGAAGACAGGGCAGAGAGCAGCAGAGTGATGTGGCCATAAGCAGAGGAATGTGAGTAGCCACCAGAAACTGGAAGAGGCGAGTAATGGAGTGCAGTCCTGCCAACACCTTGAAATTGGCACAAACTTAAACTTCTAGCTTCCAGTACTATGAGAAAATACATTTCGTTTGTTTTAACGTGCAAATTTTGTAGTAATTTGTTATGGCAACATCTTAGTTTGTTCAGCTGTTCTAACAAAATGCCACAGACTAGGTGGTTTTTAAACAACAGAAATTGATTTATCATAGATCCTAGAGGCTGGGAATTACAAGATAAAGATGCTGGCAGATTCTGTGTCTGTTGAAGATCTGTTTCCTGGTTTAAAAGATGGCACCATCTCACTGTGTCCTCATGTGGTGGAAGGGGCAAGCTAGCTGTCCAGATTCTCTTTTTTTAGTGTAGTAATCCTAATCATGAAGTGTTCTTCCCTTGTGACCAAATCAAAGGTATCACTACTTAATGTGAGAAATAAAAGTCCGGTGGTCCATTTTCAGAATATAGTATTCAGCCTTAATTGGATCCAATTGTAGCCATTTTAATTACAGCTCTTCCCTTTGTCTGCCAATTTTAAAATTAGCCAATCACATAGATTGTAACGCCAAGCTCTTCCAATTAGGGTGGTGAAGGGCAGCACTGCATTAGGGATATGAGCAGGTAGACTGCCTGCCCAGGTGCACTTACTAGCCAAGTTCTGTAGCATACCCTTCTGGCAGAAGTAAAAGTTTGCCTTGCCCACCCACTTTCCCGCTAGTGTTTGATTTCTTATGGCACCTCAGTAATACTATCACCTTGGGGATTGGAATTTCAACGTGAGTGGGAGAGGGGTACAAAAGCATTCAGACCATAGCAGACAGCCACAGGAAACTAATACAAACTGTGTATTTTTCTGAAAACTACAGCTTTGTAGATTTTTTAATTGGTCTATGGGCCAATAATGATTAAAAACCACCCCTCTTCAATTTTTCTTCATTAATATCTTCCCCCCTTCTTTGGTACTTAAGGAAGTGTGTGAAATGAAACTCAATTTGACTAAACCCCTTTATGACAGCTCTCTGCCACTGACAAAGCACTTCCATTTCTTGGCTTGAGGACAAGTTGCTTGATTGCTCTTCTTTGAGCTCTGGAGGGGACTTTTCTTTGGCTGGATTTGGCATCACTGGCCCTAGAGAATAAGCTGCTCCATGGTGGACATTGGTAGAAGTACAGAGAAGGCAGGTTGCTCACCTTGCACAGTCAAGGGTGAGGCTGACAATACATTATGGGCTTTATTCAGACTTTTGTTTCTGCTCCCCAGCACTAGGATATCTGATCCTGGCCTCTGCACATTTAAGTTGGCCTCATCACCAAATCCCATAATCTGCAGTGGGACCTAGTGCCATAAAAAAAAAAAAAGACAAAGACCTAATCCTAGTGGCTTGGGCTAAGCAGAAGGATGGCAAGTTCAAGGCCAGCCTCAGCAACTTAGTGAGACCCTATCTCAAAAAATAAAAAGAACTGGGGATGTAACTCAGTGGTAGAGTGTGCCTGGGTTCAATCCCCAGTACTGGGGGGAAAAAAGACTAAATCTCAGAACTCTGACAAAAAGTTCAATTGTGGAAAGTTGCCTGGGTTGAGTCATCAGAACAAAACCGGGGCCTATTTATGCAGGGCTAATAGGCATGTTTGCTAAACTGGCTCAGGTTGGATAAAGCATATATTATCTCTGGCCTCATGTTGTAGGAAAGGGATTAGGGGTGAGGAGTATCTGATTTTAAGAATTCTAGCACTGATGGCTCTAAGGAGACCACATTTTATTTTCCAATAGTAATAATTAAAACTTAAAATCCTGAGCCGGGCACAATGGCGCACACCTGTAATCCCAGCGCTTTGGGAGGCTGAGACAGGAGAATCGCGAGTTCAATGCCAGCCTTAGCAATGGCGAGGTGCTAAGCAACTCAGTGAGACCCTGTCTCTACATAAAACCACAAAATAAGGCTGGGGATGTGGCTCAGTGGTCGAGTAACCCTGTGTTCAATCCCCGGTACCAAAAAAAACAAAACAAAACAAAACAAAACTTAAAATCCTGAAGGTTAAGAGCTAAAGCTTCCAGTTGAAACATTAACTACCTTTGCTTGCTTTCCTCTTCTATGCTAGTTTTCCATACCTGACCTCATTTAAGGATCTTAGCAACCATAGAGTGATAGGCATTGTTATCCCACCAAAGGAGCTGAATGTAAAGGGGCATTCACACTAGGAGTTTGGCTCATCCAAAGTCGAAGCCTGGATAGGAATGCTTGTAGTAGCCCTGCCTATGTTAATTTGACACATTCAAAAAGAGAGGAAAGCTGGGCACAGTGGCCCACACTTATAATCCCAGTGGCTCAGGAAGCTGACACAGAAGACCAAAACCAGCCTCTCAGCAACTAAGCCAAGCCCTAATCAACTTAGCAAGACCCTGTCTCAAAATAAAAAAATAAAAAGTGCTGGAGATATTGCTCAGTGGTAAAGTGCCACTGGGTTCAATCCCTGGTACCAAAAAGAAAAAGAGAGAGAGAGAGAGAGAAAGGAAGGAAAGAAAGAAAGGAAGGGAAAGGAAAGGAGGGGAGGGGAGGGAGGAAAGCAGAGGAAATGAAAGGAAAGAAAAGATCTTTCTAGACATGGATTTTTTTGAGGCATTGAGCATTGAACCCAGAGCTTCAAACACATGAAGCAAATGCTCTACCACTGAGCTACCCCCAGAATGTTTTGTTTTATTTTGAGACAGAGTTTCACTAAGTTGCCAAGGCTGGGCTACAACTTGTGACTCTCTTGCCTCAGCCTCCTGAATAGCTGCACACTAATGTAAATTCTAAAAAATGTACCTCAGGAGGAAAACAATCGCAGAAAAAGTAAATGCAGGAAGGAATGAAGAGCAACCACAGTAGTAGTAAATGGACAAGGTAAGTGAACATTGATGGATGAAGAAATCATGAAAACATTTACTCTGGTCTTTAAAAGATAAAGTATCATACAGTAAGAAATCAGGGGGAGCATAAATAGAATTCAACATTTTTGAGGATCTCGTATCATATCAGAAATGATTTAGGTTTTTATTAACTTTACACTTTGATAAAATAATTCTATAAGTAGTAATAGGATATCACTATTAAAATAATGGCAAAAATATGAATTTCTAAACTAGTAAAGAGGGAAAATTTGAATAATTAGCAAAAAATTCTCCATGTTGTTTATTTAGGTGCTGGGAATTGAACCCAGGGTTTTGCACATGTACACAACCTACCACTGAACTACATCTCCAGACCAATTTTTTTAAATCAAGAAGAAGAGGTGAAATACATATAAGTGGGTTGAATAAAAAACACATAGTTTTTAGCCTCAATGTAACTAATTTTATAAAACGTTTTAGCTAAATGCTCAAGTTAAAAAACATATCATCAAATGGGATTAAAAAATACAAGTACAAGCCGGGCACAGTGGCGCAAACCTGTAATCCCAGCACTTAGGGAGGCTGAGACAGGAGAATCGCGAGTTCAAAGCCAGCCTCAGCAACAGCGAGGTGCTAAGCAACTCAGTGAGACCCTGTCTCTACATAAAACACAAAATAGGGCTGGGGATGTGGCTCAGTGGTCGAGTGCCTGAGTTCAATCTCCAGTACCAAAAAAAAAAAAAAAATACAAGTACATACTGTCTCAAAGAGATGAATCCAAACGATAAGGGTACAGATAGACTGACAGTAAAAAGAGAAAGCAAAATCATGCAAGTAATATATAATGGATAGAAAACTTGTATAGCTATATTCATATCAAATACCATACACTTACAAGTGAAAAGCTTTATTAGAAATATAAAAGGTTATTTTATAGTGATAAAAGTTTCACTTTGCCAGGAAATTTAACAAATTTAAATGATTATGTACTTACAGCAAATTCTTAAAATACATAAAGAAGGGCTGAGGTCATAACTCAGTGGTAGAGCACTTGCCTAGCATGTGTGAGGCACTGGGTTCGATTCTCAGCACCACATATAAATAAATAAATAAATAAAAGTTCATCAACAACTAAAAATATATAAAGGAAAAATTAATGTGCTAAAAGGAGAAATAGGCAAATATACAATCAGTGGGAGGTCTCACACCTCTCAGTAGTTGATCAAGGAGACAAAAAGTATCTCTATGAGTATATAATTTTTGAAGAGTATTACTAGTAACTTTAGCTAATTCTTTTTTTAAATAATTGTTTAGATATTAATGGACCTTTATTTTATTCATTTATTAATATGTGGTACTGAGAATTGAACCCAGTGCCTCACACATGCTAAGCAAGTGCTCTACCACTGAGCCAAAACCCCAGCCCCTTTAGCTAATTCTTTTTTTTTAATTTTTTTTAGTTATAGATGGATACAATATCTTTATTTTATTTTTATGTGGTGCTGAGGATTGAACCCGGAGCCTCACACATGCAAGGCAAATGCTCTACTACTGAGCCACAATCCCAGCCCCCCTTTAGCTAATTCTTAATGTATAGAATACTGCAATGAATGATTGAAGTATACGCATACAGAACATTTACAAAATTTGACCATATACTAGGCCCGCAAGGAAGTCTCAAGATGTTTCAAAGAATTGAAATCTGATCACCATGCAAATAAGTTAAAAATCAATAACAGAAAGGCAACTTGTAAATCGCAGTATGTCTAGAAACTAAGACACACATTCAAAAATAGCTGATGGGTCAAAGAAGAGGGGTAGTGGTATTTAAATATATTTTTAGCTGAATAATTATGAAAATGCTCATATCAGAACTTGTGAGATACACCTAAAGCAGTGTTTAGAAATAAATAATGTCTATTAGCAATAATGAAAGGCCAAAAGTTGTAAGTTAAGCCTCCATACCAAGATGTAAGGAAAAAAAAAAGCAAAAAAATTTTTTTTGGTACAAAGAATTGAACTCAGGGGTACCTAACCACTGAGCAACATCCCTAGCCTTTTTTATTTTTTATTTTGAAACAGGGTCTCACTAAATTACCTAGGGCCTCACTAAGTTGCTGAGGCTGGCTTTGAACTTGTGATCTTCCTGCTTCAGTTTCCTGAACCCCTGAGATTACAGGTGTGTACCAGCACACCCAACAAATTGGATAAAAATGATATAAAGATAAGAATAAAAATGAAATACAAAAAATTAATGAACTAAGCAAATAAGTCAAGAATGCCCTCTTGCTATTTCTATTTAATATTGTACTGGAGGCTCTAGCCAAGACAATTAGGCATGAAAAAGAAATCAATGACATTCAATTTGGAAAGGAAGAAGTAAAAACATTTCCATTAATAGATAATATAATTTTGAGGGGGTACTAGGGGTTGAACTCAGGGGTACTTGACCACTGAGCCACATCCCCAGCCCTATTTTGTGTTTTATTTAGAGACAGGGTCTCACTGAATTGCTTAGCACCTCACTGTTGCTGAGGCTGGCTTTGAACTTGTGATCCTCCTTTCTCAGCCTCCAAAAGTACTAGGATTATAGGCCTGTGCCACACCACACCTGGCTATAATTTTTTATATAGAAAATCTTAAGGATGTCATTAAAATCTACAGTAACTAGTAAATGAAGTAGCAAGAGTATAAGATACAAGATCAATATACAAAAGTCAATTGTGTTTCTAAACACTTAGCAATATACAATCAAAACATGAAATTAGGACAGTTTGTTTTACAATAGCACCAAAACCCAAAACATTTATGAACAAATTTAACAAAAGAAGTGCAAAGCTCCTAAATTGAAAATTGTAAAACAGTGTTGAAAGAAATCGAAGATTTAAATAAATGGAAAGACATTTCATGTTCATGAGTTAAAGACTTAATATTGGTAAAAGTGAGCTCTACAGATTGATGTATGGACTCAGTGTGATTTGTACCATAATCTTAGTGGGCTTCTTTGTAAAAATTGACAACATGATCCTAAAATTCATATGGAAATGCAGGGGACATAAAATAATGGAAACAATCTTCAAAATGAAGAACAAAGTTGTAGGACTCACACTTTCTAACATGAAGTCTTACTCCAAAGGTATGGTAATCAAGACTGTGTGGTCCTGGCATAGGGATAGATATACATATGGATGGAATAGAATTAAGAGCCCACAAATAAATACATACATTTATGGTCAATTGCTATTTTTATTTTTTGCAAATGGACACAATGCCTTTAATACCTTTATTTTATTTATTTTTTACATATATATATGTTTTTTGAACTTTATTTTATTTATTTTTTATGTGGTGTTGAGGATCGATCCCAGTGCTTCACACCTGCCAGGCAAGCGCTCCAGCACTGAGCCACAACCCCAGCCCTGGTTAATTGCTTTTTAAAAATTTTTTTTAGTTGTTTATGAATGTTTATTTTATTCATTTATTATTTATATGTGGTGCTGAGGATTGAACCCAATGCCTCATATATGGTAGGCAAGTGCTCTAGCACAGAGCTACAGCCCCAGCCCCCTGGTTAATTGCTTTTTGAGAAGGGTAACAAGATCATTTAATAAGGAAATAATTATCTATTCAACAAATGGTATAGGGACAACTGAATATCCACATGCTAAATAATTGATTTGGACTGCTACTTCACACCATGTACAAAAATTATCTCAAAATGGATCATAGACCCAAATATAAGAGCTAAAATTATAAAATTCTTAGAAGAAATAATAAATGTAAACCTTTGTGTCTTTCAATTAGGCAAAGCATTCTTAGATATGACACTAAAACATAAGTAATAAAACATAGATATATTGGACTTCATCAAAATTTATAGCTTTTCTGTATCAAATGACACTATCAGGAAAAGCAAAAAGCAATTCATAGGGCCAGGTTTGGTGACACCCACCTGTAATCCAAGCAACTGGGGAGGCTGAGGCAGGAATATAGCAAGTTCAAGGCCAGTCTGGGCTACTTAGAGAGACCCTTTCTCATAGTAAAATTTTATAAAGGCCTGGGGATATAGCTCAGTGGTAAACACCCTGGGTTCAATAGCCAGTACCACAGGGTGCTGGGGGTGGGGGGGTGCACAAACGAGACAAAGTATATGCAAATCAGATATCTGATAAGAGACTTATCTAGAATACATAAAATGTTTTTACAACTTGACAATAAAAAGACAACCCAATATAAAAAATGGCAAAGGATCTGAATATACATATCTCCAGGGACAATATATGAATAGCCAATAAACACATGAAAGGATGCTCCACACATTAGCTACCAGAGAAATGCAAACTAAAACCACAATGAGGGGCTGAGGATATAACTCAGTTGGTAGAGGCTTGCCTCACATGTACAAGGCCCTGGGTTCAATCCCCAGCACCACACTCACACACAAAAAAACACACACACATAATGAAATACTATCCTATACCTACTAGGATGGCTCTAATAAATAAAATAACAATGGCCTGGGATTGTGGTTCAGTGGTAGAGCGCTTGCCTAGCATGTGTGAAGCACTGGGTTTGAGTCTTAGCACCACATGAAAATAAATGAAAAAAAATAAAGGTCCATGAACAACTAAAAATATATTTAAAAAAAATAAAATAAGTGTTTGCAAGGATATGGAAAAATATTGCTGCTGGGAATCAAAAATGGTATAGCTGCTTTGGAAAACAGTCTAATATCCTCAAAAGATTAAATACAGAATTACAATATGATTCAGCAATTGCACTCCTAGATGGACACTGAAAAGAAATGAAAACAAATGTCTGTATAAAACTTGTATACTGAAATTCATAGCAGCATGTTATTAATAATAATAACCCCAAAGTGGAACCAAACTAAATGTCCATCAGTTGATGGACAGAAGGAAATGAGTACTGATTGATGCTACAACATAAATAAGCCTTGAAAGCATGCTAAATGAAAAAGGACACACACAAAAGGCCACATATTGTATGATTTTGTTTACATGAAATGTTCAGAAGAGGCAAATCTATAGAGATAGAAAGTAGATTAGTATTTTCCAGGGACTGGGGGAGGAAAGAGAAGGAAAAGAACACCACTGCTAATGTATAGGGTTTCTTTTTGAGATGAAGAAAATATGCTAAAAGTGACTGTGGTGATACAACTCTGAATATATTTTTAAAACACTGAGTTATAAAATTTACAAGGAGGAATTTAGAGATGTGCCCTGTTTCAGAATAAAGCTTGTTTTTAAAAAGGAAGACATTTGTATAAAGCTTGCGTACAGGTAAAATCTATATTGTTTAGACAGGCACATAGTGATGATAAAACTAAAACAAAGCAAGACTTATTACCATAAAAGTCAGGATAGTTGGGAATAGGATTGGGATGTAGCTCAGTGATAGATTTGATGTGTTAGCCAGCTTTTCATCACTGGGACAAAATACCTGAGCAAAACATCATAAAGGGGGCTGGGATTGCAGCTCAGTGGCAGAGCACTTGCCTCGCATGTGTGAGCCACTGGGTTCAATCCTCAGCACCACATAAAAATAAATAAATAAAGATATTCTGTCCATCTACAACTAAAAAAAATATTTTAAAAAAACATCATACACTTAGGGAGGCTGAGACAGGAGAATCGCGAGTTCAAAGCCAGCCTCAGCGAGGGCGAGGCGCTAAGCAACTCAGTGAGACCCTGTCTCTACATAAAACACAAAATAGGGCTGAGGATGTGGCTCAGTGGTCGAGTGCCCCTGAGTTCAATCCCTGGTACCAAAAAAAAAAAAAAATCATAAAGGAGAAAAGACTGATTTTGGCTCACAGTTTCGGAGGTTTCAGTCTATGATCAGTGGACTCCATTGCTATAGGTAAAGCAGAACATCATGGCAGAGAAAGCTTGGTGGAGAAGAGCTGTTCACTTCATGGTGGCTTGGAAGCAGAGAGAGAAGGGGAGGAAGGGAGGGGCTAGGAACAAGTTTTTCCTTCCAGATCATGCCCTCAGAGACCTACTTCCTCCAACTAAGCCCCACCTCCTACAGTTTTTAGAACCTCCCAATAATGCCATCAAACTATTAATCCATTAATGGATTAATCCACTGATGAGGCCAGAGCCCTCATGATCCAATCACTTCCCAAGAGCACCACCTCTGAACACTCTTTGCATTGGAGACAAAAACTTCAACACATGAGTGTTTGAGGGAACACTTCATATCCAAACCATAACACTTGCTTAGCATATTTGAGGCCCTGGTTTCAATCCAAAGCTATATATATTTTTATATATATATAACATATATAATATATATTATCAGATAAATTGGACTTTATCAAAATTTTATATACATATATATCTGTATATTTATAAAATAAAAATAAATTTATTTTTATTTTGGGGGGCTAAGGATTGAACCCAGGGCCTCACACATACCAGGCAAGCATTTTACCACTAAGCCACATCCCCAGTCCCTTACTCCAGATATTTAAAGAAAAGGGTTGCTAAATTAAGTGTCCTTAGATTGAAAGAGGGAATTGAGATGGGAAGGGATTTGAGTAGAGAGGAAGGAAAATGTGACTTTCAAAAAAGAAGTACTTCTTTGGTTCTTGAACAAAACATTAAGGATAGGGTAATGGTGATAAAATATGCAGGTTTTGTAGCCTAAACCACCAGGGTTAAATTTTGCATTGACAACTTAGTTTTCAGTTTTGTAATCCTTCTGTGCCTCAGTTTCCACATATGTAAATGGAGATTATAATCATACTCAGCTGAAATATTATTGTGAGGATTAAAGATTATCCTTATAAATCTTTGAGACTCTTTTATGACATAAGTGCTGTCTATCTAGCATCTGTTATTATTTCTTCTTAAAGCTCTGTACATTTGTTAATTATGAGTCCCTGTTGCAGAACTATTATTGTCCTATTTTCCATTTATTTTAGATAAATGAATATATTAAAATCACGTTTTTAAAACATTTACATTTCTTTCTCTTTTTTCTTTCTTTGCTGGTGGCCCTGGTGATTGAATCCAGGGCCCTGCACATGCTAAACCCCAAACCCCAATCTTCAACATTTACATTTCTGTTGATTCACTCTTCAAGATCAGTTCTGCCTCTTCAGTTATTCCAAGGGAGGTTAAAATGAATAAATATTTATTGACTATTTTAATATGGCAGGCATTATGTAAGATGCATTCTTTAAATGTGCTAACTTCCTTATTCCTCAAACTGATCTTGTGACTTGGCATACTTAATAGAAAACCAACACACAGAGAGGTTAAGTGAGAAGCCTAAAGTCATACAGCTTGTAAGAGGTAGTATCATGTTTTGAAAACAGGTTGATCTAATTCCAAAGCCACTGTGCTCTCCACTGTATCATGTTTTCTTGTAGTTCAACATAACTATTCATCAGTGGGAAATTATGATAATTTTCTAAACAAACACAATTTTATTATTTTGTGTTAGCTTTCCATCACTGTGACAAAAGACATGAGAGAATCAACTTAAAAAGAAGCAAGGCTTATTTTGGCTCATGGTTTCAGAAGTTTCAGTCTAAGATCAATTTGCCCATCACCTTGGGCTGGTGGCAAGGCTGTATATCTTAGTGGGAGCCCATGAGAACAAGCTATTCACCTCATGGGACCTGGGAAGACCGAGAAGGGAAGGGGTGGGGTCCCTTCAAAATCACACCTCCAATAATCTAAAATCCTTCCAACTAGGCTCCATCTACTAAAGGTTCCACCTAGTAGCCTAGGCTAGGGACCAAATTTTCAACACCTGGGACCTTGGGGTCCATTAAAGATCCAAACTGTAGCATATTTTTATGAACTTAATATAGAGAAATTATGTCCAAAAGCCTGAGTTCTCTATATACTTAGAAAGTCTGTACCTATATCTCTTGTGCTCTGTACCCTTGTAAATAAGTGTTCCTAGAAGTTGCTTAAGTTCTAATAATGTAGCAGGTTTTTAAAGTCTGGAAAAACTCCAAGAATACAGTAGTAGGATTTCCAGGTCAGAGGAAATGTATTACCAACAGGAGAGCATAGGCCACCAAATCTGAGGGAGCTCAGTGCCAAACTCCTGATGAGAGAGCTGGCATCCAAAACTGTTATTTCACCACTTCCTCTCCTTCTGTTCCAGAACACAGGAGAGCGCCACCCAGAGTACCACCCGAGAAGGGCTCAGACAAAAGTACACCAAAATCTGCACAGTTGACATCTCAGAAAATGTAGAGCAGCCCTCTCCCTGCTGGTCTGGATTGACTGAGACAATTAAGGTCTAAATGACCCTTTGGGACTTATCTACTGTGAAGTCATGGAGCCAGGTACTTCAAAACCCCCCTGACAGATTGACTGGACCCATTGACAGAGATGAGATCTAGAGAAAGCCGGGGAGGAGGGTTGAGCCTAGAGGCAAAGGCAAGCTGGAAGACCCTGGGTGCTCACTAACATAAGGAAGGCTGGCAAGAAGTAGATTAGGCTTGTGGCCATTCTGAATTAAGCAAAACTGTAATTAACCTGGAGGTCTGGGCTCAAATGCTAGCCCTGCCACTCATGCAAATTAATTCATCTCTGGATATGCCAGTTTCCTCATCTATAAAACGGAGACATCTGTCATATTGGATTGTCATGAGGATCAAATGAAATCTTAGAGATGAAAGCACTATGAAAACTTTCATGGTATATAGAACTATGAAGTTATGTTTACTTGTTGTGTTCGCTTGTATATCCTTAGCAAATAGGACAATGTCTGGCACATAGCAGGCACTCAATAAACATCCCTTTAATGAATCAATGAACAAGTAAAAAGATATATTCTAGATTTTTAGTAATGATTATTTAGAATATTAGGTGATTGTGATAAGCAAAACTTTGAAATAGGCAAAAGTAAGTTCTTTTATTTTTTATTTTTATTTTTTTGGTACTGGAGATTGAACTCAGGGGCACTTGACCACTGAGCCACATCCCCAGCCCTATTTTGTGTTTTATGTAGAGACAGGGTCTCACTGAGTTGCTTAGTGCCTCACCATTGCTGAGGCTGGCTTTGAACTTGGGATTCTCCTGTCTCAGCCTCCCTAAGTGCTGGGATTACAGGCTTGCCCCACCGTGCCCGGTTCAAAGTAAGTTCTTATACTCTTCCATTTACAGCTCTGTTCTCTGTCCTTTGACAGTGCCCTAGAAGTATATCAGATATCCAGAGTCCTCAGGCTAGCACATTTTTCCTCACCCAACACACTTGTTATTCATGAGGACAAGAACCACTGCCATTCATTGAAAGCTTCTTATGTTCCAGACACTAGGCTTCACAAGCACATCCTCAGTCTGATCTTTTAATCCACCCTACATTTAATGGCTACTTTTCTTGGAAAAAATACACATTAGTAGGTCTAATGCTTACGTTTTCTCACCTAGGTTATAAAGGCAAGTCCTCATTTGGAAGCTGGCATGATTCCTGTTGGAGTTTTTGTTTTTAGGACTCCTCTGGGCCTAAAACCTACTCAAATTTGAAACTATGTAGGAAGGGATAAACTACCATATCTATGCCATTAGCATAATTGTGACTGATGGAGGATAAAGGCAGGGACAGGATAGATCTGGAACCCTGGTTTTTGGAATAGTTCCCCAACATCTGAGGAGTTGGCTGGACTTTTGCTTGTTGATTAGTCTTGACCTTCACTACAACACCAAAGCTATTCTATCCTCTTTTCTAATTACATCACTGAGACATAGCACCTGTCATTCAAATCCAGGCAATCTCTTTTCAACACTATGACATTTAAGAACAGATAGAGCAACTTGTCAAATGCTTGTCCAAAACTTCTCACTTGGGCTCACAAATCCTTCCTTGCAGCTAATAGATTTTTCATAAAGGAGTGCTAATCTCTTTGGCTCACTGCCCTTTGCATCTCTACAACCTTAGATGCTGGGGTCACTTTGGCAGGTACAGAACCTTCTAGTCTGTCACATCATCTCCCTTCACCTCAATTTTTCCTTCATACTCCTATCACAGAAAGAATGCAACTATTTGTTGAGTAGTTGGATTTCTTTCAATCACCTCCAAGTGCCCTCAAGTTCCATAAGAGCAGGTAGAGTTGACTTTCTTCTCTGGTGTATCTATAGTACCCAACTCTAGACATACACAAAGTAGATGCTCATATTGAAGAATGAAAGAATGAATGAGGAGAAAACAAGTGAATGACAGAGACTAGAATAACTGTGGTGAATTATTCTCAACCTTTGAAGATCTGTCATATGTAAGAGGATTCTTTTCACTGATTTTTGATTTTTAAATAATCTCAAAATTACAGAAGAATTGTAAGAATAAAACAGAGAATTCCTATAAACCATCTATTCAATTCTCATCAATTTTAAATATTTTGACTTTTTATCACTCTCACTACTTAATATGATGTTTTTTTTTTTCCTGAACGTTTTGCGGGCAGGTTGCTTACCTCATGTGACTTTACTCCTTAACATTCAGTGCATATTTCCCAAGGATTAGGGCATTCTCAGAGATGACCCCAGTATCTTCGTGAAATGCAGGAAATTGAACAGTGACACAATATTGTAATCTACAGTGCTTACTCCAATTTCACCAGTTATGAGAAAGAACACATTCTGTTTGGTTCTCTACTGCAGAAAGATTAACGGACAGATATATGAGGAATACTATTTCTTTTCTCTTTTTTTTGGTACTGGAGATTGAACTCAGGGGCACTTGACCACTGAGCCACATCCCCAGCACTATTTTGTGTTTTATGTAGAGACAGGGTCTCACTGAGTTGCTTACTGCCTTGCTGTTGCTGAGGCTGGCTTTGAACTCGCAATTCTCCTGTCTCAGCCTCCCAAAGTGCTGGGACTACAGGCGTGAGCCACTGCACCCGGCTAGGAATACTATTTCTGACTACAGAATGTGATGCTTGATCTAAAATATTAGAACTATCTAAAATGAAGGAAATAGCCTTTCTTTAAAAACATGGAATTCCTTGTTGTTGGAGGTATTTAAGCAGAGACTACATGACTTCTTGTTAGAAATGAGGGAGGGGAAAAATCCCTTATGAACATGAGCTACATAGAAAGTCTGAATGTGCATGTACTTCTGAAAACCAGGTGATTTATGTGCAATGTACTGGGCTTGAGTTTTCTTTCTACTTACCATTTCTAGTGTCAGGGTTGACCCTTATGTAGCTGGAGTAGCTATCCTCTTCGATGACCCAGTTACAGTAACCTCAGTGTCCTATCAGCCTGAAAGCATATTCCTCTAACACATTCTATAAATAGGTCGGCCCTGAAATAAGACAACTAACATGCATTTTGTGATTATGGACCAGGGTACCAATTTAAGTGTTTTGAAAGTGTTGACTCATTCTCAAAAAAAAAAAAAAATAACCCTCTAGGATATACCTATTGTTAGTATCCCTATTTCACTGATAAGAAATCTGAAGCTCAGGCAGGTTTTGATATTTCAATTTGGTCCAGGTCTGATGTATTAGTAGATTTAAAACATTATGATCAAGTTGTTCAATAAGCATAGATTTTTAAAAATTTTTTGTAGTTATAGATGAACACAATACCTTTATTTATTTTATGTGGTGCTGAGGATCGATCGAACCCAGTGCCTCACACATGCAAGGCAAGTGCTCTACCGCTGAGCCACAACCCCAGCCCAGATTTTTAATAATTGTTTCAATTCTTAAAAATAAAAAAGGAAAGAAACTAACACATAGTTATTCATTTCAAGACCTCAAGAACATTAGCATTTCTTTATCTAATTATACCTATTCCTTTCCAAACAGCAGTCTAATTTGGAGGGGCTCTTAGTGGGGGAGGTTTCCTCTGTTTCTACATTTCATAATTTTCAGATTATTGTTGTTCTAATTATTATTTTTATTTTAAACATAGAGTTTTCACTTGAGTAGATGTACCAAATCTGGATTAAAGATTCCCCTAGAATCATGCTAAGTGAAGTAAACCAAACTCATAAAACCAAAGGCTGAATGTTCTCTCTGATATGTGGATGCTAACCTGCAACAAAGTGTGTGTGTGTAGGGGGGGGTAATAATAGAAGTTCAGTGGATTAGACAAAGGGGAATGAAGAGAAAGGAGGGAAGATGGGAATAGGAAAGACAGTGGAATGAATCAGACATAACTTTCCTATGTTCATATATGAATACATGACCAGTGTAACGCCACATCATGTTCAACCACAAGAATGGGGAAGTGATACTCCATGTATGTATAATATGTCAAAATACACTGTACTGTCATGTATCTCTAAAAAGAACAAATAAAAATAAATTGAAGCCGGGCATGGTGGCGCAAGCCTGTAATCCCAGCACTTAGGGAGGCTGAGACAGGAGGATCGCGAGTTCAAAGCCAGCCTCAGCAATGGCGAGGTGCTAAGCAACTCAGTGAGACCCTGTCTCTACATAAAACACAAAATAGGGCTGGGGATGTGGCTCAGTGGTCGAGTGCCCCTGAGTTCAATCTCCAGTACCAAAAAATAAATAAATAAATAAATAAAATAAATTGAAAAAAATCTCCTAGAGACTGTCCTGTGTGAAGTGGTTGATTTCCCTGCTGCATTATCATCTTAGAAGACAAAGGAACCAGGATGGCCCCTTCTTTTCCCAGCCTTGTGGGTTTCATATTTTTTAAAAGTTTATTTTTGAACTAATTCTTACCAGTTCTTCAAATTTCAACTTAAATATCACATCCTCAGAAAAGTTTTTGCCACCCTCCAAGTTGGTCAGATTCCCCTACTACTTGCTAAAATTACGTCATCCATCTTTCCTTCATAGGAATTGCCACATTTAAAATGATCATTTTCTGTCTTTCTAGTGAGACTGCAATCAGCTTGTTGAAGGGCTCCATCTGCGGGTTTTGTGTGTGTGTGTGTGTGTGTGTGTGTGTGTGTGTGTGTGTGTTGGGGATTGAACCCAGGGGTGCTTAACCATTGAGCCATATCCCCACCCCTTTTAAACATTTTATTTAGAGACAGAGTCTTGCTGAATTACCTAGGGCCTTGCTAAGTTGCTGAGGCTGACATTGAACTCATAATCCCTCCGCCTCAGCCTCCCAAGCCATGGGATTACAAGTGTGTGCTGCAGCGCTCAGCTTCCAACTGCTTTTGCTTCCTAATTTATCCCCAGTACCTGGCACACCAGAATCATTCCATAAATGCTCGTTGATTGAATGAATGAACAAATGAAAAGTTCCAATTCAGAAAATGGTGTTAGCAAAGGAAACATACATGAGGCCAGAACTCAGCATTCTAATAGCAAAGGTCAGAGCCAAGCATTCAATGAGGGATTCGGTGGATCCAACATGGAGTTATGACCCAGGCCAGAACTTTGGTCAGTAGTACAGGACAGCATCAGCAGCACAAAGGATCTCCATTCAGTGGTGGGATGTAGCTAACTGAAATAGCTGGCGTTTTGGAGTTAAACCTTTCTGGAAAGTAAGAATATGAGAGAACACATGCCTGCATGGTTTTTTTCATTGTGGGCAGAGAAGTAAACCTAGGCTGAAAAGAGTTCAAAAAAGAACTATAAAAGCCATTTGAGAAGAGAGTTCTTGCTGGCCCCAAAATGATGTCCTTGCTCAAATGGTTTTCACAAAGTTGCCATTACAATTCCTACACATGGCCCCCAGGTGGCAGCAGTGTGTTACTCTTGACCTGCAAGTGCCCAGCAAGTGCTCTGCTTTGGTAACAGCTAGCTTGCCATCCCATGACTGACTGACTGACGGACCCCAGAGCAAGCTTAGATTTGGGGTTTTCTCGTCCTGTCCAGAGAGAGCTAGCAAAATGTTTTCTGTGAGTGACCATATTGGTCTTTGGTGGTGGGTTCCACAACCCTGACTCCTGAAGCTACTCTTCTCTCATTGCTATCCCTCAGTGCCTCCAACTCCCACTGGAAATCATGACCTAATGGTCCCTCCAGCACTCCACAGTCAACATGTCCAAAATGTAATTCGTATTTATCATTCACTCCCACCCCTCCTCACCCAAGCCTGTGCTTCTCTATATCATTTTGAACATTTCTCCCATTCACCAAGTCCTGGTGGGTCCACCTCTACACTATTTCAGATCTGTGCCTTCCTCTCCACTTTTCCATTCACAAAGAATATCCTCCCCACTTCTTATGTAATCTCCTAGCTCATCTGCTTATCTATATCATCTTCCCTTCACAATCCATCATACTATCATAATCTCTGCCTTTTCTCAAACTTCTCCTAAGGACAGAAATGCCCTCCTTTCGTTAATCTATTCAGATTCTACTAATGTATCAAGGTGCAGATCAACTAGTTCTTCATTTCAAGAACATTTTTCTGGGACTTCTCCTGGCCCCAACATTCCCATTTCCACTGCCTGTCCACAGCACTTTACTTGGACCTCCTTTTATAACTTTATTGTTTAACATTCTATCTTATAGTTGTTATTTATATATGTGAATACCTCCCTCGAACCCTTAGCCCAAGATGGTAACTAGGTGGCACAAATGCTTCAGCTTACCCCCCCATCAGTACCCAATAAGATAAATTACTAATAGATCTTAGCTGTCCCCCTACTGAGCCCAAATTCAATCTCCAAATCCTTCCCGAAACAGTACTCCAGCCAGGCGCAGTGGCACACGCCTGTAATCCCAGTGGCTCAGGAGGTTGAGGCAGGAGGATTGAGAGTTCAAAGCCAGTCTCAGCAAAAGTGAGGTGCAAGTGCTAAGCAACTCAGTGAGACCCTGTCTCTAAATAAAATATAAAATAGGACTGGGAATGTGGCTCAGTGGTCAAGTGCCCTTGAGTTCAATCCCCAGTACCAAAAATCAAACAAACAAACAAAAAAAAACCAGTACTCCAGGCAGAATCCATCTATAGGATAAAACAAATCTGCCATCTATGCCCCAAACTATAAACAACAGAAAGCATACCCTTTTTATTTAATCCACCACATCATCTTTTTTTAACATTCTATTTTATTTATTTATTTATTTATTTATTTATTTGTTCTATTTAGGTTTACATGATGGCGGAGTGCAATTCATTGTACACAGATGGAGCACAACTTTTCATTTCTCTGGTTGTATGTGATGTAGAATCACAACATACATGCAGTCATACATAAAGGTAGGGCTATGATGTCCATCATATTCCACCATCTTTACTGTCCTCATGCCCCCTCCCCCCTCCCATCCCTGTGAACAGAGTTCCTCCATTCTTCCCGTGACCTCCCCCACATTATGGATCAGCATCCACTTATCAACGAGTACATTTGGCATTTGGTTTTCTGAGATTGGCTTACTTCACTTAGCATGATGTTCTCCAACTCCATCCATTTACCAGCAAATGCCATAATTTTATTCTCTCTTATTGCTGAATAATATTCCATTGTGTATATATACCACAGTTTCTTTATCTATTCATCAGTCAACGGGCATCTAGGTTGGTTCCACAGTTTAGTTATTGTGAATTGAGCTTCTATAAACATTGAAGTGGCTGTGTCACTGTAGTATGCTGTTTTTAAGACTTCTGGGTATAGACCGAGGAGTGGGAAAGCAGGCTCAAATGGTGGTTCCATTCCAAGTTTTCTAAGGAATCTCCATACTGCTTTCCAGATTGGTTGTACCGATTTGCAGTCCCACCAGCAATGTTTGAGTGTGCCTTCCCCCCCACAACCTCACCAACACTTATTGTTGTTTGTATTCTTGATAACTACAATTCTGACTGGCATGAGATGAAATCTTAGGGTAGTTTTGATTTGCATTTCTCTGATTGCTAGAGATGTTGAACACTTTTTCATATGTCTGTTGATCGATTGTGTATCTTCTTCTGTGAAGTTTCTGTTAAGGTCCTTGGCCCATTTATTGATTGGGTTGTTTGTTTTTTTGGTGTTAAGTTTTTGAGTTCTTTATATATCCTGGAGATTAGTGCTCTATCAGATGCCACCACATCATCTTGCACACAATCTATACTCTTATAAAGGTTTCTTGAATGAATGAATGAAAACGTGGAATAGAGCATCCCCTGACAACAGGATCCTGCTCCCAGACTCTATACTCAATTTCATCAGTATTTTTCACTCCAATGTATCCATACACCTTCCTGGTTTGTACCATTTCCCAGTGGCATTCAAGGTAGCAACTTACTGAAAACTTCACAATCAAGTGTAAACTCAATATATTTAAGAAGCACACACTTAACCACACATAAATTTTCTCAACCTAACATTCAGACTGTTTTCCCACCCTGCTTTCAAATTTTTGGTGCATTTTATTTTATTTTATTTTTTGGTACCAGGGATTAAACTCAGGGGCACTCGACCACTGAGCCACATCCCCAGCCCTATTTTGTGTTTTATGTAGAGACAGGGTCTCACTGAGTTGCTTAGCACCTCACCCTTGCTGAGGCTGGCTTTGAACTCCCGATCCTACTGCCTCAGCTTCCTGAGCTGCTGAGATTACAGGTGTGCACCACCGCACCCGGCTCCAAACAATCCTTTATCCCCAAATTCTTGCCCTTGTATATCACAAAGTATATAATATCAATATTTTAAAAGCCACCATGAACCTTTTTGGATCTCGATTTAAGCAAATTGTAGAAAAATCATTTATGAGACAATTGGAGAAATGTAAACATTGGATATTTGATATTAAGGAACTATTGTTCTTTGTTTTGGCATCAGGCACTGAACTCAGGGGCACTCAATCACTGAGCCACATCCCCAGTCCTATATTGTATTTTTTTTAGAAACAGGGTCTCACTGAGCAGCTTAGCACATCATTGTTGCTGAGGCTGGTTTTGAACTCTCAATCCTTCTCCCTTAGGTTCCTGAGCCTCTGGGATTACAGGCATGTACCACTGCATCTGGCATTATTGTTCATTTTTAAAAGTGCGATAATAGTATTGCAGTAATCACTTTTTTTAGACTAGGTCTGGCCTCAAACTCCTAAGCTCAAGAAATCTTTCTGCCTTAGCCACCAAGTAGCTGGGACTACTGGTTTACACCTTGCTGTACCTGGCTTTGGCTTATTTGTTTAATAAAAATGGTTCTTAGTACATTATGTACAACTATTATGTACAACTGTAACGCACCAACAAAAATGTGGGAGGAAAAAAGGATTATATTACACTCTCACCCTGAGAAAACAGTCTGGGCTACAAACTATTTTATTATAAAAGAGCAGATCCAGCCTTAGTTTTCCAGTTTGCACCTACCCCAGGAGTGAGGAGAAAGTGGAAAGAAAAAAATGAAAAAAGAAACTGGGTGCCATGGCACATGCCTGTAATCCCAGAGGCTCAGGAGCCTGAGGCAGGAGGATCGTGAGTTCAAAGCCGGGCTCAGCAACTTAGCGAGACTTGTTTTTAAATAAAATATAAAAAGGGCTGGGTATGTGGCTCAGTGGTTGAGCATCCCTGGGTTCAATCCCTGGTACTACAAAAAAATAAAATAAGTGAAAATTTAAAAAACTTTTAAGTGTTTTTAATGCATTAATAAGAGTTAATATTGTTAAGTGGATTTATACCGTAGATTTTTTTTTCTAAAAACAGTGTAATTGGAAAATGTTGTCATAACAAATTCAGTACAATGAAGGCAAATATTATAGCATAATATGATATTGTAAGAGGAAGATATATTGTTTTCACCAGGTTTGTCATTTGTTTTCATGTGAAGGAAGAAGGAACTGGTTATGGTTCCAGCATAACAGTATATGCAATCACATTTACCATTTATTATTATTACTGTTGTTGTTATTTGTGGTGCTGGGGATCAAACCCAGGGCCTTGTGCTTACTCTGCAAGCTCTCTACCACTGACTACCTCTCTAGCCCCATAACCACCATTTATTGAAGTTCACTATGCTTAGCATTTTCCATGTTTTATTTCAATACCTCACAACAACACTATGAGATAAGGCCTTTTATCAAATTTTACAGATGAGAACAGAGGCTCGGATCAATTTAAGGACATCTCCCAAAAAAGCAGAATGAAAAGACAAAATGAACAGAACATGGGAGAAAAAGACACGCAAGTTAATCAGTCTAGTCCATCCAATATCCAACTAATAGGAGTTCTAGAAATAGAGAAAATACAAGAGATTATGTGAGAAATGATATAATGTCTTGGAGAATTGCAAGTTCAAAGCCAGCATCAGCAACAGCGAGGCGCTAAGCAACTCAGTGAGACCCTGTCTCTACATAAAACAGAAAATAGGGCTGGGGATGTGGCTCAGTGGTTGAATACCCCTGAGTTCAATCCCTGATATCAAAAAAAAAAAAGAAATGATATAATGTCTCAAAAAGGAAGAGTGAGTTTTTTGATCAAAAGGACTCGTAAAAATCCAATTTAGTAAGTGAAAGAAGATCCCCAATAAGGCATATGGTTAGATTTAAAAACACTAGGTGCCAAGTGTGGTGGCACACACCTGTAATCCCAGCAACTCAGCGAGGAGTATTACAAGTTCAAAGCCAGCCTCAGCAACTTAGCAAGGTCCTCAGCAATTCTGTGAGACCCTGTCTCTAAATAAAATATGAAAAGGGCTGGGGATGTGGCTTAGTGGTTAAGTGCCCTTCGGTTCAATCCCTGGTACCAAAATACTACTACTACTACTACTAATAATAATAATTATAATAAATTTTAAAAAATAAAACACTAGGGACAAAAAGAAAACGGTGAAGAGAAAAAATACATATAGAAAATTAGAAACCGTTAGAGCATCACTTTCCCAAAGCAATAGAAGCCAGAACACGCTGAAATAATCATTTCAGCATTCTGAAATTGTTTCCAATGAGGAATCCTTCACCTAGTAAAAATTTTCATCATGTGTGAAGATATATTCAGATACAGAAGGATTTTATTAAAATCATCTCCAATGCACCTTTCCAAGGAAGTCATTAAAGGGTGTGGTGCAGCAAAACTAGAACATAAACCCATGAAAGAGCATGATTTATGATGTAAGGAACAGAAGCTAACACAGAAGGGAAGCAAAGGGAATTCCCAGGATGACATTTAGGTGGCAAACCTAGAAAACAACCTTCCAGAATGAATCAGGAGAGCAACATACTCCAAGGGATACTCTCCAAGAAAAATTAAACTCATAGATTACCTAATATGTTTGACCTTACTGAGTGAAATTTTATGGGTCTGCCAGAGTTTATGGCTGAACTCATGACAGGTACCTAGAAAACAACTGAAGAAAAAAAGAAAATTTGGAAAGAACAAAAAGAAATATAATTCCTAACATTCTACTCACATCAAATGTGAGCAATATAGTGCAAATACTGAATATTTAAACCAAATTTTTATGTTGGTGGAAGAGGAGTGTGTGTGTTTGTATGTTGGAGAGCATATAAGAAATTTAGCATGAGGCATTGGGCTTGATCTCCAGCATCCCCTGCACAAAAAGAAATCTAATTTCTCATCTTACATAGCAGAAATTTAGAAATGTATCATCTCTACACCTATATAAGAAATAGCATTAAGTATTAGAATGATATTCAGAAGTAGGTATACTCTAGACCAAAAAGAAATAGCTAAAACATCACATAAAACATTATAAAATCATTTAAGCCAACACAAACTTAGTAGCTCACACTTTTGTAGGTTAGAAGTCCAGCATTGAGTAGCTGAAATCATAGCATGAGCTAGTCTTTGCTACTATATGGAGGTTCTGGGGGGAGATTCTGCTTTCAGGCTTATTCAAGTTATCAGTAGTATCCAGTTCCTTCTCATACTTTCCAAAAGACCCCTTACATCCTTAAGCCAGCAATTGCACTTTGATTTGAATCTTTCTTCCTCTTCTATTTCTAGGAAAGAGATTTCTCTGTTTCTAAGGGTTCAAGTTTGGATCTAGCCAGGTGAAGTGGCCATGCCTATAAATATCAGTGCCCCTGGAGGCTGAGGCTTTAGAATCACAAATTCAAGGCTAGCCTGGACAACTTGGAGAGAACTTGTCTCAAAATTTTAAAAATGGCTGGGGATGTAGCTCAGTGGTAGAACACCCCTTGGTTCAATTCTGAGCACCATAAAAAAATAAAATTGGACCTAATCTCATAATCGAGGGAAAACTCTCTACTTTAAGTTCTGTAGCCTTAATCACATCTACAGTCCCTTTCCCTATGTAAAATTACATATTCACAGTTTCTAGGAATTAGGGTGTGGACATATTTTCGGAAAGCAGGAATGTGGAGTAAAAGGGGTGGGAAAAGAGAGAGCTGTTTCTTCATAAGTCCTGTGAGTCAGCTTTCCATTTCTAGAAGAGATAACTGAGCTAGTCAACTTATAAAGAGAAGGGGCTTGTTTTGGTTCACAGTTTTAGAGGTTTCAGTCCAGTATTGGTTGGCCCCATCGCTTTGGGCCTGTGGCAGCACATCACGATAGAAGAGCATGACTAGGACACAAATGAGAGTAAGGGGCATGAGTTCTACTTTCCCTTTTGAGGGCATACCCCCAATAACTAAAAGACCCCCTTCTAGGCTCCATTCTTTTTTTATTGTGGTTACTGGGGATTGAACCCAGGGCCTTGTGCATGCAAGGCAAGCACTCTACTAACTGAGATATATCCCCAGCCCCTAGGCCCCACTCTTTTTTTTTTTTTTGGTACTGGGGATTGAATTCAGGGGCACTCGACCACTGAGCCACATCCCCAGCCCTATTTTGTGTTTTATGTAGAGACAAGGTCTCACTGAGTTGCTTAGCACCTTGCTGTTGCTGAGGCTGGTTTTGAACTCGCGATTCTCCTGTCTCAGCCTCCCTAAGTGCTGGGATTACAAGCGTGCACCACTGCGCCCGGCTAGGTCCCACTCTTTTTTTTTTAAATATTTTTTAGTTGTATGTGGATGCAATATCTTTATTTATTTATTTTTATGTGGTGCTGAGGATTGAACACAATGACTCACACATGTGAGGCAAGCACTCTACCACTGAGCTACATCCCAGCCCTAGGCCCCACTCTTTTTTTTTAATATTTATTTTTTAGTTGTAGGTGGACAGAACATCTTTATTTTTTATGTGGTGCTGAGGATCGAACCCAGTGCCTTATGTGTGCTAGGCGAGCACGCTACCACTGTGCCATAACCCCAGCCCCTAGGCCCCACTCTTAAAAGATTTCCACCATCTCCTAATAGTGCCATGCTGGAGACTAAGCCTTTACCTTTGCAGGACACTTAAGATCTACACTATAGCAAGCCCTATAATACTTTTTGGAAAATTATGGGCATATATTATTTTGATCAAATAAAAATAAAAAAGTTAAATTCAATTACCAAATTTGCACATAATGGACTTAATTTTAGGCAATATATCAAATGTAATTATTATACAAGCAATCTACTTTATACATAGTCCATTTTTGTGTTTATAGGCAAAAGTCCATAGCATCTTCCAAGTATGTTAAGAAATATTTGTTAGTCACAATGTAGCTGGGACTTTGGAAATCCTGATTTGGATGGACCACAGGGTTGATCAAATGTGCCAATTGCTTTCCTCTTCAATTGTATTAAAGGGCTTTCTATGGTTACTTTAGGCAGTTACTGCTAATAGCTAGCTACTTCCTGTAGCAAGAGTAGGAAGTGTCAGCCTCAGCCTTGGTTTTATGTTAGAATTATCAAACTAATGTGGCCCAATCTCTTCATTTTACAGTAAGAATACCCAGAGAGGGAAAGGGACCAATTCATGGTCATAGACTTAGTATTCCCACTTGCAAATGGGCCTCATAATCTATGGCCACTGTTATGAGACATAGATGGAATTAAAAATGACTATAACTCACATCGTTTTACAAATAGGGAGAGAGACCCAGACAGAGAGAGATCCCTGCCCAAGGTCCTTTGGAACTTACTTTTAAAAGTTTTCTTAATCACATTTTATTAGTGCATTATAGTATACATAATATTGGGGTTCATACTGACATACTTACACAAGCATGAAATATAACTTGCTCTAATTCAGTCTCCAATACTTCCCCTTTCCTTTCCCTCCCCCCTCTGCTGTTCCCCTTCCTCTACTGGTCTTCCTTCTATTTATTTATAGTTTTTTAATTTAGTGCATTATAGATATCTATAATGGTGAAATTCACTGTGGTATATTCATATATGTACATAGGATAGTTGGGTCAGATTCATTTCCATTGTTCTTCCTTTTTTCCCTCCCTCCTCCCTCCCCCCTAATCCCTTTCCTCTACTCCACTGATCTCTCATCTATTTTTATGGGATCCCTGCCCTGGCTTTTTTCCCCCTTTGTTTTGATCTAGCTTCTGCATGGGAGAAAACTTTTGATCCTTGACTTTCTCAGTAAGGCTTATTTCGGTTAGCATGATGTTCTCCAGTTCCATCCATTTACCAGCAAATGCCATAATTTCATTCTTCTTTATAGCTGAGGGAAACTCCATTATGTATATATATCACATTTTCTTTATCCATTCATCTGTTGATGGGCACCTGGGCTAGTTCCATAACTTAGAATATTGTGAGTTGCACCTGCTATAAACTTTGAGGTGACTGTATCACTTTAGCATGCTAATTTTAGTTCTTTTGGATATATGCTCGGAATTTGGATAGCTGGGTCATATGGTGGTTCCATTCCTAGTTTTCTGAGGAATCTCAAAAAATCTCCATACTGTTTTCCAGAGTGGTTGTACTAATTTGCAGATCCAACAATGTATGAGTACCATTTTTGCCAGCATTTATTATTATTTGTATTTCTTATAACTGCCATCCTGACTGGGGTGAGATGAAATCTCATTGTAGCTGCTAATTTCATTTCTCTGATTGCTAGAGATGTTGAACATTGTTTTATATACTTATTGGCCATTTGTATTTCTTTTGAAAAGAGTCTAGTCCTTTGGAATGCCTAAATTTGAATCCAGATTTCTTTCTCCTATACAAAATAGCCTCACCTTGACTAATATAATGCATCTTGTTGGGTTTTTTTTTGGTACTGAGGATTGAATTCAGGGGTGCTCGACTACTGAGCCACATCCCCAGCCCTGTTTTGTGTTTTATGTAGAGACAGGGTCTCACTGAGTTGCTTAGCACCTCGCCATTGCTGAGGCTGGCTTTGAACTCGCGATTCTCCTGTCTCAGCCTCCCTAAGTGCTGGGATTACAGGCTTGAGCCACCGCGCCCGGCTTGACTAATATAATGCATCTTGATACTAAGCCAAAACTTACTTCTAAATCCCTATCACCCAGCACCCTGCCTGGCACATAGATGAATGAAGACACAAATAAATCTTAAGATATTGTAAAAACCTCATTTTATAATTAAATGATTTAAATCTCAGTCTTCCAGTTGATAAACCATTTGGCAACAATGTGATATAAGGTGTTTCTTTTTTCAGTAACTACTGCATTAAGACAAATAAATCTATCATCAGCTACATTACACATGCTTTAAAGTTAGGCTGACTTGTTTTACAATTTTGTCTCAGTCACTTACTAGCTGTATTATTTTTGCAACATAATTTAATCATTTTATATCTGTTTCTTAATCTGTAAAATGAAGATAATACAATTTATTTCATGACACTGACATAGGGAATAATTGAAATAACACATGTAACTTGGCACATAGTAGCCTCATGATAACTATTAATTTTCTCTTTGCATATAATGCTCTACATAATATATGTTGAAAACTGCAGTGAAATATTTTCCTGTTGCTAATGGTAAACTAAAAATGTGATAATTGAGAAAGGCATTTAGAGGCTAAAGAACCTTGAAGAAGAACCATCTTGGGGATTGATGTCAAAAATATCTGCCACGTCCAAATGGCAGTAAAACTCCTCCCTTGCTTAAAGTAAAAGCAGACCAAGATTTACATTATTTACAAAAAATAATAATTGCTTGGCCAAATTATTAGTGTCTGAAAGAAAACAGAGTTTTGAAATCAATGTTTTTGTTCCCTTGTTTTTATTTTTTTCCAGTGCTCGGGTTGAACCCAGGACCTCGCTCATGTCGGCAAGTGCTCTACCACTGAGTTACATCCCCAGTTCTCCATCCTTTGCTTTCTTCTAAAACTGCTAACATCTAGCCAGGCACAATAGTGGCACAGGCTATTATCCCTGCTACTCAGGAGGCTGGGGCAGGAAGATTGCAAGTGTAAGGCCATCCTCAGCAACTTAGCAAATCTCTGTCTCAAAATAAAATTTTAAAAGGGCTGGGAAAGTAGCTCAGTAGTAGAGCATCCCTGGATTCAATTCCTAGTACTGCAAAAAGAGACAGACAGACAGACAGATAGAACAGACAGACAGATAGATAAAACTACAGTATCCTACTAGCATAATGCGCTATTTGTGTGAGCATAAAGTTACATTTTTAAAGGAGCAGGAGTTCATAGTAATGACAAAATGGTAAATTACTCTGGAAAGCAAAAGTGTTTAGGTTGTTCTGGCTCCTCTTCCCTGAGATGAGGTGAACATGTTTGTAGCTACAGGAATAAGTTTTCCATGGATCCCATACAGATTCATGACTTCAAGTGTTCCTAGTTAAATGCTTTGTATCATAAAACTCAGTGTTGACGTGTTAAGATTTAGAGACCTCTTATTCAAGCAAACAATTATACTTACCTGGAAATGGATTTCCAGGATCTTCCTAGATAATTCTGGACAGTTACAGAAATAACCTTACCAGGATCAGAACCCCAACCCTTATCCTACAATTTAGATTCTGTAGAGATTCAGGTTAATTAGCAAACATGCTCTGGCTAAAAACACACTCTTTACATGTAACACAAGGGAGAAAAATCTCTCTGACTTTGAAATCATGTTGTAGTTATGGAAAACACAAAACTATATCACCATCTCTTAAGAGGACAGCTATTGAAAACTGATTTTCTCAGTCTCAAATATACCTTGCTCATTTGATTATGTTAACTAGAAGTGTCCCAACACATATACCATGAGTCTTGTATACTGTGTATGCCATGGATACCATGATAGCAAGCATACTACAATCTAATTTAAGTTGAACATTAGAAAGAACTTGTCACTTTCATTAATTATTCTAACTATAATTTATCAAATATGCAAGTCCTTTTAGGTGTTATATGCAAAGACTGTACTAATATTAAACTAAGTACATGCATGTCCTTATGTCAGAAAACACAGGCATAGCGGAACAGCAGGGAAGCCTATGATAAATGATTATAAAATAGCTTCCTTGGAATTTTTTTACAGTATTTATCTTTTGCCTCCATTTTTTCCACCACCAACTCCTCACAACACTTTCCCCAAAATAAAACCAAAGGAAAACATTTAGTTAATATACAAAAAGACAATATTTATTTTACTCAAATTTTCCTATAAGAAGTTAAACAAAAATGACTTATAGTTGAAGATATTACCCAAAATGTTAACAATGGTTCATGTATCCCTTTAGTGCCCAGATGCAGAAAAACTTATCTGAACAAAAGAATAAGAATGACCATCCTTACAGTGAGTTTACTTAGGTATATAGGGAAAAAA
>CM053417.1:29561505-29925255 GCA_028644305.1 Xerus rutilus
ACAAAAAGACAATATTTATTTTACTCAAATTTTCCTATAAGAAGTTAAACAAAAATGACTTATAGTTGAAGATATTACCCAAAATGTTAACAATGGTTCATGTATCCCTTTAGTGCCCAGATGCAGAAAAACTTATCTGAACAAAAGAATAAGAATGACCATCCTTACAGTGAGTTTACTTAGGTATATAGGGAAAAAATCCATACAGGTTAGATAAATAGTAAATGAACCTACTAGTTTCCTGCTGGTGACATACTGACACTTCTAAGAGCTCCTAAGACCTAGGGATCACTTTTTAGAAACTGCAAAACCCTAAGTGTTCCCATAATTTCCCACTCCCTCCTGCCTCAACTATTTTACTGTTAACAGAGAAGGATGGAAACAAAATACATTTTCCCCACTCCCAGGCTACATGACTATGACTGTCAGCACCAGTAGTTGCTTGCTTATTTCAAAGAATCCTCCTCATTGCCATCAAAATAGGCTACCAGTAAAGATGGCTTTGGGTGAGGCATTTAAGTATTTTGCTTCTCAGAATTATAAAGACCTAGCTAGGAAGTCATCTCATTCATACATGGGAACACCAAGTATTCTTTCTAGTGAATGATAGGAGAAAGTGAATCATCTACCATGCGGGTGTCCCAGCCTCAATCTGAATTCCAAAACAAAATTGTACAGAGGAAACACCTTTACATCTACCGGTGCTATGCACCTCAATTTCCTGAGAGATGCCAGGTCACAGTTCTCCTCCACTACCAGAGGCAGGTTGCCACATTTGCCCAAACCTGTGGAGAGTGGGGGTCTTTCATGTCCTCTGCTCTAAGAGCAGGAATTCCAAGAAGTTTCATCTTATTAATATGAAATGGTAAATGCTTGGAGAACTTGTGATATTAAGTTCATAAGTTCCTACCAATAATCTGAGTCTGTGTGTTTGAGAGAAAAGGGAGGAATATGTATCATTTCCTAAACTTCTTCAAATCTGGAGGAAGTAGGAAGAGTACATATGCATATGATGTGGGAAGGGGGGAAAGTGGATCCCTAACATATGCAAAAAGTTGAGTATATACATTGAAGCCTTGGATGGCTGGCTATCAATACAGCACATAAATTCTACTTAATTATTTGTGTCAGGGAAAAGAAATCCTAGGGTCCATCTTGTAAAGAAACAGAAACAGATGCAACTACGTTTTTCTCAAGCTAACTTCTAAGTGAAAATACTACCTCATCTCTGTTTAGAAAATGCATAAACATCAAATGCTGAAAACCCTCAAACAACTGCAGACTGACATAAAAGTTACAAAATATATAAGAATTACTCATTATTTCTCAGTCTACTCACACTGTACCTGAGATGCAAATTGTTCCCTGCTCTTCTAGGTGTTCTGAGCAGATGTATATCCAAATTTCCAATGAACATCAAAAGGAAGGGAATGAAGGAGAAGGCAAAAGGGGAAATCGACCTGGGAGCTGGGGAGTTGAAAAGTCTCAGAAGTGACTGGTGGGAGATACAATGGCAAAAACTAAGGAGTCCCAACTAGATAGTAAATTTATTGCGAGGGGTACATCCCTCACAGCTGGGGACTTGATATAAGCCAGATACATAGTCAATACTTGATTTGGGTAGCAGAGGTAAAGAAAAATATATATTATAAGCGACTTCATGGTTCAAACTAATATGCAATAGGTATTCTGCCTCCACTGCCCTTAAAAGCCTGAATGATCTTGGTAAAGAAGCCATGTCTGCTTTTTCTGTCATCATCGTCATGACCATTTCTGGGGCTTTCAAAGTACAGGGAAATGCTACTGAAGTGGATGATGATTCCAGACTGTTAGGAGTTTTAATAGTCACAAACATTACTCAACAGAATCTCAAAAAAAATTAGATACCAGATTGTATCGATTTTGTTTGTTAGATGTTCTCTGTGAGTCAAGTTCAACATTAGCACTTATACCCAAAATGAGTTCCCTCACAAATAAAAATTTCTCAGGGTTATTTGACACAAAAAATACAAGGAAGGCAAGCTAGATCCTTAGGAAGCTGTCACAACTCCTGATAAGGTTAATTCTACTGCCATCATGACTTTTTGCTTTGTCCCCTAGTTTGAAGACTTTGCAAAAGATGTCTGCTTTTATAATTCAATGACTCCACTCTTTTCTCCAAAGGGCCCATTATTTTTAGTTTTCGGTGCATGACACACAAAAAGACCTGTGGCTCTTATGAGCTGCCTGTTTTTAAAGGATCCAGTAGTTTCAGTTTCCATTTAGCAAGTACCCAGATAACAAAGGGAGAGTGTGATGAATCCTCAAAAGGTCACATTAAAGGTAAAAATAAATTATCCCCATCACTGAGACGCTTTCTTCAGGTTTTCAATCAGCACTACAGAGTCAGTTTCTTCTTTGGATTGCTTCTCATAGATGTCATACTTCTTCCAATGCTGCAAGGAAGGAAAAAACATACAGGATGACTTTTCTAAACAATGTCCTTTCCCTGAGTAGTCACAGCCAGTGCCTATCTTTAGGTTTGCATGCATGGAACCATCAGTGCAATATTTTCCTGGTTTTGGTTTTTGTTTGTCAACCTAAGGATATTCATCTATTTAAACAATTAGTAAAAAAAGAAAAACAATCAAGACCTAACATTAAAGATGAGAAAAACATGGGATTGTTACATGATATTTGATGGCTATCTCAAGAGACAAAGAAGTGTGGACCTTTCCAAATTGGAAACGGTCTTTTAAGGATGAATAAAAGAGTGGCATGCTTTTCTTACTCTAACTGTTTCACATAGATCTTTTTTTAAAAAATATTTTTTTAGTTGTTGATGGACACAATGTCTTTATTTTATTGCTTTGTATGTGGTGCTGAGGATCGAACCCAGGGCCTCACGCATGCGAGGCAAGCGCTCTACCGCTGAGCTACAATCCCAGCCCATCACATAGATCTTTATCACCTTTCTGTTCTTACTACTCAAATTTGACCATTGCTCCAGAGATATGACAGTCTCAAAAAGTTAGCATCTTGGGCTGGCGTTATAGCTCAGTGGTAGAGCACTTGCTTAGCACGTGAGGCACTGGGTTTGATCCTCAGCATCATATAAAAATAAAATACATAAAAGTATTGTGTTCAACTACAACTAAAAAAAAAGTAAAAAAATGTTAACACCTCAGTGAATAGCAATATGACATGCTGTCTCAAAAGTCTTCACTCAGGGCTGGGGCTGTAGCTCAGTGGTAGAGCACTTGCCTAGCATGTGTGAGGCACTGGGTTCAATCCTCAGCACCACATATAAATAATAATTGAATAAAATAAAGATCCATCAACAACTAAAAAAATATTTTAAAAAAATTCTTCGCTCACTTAAAACTTTAGAAAGCCTCTGTGGTTAATGGCTTTATCTAACATCATTTGCTAGACCAGTGCATTATGCGTAAGGCAAGCTCATCTTGAACCCAATTCAAGCATGTTTCTTATGATGAGAAAGCCAATATCCTGGTGCTTGCCTCTTTATTTGTAAATCTGAGGAAAGGACAAAATCTGAGCTCAGTACTCTCATCTGTAAAATAAAGTTGTTAAGACTAAATCAGGAGTGGGCAAACTATGGTCCAGGCCAGTCTGGCTAGCTGCCTGTTTTTGTAAGCAAAGGTTTATTTGGAATATGTCCATTTTTTCTGTATTGCCTTGACTTCTTTCTTGAGTAGAGTTGAGTTGTAAGAAAGATTGAATGGTTTAATGGCTTGCAAAGCCAAAAAATATTTACTATCTGGCCCTTTACAGAAAAAGCTTGCCAACCCCTGCACTAGATTATATTGAAGCTCCTTTTCTACTTTGATATGCTACAGTTTTTAAGTTTGAGGGAACAAATGGAAATGAGAAAAAAACAGAAATGAGCAACTATGAATATTAGGCAGCCTCAGGTCAGGCATTTAAAGAAGGACCGAACAATTTAGGAGCATCCAGTCTTAGAGAGGGTATGGAGTAATGAGTTGGGAAACACTACTTAAAATATCTAAATTATTCTAAATAAACTGCTTAATCCTGAAAATTTAGTAGAATGGCTAAAGTTAAAATACTGACAATTCCAAGTGCTGATGAGGATGCAGAGTAATTGGATCTTTCACATATTGTTGGGTGAAGTGTAAAAGCATCCAATCTGATGGAAAACATGCTGAAAATTTCGTAAAAACTAAACATGTACTCAGCACATGACCCTGAAATCCCACTCCTAGGTATTTATCCAGAAGAAAAGAAAACATGCCCACATGAAGACATGAATGTTTCTATCAGCTTTATTCATAATGGCTCCAAATGACAAAACCTGATGTCCCTGAACAAGTCAATGGTTAAATAAACAATGGTAGACCATTTACTGCTTGGCAATAGAAAACAATGAACTATTGATATGCACAACAGTGTTACTATCTTTTAAGTCTGTTTTGCTAAGTGAAAGACAACAGACTCAAAAAAGCTATGTACTATATGATTCTATTTATATGACATTCTGGGAAAGGCAGATCTTTAGGGACAGAAAACAGATCAATAGTTACAAGAGTCTAGGGTTGGGAGGACTAACTGCAAAGAGGCACAAGGAAACTTTTGGGGGATGATGGAAAAATTCCATATGCTTGCTAAGACTCTTTTCATTGAACACTTAAAAAGAATAAATTTTATTTTTTGTAAATTACATATCAACAAACCTTAAGTTTTAAAAATTGGAAATGTGCAGACTTTTCATAAAAACAATCTCAAAAATGATATAACCTTGAAATAATGACTTATTCAATAAATGGCACTAAGACAACTGGCTAAACATTTGCAAAACAAAGTTAAACCCTACCTCACAGACCACAAAAATTCCTGATGGATTAAAGAACTACAAGTAAAAAACAAAGTCAAGTAAATACTACAAAAATATATAAGCAAACAACTAGACAAATCTGAAGTTGGAAGGGCTTTCTACACATCAACATCATCATCAGCATCTTTATGGAAAAGAAAGATTTTACCGCAGAAAAAATTATTTTTTTTTGTATCAAGGATTGAACACACAGATACTCTAACATTGAGCTACATCACTAGCTCTTTTTATTTTTTATTTTGAGACAGAGTGTTGCTAAGTTGCTAAGGCTGGCCTCCAACTTGCAAACCTCCTGCCTCAGCCTCCTGGGTCATTAGTATTACTCAGAAAAACAAAACAATCTTCTGTGCATCATTAATCACCCTACATGAAATAAAGAGGCAAAAATGGATGACAAGCCAAAGGATTAGTATCTAATATATTAAGAACTTTTTAAACTATCAAGGAAAAGAAATATCACACAGGGAAAAAGGACAAGGAACAAGAATATCACAAAAGAACTGAAATTCAAGTCAATCAGCTTATGCAAAAATATAAAGCCTATTATATAATACTAAGATAAGATGCCTTTTTCTCATCTATCAATTTGACAATAATTTTTTAAAATATATTTTTAGTTGTAGATGAACACAATACCTTTATTTATTTTATGTGGTGCTGAGGATTGAATCCAGTGCCTCACACATGCGAGGCAAGTGCTCAACCACTGAGCCACAACCCCAGCTCTTGACAATAATTTTTTTATAGATAACACAATGTTGGCAATAGTATGGTCAAACAATCATTTGGATATGCTACTGGTAGGTATATAAATTAGTACATCTTATTTGTAATCCATGCTTCTTGTGAAAAATTTAATTTTGTGTATTCTAATGCTTCTGTTTCCTTAACATGAAGAAATCCTACTCTACATTGGAAATCTGGGTGTTTCATTAACAGCATATGTCATATATTTTTATATATCAGTAAAATAGATCAACCTCCTTTTCTTTAACCTCTGTATAACATTTCATTGCATAAATGCACCGTAACTTATCTAAACGGTATCTTTACTGGATATTTAACTTGTATACCTCTTGGGATGACAATCTGTCAATACCAATCAAAGAATTTAAAGTAGGGAGAGTGGGCTAGGAGTGTAGCTCACTGGTAAAGTGCTTTCACCTAGTATGTGTGAGGCCCTGGGTTTGATCCCCAATGTAACACATTTACACAAAAAGATAAAACACTGCAAAAACCATGTTAGGGAAAAAGCTGTACAAAAACAGGTAGCAGGTGACAGGCCCATGGTCTGTAGTTTACAGAGAAATTCTTGGGGGAAGGTGGTGGTGGCAGCTTAGTTTTTAAATGTCTTTAAGTGCTGCCATTAAAAAAACACAGAAGGCTGGGGTTGTAGCTCAGTGGTAGAGTGCTCACCTAGCATGTGTGAGGCACTGGGTTCCATCCTCAGCACCACATAAAAATAAATAAAATAAAGGTATTGTGTCCATCTACAACTAAAAATATATATTTAAAATACACAGAGCTGGGCATGGTAGTGCACACCTGTAATCTCAGCAGCTCAAAAGGCTGAGGCAGGCCAGGTGTGGTGGTGCATGCCTACAATCCCAGCACTTAGGGAGGCTGAGACAGGAGAATCATGAGTTCAAAGCCAGCCTCAGCAATGGTGAGGCGCTAAGCAACTCAGTGAGACCCTGTCTCTACATAAAACACAAAATAGGGCTGGGAATATGGTTCAGTGGTTGAGTGCCCCTGAGTTCAATCCCCAGTACCAAAAAAGAAAAAAGAGGCTAAGGCAGGAGGATTGCAAGTTTGAAGGCAGCCTTAGCAACTTAGCAAGGCTCTAAGCAACCTAGCGAGACCCTGTCTCAAAATAAAAAAATAAGGGCTGGGGATATAGCTCAGTTGGTAGAGTGCTTGCCTTACAAGCACAAGGCCCTGGGTTCAATCCCCAGCACCAATAAATAAATAAATAAATAAATAAATAAAAAGGGCTGGAGATGTGGCTCAGTGGTTAAGTAACTTTGGCCTCAATCCCCAGTACAAAAAACAAAAACACAAATAGGAAAGATAAGTAGGACAAGTAGGAAAGCAAAACCAAAATTCCCTGACACATTCTACAGCTAAACTACATGAAAACAACTTCTCCTTGGACTCCAAGTAAGAGAGGGTAGGGACAAACCAAACCAAATGGTATCAACTATGGTAGAGTACACAAAGGGAATCAACACGGCATCTGAGAGATCTGAGAACGCTAAAGTATTTCATATGAACATCAGTGAGCTAATTTATGAACAAGAGCTGAGGATAGAAGGAAGGAGTCTGCCCCTTCAAACAGTGGTTGGGTGAAAGGAGTCCATGGTCTAGACTGGGAGCAGCGTGAGCCCCCATGAACTCTTTTTTTTAAATATTTTTTTTAGTTGTAGATGGACACAATATCTTGATTTATTTTTATGCGGTGCTGAGGATTGAACTCAGTGCCTCACATGTGCAAGGCAAGTGCTCTACCACTGAACTACAGCCCCAGCCCCCCATGAACTCTTAAAAGTAATCATCCAATGCTCCCTTGCATGGCAAAGCTGCACTCTAACAAGAAAACAGTGGGAACAGACTCCAAACTGGACAGGACTGGGACAAGAGAAAGGAAAAAGAAAGCCCAGATAATTGTGGATGAGACAAAAATGGTAGCAGGCTTAGAGAAGGAGGAAGGGAAAATTGACGAGGAAGAGAAGAAAGAATTAAAAGTTTTAAAAAAAGAAAAAGAAAAAAAGGTATAGGAGTCAGCAGGGCAAGGAGACTTCAGAAGTATTTCATCCTTAACTGTTTGCCACAACAATTCTCAAAATCAATAAAATATGGAGTTCAATAGTCATGAAATTAGAAAAAAATAACTGAAATTGAGCCTCCATACAAAAATTCAGAAGATAATTTCATGTAAAAATGAGCACAAGAATAATATCCTTACATAATTAAAACATACCATAAAGATATACACACAAAAATTAATGAAAGCTACAATATAACATGTCAAAACTAGCTAAACTTGTTAAGAAAAAGTTACATGATATGAAAAACAATGTAAATGACATGGAATCATATATAAAATGTCAGAGTAAGAACAACTCAGAACCTGGCGCAGTGGCGCACACCTGTAATCCCAGTGCTGAGGTAGGAAGACTGCAAGTTCGAAGCCAGCAAATTAGTGAGGCTCTGTCTCAAAATAAAATATATAAACAAAAACGGGCTGAGAACCTAAATCAGTGGTTACGTGTCCCTGGGTTCAATCCCTAGTACCAAAACAAACAAACAAACAAAAAATCAGAAATGAGATGACAAAACTCAGGAAAGAACTAGAAGTAAAAAGAAATAACTGTTTCATTTCAGAAATGAAGACTAAACAAGAGGGAACATAAGGCAAATAAATACAACAATTAGACCAAACCTAAAGAAAACCAGAAAATGAAAGGTGGATTTTTATAATCAAAAGGATATGAAAATCATTCAAGAGGATGTGACAAATATAAAAGGCAAAAGGAACAATGCACAGAATAGGTTGAATACCCCTTATTGAAATGTTTGAAACAAAAAAGACAGTAGAATGAATTGGACATAACTTTCCTATGTCCCCATATGAATACACAACCAGTGAAACTCCATATCATGTACAATCCCAAGAATGGGATCCAAAACAGAGTAAGTTATACTCCATGTATGTATAATATGTCAAAATACACTCTACTATCATGTATGTCTAAAAAGAGCAAATTTTAAAATTTAAAAATTTTTTAAAAATCAGGGGAAATGCTTGGATTCAGAAGTGTTTTGAATTTGGGAGGTATTTGCATATTTGCATATATATAATGAGATATCTTGGGGATGAGACCCAAGTCTAAACATAAAATTCATTTATGTTGCTTATGCACAGAACCTGAACAGTAAAAATTACTCTTCATATACAAAATATATGGCAATTTTAGTAATTGTGTGAATAAAACAGTTTTATGGTATAGAATTTTGTACTTGTGGCATCATGTTAGTGCTCAAAACACTTCTGATGTTGATGTTGGAACATTCTGGATTTTGTTTTCAGATTAGAGGTCCTCAACCTGTACCTCAGAAAGTAAACCCAGAATAATCAATAACACTAAGATATCTTCTGGCAAAATTATTGGATTTTGAAGGAAAAACATCTTGACAACCAGGCAAAAAGGCCAAGTGTTTTCACACAGAAAGTAAAATGATATTGTCAGTTGTCTTTGACAACATTTTAGTTCAAAAGAAAATGGATGACTCATTGAAGATACTAAAGGCAGGATATGTGACTGTATCTTGCTAAAATGACTTTTCTTTCTTTCTTTTTTTAGTTGTAGATGGACACAATATCTTTATTTATTTTTTTAATGTGCTGAGGATCGAATCCAGTGCCTCACACGTATGAGGCAAGTGCTCTACCACTGAGCTACAGCCCCAGCCCCTAAAATGACTTTTCAATTATAAATGCAGTGAACTCCATCAACATGTAAATAATTCAGGACATGCTGGTCCCATGAAGCCTTCCTGAGAAAATGTTAAGAGCTTTAAATATCCAAAATGACAGGAGAAAGATTAATATAAAAACCTGTAGTGAGCATCAAATATATGTTCATATACAGAAGTAACACTAAATGAAGGCTCTATGTGGGTTCTATATGAGGTCACCTATATAAGTTTGGATCCAAGTTCTGTTGGATACCAGCAGTGTAACCTTGAGTAGTTACACAGATTCTGGTATGTCATTTTCTTCAGCTATATAATAAAGATAATCTAAATCTACCTAAGAACAGGGACAGATTAATGAGGGACATGTTTGGAAAGGTATATGACACATAGTAAAGGTTCAGTAAGTATGAACTATTATTGTTGTTGTTGCTATTATTCCATTCATCATTAGGTGTATTTCTGTCTCTTTGTGTAGTTAGTCAAGTTAGTCACATCTAAGTGACAGGATCAAGAGTAATTTTATTTTTCTTTTGACTATCTGCAGTGCTCATTTTCTACAATAAATAAGTAATTCTTTTAAAAGAAACTATTTTAATTATAAATATACCCTGAGAATAACAGTTTCATTGGCTTCTGGTCATCAGACCCAATGCTTGACTGTGCCGGACAAGAAAAAAGTGATTTGTTTCAATAAGGTGAACACTGAAGCAGAATGGACTCTAAGAATACATTAATCTTTTCAACTGCCTCTCTTCATTCCTAAAACCTAGATTATTCTCATTTTTACCCTTTATCTGTATTGCAGCCTTTATCCTGAGCACTAATGGAATATGTCTATGTGAAGTAACAGGAATAAATATAAAGGCTCTAACCAAGTATTCATTTTTTTTTGGTACCAGGGATTGAACTCAGAGGCACTCAACCACTGAGCCACATCCCCAGCCCTATTTTGTGTTTTATGTAGAGACAGGGTCTCACTGAGTTGCTTAGTGCCTCGCCATTGCTGAGGCTGTCTTTGAACTCACGATTCTCCTGCCTCAGCCTCCCAAAGTGCTGGGATTACAGGTATGTGCCACTGCACCCGGCTCCAAGTATTCAATTTTTAAAAATATTTTTTAGTTGTAGATGGACACAATATCTTTATTTATTTTTATGTGGCACCAATTTGCAGTCACATATATTTTTTAAAATATTTTTTTAGTTGTAGATGGACACAATATCTTTATTTATTTACTTTTATGTGGTGCTGAGGATGGAACCCAGTGCCTCACACATGTGAGGCAAGCACTCTACCACTGAGCTACAATCCAAGTCCCCCTAGCATTCAATTTTATAAATTACATGCCAGTCTAATTTTAAAATCACTTCTAGAAAAAATAAAGCCATCTATAAAATCACCAGTCCATAATTCAATCCTTATACTGCCATTTATTTATTTATTCATTTGGTAATGGGGATTGAACCCAGAGGTGCATAACCACTGAACCACATCTGCAACCCTTTTTATATTTATTTTGAGACAGGGCCTCACTAAGTTGCTTAGAGGCTTGCTAAGTTGCTGAGGCTGGCCTCAAACTTGTGATCCTCCTGCCTCAGCCTCCCAAGACATTAGGATTACAGGCATACACCATCACACACATTTTTTTTAAAATAAGGTCTTCAACAATAGAATAATGGCCAAACAGGTAAAATATCCTATGTGAAAAAAAATCAATGTTTATGAGAATAGTACAACTGCTGTTTAGTTGTTAGTCATCTAAGCCTAGAAAAATAACATCTTATATGAGTTTGTGTATTATAAAGAAATAAATTCAGTAGTATAATGGGATATCATGTTTGAATTTAACATTATTTTCAAGATTTGGTTAAGATATTTTTCACAGTGATAGAAGTGATACCAAAGTACCACACAAAATCACTGGTGTTCTGTATATGAATCAACATATCTCATGCCCCAGTCCTCTTCAGATCAACAGTCAAAACAGAAAGTTATACAATAAAAATTGCAAATCCTCACATGTTAAGAGTACTGCTGCTTAAAAGAGAAAAAGTTGAATATGGTGGGTGTGTCTAATTTGGTACCACTTGAAGTGGTTATTAATTCCTCACTTTAAGAATTTATAAAGAAAAGAATTAAACTTGCATCCTGCCTTTTTAGCAGAAACTGAATTTCTGACCAACCAAAGAGTCAGCTGATGACTGAAAGCAGTGCTTTACAGGAGAGTGCCACTTTATAAATGTAGCTGAAATGATAGAACAAGAAAATCATCATTTATGGCCCTCAAAGAAATGACCGATTCAGGCGAGGACAGTCACTGGCTTAAAAAGTGTTCGCTGAAGGGTTGACAGTATGCTAGCATAACACCACACTGAATACTCCAGGTGACAAGGGAGGGGAAGAAGTGCAGATAGCAGGAAGGAGCATGCTGTTATCACCTTGAATACAGTGTTCAATCTTAGTTGTGGGACAACTGAATGATATTTGTCCCCAGACAATTGGGAAAGTTGGAAAACTTTGAAGATGAACTGAGTATTAGATGATATTAAGGAATTAATAATTTTTAAATTGTAGTCATGTTATTTTGGCTATGGAGAGAAGCATTCTTAGTTTTTAAGGATAAATACTGAAATAAAAAAATATTTGCACATTAAAAGCTGCTTTCTGATCAGGAATGTAAACTCGACACAGTATTGAAATTATAATTGGTTTCCAAGAAGGAAGAACAGATTTTTTTTTTGGCGGATTAAAAAAATGAAGATACAGAGAAGTAATTTCCCCTGCAGTCCTCTTCCCCCACCCCAAATATGGCTAGCAGCCCAATGAGTCACAAGGAAAAGGCAAATAGCAAAGCAAGAGATAGAAATGCTATAGTAACCCAACGTTACTACAGTGATGAACAAAAACATCATCAAAACACTAGAAATCTTAAGAAAAACTATAGTGATGATTTAATTTGTAGCCACATCCAAATAAATTTTTCTGAAGAAGTACTATTGAGCCACACTCAGTGACACATGCCTGTAATCCTAGTACCTCTGGAGGCTGAAGCTGGAGGATCACAAGTTCAAAGCCAGCCTCAGCAACTAAGTGAGGCTCTAAGCAACTTAGTGAGACTCTGACTCAAAATAAAAATAAAATGGGCTGGGGATGTGGGTCAGTGGTTAGGCACCCCTTGGTTAAATCAGAAGAAGCGCTATTGATGGTGTGATATACAAGTAAAGAATGTTTTTAAAGGATGGATTATTTGGATTTGGAGTTGGTAACTTCAGGCTACCTGGTTCTAATCCAAGTTCTATAATTACATCTCTATATGAGAGTTTTTGAGAAACTTATTTATGGCCTCAAAAGTCCTAAAGTAAGGAAGTTGAGTAAGAATCTAGAGTTTTGAAAACCTGTAATTAAAGGGAAAGAACAAAACATGTAAATATCTATTTCATTAGATGACCTCTAGGGTCTTCTTCATTCTGTAACTTGATGATTATAGAAATAAAAGGTTGGTCCTTGTGCTGTATGTGTAGATCGATTTGAGAGAATTGCTGCCATGCGAAGAAAACAGATTATTCATTTGGTTAAAAGCAGACAGAAAAATCTGTTCCTTTACCCTTTCCCATGTCTGGCATTTTTATTATACTTTTAGTTTTAAAGAACTGATTTTATTTAATGGTCTACAACCACCACGAACAAAAACATCTCATGCTTTTAGTGGTCCATCTTGTTGGTATATCTGCCTCACTAAATTACAGAATTATCTGACTTATCAGGACAAAAACAACATATTATCCTCTAGACAGAAAATTGAAAAAAAGCAATTTTCCCATCTCTGAGAAAGATAATTGATCTGATTTTGCTGTCAATGTTACCATCATTCACTCTATTGCCCAGACTTGAAAACTTGAAATTATTTTTTACTCTCCATACCTTTATCATCCACACAGAGTCACCAAGTCACAATGAGTTTGCTTTAATAATGTCTCCTACATCAATCTCCTCTACTACTATCTAAGTTCAAGTCCCTATTATCTCTCAGACTGGATGACTACAATATTCTTTCTCTTTACTAATGACTTGTATAGGGGTTCTTTTATTATAATAATACATACTCATTATAGGCAATTTGGAAATTTCATAAAGGTAGACAGAATATTATTAGTTACCCACAATGCCTCTGCCTAGAGATGATCTTTCATTCTGCCCCATTTCCTTCCATTCATTGTTTGTTCTATGTATATATTAATATTTGTCTAACAAAAATCAGGAATGTAATATACTTGGGTTTCTAATCTTTCTTACCCTTGTATTTTGTTAAGACATTAAATGTGGTGAAAACCTAAATTTTAAAACTAATTCTAGATTTTTCGATGTCTCATTGGATTCTAATTTTTCATGTTAGATGAAAAATAATGCCCCAGGCTTGGTGACACAAATCTGTAATCCCAACTTCTGCCTCTGGCAGAAGGATCAGAAGTTGGAGGCCAGCCTTGGCAATTAATAAGACCCTGCTCAAAATAAACTAAAAAGGGCTGGCAATGTAGCTCAGTGGTAAAGCACTTGTGCAGCATGTGTGAGGCCTTGGGTTCAACCCTCAATATTGAAAAAAAAGAGAAAGAGGGGAAAAAAATAAAAAATAATTGATGCATTGACCATCCTTATGGCATTGATTGATTTTTCCCTCTTAAAATATATTCCTAAAACCCGGACGCAGTGGTACACACCTGTAATCCTGGCACTTTAGGAGGCTGGGACAGGAGAATCACGAGTTCAAAGCCAGCCTCAGCAAGGGTGAGGTGCTAAGCAACTCAGTGAGACCCTGTCTCTACATAAAACACAAAATAGGGCTGGGGATGTGGCTCAGTGGTCAAGTGCCCCTAAATTCAATCCCAGTTACCAAAACAACAACAAAAAAAATCTATTCCTAGGGATGGGGATGTTGTTCAGTTGGTAGAGTATTTGTGTGGCATGCATGAGGCCCCAAGTTCAATCCCCAGCAGCACAAAAAAATCTATTCCTAAAAGTATAATTATAGGGGCTGGGATTGTGGCTTGGTGGTAGAGTGCTTGCCTAGCATGTGTGAGGCACTGGGTTCGATTCTCAGTACCACATATAAATTAATAAAATAAAGGTCCATAAACAACTAAAAAATATTAAAAAAGAATATCTATTAAAAAAGTGTAATTATAGGACCAAAGATTCTTGTTACAGTTTGCCAAGTTGTCTTCCACAAAAGATATATATGGATATATAGGGTGAGCATCCCTAATCTGAAAATCCAAAATCTAAAATGCTCTGAAATCTGAAACTTTTTGAGTGCTGACATGATGCTTATTGAGACCCTGTCTCTACATAAAACACAAAATAGGGCTGGGGATGTGGCTCAGTGGTCGAGTACCCCTGAGTTCAATCTTCCCCCAAAAAAGTTTTAAATTTTGGAGCATTTGGGATTTCAGATTTTGGGACTGGGGGTGCTCAACCAGTGAAGTCTATGAAGATATTCCTAAATCTGAAATCTGGAAATACTTTTGGTCCCAAGCATTTCTGATAAGGGATATTCAATCTGAATACCTTCTTTTATAGGCCCACCAGTAATGCATGAAAACTGCCACTTTGCCCACTACTTGCTAAAAACTAGATATTAAGCTGAAAATTATGTCTCATCAATGCTTTGGTTGGAATGTCCTAGATAGACAGGTAATTCCAAACATGTTTGCACAGATACTGGCCACTTGTGTCATGATGTTTTATCTAGGCCTAGGTTTTCAGTTTGCTATCATGCTAGTGCCTCCCCTCTCTATTCCCTCTAGACTGTCATCCAAATGATATTTGTAATATTTTCCCATTGCAAGTTATTTATAATGTAATCCTAAATCTTTTTCTTAGAATTCCCCTATCCCAACTTTCTACTTCTGTCATACAGATCTCTTAGGAGACCATAAGGTCCTCAAGGACAAGTGTTATACCTGACAAGAGGCAATGGAGCATTAGTAGAAAAAGCAAGAGAACTCTGGAATCAGATAGTCCTGGGTCAAACCTTACCTCACCACCAACTAGTTGTGTAATCACAAGTTATTTAACCTCATGGATGTTCTACTTCCTTATCTGTAAAATGATACTAACAGCACATACTGCATAGGGTGGTTGCACATCAATAAAATAATATAGGCAAAGCGTGTATTATACTCTGGCACATAGCAGACTTTCAATAACTGCTTAGAGTTGTTATAGTACTTGCACAATTTCCAACTTCTAGCATCTATCACAGTAGCTATTAAAATGAAAAAAAGAGAGAGTGGTAATTATAAGGAAAATTATCTATAACTGTGGCTTTTTTAAAATAATGTTTTAGTTGTCAATGGACCTTTATTTTATTTATTTATATGCAGTGCTGAGAATTGAACCCAGTGCCTCACACACATTACGGAAGTGCTATACCACTGACCTATAACCCCAGCCCTATAACTGTGATTTTTCAAGTGTGGTCCATAGACCATCTTACCAGGATCAGAACCATCTGTGTGCTCCTGTTTAATATGCATATTCCTGGGACTCACCTCTGACCTGCCAAATCAGAATTTCTGGAGGCAGGACCTAGGAATCTATGTTTCTTTTTTTTTTTTTTTGATACTGGGGATTGAACTCAGGGGCACTCGACCACTGAGCCACATCTCCAGCCCTATTTTGTGTTTTACTTAGAGACAGGGTCTCACTGAGTTGCTTAGCGCCTCGCCATTGCTGAGGCTGGCTGTGAACTCGCAATTCTCCTGTCTCAGCCTCCCAAAGTGCTGGGATTACAGGCGTGCGCCACCACGCCCAGCAAGGAATCTGTATTTCTTTTTTTTTTTTTTTTAAATATTTATTTTTTTAGTTGTAGGCAGACAGAATATCTTTATTTTATTTTTACGTGGTGCTGAGGATCAAACCCAGTGCCTCACGCATGCTAGGCGAGCACGCTACCACTGCGCCACAACCCCAGCCCCAGGAATCTGTATTTCTTACAAGCACTCCAGTTGACTATAACTCAACTGAAGTTGAAGAACCACTGGCTGTCAGTCATCCCGCTTATGGTATACAATCAATCTCCTAATCAGGTACCAGACTTCTGGACTGGCCTGCTTATTGGCACCCTATCCTCCAGGGTCTGGCAATTACCTACCATTTGTGAAATTGACTTGGTGAAAAAGTAATCCAAAGGGATCCTCATCTGATGGCTTGCCAGTTTCCCTGCCTTCCCTCCCTAGTCAAATGTCATTCAAATTGCCATTGTGAATTATTTGAGTATTAAAGATAAATGGAAATTATTACCAATAGTAAAAGTCATCACTAACACTTATGAAGCACTTACAATGTACCAGGCATGCTAACCAGTTGTAATTGAATTAACTATTTGTATTAAGTTAATTGAATCCATGTAACAGCACTATAAGGCAGGTGCTGTTGCTACCTCCAACTTGATGAATGGGAAGACCAAGTCAAAGAAAGGCTAAGGAAGTTACCTAAGGTCAAAAAGACAGTAAATGACATAGCAGAGATTTGAATCCAGACAATCTGACTCCAGAGCCCAAGCTATTATCTAGGATGATGTGCTACTTCTACAAATTAATTGCCCTATGCCTCTTATTGCTAATTTAAGATATATACAGTGATGATATTTATTTCATTTAGTGTCTCTATTATTTCATTACAGTGGATGTATTTATCACAGAAACCTCAACCTTTTTTGTTCCCGTAATGTCTTAGGTTTCTAGCCACAAATTCTAGCATGAGAGCCAGCTAGAAACCAACAATAACAGTTGTGGTGGGTCAGTTCATCTTGCCTGTGTTTGCAGTTCAGCTTTCCGTGCAGTAGCATGAACAACATGCATTTCCATTGCTTACCCCATCTTTATATTTCCCTGCATCAAATTTTAAAAATTACCCAAGATTCAGGCAGCCTATTAGGCCAGCTTCATAATGAAGGCTCCTCCTTGTACATGTGTCAATAAAATATATCTCTTATCTCAGAAAGAACATGAAGCCCAGTGATAAGAGATGGGCAAAGTATTCTGGGGCCTTCTCAGCTGGTATGCTTAACCTTAGACCCAATATCTGAAATCTCTTCTTTAATCTTTTAGATAAACTGTAATTTAAAATGACCAATTTCAAAATGAAATTCTGATACATGATAAACCTTGAAAACATGATGCTAAGTGAAATGAGTCAGACACAAAAAGGCAAATATTGTATAATTCCACATATATGAGGTACCTAGAAGAGGCAAATTCCCAGAGACAGAAAGTAGACTAGTGATATCAGAGGCAGGGAGATGAGAGAATGGGATGTTATTGTTTAATGAACAGTTTCTGTTTGGTGAGATGAACAAGTTTTGGGTATAAACAGTGATGATTGTTGCATAACACTGTAAATATTTAATTAGTCTGAACTGTATGCTTAAATTTGTTGAAACAGTAACTTTTATGTTATGCCTTTTATATTATGTTTACCATAATTATTAAAAAATCTCATAGCTAGCCTCAAAAAAATTTTCAAACCCCTATGGACTCAGTGCTTACCAGAGTATCATCATTCTGTTCTCCAAACATTTCTTTAAAAATCTTTCCAGGATCAGGAATTGGAGGGAATATAATTATCTTGAGCCTTTAAGAAAACAGAGACATTTTGGATCAAATCTTCCAACATATAGGAGCATTCCACTTAAATATAGCCATATTAAAAGAAAGTGTGGGTAAAAGTCATAGTACACAATTCATTTTTTGAACAGACAATTGTGACAAAATTCTTTCAAAAGGCTATGGGAAATCAATGTCCTAAGAGCATCAAGTTTGGGTGAAGCAAATGGACTGACAGAATAAGCAATTTCCTTATTTATATTCAATCATTTAAATAATAAGGTACTGTACTTTGGATAGATCAGATGAGAACTCACTTTTTATAATTTTGAAAACAAAATCCTGATAACAGCATGTGTGTGTGTTCCCAACTATAACATAAAGACAGACTTTGTGCTGTTCACTGCTATAATCCCAACACTTAGTATAGTGCCTTGCAAATAAATAGGCATTCAATATATAATAATATGCATACTGAAAGAATGTTGAAATATTGGTTCTGAGATGGGGGCAGTGGTGCATGGCCATAATTCCAGCAACTCAGGAGGCTGAGGCAGAAGGATTACAAGTTCAAGGCCAGCCTCAGCAACCTAGCAAAATCCTATCTCAAAATAAACAATAAAACGGGCTGGGATGGGCCAGGCATAGTGGCACATGCCTGTAATTCCAGCAGCTTGGGAGGCTGAGTCAGGAAGATTGCAAGTTCAAAGCCAGCCTCAGCAAAATAAGGTGCTGAGCAACTCAGTGAGACCCTGTCTCTAAATAAAATACAAAATAGGGCTTGGGATGTGGCTCAATCGTCAAGTCCCCCTGAGTTCAATCCCCGGTACCCCCCTCCAAAAAAGGAGGGGATCTGGGGGTGATGTAGTTCAGTGGTGGAGCACCCCTAGCTTCAATGCCCAATATTGCAAAGAAAAAAAAATTGGTTCTGGACTCAGCTTAACAGCCTTATTCCAATCTTAGGATTTACTGCATGAGCAAATAATAGGCTATATAGTGAGACAGAAAAAATAAAACATTCTTCGGTGTTTTTTTTCAGTACTGGAGATTGAACCGTGGCCTCATGTATGCTATAAACTGCTCTACCACTGAGCTATATCCCCAGCCCAAGAAAATGAAATATTCTTAAGAAGTGAGTGCCAGATATTAGTGACGACCTGGTGAAATTTTCATTCCTATAGCATTAGTAGCAGCCTGCTTCATATTAAAACTACACAAGTCATTTACGTACCAATAGTCTTCACTTCTCTTCTTTTTTGGTGTTGGCAATGAATCCAAGGTCTCACACTTGCTAAGCACATGCTCTACCACTGAGCGATATATCCCTAGCCAGCCAGCCTTCCTTCCTTCCTTCCTTTCTTTCTTTCTTTCGTCAGCACTGGGGCTTGAATCCAGGGCCCGCACATGCTAGGCAAGTACTCTACCACTGAGCTATGTCCTCAGCCCCTACTTCTAAAACTCCATTCCTAGAGCTAACAACTAACTGTTGATACATTAGGCATTTGAAAGAATAAATTAATAGAAGACCTATTCAATGATGCTAAACACATGCAAAAGGACCAGAGCTTGAGCAGAACCTAAGAAACTAAGCCAATGCTTTCCTTATCAGAAAACAGGCACAATCATACTTTTTTTGCCATGTCACACTACCAAAAAATATCTATAGGCCAAATGTTTCTAATATGTGGGCAAACATAAAATACCAGCACAAATAGTAGCAACCATAGCAATCGGAATAGCAGAAACTAAAACCTGCCCGGTGGGCCTGGGGTTGTAGCTCAGTGGTAGAGTTCTTGCCTAGGATGTGTGAGGTACTGGGTTCGATTCTCAGCACCACAAAAAAATAAATAAGTAAAATAAAATAAAACAAAAACAAAAACAAAACCCTGACTGGGCAGGTATCTTACCTTTTCAGGTAAAGCAAAAGTATTATGATGGCGCCTGCAACGATTACTGGAATGATGAGTAACATAGTTATGTAGAATGTAGAATTGGGCTTCTTACCTAGAGAATGGAAAGCAAATAAAGACATGAGAATGAAAACCCTTTTAGTAAGAGATGAGGCAACAATTCTGTTAGCTTGTGAGACCACAGATATTTCTGTGCCCTATCCCAGCCTACTGTCCCAAAGTATTCAATTATCTTGTCTTCTGTTACCTTAATAGTTACAAAAGACAGGCACGGCGGTGCACATCTGTAATCCCAGCAGCTCAGGAGGCTGAGGCAGGAGGATTGCAAATTCAAAGCCAGTCTCAGGAACTTAGCTGCGGCCCTAAGCAACTTAGCAAGACCTTGACTCTAAATAAAATATAAAAAGGGCTGAGGGTGTGACTCAGTGGTTAAGCACCCCTGGGTTCATTCTCTGGTACCAGAAACAAAAAAAGTTACAAAAATATCCAGTTCTGGTGCCTGAAATTTCCTGAACAAGCAAACACCCTACGATTATCTGCAATCAGGATATCTTAACTAGTTCCAGACACTGTTAACAAAGATGTCATATCTATTAAACATGTCATCTCATTAACAGTGACTATCTTACTGCTTACTTACAGTACTAGAAAACCTAAAGTAGTTGTAACAACTACTACTACTATTATTATTATTATTATTTTGGTACTGGGGATTGAACTCAGGGGCACTCAACCACTGAGCTACATCCCCAGCCCCATTTTGTGTTTTATGTAGAGACAGGGTCTCACTGAGTTGCTTAGCGCCTCGCCGTTGCTGAGGCTGGCTTTGAACTCTCGATTCTCCTGCCTCAGCCTCCCAAAGTGCTGGGATTACAGGTGTGTGCCACTGAGCCTGGCTATTATTATTCTTTTTTCTTTTTCTTTTTTTTTTTTTTTGGGTTGTCAAGGGACCTTTATTTTATTTATTTATATGTGGTGCTGAGAATCAAACCCAGTGCCTCACACATGCTAGGCAAGTGCTCTGCCACTGAGCTACAGCCCCAGCCCTGCTACTATTATTCTTAAATGAGCAATCTACTATACATCTGGTACCACATGAGGTGCTTTGACATGCTTATCTCCTATCTCCACTGTATAGTATTATCTCTCATTTATACAGACAAGAAGAATAAGGCTCAGAGAAGTTTAGAAACTCATCAGAAGGGTTTAGTAAATGATGGCATCAGGTGTCAAATCTAACACTGTACAATTCCAAAGCCTGCCTTGCTATACCTAACATGTGGAATGCCATTTGCCTATTTATATGCTCCTCTTTCCTACAAGGGCATAAACATCTAGAAAGCATCATCAGGGCCTAGTAGCATTGCTTTAGGCAGCCTTTAAGAGGACTGGACTCCACATGATTCCTGCCTCTTGCTAATTTCAGTCTTGTGTAATCTCTGCCCTTGAGCATGGGCTACACTACTTGTCTTGCTTCTAAACAGCATAAGAACAGTGGTAATAGGATGTCACTTCCATAATTTAGTGATAAAAGACCATGGTTTCCACACTGGGTATTCCCTCACATGTTCCTTCTTGCTTGGCTACTCATTTGGGGAAGCCAGCTTCCATGTCAGGAGGTAATCCTGTGGGGAGGTCCAAATAGCAAGGAATTAAGGGAAGCTTCTGAATCAGTTTATTAAAGTTGTTGCAACAAATTACTACAAACTAGGGAGCTTAAAACAACAGAAATTAATTTTTTCATAGTTTTGGAGGCTAGAAGTTCAAAGTCAGGATATTGGCAAGGGCAGTCTCTCTCTGAAGGCTCTAGAGAAGAATCACTCCTTGGCTCTTCCAGGTGGCTCCTGGGATTCCTTGGTGTTCCATCATTCCACCTGCTGTCTCCTTCTCCAATGACCTTTGTCCCTGTGTGTTTGTGTATCTATTTGTAACTCTATATGCCCTCTCCTCTTCTTATAAGTATCCTAGTCATTAGATTTAGGGCCCACTCTAATCCAGTATGATCTCATCTTAACTTGATTACATCTGCTGAAATCCAATTTCCAAATAAGGTCATGTTTATAGGTACAGGAGCTGAGAATTGAACATACTTTTTTTTTGAGGGGAGGTACATGATTCAATGTGCCACAGCTTCCATCCAGCAACCAGCTAGTAACTAAGGCTTTCCAACAACCACATGAGTAAGACTGCAATCCTTATTGCAGTCTGACTGACCCTTCATGAGGTCTCTAGCTAACCCATGCCTAGATTTCTGAACCACAGAAACTGTAAGACGGTAAATGTGTGTTGTTTTGAGCCACTGAACTTTGAGGGTAGTTTGTTATATAACAATATTGTTATATAACAATAGATAACTAATATAATCATGCCTGGCACACAGCTTGTTCAGTACTTTACTAAATAGGGAACTGACTTCCGCCACAACAACCACTCTCTCTGACTCTTAGCCATTTCAAAGTTCTTAAACTGGTTCTATATTGCCCCATGGAGCTACAAAAATGAAAGCCTATTTCTTCTTCTATCTGATACCTCAAATATTAGAATTCAGCAATTATGATTTCTCAAGGCTACTTTATCAATTGTTCCTCACCAAGTTTCAAGGTCCTTCAACATGCTGATTACCCTTTCAAGGAGAGAGTGTTCACTCTGCCAAAGCATCTCCTACAGTGTATCTCTTGGAATAGGATACTGCATACTTCTGATGTGGTGGACCACTGTGCCCCACCCTGCAGCATTCCCGTGTTCTGGGTGCTGCACTAGAACTGCTGCCCAAGACCACATATGCTTGTTAGGACTATTTAAGGTTCCATTGAGCTTACAGTCAAGTAAAACCCCGTATGCCACTCTACAACATACAGACATAAAGCCCAGTCTTTCCAATCTTGTATTTGAGCCTGGCTTACACAGAATTTGCACTAATAAATGTTTTGTTTCAAGTTTAGATATAGGTTTATCTCTATTGAATTCCATAAGGTCATGTCATCCCTCCTAATTCTGTCAACTAGCATATAGGACAGTCCTCAAACCTGGTATATCCTGAAGATTTGATTATCCTTACCTTATGTATCTTTGTTCAGGTTATTAATAAAAACTGGTAATGGAACAGATATAAGGATAACACCATTTGGGTTGTGGTTTTACAAAGAGGTTTTTTTTTATTGTCAATTAACCCTGGGTGATTTGATAGTAATTGCAGAGAAGATAAATTTCAATTGTAAGTACACTTTGGCTGACATCAAGAAAACATAACTGGGGCATGGTGGCACACACCTGTATTCCCAGTGGCTTAGGAGGCTGAGGCAGGAGGACTGTGAGTTCAAAGACAGCCTCAGAAACTTAGCAAGACCCTAAGCAACTTAGCAAGATGCTGTGTCAAAATAAAAAAATAAAAAGGGCTGGGGATGGGGCTTGGTAGTTAAGCACCTCTGAGTTCAACCTCTAGTATCCTCCCAATAAAAGAAAGCATGACATTCCCTTTCCCCAATATTTTTCCTGCTTCACCTCAGTTCCCACACATCAATGTTTTAAATTATAATTAAATTCTGTTCTCTTACCTATACTCATTGCTTGACTCCAATTACTCCAGAGTTTATCATCCTCGTAGCATAACTTATTTGTTTTGACTCTTATTCTGACTGTGTAAAAAGTATCAGGAAGAACACCAGGAACCATGAAACAAATTGTATCCTTAGATATAAAATAAAAATACACAAAGAATATTACCAGTTTATTCTGCCTCTGCTATTGAATCATAATATAATTATGTGCCAAATTCTGTATATGATTAAGACTTGGATTGCAACTCAAATTATCTGATTTGTGTCCTGAAAAAAAATTGGCAATAACCCACAGAACAAAGTAGTTTGTTTTTCCCAAATCAGTTCAAATTTATGTTGTGCTAGGCCTATCCCAGCCCCAATAACATGGGAGTCTAAGCCCAATACCTCAAGTTGAATCTACTGACCTCCATGTTTCTCTGAAATTCTAAATTCTGACATTTGTCCTCTTCAACCTTGAAAATAAAAACATGAATTTCCAATGTTTAATAACACATTTTATATCTCTTAGTCATTTCTTACAAGCTTCCCTTATCTCCCATTAAAATAGGATCAGGGGCTGGAGTTATGGCGCAGTGATAGCATGCTCGCCTAGCACACGTGAGGCACTGGGTTCAATCCTCAGCACCACATAAAAATAAAATAAAGATATTCTGTCCACCTACAACTAAAAAAATAAATAAATTTTAAAAAGAAAGAAAAGACGATCAGGCACACTGAAAAAAGTTTGGCCTTTTAAATATGTAGTGGTGGGTCAATTATTTATCCATGTAGAAAAAAAAGAATCTTGATCCCTACCTCGCACAATTTGCAAGATTAATTATAAATATTTTGCAGATCAATAGGCCCAGTAACTCAGAAGGCTGAGATAGGAGGATCACAAGTTCAAGGCCAACCTCAGCAACTCAGAGAGGACTTAAGCAACTTAGCAAGAACCTTTCTTAAAATAAAAAATAAAATCAATATGTACAACTATAACACACCAATAAAACATGAAAAAAAAGGGCTGGGGATGTAGCTCACTGGTAAAGTATCCTTGGTTCAATCCCCAGTAAACTCCCCAAAAAGCTAAAAACAAGTAAATTGTAGATCAATATGCAAAGTAAAATAAATAAATACATAAATATAATAAGCTTTTAGATGATCAATAGAACATTTCTGTAACCTTGAAAAAGGGAAAGATTTCTTAAACAGCACCCAAAACCCCCACATTAATCATAAGTAGAAAATTTTTATAAAGTGATCTATATTAAAATTAAAAGCTTCCATTCATCAAATGATATCCTATTTTGGAAATAAAGAGGCAATGCATAGGAGGGGAAAACATTTGCAATTTCTTTTTTTAAATATTTTTTAGTTGTCAATGGACCTTTATTTTATTTACTGATATGTGGTGCTGAGAATCGAACCCAATGCCTCACACATGCTAGGCAAGTGCTTAACCACTGACTTACAACCCCAGCCCCAACACTTGCAATTTCTGACAAAGAACTTGCATAAAGTTTTTTCTCCACAAATTAATAAGAAAAAAATGGAACTCAATAGAAAAATTGGCAAAAGACTTGAACAAGCACTTCACAAGAAGATAGGCAACTACCAACAAACATATGAAAAACTGCTCAACTTAATTGGTAATCTAGGAAATTCAAACTGAATCCACAGATAATAAAACACATACCTACTACATTATACCAAGTACTAGTTAAGGCCTAAGCATCTAGGATTCTCAATTTCTGCTTAATAGTGTAAACTGGCACAATGATTTGGGAAAACTATTATCTGCTACAGACAATCATATGTAAACTTGGGACCCATATATGCCTATACTCAACAGAAATGTATGCACATGGGCACCAAGAGACAAGTAGGCAAATGCTCATGAAGCTCTATTCATCATAACCTAAATGGGAAACTATCCAAATCAATGAGAGAAGAGATATATAAAAAGTGGTATATTCATAAAATGCAATGTGCAGAATGGGAATGACTCATCCACAATTATGGGAAATACTGGAGAAGCTCATAAACATAATGCATGCTGAGTAAGAGAAGGCAGACACAAAAAATACATCTGCTATGATTCCATTTATAGAAAATATTAAAAGTAGCAACAAATCAAATCTATGGAATTAGAAGTCAGGACAGTAGGTGCTCTTTGGGAGAATAGCAACCCAAGAGGGGTCATGAGGAGGTTCCGGGGGGCTGGTTACATGGGTGAAAAATCATTTTGTGAAAATCATTTATGAAAAATCATTGAACCGTATATTATAGTTTGTGTAATTTTTCTATACATCAATAAAAAGTTGGGGGTTTGTGTGTGTGTGGTAGCGCGGATGGAACTCAGGGCCTTGCACATGCTAGTCAAGTGCTCTACCACTGAGCTATACCCCCAGCGAAATAAAAAATTTTGAGAGACACTAGTCTCCCTTGTTGAGAATATAAGATACAAAAATTGACCAGGTCGAAGAAAAGAAAGTTTAATGCACAATTCTCTTCCACATAATGTAAGTCACTTAGTATCTGATATAAAGAGAATAGTTAAGGCGCTGGGGATATAGCTCATTTGGTAGAGTGCTTGCCTCACATGCACAAGCCCCTAGGTTCAATCTCCAGCACCACAAGATAGATAGATAGATAGATAGATAGATAGATAGATAGATAGATAGACAGACAGATAGATAGATAGATAGAAGTTAATTCATTCAATATAAGTTTTTCAAAAGTGGACTAAAAACTCAATGCATGAAAATCTGTTGCTTAGTTTAGCCAAATCCTATCAAAGAGATTTTAAACATGGAACAAAGACCAGAACACATAGTCATTAATTAATTTGGGCATTCAATGTCATTCACTAAGTGCTTCTTGCCAACACGTATGAAAAGCTGAAAGGCCAATGGAATGATGAAGGACCATCTTTTCAAAATTTCATACAAGGGCATAAAAGAAAAGCTCATGGGCTACTGTGTCCCATTACTGGCCATTTGGAAACATAGGCCTGCTGGGGAATCAGAAGGGTCAAGTACCACTTGAGGGATCAGGTTGTAGGCTATTGTCCCTCTTCCCTCATCTCACAAATATGTAAATTCTAAAGTCAGCAAATCATTCTGTGCATTTGAGTCTACCACCATGTGCACAATTATCATTTAATTAAATCTTATTGAGTTAAAGTACTTTTTTTTTTTTTTACTAACTTCCACATTAAAGAAAACACATACACTATGGAAATTATCTAAGTCAGAACTATCGTCTTTTTGGAATTAACTCTGTTTATATATTTCAGCTTGATAGTCTCTCTCCTACCAGATGTTCACCAGCTGCTTCCTCTCTAGAATGTCATCAGTTCTTTGTGTGCTTACTGATTTTGAGCTCTGCTGGTTAGATTTTTTTCTTTTTGTAAGACTCTAAGGAATTACATGTGATCAGGTATTAAATATCAGGACGTAAATCGGGGACAAGTTAATACGAGTAGCATGTGTCTCAGGATTTCACACAGTAAAAGGTCAGAGTAATCAAGAATACTTGCTTTGCTGCAAATCTATGTATCACACTCCTCCCCACGTGCAAGCCCTTTGCTTTTGTCTTTTGTGGTATTTCATGAGGACACCGTGGGTTCTGGTAGTAATAATGATTGTATTTCAGCAAGCAGATTTCATTTGCAAATGCCCAGAATTCTGTTCTGCTGTGGACCTGGTTGTTCCCTGTGGAGTTACAGCCTGTCAACACTGGCTTATTTTAGTAAGCATTTTGAAAGATCCATGATGAACCAGAACAACCGCACCAAGGAATTTACCCACGTGCAAGATGCTGGGCTCCTTTAAAAACCAGTATGAAACATTTTGCATCTAACTTCTAAAACCCAAATGCACAAAGGGCCCAGGCAGGTAGCAAACAAGTGAGTGGTGTAGCCCCCGTGGTCTTGAAGTGCCACCTTATGGAAATACATTCATAGGGTAGCATGATTTTAAATCTGGGCCCAAAGTTGCAGTCTGATAAAGAAACAAACCAGCTCCCACTTTGTTTGTGGTACAAACAAAAATGTGTAAGGACTCACTTTGTGACCTCTATATAAAAATAATAATGGGGCTAATGCCCCAAGGTTACACTACATTCTGGTCAAGGTCCCACAGAGATCTTGAATTACTATGTATTACATTTGATTCTGAACAACACATCCATACATAATCCAACAAATACTGACTACTCAAATTTGACTACTTTCCTTGCATAAACTGCAAGAAAATGGAATGGCCTTATCAGAACCTCTAAATATCTAGGCCAACTAATTTCTACCTACTGTTCTGACATCTTTTCCTACTATAGTTTGACCACACCAGTCTCCTTTTTGCTTTCTCACATATGTCAAGCACATTCTTGCCTCTGATTTGTATTTGCTACCCCCTCTAGCCCTAGATCTTCATATGGCTAGTTCCTACTCAGCATTCTGGTTTCACCTCCAAGGTCATTACTTCAGATAATTTCGCTATCTAATAATATACCCTCAGGTATAACCAGTCACTACACTACATCATCCTACTTTATTATTTTCTTCATAGCACTCATGGTCTGAAATTAGCCTGCTCATTTACATACTTATTTTCTAAAATGTAAGGCTTATAAAGAAAAAAAGACTTGTTTATCAGGTTTGCTGCCTTATTGCTAGTATATAAAAGTGCCTGGCACATGGTCAACACTTAATACAAATTTGTCGAGCAAACAAATCAATGAATGGCTTGAACTTGGCAGGCAATACTACCATAAACCCTCCAACCTTCCACAATGTCCTATTTCAGACAAGACGTTTCACTATCATCGTCATCATCTGGTGACAAATGTAACACCTACACTTCATTGATATTTCAGTCTAAGACATTCAAATGAAAGAAAAATACCCAATTAAAAAGAACAATCTAAAAATTAAAACTTACATAGAAAATATCATGTGTCTCAGTTTGGCTGTTATTGACTTCTACTTCATAAGATAAGCACGGGCTAATAAAATTCTGTGGATTCTCCCACTGCACATATAAGGCACCATTTTGGAAGAAGAGATTTTTAATATGTGGAGGATCAGGTTTCACTGAAAGAGACAAGAAAGCAAATTAGCTTTCAAAGTTGATTTGATTATATATATATATATTTATGGACATATATGGATAATGAAGGCTCACAAAGTTAAATCAAAATAGCGGTGATGTTTTTCATGACTTTCCATGATCAAATGTGTAGTTTCACAATTTCTCATTAGCCACAATTAATGGGGGAAGTTTATTTAAAACTGCCTACTAAAATAGAATTAAGGAAAATCTTTGGGGGTGTCTGGTAGATGTCACAAACTCTAACCTGCATCTGGTTTGAAAATGGCCAGGTTATAATCAGGACAAATATATGGCTACAATACAGAGAATTAATAATGCTTGGATGCAAATGTGCTCCCAACTCATAGGCAACAAATTTCCAGGTACAAGGGTCTTCCCCAGCTGTCATTCACTCATGCCAATCAAGGACCACAGTTAAAATATTAGCCTAGTCTCCATCACAAGCCAAAATATGGACGAATCTTGAGGACAGTATGCTAAGTGAAATAAATTAAACACAAAATATATATACTATATAATTCCACTCATATGAGGTATCTATTATCAGAAGAAAAGTGGTTGCTAAAGGCTTGGGGGAAGGGAATCAATGTTTAATAGGCATAGTTTCAGTTTTGCAGGATGAAAAAGTTCTAGGGAACTGTTGCACAACAATGTGAATATACTTTACACCACGGAACTAAACACTTAAAACGATTATGATAGTAAATTTAATGTTACCTGATTACAATAAAAAATAAAGTTAAAAAAAAAAGCATTAGCCAGGGCTGGACACCATGGTGCATACCTATAATCCCAGCAAGTCAAGAGGCTGAGACAGGAGGATCACTAGTTCAAACGCAGCCTCAGCAACTTAGTAAGGCCCTAAGCAACTCAGTGACACCCTATCTCTAAGTAAAATATTAAAAAGGGCTGAGGATGTGGCTCAGTGGTTAATTGCTCCAGTACCAAAAATTTTTTAAATTAAAAAAATAAAGCATTAGCCAAGTCAATTTACTTTTGCTGAAGTCAAGTATTCATTAAAACCAAGTTACAGAAGACAATAGATGATTAACAGAAAACAATTTATAGATGTCATCTTCTGGCTGAAAAGGATTTTCTTTATGTCATCATTAATTCCAGAAAGAAGAACAGGAAAATAAGCTTTAAAAAGTCCATTTAGGAGGGCTGAAGTTGTGGTTCAGTGGTAGAGCACTTGCCTAGCATGTGTGAGGCACTGGGTTGGATTCTCAGCACTGCATATAAACAAATGAATAAAAAATAAATGTCCATCAACATCTAAAAAATATTTTTGAGGGGCTGAGATTGTGGCGCAGTGGTAGCGTGCTTGCCTAGCATGCGTGAAGCACTGGGTTCGATCCTCAGCACCACATAAAAATAAAAAATAAAGATAAAAAATATATATATTTTTGAAAAAGTCCATTTAGGATAATCCACCAAATGAGGGGGAAGAAAGAGGCTTTGCTTCAGCCTACTCCACTTGGCAAACTACCCAAGCCTCACTCCCATGGTCTACAGACCAGGTTGCCTTTTGTCCTCTGCTAGAATGTACTCTCATGGCTATCTGAAGGAATGGGAAGTAATGTTCTGCTCACAGACTTGGAAGCCTTTGTCAAGTGATGGCTCCTTACCTATGAACCGTCCATATACCATTTAGTCAAACTTGGAGCTCCCTGCTAGGGTATTAGAAACAAATTAACCTATTTCTTATGGATGCTATTTTGCTGTAGAGAGTCACAAAACACTTTTTATATACCCTATATCATTGGAATCTTGTGACAATTCTTTAAGGTCAAAAGGGACTATTTAAGGCTGGGATTATAGCTCAGTGGTAGAGCACTTGCCTAGCACATGTGAGGCCCTGGGTTCAATCCTCAGTACCACATAAAAATAAATAAATAAAATAAAGGTATTGTGTCCATCTACAACTTAAAAATAATTTTAAAAGGGACTATTTACTCCATTTCATAGATAAGAAAACACTTATAAAGGGTGTATATGCCTGTCCAAGGTAGAGGAGTTAGGACCTCAACCAGATATTTTGTGTCCAAGTCTTTCTAATGGCAAACACTCAGCTGGTACGCCCAGGCACAGCTATTCTGGTTGTTCTGATTGATCAGTGCCTGTGCCACACAAAGTGTTAAATATTTTTGCAAGTTCAAGACCAGCCTTGGACTGGGGATGTAGTTCAGTGGTAGAAAATTTGCCTAGTATGCATGAAGTCCTAGGTTTAATTAATCCCCAGCATCAAAAACATTTTTGAATATTAATCCTAATGTTACCACCCTCAATCTAAGCTTTTTCTAACCAAGAGAGATTATTCTGAAACTATATGATCATATGAGCACCATCTTCTCTAAGTATCACAAGTGAAAAGAGAAAAGATCCTAGAGTCAGACAACCTGGGTTCCAATATTGGTTCTACAACTAATTGTTTTAAGTTTCAGTGTACTCCTAAGTAAACAAGCATAATACATTTGGCACATGAGATCTTAATAAATAGAATTTCCAAGCTTGCTCATCCAAAAGAATCTATCAAAGAAAGGTCTACATAAATTTAGTCTCTTGTTTCAAGAAGATTTTAAGATCAAAATTATCATTATTTTTTATTATTTGCATTGATTATTCAAAAGATATAACACTTTTACACATAGTAATAGAGGATTTCTAAAACTTACCACGGGAAGTTAAAGGCACTATATTGAAGGATGGCCTAATTTTTCCTGCATTATCTTTGACCATTATTTGCACACTGTGTTGTTCAGAACTGGAATCCTTCACTTTAGTCAGGTCAAAGGAACAACCAATGTATTGACCTTCTCTATAGATGTTTTTACATTGAAGAATTTTCCCCAGGCTGCTGTGCCTACAAGATAAGAGATAACCTTCTGCATTATTTTGAACAAAGTATTCAAGAAACAGGGGTAGAATTTTTAATGAATGAAGGAGAGAGATCCAAGAAAAACAATATTTGCAAAAAGGTAAGATAGTGTTTTTTAAACTGTATTTTATAATATGGCTCATTTCATGCTCTAAGGAAAAAGGCTGTTCTTTGATAGACATTATTATAATCAATAGCTATGGAAGCTACAGGAGTCATGACCTTCCTCTTTCGTATGAATGAAGATACTCTGAAGCCAGGAGAAGTAGTTTTATGCTTCTTGAAAATACCAATATGCTGAAACCCATGGTTCCCCTGGGGTCCCCTCTGTCTGTTCCTTCCTTATTTTCTTGGCTTGTTCATACACACATTCTTCTCTATTTCTTACTCCCTCATCCACTCAACCCCAGTTTATCATTCCCATCCTTCCACCATCATTTCTATTATGGAGATTCCTATTCCTGACCTCTCACCTCAGAGGTAGTTCCAGATTCGAACTGACCATCTGAGTTTTCTACTTTTGCCTCACAGCCAGGGTTCAACACAGCATGCACTCTTTTCCCCACCAAACTGCCTTTTCCAACCTTCCCATTTCCTTCACTCCAAGCTCATTTTCTCTAGGCTTCTTATATACTTTGAAATCGCCCTTTTTTCCCTCATTTCCCTATATTCTATCATCAAAATTTTGCTTGCAAAGCTTCTTGGATTCTTGTCTTCTGATACTTTCATTGCCCACACCCTGATTCCTGATCTCACTGCCTCAGGCTTCATGACTTCTCCAGAGTGACCTCCCTGACCTTCATTATTAGTGCCCTTCCATTGCTGCCAGATCAACATTCCAGAACACAATGGTTTTTAAGTGCCCTACTCCACAATGTGGCTTTAAGTGCCTTCAATAAATAGTACTACTGGTATCTCATTTCCCACTTCATCTCTACACATACCTTCCCCAATGATCATTAGCATCTAGCATAGTGCAGGTAGACAAAATGTGCTTATTACATGTTTTAGTGTAGGAACTGTTTTTGTTGTTGTTGTTGTTCTTAAGTAGCAAAAGACACAGGGTCAGGCTTTCTATCATTAGCCACTGTTGTAGGGACAGAGGAGGCAGACACCAAAGACAGCAGGAAACAGTTTTATTTGACTGCAGTTGATTCAGAGGGTAAGGCTTTTGCTGTAATCAATTAATCCCCCTGAACCCTGAGTTCAGGCAGTTTCAGAACTTTATACCCAGTGTGTAAGGGGAGGGGCTCAGAAGTTCACAGTCTGCAGAAGTTCACACAAAAGCAGCTTTTTCTTTCACAGTTCTGGGCCCGTTAACCCTTCAAGGACAGCACCTGAGAAGGGGAGATCCTCTCCCCTTTCTTACCTCCCCCTGACAGCTGTTACCAAGGAGCCCAATTAGTAACAACTATTATCTTTGAAATGTAAACATTTCTGTGACGCTCAGGCCCAAGGCCAGAGGCTTTGTTAAAGGATGTCTTTCCTACCACACTCTGCATCTGCAAACACACTTCTATAAAATATTATATTGTTATTATACTAGATAGTCCATAAATGTTTGTGAAAAAGTAAAGGGGCATTCAGCAGCTGGAGTGCTGATCTCTTTCAGGCCGGTAGCCAAGTAAGAGAGAGCAACAGGAAATAGGAAGTTTAACTATATTGAACTCTTTTGTAGAGACTCTTGCTGATAGTTCTAAGATCAATTGTGGTGCAGATTTCTGGAAACTTAATTAAGATTTTCTGTGGAGGAGGAGGTGCCAGTGCACCACAACAGGAGCTGTGCCAACATTCTGCAGAAAAGGAAGACAATATTTTAAAAATGAATGAAGAGTAAAGAGTCCTAAACTAAAAAAATGGTCTGTTACCTCAAAATCATCTGTAGTTATTTAGTTAGTTGATTAGTTTTGGTCTTGGGGATGGAAACCTGGGCCTCTAGCATGCTAGGCAAGCTCTCTACCACTGAGCTACATCTCCAGCCCATGTAGTAATTTAAAATGCTGATTCCTTCAATAAATGGGATGGATTCAAACTAAAAAGCTTCTCAGCAATGGAAATAATCAATAATGTGAAGAGAGAGCCCACAGAATGGGAAAAAAATCATTACTACATGCACCTCAGATAGAGCACTAATCTGACATATAAAACTTAACACACACAAAAAAATACAATCAACAAATGCGCTAAGGAACTGAACAGATACTTCACAGAAGAAATACAATCAATCAACAAACATATGAAAAATATTCATCATCTCTAGCAATTACAGAAACACAAATCAAAACTCTAAGATTTCATCTTACTACAGTCAGAATGGCAATTATCAAGCATACGAGCAATAATAAGGTTGGCAAGGATGTGGAGAAAAAGGTACACTCATACATTGCTGATAGGACTGCAAATTGGTGCAACCACTATGGAAAGCAGTATGGAGATACCTCAGAAAATTTGGAATGGAACTACCATTTGACCCAACTATCCCACTCCTTGGTTTACACTCAAAGGACCTAAAATCAGCATACTACAGTGATGCAGCCACATCCATGTTTATAGGAGCTCAATTCACAATAGCTAAACTATGGAACCAACCTAGATGCCCTCCAACAGAAGAATGGATAAATAAAATGTGGTACATATACACAATGGAATATTACTCAGCCTTAAAGAAGAACAAAATTATGGCATTTGCTGATAAATGGATGAAACTAGAGAATATCATGCCCAGTGAAACAAGCCAATCCCAAAAAACCAAAAGCCAAATGTTTTCTCTGATAAGTGGATACTGATCCATAGTGGGGCGAGATGAGGGGTAGGGAAGAATGAAGGAACTTTGGTTTGTGTAGGGGGGGAAGGAAGGGGGACTATGGGGATGGGAAGGACTGTAGAATGAGACAGACATTATTACAGTATATACATGTATGATTACATTACTGGTATGACTCTGCACCATTCTTCTGCCAGAGAAAGGAGAAGTTGTGCTCCATTTGTATATAATGTGTCAAAATGCATTCTACTGTCATGTATAACTAATCAGAACAAATAAAATAAATAAAATGCTGATTCCTCAAACCCTCTTTCAGACTTAGAAGAGGACCACCTGGGCCTAGGGATCAGGTATTCCAACAGAAATTCTCCAAAAGGTTCTGCCGCAAATCCTTTTTTAAAATTCAGATCTAATATATTTACTCCTACAAAGACGGTGTAAAGGAATGCTTCAACATAGAGAATGTTCTTGTCCTTCAAGAGATAGTACAAGACTTTTTCTCCAAGTTGTAGGTCCCTGTAGTTTATGAAAGAAAACAATATTTTAAAAATTAAGTTATTGTCATGGCTAGTTCTTGGATCAGACCATCCTGGAATGTTTTCCACCCACAACTAGAAACAGAAACTAAAGACATTTTTCTTACATAACGAGAGAAAACTATGTACAAAATTATTTTTAATAATGAAAGGAACTCCTCTAATAAGCAATCTTTTAGATCTCTTTTTCATTTTGTACCCTGAGTATTTCACATACATGCAGGACCCTAGATGTGAAACTTTAAAACAATTTTTTTGTAACTTAGAAAAAAATAATAAAAAGAGAAAATACTCATTTTGAATAGACAACCTTTTTGGACTTTTTGTGAAAAGACTAGATGATAAACTGAAACAGCAAGTGCTTTCTGTGGAAATAAACACACAGAATTCCTCTGTAGAATCACACTGCAGACATGAGAGTAAGTGGATAAATTAGAGATTATTTTCCAGCTTTGAAGATGATTAATGTGGTAAGAAATTCTCTAAAATTCATTGCCCTGGTTAGTCTGTAGCCATTTAGGTCCTTTGAATGCCAGACTATCTCTGTAAGGACATAAAGTCATTCCCCTAGAGTTTCAAAGACCTATTTTGAATTAAAAAAAATGACTCCACATTTTCTGATTGAAGATTAGGGAAAATAGTCTTTGGCAGTATATGTGATGTGATTTACACAGGTACCTAAACCATTTCTGGGTGCTTTCTAATGAGCACTGTCTTGACTCCCTGGCTTTTATGATTTGGTTTGGGAAAGAATCTATCTAGGAAAGACCAGGGAAAGAAGAGGTAGAAGATTGGTGCCAAATCTCCGAGGTTGGGGAGGAGGCCAGCACTGTGCAATGACTCTATCTTCAAGGGACTGGGGATGAATAATACACACCAATAATGACAGCTATTGGGGATTCAGTACTTAATCTATACTTGCCAGCAGTTAGTCATGCCTCCAAACACTTTTCATACAATAATATCCCTCAACAACCTTAAGAAGTAGACACTATTATCACTACCTCCATTTTACCAATTATAAAACTCAGGCTCAGAAAAAAGGGGCTTCCTTAAACCATCTTGTTAGTAAGAATAGAGCCAGGATTTGAATCCAAGCAGTTTGGCTCTAGAAAGAATAAGTTATGGGGCAGTGAGGGCAGAGAACACAGAACCTTTACCAACAATGTTCTAAAGAACTTTCTGAAGCCGAGTGCAGTGGTGCAAGCCTGTAATCCCAGCACTAGGGAGGCTGAGACAGGAGAATTGCGAGTTCAAAGCCAGCCTCAGCAACAGCAAGATGCTAAGCAACTCAGTGAGACCCTGTCTCTACATAAAACACAAACTAGGGCTGGGGATGTGGCTCAGTGGTTGAGTGCCCCTGAGTTCTATCTCCAGTACCAAAAAAAAAAACTTTCTGAGATCATGGAAATGTTACATATCTGTGCTGCTCAATACAAGAACCACTGTGAAACTGGCTAGTGAGATCAGGCAACTGATGTTTTAACTTAATTTTAATTGATTTAAATTTAAATGTAAATAGCCACAAGTAGCCAACAGTGCCTGTGTTGAATGAATAGCACAAATGTATACTATGGGGAAAAAAAACCCTATTGTTGATCAGCTTTGGGAATGCATGTGATAAAAAGTAGGATCTTTGATACCTACCCCACTTGGGTGCCAATGAACTACCACTCTCTTGAGCACCCTTCTATCATTGTATAGATTGTGCCCTGAAAAAAGGCATCAAGTGAGGACTGAAAGCCAGCCCAAGCACCATCTACTATCAGCTTTGGCAAGAACTCATATAAGCATGGAGGAAGGCGAATGACTTTTTAAATTGGTCTGTCCAGTTTTTTCTAATTCATTCATTGAGAGAAGACACTCAGCATAATTTGCACTGAGACTTACTTTGTGCTAGTGTATTCTCAAGGCACTTCCCTATTTTTGTCTTATCAGAACCCTAAGGATTAAGCCATCCACCCGCAGTGCCACCCAATTCTACTAGTGATGTTACTTTTCTACACAGTCTGCCACGGAATGAGACATAATTGTAAGACTTCTTTCCTTCCCCTTATGTAGATACAAATTCTTTAAAGGTTTCCCTGTGGTTTTATCCAAAATACCTCCAGGGAGAGAAAGAGGGGTACATAGCAATAATAAACACAAGATGCTACCAACTCCTAGGACATTGTTAAAAGTCTATAGTAGGGCTGAGGTTGTGGTTCAGTGGTAGAGCACTTGCCTGGCATGTGTGAAGCACTGCATTTGATTCTCAGCACCACATATAAATAAATAAAATATAAAGGTCCATTGACAACTAAAATAAATAAATAACACATAGCCGGGCGCGGTGGCTCAAGCCTGTAATCCCAGCACTTAGGGAGGCTGAGACAGGAGAATCACGAGTTCAAAGCCAGCCTCAGCAACAGCGAGGCGGTAAGCAACTCAGTGAGACCCTGTCTCTACATAAAACACAAAATAGGGCTGGGGATGTGTCTCAGTGGTTGAGTACCCCTGAGTTCAATCCCCAGTGCCAAATAAATAAATAACACATAATTTTTTTAAAAAAGTTTGTAGTAATAGCTCTCCCTAGACTTCACTGCAATATCAACAGTTAGACCAGTACTTCTATTTTTTGGTTTTTAGACATACATGACAGTGGAGCATATTTTGACATATTATACATACATGGAGTATAACTTATTCTAATTAGGATCCCATTCTTGTGGTTTAACATGATGTGGAGATTCACTGATATATATTCATATATGAACATAAGAAAATTATGTCTGATTCATTCTGTCTTTCCTATTTCCATCCCTCTCCCTTCCCTTCATTCCTCTTTGTCTAATCCAATGAATTTCTATCCTTTCTTCCCCCAAACTTTTTGTGTGCTAGCATCTGGGTATCAGAGAGAGTATTCACAGGCCATGCTTCTTAGGCTTAGTTCTTTGGCCTCTTTACTAGCAAGTCTTCAGGGAGCCAGATCTGCTCCATCCTTTCCTCTTTTGATTCCCATACTATAATGCTTCTGAGTCACTTACACTTACTGAGTTCTCACCCCAACCCTGAATGTTCTTTAGCTTTGGATCCTACCAAACATTCACAGTGATTCATAGAGCGCCTGGCATGTGTCAGGCACTAGGGGAAATAAGGAGCACCCCCTGCTTTCAAAGGAGATTGCAGCCTGGGGCTGGCTACTACCAAGTAAACAGGAAATAACAATACAATGTGCTGAGTGCTATGACATGCAAAAGTGCAAGGTGCTGTGGGACAGGAGGAAAGGGCATGTATCTAGACTTAAGAGGTCAAAGAAAGCCTTCTGGAGAGGAAATGGTGTCTGAGCTGAGATGAGGACAAATGAGAGGGATTAAGTAAAAAGGCAAAATTCAGGTGACAAAAGAACAGAATGCTTCCACTATTCTGTGTGAATATTCTCTTTGAACTCCACTATTCTGAGTGCTTAAAGATTCAGTCTGAGGAAATGAAAAAAGTTCAGTGTGAGCTGGATGGTAGGCTGCAAGAGGACAGGGCTGGAGGGAAGGAGATGAGACCAGGGCTAGCGACGTTGATGGGAGCTAGGTCATAAAGGCCTTTGTCTGTCATGTAAGAGTTTGGATTTTATCCCAAAGACACCAAGGAGCCACAGAGGGTTTTAAGAAAAGGAGAAACAAGCCAGGCATGGTGGCACATGCCTATAATCCCGAGTAGGGAAACTAAAGCAAGAGGACCACAAGTTCAAAGCCAGCCTCAGCAACTTGGTGAGACCTTGTCTCAGAATAAAAAATATAAGGGCCAGGGATAGGGCTCAGTGGCAAAGCTCCCTGGGGTTAAACCTCCAGAAAGAATCACACAATATCAGTGCCATCTGGTTTTACCTGCAATGCTTCTCAATTTTGCCAGGAGGACCCTTCTACATGACACATAAGTAAATTTGACTTTGGAGGTTTTCATTCCAAAAGTCATGAGGTTTGAGGAGGTAGAAATGTTTAACATGATTTAAACATTACACACTGCATACATGTATTGAAATGTCACATGAATGATACATAAATATGTATGATTTTTTTATGTATCAGTTAACAATAAATTTAAACAAAAAAATTTTGGGTTTTCTTTACATTTTATAGCCATGAATGTTTTAATATACCCAAAATACTTTTTGTCAGGTCATCAAGCAAAAGGGACACACCAGGATGTTTTTTTTTCTTTTTCTTCTTTTTTGTGGCACTGGGGATCAAACTCAAGGCTTCATACAAGTGCTCTGTCACTGAACTCCATCCCTAGCTCAACACTCCAGCATGAAAGTACTTATTTGGTAGGTTCAGAACTCCTGGACACAGTCCTTTACACCCCATTCTCTCAGAGCTATTTTAACAAATAATAGTGAGAGGAACAACTCCATGTATAAGGTCGAGTGTCAAGGCTGGATCTTCTCTTCTCCACCTACTATCAAACTAACTCAATATCTCCATTTCTGAAGAGAAAAAGGGACATTAGGAGTGTGGATGATAAATACCAAGACACAGTTGGGGGAAAAGGAAGCAGTTCTAATATTCTAGAGTGCAACAGGGCAACAAGAGTCCACAATTAATTGTACATTTCAAAATAAGTAGAGCCTGTAATCCCAGCACTTAGGGAGGCTGAGACAGGAGAATCGCGAGTTCAAAGCCAGCCTCAGCAACGGCAAGGGGCTAAGCAATTCAGTGAGACCCTGTCTCTACATAAAACACAAAATAGGGCTGGGGATGTGGCTCAGTGGTCAAGAGCCCCTGAGTTCAATCCCCAGTACCAAAAAAATAATAATAATAACAAAATAAGTAGAGAAGAGTTTGAAGGTCCCAAAACAGAACAATAATATTTGAGGAAATGAAAATGTTAATTACCCCAATTTGCTCATTACACATTTTATACATGCATCAAATTATAATATCCTATCCCATAAATATGTATAAATACTATATTGTTGATTTAAAAATAGTCAATGCATCCATGATATTCTCAGGGCCTTTAGAAAGAATAAATAAATCTGCTTTTTAAAAATTCTCCATCCCTGGGCTGGGAGTGTAGCTCAGTGGTAGAGTGCTTGTCTTGCATATGTGAGGTACTGGGTTCGATCCTGAGCCCCACATATAAATAAATGAATAAATAATGGTCAAACAACAACTAAAAATTTTTTTTCAAATTCTCCATCCCTCAGAACACACTTCCCCAGAGGCCAACCTCTAAGAAATTCTCCCATCTGTCCAGTCTATCCCCTATTTGACGCTTCCCAGCTTCCCCCTGCCACCAGCTCCCATTCCACCCTAGCTTCCTAGAAGAATTCTTCTGTGCCTCAGCAACAGCCTGAGGCATATACTGCCTTATAGTGACAAAGATAACCATGTTGGACACTATCTCCCCCTGTCTATGTTAAGCTTTAGAAGCCAAGGGACAAGTTTCTTATGTGCTGCCCATTCGATGCTTTACCCACATTGTGTGCTAAATAAAGGTTTATTGAATTGAATTGAATTGCTGGCAGCAATGTAATATGGTCCAACCGCCCTAGGTAAGTAATACTTCGCAGTTTTAAAATAACACTTAACATGCAATTACCATATGACAGTAATTTATACTCTTTTGTATTTATTCAAGATAAATAAAAAGTTATGCTCACATAAAAATCTATACGTAAATATTTATAGAAGCTTTATTTGTAATAACAACAAACTTGAAACAACTGAAATGCCTTTCAAGGAATGAATGGTTAAGCAAACAGGTGCATCCAGTAAGGCATGGTGGTGCACAACTGTAATCCTAGCAACTCAGGAGGCTGAGGCAAGAAGATCACAACTTTGAGGTCAGCCTCACCAACTTAGCAAGACCCTCAGCAACTTAGTGAAAATGTCTCAAAATAAAAACTAAAAAGAGCTGGGGATTTAGCTCAGTGGTTAAAGTGCTCCTAGATTCAATCCTCACTATCAAAAAATTAAAAACAAAAATCAGATGTAGACCCATATTATAGAATACCACTCAGCAATGAAAAGGAACAAACTCTTGATATATACAACAACTTGCATGAAGTTTAAGAGCATTTTTTGTGTTTTAAAAAGCCCAGTTTTAGGTAGTAAACATTGTAGGATTCCATTCCAGTAACACTGTTGAAATGACAAAATTGTAGAGATGGAGAATAGATTAATAGATGCCAGTAGTTAGATACCCAGGAGACACAAATACAGAGGACAGGGGATACAGAGGAAAGTATGTCTATAAAAGGGCAATTCAGGGCATCTTGGTAGCAATGGAACCATTCTATATTTCCTATGTGATAAAATTGCATGTGAGCACATATAAGCACATGTAAATTTGGTGAACTGTGAATAAAGCTGTGGATTATACCAATGCCAATTTTCTAGTTTCGATATTGTATTATAGTTACCCAAGAGTTACTACCAATGGAAAAAATTGGGTGAAAAGTACATGGGGGGGCTGAGATTGTGGCTCAGTGGTAGAGTGCTCACCTCGCATGTGTAAGGCACTGGGTTCGATCCTCAGCACCACATAAAAATAAAATAAAGGTATTGTGTCCACCTACAACTAAAAAAATTTTTTAAAAAGTACATGGGGATCTCTCTCTCTATATATATACATATATATACACATATATGTATATATGTATATATATATTTTGCAATACCCTATGAATCTACAGTTAAAAATAGAAATGTCTTTTTTGACTTGAAGTTTTTAATAATATCAAGAAAAATACAGTCTTCATTAAACAGTTAAACATAGTTAGCATATAGTTCAGTAATTCTACTCATAGGCACTCCTAAAGAAGTGAAAACATACATGCACGTAAATAATTGTGAATAAATGTTTATAGCAACATTATTCACAAAAGCCAACAGCAGAAAACAACCCAATGTCCACCAACCAATGAACAGACAAAGAAAATGTAGTATATCCCTACAATGGCACATTATTTAGCAATAAAATGTGATGATGATATGCTAATATATCCTACAACACAGATGGACCTTGAAAACATTGTGCCTAGTGAAAGAAGCCAACCTCAAAAGTTCCCACATTGTATGTATGATTCCATTTGTATTAAATGTCCACAATAGACAAATCCATAGAGACAGAAAACAGATGAGTAGTTGCCAGGGGCTGGGAGGGGTGAGAATAAAGAGAGTTGAGTACTCATGGGATCAGGTTTATTTGAAGTAATAGAAGTGTTTTAAAATTAATTAGGAGCCGGGCACGGTGGCTTAAGCCTGTAATCCCAGCACTTAGGGAGGCTGAGACAGGAGAATCGCGAGTTCAAAGCCAGCCTCAGCAATGGCGAGGTGCTAAGCAACTCAGTGAGACCCTGTCTCTACATAAAACACAAAATAGGGCTGAGGATGTGGCTTAGTGGTCGAGGGCCCCTGAATTCAATCTCCAGTACCAAAAAAAAAAATTAAGAGTGATGAATACACAGCTATGTGAACATACTAAAAAGTTTTTTTTATAGTAGACACCCAAAGCAGATGCATTTTCCACTGAAGCAAAGTGCCTTCCTTCTTACCTTTGTAGAAAATAGACTGTTTATTTTTTTAATAGGTTGAATCCAAAAGCTCCCTATGCAATCATAATCAGTCTTCCAATAACTCTACTGTACGTGCATACTCACCAATAGTAAAGAGTATAGTTAGTGTCAGGACTTGTATTCCTTCCGGGAAGCCATGAACACTTCATGTAGCTCAGGTTGTGCCAAACGCATTGGAGCTCGGTTACAGCAGATTCAGGATCACCTAAAATAACCAGGTAAGAGTTAGGACCCTTCTTGCCAATGGTTCTGTGGCATGGCGGATGGCTGAGGGTGTTTCAGGCTGATTTACCAGAAAGCGAATACCTAATCTTTCATCCCATTCTACCTAGAAGTCACCCAGATGGCAAAAACCCAAATCTAATTTGTTTGCAACCTTCTTTCTCACCTCCTGACACAAAGAAAACAATTTTGTTATGTCTGGGGACCCTAACTCTTCTACCTCTAACTGGATAAGGAGGTTTAAAGGCCAAATAATATTTCAATCCTAGGCAAAGATTATTAATAAGTGAATATAGAAATACAAATAATCTTTATTTATTTATTTGTTTGTTTGTTTATTTATTTATGTGCTCAGGACAGAATCCAGGGTCTTACACATGCTAAGCACATCCTCTACCACTAAGTTACATCCCTAGTCCCAACCAAACCCTATACTGAAAAACACTTTACTGAGGTACAGTACACCGTCCTGGCTTTTGATCAATACTATTTTATAAAGTAAACAATATTCATCCTGAAATAGTTCTGAGTAGATAAACAAACTTTAATAGTTATTTTGTGTTATGCCTTTAGGAACCCCCAAAATCTTTCTAAACTGAAATCTCTACCTTCATTAAGTTATCTTAGTTAAGGTAGCATATCTCTAAATTAAATGCTTCTTTTTAAAGTATAAAACTGTAGCTGAGCATGGTGGTGCATGCTTATACTCCTAGCAACTCAGGATGCTAAGGCAGGAGGATCAGAAGTTCAAGGCCAGCCTCAGCAACTTAGCAAGACTCTGTCTCTAAAAAAAATACAAAAAAGGGCTGGGGATGTGTCTCAGTGGTTAGGCACCTCCGGGTTCAATCCCAGTACCAAAAAAATTAAAAAAATTTGTTTCCCTTAGTGATGCTTGAAGGGGTACTGCACCAAGCCATCATCAACCATTTCATGTCATAGTAAAACTTTTTCTCAAATTATTAAACTCCTAAAGAAATGAGAACAGAGTAGATAAGTTATCTTAAACCATGTTCCCAATCTCTTAGCAGTTCTGAATTTTATAATTTTATAAATATATAAAAATATATTTATAATTATATTATTTATAATAGTATTTCATAGGCTTTGATCAGTGCAAGGCAGGTAGGGCATGCAGTGCTAAGGTTTGGAGGTGGCATATAGGACCCTGCCCTACCCAACCAAGGGACAACATAATATTAAGAAATAACATGTGGCTGGGCATGGTGGTGCACGCCTGTAATCCCAGTGGCTCAGGAGGCTAAGGTAGGAGGATCACAAGTCCAAGGCCAACCTCAACAAGCAACTTAGCAAAAGACTGTCTCAAAATAAAAAAAAAAATAAAAAGGTCTGCAGATGTGGCTCATGGCTAAATGCCCCTGCATTCAATCTCAGTTATGGGAAAGGGAAAGAAAAAGAGAAAAGGGAAAGGAAAGGGAAGGAAAAGAAAGGAAGAAAATATGTATAGAATTTGCTCTTGCCAGGGATCATTCTAAGTATCTCATGTATATTGACTTAGATAATCCTCTCAATAATCTTAAGAGGTAGTTACCACCATCATCCCCATTTTAGAGATGGGAAAACTGAGGTGTAGGACTAAGGAATCTGCCTAAGATCACACTTTTACTGCGATTAATGACAGTCAGAAGTTAAACCTAAGATAGCTAGTATCTTGTAGCCCTGCTCTTATACACACATTATACTTTGTAAGCAACAGAAAAGCTGGAAGTACACTGGGTCATGTGAGATTGGGGGACAATGATCAACCTCATTACTCGACAGTTTTTCCTAGAGCTAGTATCTACCACAGCTAGGCTAACATGCTTATTTTTCTTTTTAAACATTCTTCCCCAAATACATCCTGTACACCTAACAATTTCCCATATATCATGAATAAGATAGTATTTTGGTTTTAACAAAAGCACTGGACCTGAAATCTGAAGACCTAGAGCAAGTCCCTTAATTGTCCTGTTCCTCATAAAACATGCTATACCCACTTCACAAGATAAACTAATTAGGCTCAATTTAGGGACATATGTGTATGTATGTGTGTCCATTTTTCAATGTATAAAGCTCTAGAATTACTAGGCATTGTTATTCAAGCTGTGAGCATACTAAAGGCGGAACAAACTCAGATTTAACATTGTGTTGTCAGAACCTAGAACACTGCCTGGCCCTTATTAGACTCAGCAAAAGTTTGAAAATTGAATGAATTAATGACCAATCAACACCAATACATACAGCATTTGGACTTAATCTCTAAACATCGAGAGAGTGCTTTTTCAGTTACCTTCAGGGGGTGAGATACACTTTTCCACCAAAATGCTAGGCTTCTCACTTTCATTGGTGCTACACTGGGATCCCACTTGCAGACAAATCTTCTCATTTAGGGGTACTTCCTTTGAACGATGAGTTTCTGGAGCAATTTTCTGAGGTTAAAAATTTTAAAAAAGATATTACTGAAGCAAACATACAAAATGCACTTAAAAAATTAAACCTTAGCATGCCCAAATGTTTTTTTAAATGTTAAGTTGTCAAATGGTGTGGATCAGTGATCCTCAATTGAGAGTAGTTTTGTTTTCTTGCCATCCTTGAGGTCATTCAGTAATGTCTAGGGACATTAATAACTTGGAAGGTGGAGAACTACTAGCATCTAGAGGATAGAGGTTAAGGATGATGCTAAATATCCCACAAGACACAGGACAGCCATCCTTCCTTCAACAAACAATTCTGCACCAAATGTCAGTTGTGCCACACAAACCCCGGTATGAATTAAAGACAATTTCCCACATTTTAAAAGTGTCAACATCATAAAATTTATTCACAAACCTACCATGCTAACACATCAGCTGTCAAAAACCACCTTCCTGTAATCCCAGCACTTAGGGAGACTGAGACAGGAGAATCGTGAGTTCAAAGCCAGCCTCAGCAATGGTGAGGCGCTAAGCAACTCAGTGAGACCCTGTCTCTACATAAAATACAACGCAGGGTTGGGGATGTGGTTCAGTGGTGGAGTGCCCCTTAGTTCAATCCCCAGTACCAAACAAACAAACAAAAACACCTTAAAGGAAACAATGATTATCAAAATTCAATTTCAAGCAGATGCACTATATCATCAAGATCAAGACAAAAAAGGATTAATTTAAGAATCTGGTGCCAGGCACGGTGGTGCACGCCTGTAATCCCAGCACTTAGGGAGGCTGAGACAGGAGAATCGCGAGTTCAAAGCCAGCCTCAGCAAAGGTGAGGCGCTAAGCAACTCAGTGAGACCCTGTCTCTACATAAAACACAAAATAGGGCTGGGGATGTGGCTCAGTGGTCGAGTGCCCCTGAGTTCAATCTCCAGTACCAAAAAAAGAATCTGGTAATTGTGGTTATCTCTGGGGTTTTAAAGAAACACTTTCCATTAAACACTTTTCTGTACTGTTTGATTATTCTGACCATCCTCTATATGTGTATAAATTTCAAGAGTCACTATATGCACTGAGTATATACACTCTTATTCTAAAAAATAGATAAGAAGCCAGGTGTGGTGGTGCGCACCTGTAATCCCAACACTTTGGGAGGCTGAGACAGGAGAATCTCTAGTTCAAAGCCAGCCTCAGCAAGGGCGAGGCACTAAACAACTCAGTGAGACCCTGTCTCTACAAAAAACACAAAATAGGGCTGGGGCTGTAGCTCAGTGGTAAAGCGCTTGCCTAGCATGCTTGAGGCCCTGGGTTCAATCCTCAGCATCACGTATAAATAATAAATGAATAAAATAAAGATCCATCAACAACTAAAAAAATATTTAAAAAAAAGATTGTGGCAATAAAGCAACTTATATACATCTTAAAGACATAAATCACAAATTTGGTTATTATGATTCAGAATAATGAGATTAAAGGGCTCTCTGAAAAATTAACATTTCCAAAGGTGAAGGAGTTGGGATAATTAAGAGTGGAGCTGCTTTTAATCAGCATTCCAAGGACAGCATTTCCTACTTTGCAAGTTTCTGACTCAAATTTCAGAAAGTATTTCCTTTTATAATGCGCTGATGACCATTAAGGGGAAAATTGGCCAGAGCTAGTTGTATCTACCTCCTCACACAGCTATTCTGACATTTTACATGCTTGATGCCGGCTAAGCATGAGGGCAACTGCGAGATACCTCCAAAACCTTGACATATGGATACCTGCTAAGAAGTAGCTGGTATATCAACAATGAATAAACCAAAGACATGAGAAAAATCACTTTACAGAGACAGAATAGTTCTTAGGCCTAGTCAAGGAAGCACCATGAACAGGCAAGTTGGTCTGCCTGGAAAAAGAAATACCTTTGAGCAAAATTCTGGCTGGGAGAAAAGAAAGGGTGACTTAGCTCCATGGACATTGAGTATCCAGCAAAGTTCTGCTTACCCTCAGTGGGGCCTCAAGCTATTCTTAGCAAAGTACATTTTCACAACAAATTCCTGATTCCTTGCCAAGAAACATAATTTGGCTTCCCATATAGGCTCTGCTTAGTGGGATGGAACACACCAGTTATGCTGACAGAGTCTTTCTAGAACGCTTCATCATTTTAGTTTTCACAGCAAAGTAAGGAATTGCCCCGTGAGAGATCAATGTGTGCTGAGGAAATGAGGTTTCTGGGCCTATGAAGCTGAAGACCAGCTCCCAGCATCATGGTAAGGTAGCAGAAAGGCTTTGTATCAAAATTTCACTAACTTCACAATTTTACTGAACATAAGTCCTATCTATCCCTAAATGAGTCACACTGACCCAAGGATCCTTGATAATTCTTGTTTGGAATCTGTATTTGCCCTTTGAGGACACCAGGGAAAATGTATCATCAGATACCATAAATTAAAACTGAGGTGTAGCTCAGTGATAGAGTACTTGCCTAGCAGGTATAAAGCCCTGGGTTCTAGCTCCAGCACCACAAAAAAGTTTTCAGAAATTTAAAAACACCATAAATTAGAATCATCAGGGAAAAAAAACTCAGTTCTCTTATTATATTAAATATGGTTTCAGTGAGAGAGCTGAGGTGTTTTATTACATAGATTTTTTATTTTTTGGTACTGGGGATTGAACTCAGGGGTACTCGACCACTGAGCCACATCCCCAGCCCTGTTTTGTGTTTTATGTAGAGACAGGGTCTCACTGAGTTGCTTAGCGCCTCGCCGTTGCTGAGGCTAGCTTTGAACTTGCGATTCTCCTGTCTCAGCCTCCCTAAATACTGGGATTACAGGCTTGCACCACCATGCCCGGCTATTACACACATTTTTTATTGTAATGGAATTTAAAAATTATTACATGCTTTGGTACTTAAATCTGAATATTATCTTTTAAGCATATGAATAATATGCCTAAAAATAGAAAAAGGACACTAGGAGAAAACATTTTTTTTTAAAAAATAATGTTTTTAAAGCATTTGAGAATTCAAGATAAATAATATTAAATTGGTATGAATAATGTAAGAACTGTGGCTGGGTGCCATGGTGCACACCTGTAGTCTCAACCACTCAGGAGGCTGAGGTAGGAAGATGGAAAGTTCAAGGCCAGGCTGGGAAACTCGGCAAGACTCTGTGTCAAAATAAAAATAAAAAGGGCTGGAGGTGTAGCTCATTGGTAAAGCACCCGTGTTCAATCCCTAGTACTGCCCCCCCCCCAAAAAATAGGAACTCTGATTATTAATGACTACCAAGTCAGGCATACCTCTCCGTATCACATGAAGGACTAGATTCCTCCCATCAGATCTTAAAGAGATATATGTGATGGCTGCCACGTGACTTTCGGCTTTGGTGAATCATTCCACTGGTAGCTGCTGTATTATTCTCCACCCCTCAGGGAATCTGGCATCCTTTGAAAATTTATCAAAAACCAAGACCAGAGTCCTGAATTTATATACCTGGACCAATGTTCACTTGGCTAGATTGCACCCTCCCAACTCCCAAATTCCTTCCTTTCTCAGAAGGAAATGGAGTCAGCTTCAGCATCTGCCTTTCTAGATGCCTGGACAGAAGGGACTTTAGATTAATTCACCCAATGGGACTTGCCCATCTCTTGGTGATGAAAGATAACTAAAATCTGATGTCAGATCCTTCTTCTACTTTTCAGATTAGGAAATTAATAAGACATTGATTGGGGTTGGGGTTGTGGCTCAGTGGTATAGTGCTTGCCTAGCATGTGTGAGGCACTGGGTTCGATAAAAAATAAAAAAAATAAATTAATAAAAAAATAAATTAATAAACAAAGATGTTGTGTGTCCATCTACAACTAAAAATATATTTTAAAAAAAGACATTGATTGATGAGCCTACAATCTGAAGATTGAAAATGACCTCCAGAGTTTATCTCATTTAGCAACTGGGGACCACTGGACACTGCATAAGCCCCCTAACATGTACAAACCATCCTAATGCCACTGCTTCAATGTTTCAGAGGTATATACATCCCATTTTTACCTATGATATTAATGCTATATCCAAAGGACATAAAGAAGAGAGGAAAATTATTCCTGCCACTCATTTTCCACTTTAGCACAGTAAACTCCAACAGGTCAAGACAAGAAATCCCCCATCATTGATTGGAAGGAATAATCCACATTTATCACAACTGCAGGATTGATAAATATTAACCCTTCAAATGGCTAAAATAAACAAGAAGGCCACAGGCAGAGGTCACCCTTTATGCTTTCCATCTGGTCTCTTCAGAGGCAAAATAGAAGGAACAAAATTAAATGATAATATTAGGCTAAATTATATAATACTGACAACATTCAACCAGTTTGTGCTATAATAGTGGCAATTTTGCTTATTTCAACCTAAAAATAGTAATAACAATAGCTAACAATTACTTAAGCACAAACTGTATCAGATACATGATACACCACTTTTCCTTTAATGCACATGAAATCTTTGGCCCCACCCCATATTTTACAAACAAGGAAATGGAGACTCAAGGAGCTTAAGTGACTTACCCAAGGTCACACAGCTTGGCAGGGGAAGAGACAAATTTTCAAACCCAATTCTGTTTAATTGTACTGTCCCTTAAGGTTTAGACTTTCAAGTCTAAATTTCTCTAAGTACACTGAAGAATTACTTTAATTACTTGGCTAGAATATCAACATATTTGCCTGACTGATCCTTGACAAGTTAATGAAAAGGTACCTGACTCTCCTCAGAGTTTCACTTAGATACATATGTGACCATGAAGTTCACACACAAAGGCACTTAAGGTTCTTTTCCTGAATTTCTCAAGGCTGAACTACCAAAAACAAGCACCAAGACATCAAATGCTTAAGGCTCTTCCTTAGGAATAAGAAGAAGCCAATGGTAAGTAAATGAGAACTTGAGTTTCACTGCTAGAAGTATCCTTAGGTTTCTAGCCTATTAGAGGACCTTTTCTAAAATGCAAATACTGCCAGGCATGGTGGCGCACACCTGTAATCCCAATGACACAGGAGGCTGAGGCAGAGGGATCACAGGTTCAAGACCAGCCTCAGCAACTTAGTGAGGTTCTAAGCAACTTAGCAAGACCCTGGCTCAAAGAGGAGGGGGACAGCTGGGGATAAGGCTCAGTGGTAAAGTACCTCTGGGTTCAATATCCAGTACAAAAAAACAAACAAACAGAAAGCAATATTTCTAGCCAGGTGAGATGGCTGCATGTATCTCAAAATAAAATAAAAAGGGCTGGGAAAAGTATCCCTGAGTTCAATCCAATTCATCAATCAATTACAAATGCTACTGACAAGCCTCAATTAACACCTAAGCCATAATTAACACCTCATCAGAGAAAGGAGAGGAAGCAAATTTCCCTCTGGAAATTTCCCTGTTCCAACATCACTATTCAACTTTCACATATATTATTTCTTACATGCCAGCAAGCCAGGGAAGTGAGTGGGATCTCATTTAACACACAAGGATACCAAGGCTCAGAGAGGTTAAGTCACTTACCAGCTAAGTCAGTTAAGAGTAGTGTGCCAACTAAATCTAGATCAACTCTTCCCACCACCAAAGCTGCTTCAGAGTAGTGATTTCATAACTCACTAATGTTACTAATAACACCCTCCTCAAAATCCTGGACAAATATAACCCTGAATACCCTTTTCCCATATATGGATACTGAAAGAAGGTATAAAGATATAACAGTTGAATAAGATTATCATAAAGACCCTGAAATTATCCAACCATGTTAATACTGATTCACTTAAACCAGTTGACTATAGTTGACTAGAAGGATTTAAAGTTTCCTTCATTTTTCCTCAGACATTAGGAAACTTTCTGCTCAAACCCATTTACCACTGACATCTTAGTTTTTCACTTTCTATCTGGCCACTTATTTTAGACCACAAAGTTCTTGCATATCTATCTGTACAAGATAGTAAATGTGAAATTTCCTTGAAAAATTGAAAGAGTTACATAGATGCAAGTTGACACAGCTACAGGTAAGAACAAATTTCAAATTTTAATGATAAAATAAATATTGTTTACATGTTCAATTTTTTCAATAGCTGGTTCAACCCCTCTTGAAATTTGGATACAACCCAAAATAAAGTTCCCAGTTTGAAGTAAGATTAGAATTTTGACTTATTCTTGGCTCCCAACATATAGTGTTCACTTTACCTCAACAATGCAGTATGTTCCAGAAAACTTACCTTGTCCTGTTTGTCACCAAAATGACTAAAATACCTTAGACTACAATTTGGACTGGCTCCCTCTGGAGGATTCCATGTCCATATTACTGTGCAGAGGTTTTCAACAGAGACACTCAAATTCGTCACAGGTGGCTGAGTTTCTGTTCAAATCAAGCACACAAAAGAAATGTATCAATACCAGCCAATATTTTTAATGCTTCATTTAGTCCATTCTCCCACTTCCTAAAAGCCAAGAATAATAATAGCTGAGTTAACAATATCTAGCATTTATTGGCCCAGGCACTGTTGGAAATACTCTACACACGTTAATCCATTTAATCTTCACAACAACCTTTGAGACAGGGACTACTATTAGCGTCATGGTAAAGATGACATGACTGCTGGGTGTGGTGGTGCACACCTGTAATCCCAGTGGCTCAGGAGGCTGAGGTAGGAGGATATAGCAAGTTCAAAGCCAGCTTCAGTAAAACTGATGTGCCAAGCAATTTGGTGAGACCCTGTCTCTCTCTCTCTCTTTTTTTTTTTTTTGGTACTGAGGATTGAACTCAGGGGTACTTGACTACTGAGCCACATCCCCAGCCCTATTTTGTGTTTTATGTAGAGACAGGGTCTCACTGAGTTGCTTAGTGCCTTGCTTTTGCTGAGGCTGGCATGGAACTTACAATCTTCCTTGCTCAGCCTCCCGAGCTGCTGGGATTACAGGTGTGTGCCAATGCACCCAGCTGAGTATATTCTTAAATACTAGCATTCCTGAGTTGTTCTCATGCAGGAATTTGGGGGATCTGTATCTCTCTTTGTAATAGCCAGTTCAATTTCACCATTTCTGCCAGTTGATTTAAGAAGCTTGTCTCTCTAACATGATCTGGTTATTGCTTTTGTTGTTTTTTTTTTCAAATATTTATTTTTTAGTTGTAGGTGGACACAGTATGTTTATTTTATTTTTATGTGGTGCTGAGGATCGAACCCAGTGCCTCATGCATGCTAGGCAAGCGCTCTACCACTGAGCCATAACCCCAGCCCTGCTTTTGTTGTTTTAAAAGCTTTTCCAAAGAAGTACTAAGAAAAATTTAGCAGCTCTAGTTGTTCCCCTGAGGTCTGACACTAAGCAGCTGGAACTGGAGCTTTGACTAATCTGAAGAGGGAAAGAGAAGAAACCATGAAACACCATTTCAAACATTCCTGAGAATTTCTAAAACCAGGACTATCAAGGTCATCCCTAAAAAACTGGGTGGAACTTTGTGTTCAATCTTTCCAACTCTTCTGTAAATCAAAACTTATTCCAAAATATGGCTAGGGGTACAGCTCAATGGTTGTATACTTGCCTAGTATGAGCAAGAGCCTGAGTTCCATCCCCAGAACCACCAAAAAAAATCCAAAATAATATTTATTAAACTCATTTTAAAAATCCTCCCAAATTTTCTAAAGTGACAAATTGGATTATAATTAATTAAGGACTATAGTTACAGTACTTTATCAAACTAAATCCAGACTTTTGAAGAGGAAGGAAATGATGAAGATTACAGCAGAGATAAATGAAAGGAAGAGTAGAAAAATAAGAAAAAGCCAAGCATGGTGGCACACACCTGTAATCCCAGTGGCTCGAGAGGCTGAGGCAGGAGGATTGTGAGTTCAAAGCCAGCCTCAGTAAATTAGCAAGGCCCTAAGCAACTCAGTGAAACCCTGTCTGTGAATAAAATACAAAACAGGGCTGGGGATGTGTCTCAGTGGCAAGTGCCCCTGAGTTCAATCCTTGGTACTCCTCCTCTGCTCACCCCGCAAAAAAGAGGAAAAGGATTTGAATAGACATTTCACCAAACAAGATATACAAATGGCCAAAAGCACATGAAAATGCTCTCAATATCTAACATTTAGGGAAATGCCATTGAAAACTACTTTGTACCCATTAGGATGGCTACTATCAAAAAAAAAAAAAAAGCAAGCTAGCCACTTGGATCTGTAGTCCTAGTCACTTGAGAGGCTGAGGCAGGAGCATCACTTGAACCCAAAAGTTCAAGATCAGTCTAGGCAAAATAGCAAAACCTGACTCTTATTTTTTAAAAAAGAAAGAAAATGTGTTTAAATATACTAACCTACCAAACAGCATAGCTTAGACTAGCTTACCTTAAAAGTGCTCAGAAATATTACATTAGCCCATAGTTAGGGCAAAATAATCTAACACAAAGTCTATTTTGTGATAAAACATTGCATATCTCATGTAATTCATTAAAAAGATGAAAATTCAAAATGGGAAATACAGTTTCTTTTTAATGTGTATTGATTTCATACCATTGTAAAGTTGAAAACTGCAGGCAAGATCATCATTAAGTAGGAGACCATTTGTATTTTACCACAATAAAAAAATTGAGCTGGGTTCAGTGGTGCATGCCTATGATCCAAGCAACTCAGGAGATTGAGGCAAGAGGATCACAAGTTCAAGGCCAGCCTCAGCAATTTAGCGATGCCCTAAGCAACTTAGTACAACTCTGTCTCAAAATAAAAAATAAGGGGTTGGGGTTGTGGCTCAGTGGTAGAGCGCTTGCCTCGCACATGTGAGGCACTGGGTTCGATCCTCAGCATCACATAAAACAAATAAATAAAGGTATTATGTTCATCTACAACTAAAAATTTTTAAAAAAAGGGCTGGGGGGACTGGGCTTGTAGCTCAGTGGTAGAGCACTTGCCTAGCACACATGAGGCACTAGGTTCAATCCTCAGCACTATATAAAAAATAAATAAAATAAAAGTATTGTGTCCCTCTACAACTAAAAAAAAATTTTAAATAAATAAAAATAAAAAGGGCTGGAGATGTTACTCAGTGGTAAAATATCCCTGGGTTAAATCCTCAGTATAAATAAATGAATCTTAAAATACAACCAGTAAATATTTAAACATATATGAATCCATGAGAACTGTGTGTATATATGTGTATGTGTATATAATACACTCAGACATATACATAAATAACTGGTGATGATACTTCTTATAAACATCTCTAAGTGCTCTTTCACTATAGTGTAGTAATTAGAAGGAAAGACTGTAGAGCCAGACTGCCCAAGTTCATACCCCAGCTCTGCAACTTAGTAAATGGCAAGTTACTTAACCTCTCTATTCCTCAGTTTTCTTATCTATAACATGAGGATAATAATAGTAATCTATTGCAAAAGGTTAACTGTAAGGATTAAATGAGTGAATATAGGTAAAGTGCTGAGAACAGTTGTAGTGCAGACCAAGTACTATGTGTTAGCTACCTGCTTCCCTGCTTCCTTTCTTTTCTTTTCTTCTTCTTTTTTTTGGTACTAGAGATTGAATCCAGGGGCACTTAACCACTAAGCCACATCCCTAGCCTTTTTTTATATTTTATTTTGAGGCAGGGTCTTGCTATGCTGTTTCAGGCCTCACTAAGTTGCTGAGGCTGGCCTAGAACTCATAATCCTCCTGCCTCAGCCTCCAGAGCCACCAGGATTATAGGTGTGCACCATGTGCCCAGCCCTGCTTTCCTTTTTGACTGGATATAATGGTTCTAAATAGTTGCTGTTTTTGGTGAAATTGTTATGTATCCATGGCCTTTGAGACAGAAAAAGTACCCTTTATACCTTCCTTAGGCATCTACTTTGAATCATTTCTTGAGGTTTGATCACTGACTTCAGAAATGGAAGAGGGAAGGAAGAAGGGACCCTCATATCTTCTCCAGCTAAACTGAAATCCTCAAGTGAGTCTACAGTCATCTAGCACCACATCCTATGTGAAGAGTTAACAATAAATATTTTTTAAAAATTTTAAAGCATCTGCTTAGCTTGTAGCTTTGCTTTCTCCTGTCCAGTCATAGGAGCTGGCACATTTTGGGAAAAGTTAAGGAAATCACAAGAATCATATATGAGTCATCCATCTCCTTTCCTCACATCCACTCAGTCATCAACTCCTGTCCATTTTTTTTCTTGCAACATCTTTTTTAATTACCCCAACCACAGTAACATACTGTGTTGAGCCCCAGCAGGTCAGGTAGACACCTGTTCTGCACTGGAGGTATAGAGAGCACATCTTTCCAATGAAGACCTGCAACACCCAATTGCCACAGAACTTCACACTTCAGTGGCTCCTCTAACTAGTCAAGTCTTACTGCTTGCTTCTCCTCCAGGGTCATTTCCCTCAGGCTGTGCCTAGTTCAGGGCCTTTAAGAGCAAACAAAGCAGGGTGCAGTGGTACACACCTATAATCCCAGTGGCACACACCCGAAATCCCAGTGGCTCAGGAGGCTGAAGCAGAAGGATTGTGCATTCAAAGCCAGCCTCAGCAACTTAGTGAGGCCCTAGACAACTTAGCGAGACCCTGACTCAAAATAAAGAGGGCCAGGCGAGCGCAGGGGCGTACACCTGTAATCCCAGCACTTTGGGAAGCTGAGACAGGAGAATCACAAGTTCAAAGCCAGCCTCAGCAAGGGCGAGGCACTAAGCTACTCAGTGAGACCCTGTCTCTACATAAAACACAAAATAGGGCTGGGGATGTGGCTCAGTGGTCGAGTGCCCCTGAGTTTAATCCCCAGTGCCAAAAAATAAATAAATAAATAAAGAGGGCTGGGGATGTGGTTCAGTGGTTAAGTGCCCCTGGGTTCAATCTCTGGTACCAAAAAAAAAAAAAAGAGCAAATAAAGCTCTCTTCTGCCCAATGCCCTGTCCTGCCAACTCAGGCTCCTTACTGACCACAAAGGAGCGCTCTTACCTTCACTTCTGGCTCTGTTCCTACCAACCACCTCCCACTGGGAATCATTTCTCTACTGACTCAAATTCCACCCATCTTGGAGGTCTAGCTCAAATCTTACCTCTTCCACGAAACTATGTACCACCCTCACAGTTTCCTTTCTTCTGAATGCCTATAGTATTACTGTTTGGATTATGCAGTTCAGCCATGATAAAACCAATCTCCAATATATATCATTTGCTTCTTAATGAATAGTCTGCATATACTTCCATGGGTCCCAACTGGTCCTGCCCTGCTGCCCTGGGAGGCAACCAGCTCCTCTGCCAGCTAAGGACTACCCTCATGTCTATTGAGAGGGACACTGAGTACAGTGGTTAAGGGCATGGCCTCTGGAATCAGGCTGCTGGGGTTGGAGGCCTCACTTCTCCACTTTATTTGGGCAAGGGCCTTAGCCTCACTGTGCCTCAGCTTTCTCATACACAAAATGGAACTAGTAATAGCACCCATGGCTTAGGCTGTAAAGATGGAATGAAATAAAAGGAAAGCACTTAGAAAACTGCTGGGCATAGAGTAAACATTATATAAGTGATAGCTGTTATTATCCCATGCCACAATGTGGGCTATTCAGCTAAACAGACTAAGCTGTTAACCTAATCATGTTTAAATACTCAAAGGCTCAGGGGTGGAAGAGATCTTAGAACTTATGGAGTTCAACCTTCGCATTTCACTGATGAGAAAACTGTGACACAATAGAGGGGGAAATGACTAACTGAGTCTCATAGCTGGTAAATGTCAGAACTACCAAAACTCAAGTCTCATGACTGGAGATATTTAATGTTTTTGCCATCATACCTCAATGCAAATTCTACCAATATTTCTAATGGGGTGAAAAAGTTTCCATATGCTCAGTAAACAAGTTACCAACAAATCACTGTGACAAAATTAATTTGGGGGTTGCCAGTATTGTCTAGAAGGCCAGCTGTTGTTTCAGGTGTGTGTGGGAGGGACTGTAAGAGGGAGGGTGCTGCAGTGGCACAGTGAATATCAGGAGACTAATAATATGGGTGACCTTAGACAAGTCCCTTCCCTTCTCTGACCTGCAATTTCCTCATGTGTTGGTGGAAATCAAGTGTTCCCAGTTGAACTAGAAACACTTTGGAGGCAAAGATTATGCTGTATCCTCTAAGGTTCTAAGGCAACTTTCAGAGCCTGGCTCAGCACTAAATAAGGCAGACAGTTCAATAATTATTAAAGGCTGAGGATGTAGCTCAGTGATAGAGCACTGGCTTGGCATGCGAGAAGCCCTGGGTTCTACCCCCAGGATCACAAGAAAAAAGATACACACACACACTGTCAAACTTCAAGCTTCCCTCTGGTCTCTACTCAAATGCTGCTTTTTCAGTAAGGTCTGAAAAATTTACAATAGCAAACCTCTGTCTGCCCTGTCTTGTTTTTCTCCACACTACTTAGTGTCATCTGACACAGCATATATTTTACTTTTTCCTCCTCTCTGACTCTGCCAATAGTATCTTAGCTCCACAGGGCAAAAAATCTGACCAATTTTGCTCATTGTGGCATCCTTAGCCCCTTAGAACACTGCCTGGCACAAAACAGACTCTGCATATATTTTGTTGACTGAATAGATGGCATCAAGGTTTCCTAATTGACATTTTGAGTTTCAAAGCATAGCACATTGGTGAAAATGAAATAAGCAAAGTGTTGGTATTAGTGTCAATATAATAATAAAATCCATAAAATTTGGAGCTACCATTGCCATCAAAAATGTCCTAAAGGCCACTCATATCAGGAACAGTCCGTGAAGAAATCATTAACCTTTAATTTTCATAGCAAATCTGCAGTGTTGATTATTCAAAAGTTTCTACAAAGGGTTGAGGAGGATACTGGAACTTTCTGAACAACTTTTGCAAGTTTTCCATATAAACATAAATTTATTAAAGGGGGAAGGATTTGCCCAGGTAGTGCTCCAGGTTTCTTCACGGATTTCTCAGATGCCAGAGAAGGCTGACTCTCAAGTCCTTTTCTACAGGGACCAGGATCTTGAGAGCTTCCTGTTAACTTCCACCCCCAAAAAGCCATGTTCCCATAGTAGAGATCTGCGCCGCCCTGGGCAGATCCTGGGAAGTTCCTGGCTTGCCCGGACTTGGGTCACAGTCTCCGGCTTCCTCAACCCCTTCTGGGCTCACAGGCGAAGCCACAGACATGTTTCGGTACCGCCCCCGGGCGCCAGGCTCCAGGGCTTTTCCTGATGGCTCAAGGGAAGTGAGACTGCCAGCCGTCGGCCCCCAGCTCCGCCGCCGCCGCTGCCACCGCCACCGCGCCCAGGAAAACCCCGACACTCCTGGGTCTTCCACCTCGAACCGAGTGCGAGCACCGGACCCCAAACAGCCGTCGCGGGGAGCTGCGGTCGCCAAACGCGGGGGGACACGAGGGCAGCTCCCAGCGCCTGCCCTCGACACACCCCTCGGCCCCGCAGTGCCCTCGAGGGCCTTTCGGCCGCGACTCCTACCACCTCCAGCCCTCTGGTCGCCATCTCAGGCCGGGGGCCCCACTCACCTGTGGGCGCAGCGCCCCTGCCGCTACCGGCGCAGAGCAGCAGCGCCCACAGCCCGTAGAGCCGCGCCGTCCGCTCCATGCGGCTCCTTGCCTCGGAGCCCGGCCGGGCTGGCGCCTCGGCAGTCTCCGCCTACTTCGCTCCCTCTCCCACTTCCCGGCTCCGCCGCCCTGGAGGCTGAGGGCCCGCGCAGACGGGAAGGGCCGCCCCGCCCACGGCCGCAGGTAACCCGAGCGGGCTAGCGCGGGTGGAGGGGGTGGGGCGCCGGCGACTCCCGAGGCTCCCAAGGCGCGAGAGACACCTGGCCTCGTTGCCCGGCCACCGCCCACTGCTGCGAAGTCCAGTCTCTGACCAAACACAATTTTCTTCGTCCACGTCGCAGCCTAGCTCAAAGAGCCGGCGGGCCCCCGCCCTCCACACCGTGGAGTTAGCGCACGCTGGTGTAGCCGCTGGGTGCGCCCTTGCGGGGCCTCGGAGGTGCCAAGGGCACTGTCATCTGTGGAAATAACCTTGGCCTGGGAGTCGGGAAACCTGGCTGCCAGCCCTTGGCCTCTGAGCCCTTGTTTTCCTAAACTTTGACTCCAGGGTTACTAACACCAGCTCTATTTCACTGGGTGGACTTGAAGTGCACACAAGAGATTTGGTGACACCTGTACTTTCCGAGAGCTGGTGATGCAGTATGTTGTGTTCGATTTTTGTTTTAAAGCAGCATTCCAAATATGAAGGACAATACCATACAATGTGCTTATATTTTTGAAAGCACACAACCAACTTCTTATAAATTTATTTTCAGGGATATATATTGAGAGCACGAGATGAGTTGGAAGGCTACCCATTGAATACATGACAGTAGGTGCCTGTGAGAGGTTAAAGAGGAAAACGAACCTTTATGAGTTTCCCACTGCTGCTCTAACAAATCACCACAAATTTAGTCATTTCTGGAGGTCAGAAGTCTCACTAACCTAAAATCAAAGTGCATTTCTTTTCAAGATTCTAGACGAGAATCTGTTTCCTTGACTTTTCCAGTTTCTAGGCTGCCCACATTCCTTGGTTTGTTGCTATACCAGTCAGACCTCTGCTTCCCATCTCTTTCTGACTGATATTCCTGCCTCCATTTTTCCCTTGTAAAGACCCTTGAATTGGGGCTGGGGTTATGGCGCAGTGGTAGCGTGCTCGCCTAGCACGCAGGAGGCACTGGGTTGGATCCTCAGCACCACGTAAAAATAAAATAAAGATATTCTGTCCACCTACAACCAAAAAATAAATATTTAAAAAAAGACCCTTGAATTAAGTAATCCAGATAATCCACAATAATCTTTCCAACATAAAGGATTTAATCACATCTTCAGTCATTTTTACTATGGAAGACAATACATTCTCAAGTGCTAGGGATCAGGGTATGTAGTAGGAAGCATTATTCTGTCATCATCCCCTCCAGGAAAGAGTCATGTCTGCACGGATTACGTGACCCATTAAGTGAAGTGCATTGGGGGCAAATTAAGTCAACGTATATACCTGAAAAGCAGTTGCAAAAAATATAGCAATAAAACAGCTGATAATGTACCTAATCTCAACCTCATCCAAAGGGCATTGAGATATTTAACCCAGTCAAAACAAATGCTCCACTCTTGGAATAAAGGCCCTCAGATTCAATAAATATTGATGAAGTCCTTCCAGGAACTGTGGAAGACAGTCTTTAAAACCAGCCCTTGGCTGGGGGTGTCTGTGGTAAAGCCCATGCTCAACATACACAAGTCCCTGGGTTCCATCTTCAGCAACACACACACACACACACACACACAGCGATGGTTCCAACAAAGAACTGCAGCCAGTTTGAGGGTCTGTCATAAGGGCAAGAACATGGAATTATGGGACACAAAGAAGGGTGTGGTATGTGAGGGAAGGCTCCTAGGAGGAGGGCCTGCCTGCATTTTCTCTTAGGGTATTGATTCTTGCAATTAAAGGTTCAGTATAAATCCTTGATATATATATATATATATATATATATATTTGAATAAAATTATATTTATGAAAACACTATAAATTATCAGAGCATATAGAACTGAGAGATATTACTATTATTTTTAAATACCTATGAAAATAGGTTGGCCATTCTAACCCAAGGCCTCCCTCCCCTATCACCACAGACATATACACTTGTTAACATTTGCTATAAACATTAATATAATGTGTTTATAATAACATTTCCAAAATGATTATGTCATCTGCCTTTTAAGGACTCTCCAGTTGGAAGAGGAGACCCTGGGGACTGGCTGAGTGCCATTGTGGGTACCACCTGGCATAGATCAAGCAGGTGTTTAATAAAATAAACCAGAATGGCAGCAAATGATTAGAAAAATAAGGTTTGTGACTTGTCTTTAGCCTCAAGAAAAGGCCCTAAGAATTTGAGTATTGTGAGGGAAAGGAGCAAAAGTGGCAAGGGGAAGGGAGGAACCTGATTTCCTTCCACCAAAATAATTCAGGCCTATTGTTTCTGATCCTTACACATCCAGCAATAATTTTTTAGAAATTCTTTTTGAAAGTGGTGGAGAGGGTTAGGAATGTGGTTTTTTCAACGTAAAACCTTTATTTGTAATTTCTTTGTACCTTTATTCAAAGGATATCTTAGTTTGAATAATGGCCACTGTCCTGGTCTTCAAAAGAATGCAGATAAATGGAAAGCTTTCCAGGAACTGTATAAACAAGAAATTTTCATCAGTTTGGCTTTGAGTAATCAAAATCATGATGTGAAAACATCAAGTTTATCTTTAACCCTTAGAGCCCTGATGACTTGGGTGTGAGACTACCAGTCACCTGTCTTTTGCCTTAGTTTGGAGTGGCTGGAGTCCTGGGCTGACCTGTGCTCCTCAGCTGCTCCAGTGAGCTGTTTGGATCTTTTTGATCTTGACCCTTCTCACTGAGGCTCTCCCTTTATCTGTAAGTGGAAGTAGAAGAGGGTAGAGACAAGAAAACATCTGACAGGAAAGAATAATGTCCCTCTTTGCAAAGATATGTGTCCCTCTAGCCAGTGAGAAATATCCTCATGAGTTCAAAGAGGACACGGACACCAGTATACACCATGACTTAGCAGCAAATGCTGGTCTCTTAAGCAAAAATCTCACAAAGGATCTTCTACCATTTATTGAGAAAAATCCACACAGATCCTCACACCACTGCAATGCAATGAAAAACGGGAAGTCACAGATGGGGAATTTCCCTACTTCTGACTTTAGAGCAATGGTCCCAAGCAGAGGCGATTTTGTCCCCCAGGGTATTTGGCAACAACTGGGGATATTTTGGGTCATCATGACTGAGGGAGGGATATGCTCTTGACATCCAGTGGGTAGAGGACAGGGATGCTGCTAAACATCCTAAAATGTATAGGATTACCCCCACGACAAAGGCTTATCAAAATAACAATAGTGCCAAAGTTGAGAAATCCTGAGCTAGAATACTTTCTGTTGACTTTTGTACTTTTGTCCCTACCCATTGATTGTCCCTGAGCTTGCCAAAAATCAGTGAAAGGTGAATGCTAAAAGTGCTTGGTCTTGACGCTTGCTTTTCTTGTATCTAGCACCCCCAGTGCCTCCATCCTTCTGTCTAGCCAGATAGATGTAATCACTGGACTGTAAACTATCCCATAGATCTGTTCTCCCCATTCCTCACCTCTATGGTCCTATTTCTGGTCTTTATCATCAGTCCTGCAGACTATTTATAGCAAAGGTTCTCAAACTGGTCCTGAAGATTCACCTTCCACAAGACACAATGTTCCCTGTGTGAAAATCTGATCACTTCATTCCCCAGCTTATGCTTCTTAAATGACACCCATCTCCTCAAATGCCACAAAAGGAAGTCCCAACTCCTTTGCCCATAGGCCTGCCTCTTCAGGACTGATTGGATTCCACAGACTTTTCCCAGCTGGGCTCCCAGGCCACTCAGAGCTCTAGCACCACTAGCTGACTGGCCACCTTCAGGCTGAATGTCCCTTGTGGACAATTTTGCTTATCTATGTGGGAGGGTACTGGGGATTGAACTCAAGGTCTCCAGCATGTTAGGCAAGTGCTCTAAAACTGAGCTAAACCCCCAACCTCCTTCTGGGCACTTTTGTTTGGCCCACATCATGTTTAAATTTATTTGGCTCTAGATGCCAAAATGAAAAAGAAAAAATCAAATTTTGCCTATGGCTTCAGATATCTAGGTTCTTTAAAGAAACCAAAAGTCGTATAATTGTATTAGATGTGAGTTCCAGTGTGCAAGAGTCAGAGGATGCCAAGCAGTAGCTGCCACCTTGTCTATAGAGCATATGTTCCCTGTCTGCACTGGCTCTGTGGCCCCCTACAGCTTTTAGTTGGGACTTCCTTTTGTGGCATTTCAGGAGAGGGGTGTCATTTAAGAAGCATAAGCTGGAGAATGAAGTGATCAGATTTTCACATGAGGAACATCTGTCTTGTGGAGGATGCATCTTCAAGACCAGTTTGAGGACCTTTGCTATAAATAGTCTACAGGATCAGTGATAAGGACTGGAAACAGGACCAGCTCATTTATTACTTCCTTGGCTCCTGTTTGACACCTCTGATATTTTGTCACTACAAACGTTTTCTCTTTGATGAGAATGCTTTGCCATCAGATAACACATTTCTTGTAGTTCTCTTAACCCCCAAATGCACAAGTCTTTGTTTCCAAAAAAAAAAATCTTTGTTTCCTCCTGTGTGTGTGCTCATGACACTGCCATAGCAAATAATAGAGATTTGTGTGTGTTCTATTTCTGCCACTGGATCCAACCTCCACAGAGGTCAAGGACTCTGTCCAGAGTATCTCCAGAATTTCCATCCATGAGAAGCTTAGGGGCAGGAATCAGATTGGAAAGGACAACCATTAGAAAGCTTATCTTGAGGCCATGGGTGCACAGCAACACCCTGCTCTTAGATTCTAATTTTATTCAATATGGCTTGGGGGAGGCTGAGACAGGAGAATCATGAATTCAAAGCCATCCTCAGCAACGGTGAGGCTCTAAGCAACTCAGTGAGATCCTGTCTCTACATAAAACACAAAATAGGGCTGGGGATGTGGCTCAGTGGTCGAGTGCCCCTGAGTTCAATCCCCAGTACAAAAAAAAAAAAAAAGATGGCTTGGGAAAGGCATCCCCTGGCACCACAGAGAATAGAAAGATGACTGTAACTTGGTTAGGGACACATGTCCTACCCTCAGTGTTCAGGATTAATAGAATTGAAGGTCCTCAGTCTTAAGCAAGTGGTATTTTTGTACAGGTTTATTCGAGTTCACTCAAGGGAGTGCTTTTGTACAAGAAACCTCTGGCCTCTGGCAGGAACCTTTGGGTTTAGCCTGCGTAGGCATGCTGCTGAGGTGGTTTGCTCAAGATCCTGAAGCCCATAGGCCTGTAAGCTTCCTCCAGTGTTCATTAAATTAACGTTGCTGTTGTTGTTTTTTGTAGTACTAGGAATCCATGCCAGGGCCTTACACATGCTAGGCAAGAACTCTACCACTGGGCTACACTCCCAGTCCTAAACTATTTATTTTTGGCAGTACTGGGGATTGAGCCTAAGGGTGCCCTACCACTGAACTACATCCTCAGCCCTTCTTCTTTCATTTTTTAAAATTTTGAAACAGAGTCTCACTAAATTGCTGACTAGCCTCAATCCTCCTTTCTTGGACTCCTGAGTCACTGAGATTACAGGCACATACCACCATACCCTAGGTTTTTAATTCAACAAGATGATCCTCTGCTCAGAACTCTCCAATATCAGAGTCATCAAAATGACCTCCAAGGCCTATCCTGTCTGACCCCATTACCTCTCTAACATTCCTTCCACACCTCCCTTACTCTCCTCCAGCCACACTGACCACCTGGGTGTTCCTCACACAAGCCAAGCACAGTCCTGCCTCAGGGCCTTTTCTGTGCCTATTTGCTTTGCTATTTGCTCCCTCTTCCCAAGATATCCATGTCTCACTCCCTCACTTCATTCAGATTTCCCATTGAGGCCTGCCTTGGCCACCCCATCAAAAATGGCAAGCCCCACACAAACACACCTTCCTTCTTCCCACTCCTGGATCATTATCTCTCCATGCTAGAATGTAAGCTGAATGAGGGCAGGATTGTTTTTCTTGTTTATTCCCAGCTGTATCCCCAGCAACCAGAATTGTGCCTGCCACATAGTACGTGCTCAATAAATATATTTAATGAATATATAAATTACACTTTGTGAAGTACTCTGAGGGATACCAACCAACAAACAAATGGCAAGTTTCTGCCCGTGGGAAACTCCCATTCAAAACTGTGGAAATGTGTACACAACAATGAGAGAAAATGCAAAAAACAAACAAAAGTGGCAGAAAGTTCATCTGTGGTATAGGCTCAGAGAAGGGCAAGACAAACAATTGTGACTGGAATTGCTTTAGAAGGCTTCTTGTTGGAGTTAAACCAAACCTCAAAGATTACCAGGATATGAGAGAGAGAAGAAAAATGAGGGGGTCAGTTTGTGGCTTGATCTCATAAACAACAAGGAGACGAGTAAGGCTTTTACAAACAAGGTGGTGATGTAATAAAAATGGCATTTGGAACAGCTGACTTTCTAAGATGAATTACCACGATTTCATTCTTTTTTTTTTTTCCAGTCCTGGTGATGGAACCCAGGGCCTCATGTATTCTAGGCAAGTGCCCTACCTCAGAGCTACATCCCCAGTCCTTTTTATTTTTAGTTTGCGACAGAGTCTCACTAAGTTGCTGAGGCTGGCATCAAACTTGCAATCCTCCTGCCTCAGCCTCCAGAGTAGCTGGGATTACTTGTGTGCAAAACTGCACCCCACAGACTTCTTAATTCTTGCCTGGAGGCAAGAAGGCCAGAAAGAGACCTTTCAAGGTGTTGGCAGCCGAGACTAGAGATGACCTTTAAGGCAAACTGTGCCTGCCTCTTTCTTTAGTCAGGGCTGAGGAGCTGTGAGGCTGATTCTTCCAGGGTAAAACTACCTGGGGGTGCTGCTTTATGCAAGAGTATGCCTGGGGGACTGGAAGCCCTGCTGTCTCTTGTTTCCATGAAAACATACAATATTCCCCCCAGATGCTCTGTGATTTCACTCTTCAGGCTGTAAACCCTCTCTGGAATTGGTCCTGCTCTGCTTTCCAATGCTTCAGGAAGCATCTGTGTATGTTAGCATCCAAGGACCCTCCTTGGGCTTCTGGTTCAGGTGCTGTCATCACTGCCACTACCCCAATATCTCAGCCAGGATCACCCCCCCAAAATCAACCTACCTTTCTCCCTTCCTTCCTTCCTTCCTTCCTTCCTTCCTTCCTTCCTTCCTTCCTTCCTTCCTTCCTTCCTTCTGCTGAGGATGGAACCTAGGGCATTGCACATGCTAGGCAACAACTCTACCACTGGGCTACATCCAGCCCTCCTTGACCTTTTCACTACACCCTCTCCACCATACATCTGAAACTGCCCCTTTTACTAGCCCAGGCAAGACTGGTCCAATTCTTGTGCACTATCAAGAGTAGCTTTTAACATCCATGTTAGTGCATCGTTACTTCCCTAGCATAAGTGTCTTAGTTTCTGCTGCCCTCAGATTCAAATGTGCCATTTGCATGTTAAGTCACCTGCACCTACCTGTGCTGAAAGGTCTTCATTGTTTGCCTTGAAAGAGAGGATAATTAATATTTACATTTACCCAAAGAAACCTCTAGTCCCTCTTGCCTCAGTCCACATTGCCTCTGTGAGAAGAGGGTGGTTTGCATACCAGAGACTCTGCTCCAGGAATCAACACTCTGATTTGCATCCCAAGCCATCCCAGAGGTCACTTTGCACACCTGGATTTTTAATAGATCCCTATGCAAAAACAGAATTGAGGCCACACTTTTTTTGTTGTTTGTTTGTTTGGGGAGGATTTTTTTAGTACCAGGTATTAAACCTAGGGGTGTTTAACCCCTGAACCACATCCCCAGCCCCTTTTATGTTTTTATTTTGAGACAAGTTCACACTGAATCACTAAGTAGCTGAGGCTGGGTTTGAATTTGCGATCCTCCTGCCTCAGCCTCCCGAGTTGCTGGAATTACAGGTGTTTGCCACGGAGCCCTGTGAGGCCTCACTTTGTGTGTGTGTGTGTGTGTGTGTGTGTGTGTGTGGTGCTGGGGATTGAATCCAGGGCCTTGTGCATGTGAGGCAAGCACTCTACCAACTGAGCTATATCCCCAGCCTGAGGCCTCACTTTTAACTTGGAAAACAACTGGCTTCAGGAAGAGCAGCAAAACTCATTCATCCCAATGTAGTCCTCACATTATCCCTATCTTTCCCACACCATTTCACCTGGAATGCCTTTTCTCACCCTTGGTTGTAGAGCCAATTGCTTCTGACTTTGTCAATAGCATACCTAGTACTGTGCTGTGAGGGCCTGCACTCTGGACTAAGAGGCACACCAGACTTGCCACTCTTCAGCTCAGAAGCAAGGACCAGTCATTTCACTCTGCACCTCCAGTTTACAGGACTGTACTCCTGAAATTGGAATTTGGGGATGAGACTAGATTCCCTGCTTTGCCAATTTCCTTCTGGGTTTTTTTTAATTTTTTTTGGTACTGAGAATTGAACTCAGGGGCACTTAACCAATAAGCAACATCCTCAACCTCTATTTTTATATTTTTTTGAGAGACAAGGTCTTGCTAAGTTGCCTAGGGCCTTGCTAAATTGCTGAGGCTGGCTTTGAACTCACAATCCTCCTGCCTCAGACTCCCAAGTTGCTGGGATTATAGGTGTGTGTCATCACACCCAACCAAATTTGTGTTTTCTATCTCATAGGAAACCATGGTCCTTTAACTGTAGAATTTAGTTCATTTACATTTGCCTTTTCCCCCCTGGTGTTGAGGATCAAACCTAGGGCTTTGTACACGTGAGGCAAACACTCTACTCCTGAACTACCAACCTGGTTCCCATTTTCTTCTAATTATACTTATTTCTACCATCTGATTTTGTGGTTTCTATTTGCCTCATTTTTCTGTTTCTTTTTCTTTTCTTTGTATCTTTTTTGGGGGGGGCACTGGGGATTGAACCAGGGGCACTTAACCACTGTTCTACTTTCCAGATCCTTTTTATTTTTTATTTTGAGACAGAGTCTTTGCTAAATTATTTAGGGCCTTGCTAAGTTGCTGAGCTTGGTCTTGAACTTGCCATCCTCCTGTCTCAGCCTCCCTAGTTGCTGGAATTACAGGTGTGTGCCACTACTCCTGGCTCATTTTTCTGTTTCTTGTCCTCTCCTCTCTTCTTTTTAATGTTTTGAGGGATTTTTTTTTTGGTCTTTTTTTTTTCATTACATGAGTATGTTTGATCCTTTGTAATATAGGCATAATAGTGTCTACCAGAAGGTTTATTATAAGGAGATGTGAAATATGAGATGAAAAAACTCACATGAAATATTTCTGTAGTACCTAGCCCATAATAAGTACTAAGAAATGGGAACTTTTATTAGCATTTCTAGTATTCTTTCATCTTTATAGTTCCCTCATAGTTCATGGTTCCGCTTCTGTTGTTCTCCTTTCTACTGGCATTGTCCCATTTGTTCTCAGTACTTTTTCTTTCATTTCTCCTTTGCTCAATTTCCTGTTTGCTCTTGCCCTTTTATCCCCAGGCCAGGTACATGTGCAAGCTACAACAATGAAGCCACTTGGGGAAGACAGTCAGTGTGGAGGGGAACAGTGGGGGCAGAAGGAGAGTATACAGTCCCTTGTCTACTGATGCCCACGCTACTAGGTAGCAAAAGTACTGCCCAATACACAGCCAACTCTGTGTGCCAGTCCAGGCTGACAATGTTGAAACTGGATCAGCTGGGATCCTCCACTTCTGTGAATGGCTATAAAGGCAATAGATCTCACCAGCAAGGATACAGGTTATGTCTTTGCATCTTCCCCCACAAAGGACAGCTGGATCATTACTCTGGGTTCTCAAGGAGTACTGTTGTAGAACAGTGGGTGTCACCTCACTAGGAATTTATATGCACAAACCAGAGCCTGGAAAGAGGAACCATTTGTACTCAAGCACAATGTGGTCAGGAAAATTTTGTCATCATTGTTGTGACAGAGCTGCAACTAAATTTAGCTAACTGTATATATTCTTTTCATGATAATTGGAGAAAGCAACACATTTTCTTTCCAAAAAGCAAAAAGTCCCCACACCAAAAAAGAAGACCTCTTGGGCTGGGATTGTGGCTCAGTGGTAGAGCGCTTGCCTCGCATGCGTGAGGCACTGGGTTCGATCCTCAGCACCACATAAAAATAAATAAATAAATAAAGATGTTGTGTCCATCTACAACTAAAAATAATATTAAAAAAAAGAAGACCTCTTTTATTTGGTATTTGATTGCTGTGGAGATTCCTCAGACTCCAGTTATTTCAGATCTTTGCTTTTTCTGTGTCCTTTGTAGCATGACATTCTTTCAAGATATATTGTGCGAATGGAGGAACACTGGTACTTGGTGGGATTTTGGGTGCTTTTCTGTTCTCTGGTGGTTTCCACACTTGGATTGAAATAAACAGAGGTGCTGAATTTCCATATTTCAAATTGTTCTCACTCGATTTTGAGAGTCTAATATTTTGATGGCAATTGAACATACACTTTTATTCTTCAAGATAAATTTTAAATAGACTCTGTTGGCACTTTTTGAAATTTCCTTATTACAAAACTGCAATTTCACCTTAAGGTGTAGGTGAGATACAATATATTCCCAGGAATTCAAAATGACTGCTAACATAGAAAATAACAAAATGCCTTTCTATGATTCAGAAGTTCTAAAAAACAAACTATATATAATCTATCTTATCTTTCTTCATCAAGGAGGAGGATGCTGCCAGCATATTACAGCAATTGCCAGAGCAGTTTCATTTCTTACAATCCATAGAAAAGATTTGAAGACTAGAATGTGAGGTAAATGTATACAGGAAACAGGTACAAATGGGTGCAGAGGGAAATACATTTAAAAGAAGACAAGAGTTTTAGGAAAGAATGGGAAAATGAATGGAGAAAAGAGAGAATATGAATGGGGGAGATGAGGAACAGAAGAAAGGGTCTTTCAATTTTAGTATCCAGATAAAGTATTATTATTATTATTATTATTATTATTATTATTACTATTATTATTATTTGATACTGGAGATTGAACTCAAGGGCACTCGACCACTGAGCCACATCCCCAGCCCCATTTTGTGTTTTATGTAGAGACAGGGTCTCACTGAGTTGCTTAGCGCCTCGCCGTTGCTGAGGCTGGCTTTGAACTCGCGATTCTCCTGTCTCAGCCTCCCAAAGTGCTGGGATTACAGACTTGAGCCACCACGCCCAGCTAAAAGTATTATTATTTTTATTTTGTGGTAGTAGGGGCAGAACCCAGGGCCTCCTATTAGGCAAGTGCTCTACCATTGGGCTACATGCTCAGCCTCAGACAACTATATGATTTGAAGTGACTAATGGAGTTTTACCTCCCCCCATATGCTCTGATCTCAGGAATCTTTAAACTCTTAAAAATTGTTGAAGACCTCAATGCTGCCTCCCCTCACACTCTTTTGTTAAAATATTTTTTAGTTGTCAATGGACCTTTATTTTATTTATTTATATGCAATGCTGAGATTCGAACCTAGTGCCTCACACATGCTAGGCAAATGCTAGGCAAGTGCTCTGCCACTGAGCCACAACCCCAGCCCCCTTATTCCCCTCTCTTGCACAGGAATACATCACAGGGCACTCCTTCCTTAACAACCTGTCCAAAAATTTACTTCCTAAGGAACCTAACTTGTGACAAGTGTCTAGCACAGTATCTGCCATATTAATGCTTAAATTATTAAAGCAATGAGTTTCTTCAGACACAGGTGTACTTGAGTTTAAACAAATGAAATTTATCAACTTGTGGACATGTGAGGATTATTTGCTTTGTAAACAAATTCTTTAATTCTCTTAAGGCATTTAACAGGTACTGATTTATTTAAAATGAGGTAAAATAGACAAAATTTAAGGCATAAACCTTAGGGAGATGCAAATTAAAACCATAATGAGATGCTCCTTCATACCCATTAGGATAGTTATTATTTAGAAACACACACACACAACCATAATCTGGGCATGGTTGCACATGCTGGTAATCCCAGCAGCTTGGGAGAATGAGACAGGAAGATTGCAAGTTCAAAGCCAGACTGAGCAACTTAGTGAGGCCCTCAGCAACTTAGTAAGACCTTGTCTCTAAATAAAAATTAAAAAGGGCTGGGCATGGTGGCGCACACCTGTAATTCCAGCCTCTTAGGAGGCTGAGGCAGGAGGATCGCGAGCTCAAAGCCAGCCTCAGCAAAAGTAACGCGCTAAGCAACTTAGGGATAGTTTATTTCATTTAGACTCTGTCTCTAAAGACAATACAAAATAGGGCTGAGGATGTGCCTCAGTGGTTGAGTGCCCTGAGTTCAATCCCCGGTACCCCACCTCCAAAAATAAAAGTAAACAATAAAAAACCCCAGAAAATAACCAGTGTTGGTGGACATGTGGAGATATTGGAATCTTAGTGTACTTCTGGTGGAACTGTATAATGGTACAGGTGCTATGGAAAATACCATGGACATTATTTGACAAATCAGATGTAGGGCAATGGGTGTAATTCAGTGGAGGAGCAACTGCTTAGCATGTGTGAGGCCCTGGGCTCCATCCCCAGCACTAAAGATAAAAAAGAAAGAATAAAGCAAATTAGACATATAGCCAAATAGTGGGAACAATCCAAATGTTCATCAATGTGATACCGAAAGCTCAGTCCTTGTACCCAATGGCAATCCAATAATGAAAAGAAGGTATTGAGAAAAAGGAAAGAGAAATTTTGTTGCTTTGCTAGCAAAGGAGAAAGGCAAGGACTTCTGTCACAGAGGCTGCCATTCTCACTGCTAGAGGGAATAGAGGACTTTAAAAAGGGAAATACAAGGGCTATTTTCCAGATATTATCAGTAGATGTAATTAATGTTCAACTTTATCCTTAAGAGAGCTGTTTTCCCATTTTTGGGTCCAGGTTCTTTGTTCAGATGGGCAGTAAATGTAAAGACAGATAGATAACTTGGCTTAGGACCGGAAGGTCAATCTCATTTTCCCCACATTTAGGGAGGGGAAGAGGGAGAAGAGGAATGAGAAGAAAACACATCAATTTTAAAATAAGCTGCCGGTGGCCAGGCAGCATGGTTTATATCCAGAACATAAAGTGGACCCCAGTTACATGAAAGGGACCTCTGTTGCAAATTGATAAATGGATAAAGGAAATGTCGTATACACATAGTATAGAATATTATTCATTCTTTTAAAAATATTTTAGTTGTAGATGAACACAATGACTTTATTTTATTTATTTATTTTTATGCAGTGCTCACATCAAACCCAGTGCCTCACACATGCTAGGCAAGCACTGTACCACTGAGCCACAACCCCAGCCCATATTATTCATTCTTTAGTATCAACTGATGCTAATGATTTCATCCACCTCACAGCAACAACCCAAAGCATCATAACTGCAAAATTAGTGATACTAAAATAAGATTTCAGCTGGGCACAGTGGCGCACGCCTGTAATACCAGCACTTAGGGAGGCCGAGACAGGAGAATTGCAAGTTCAAAGCCAGCCTCAGCAATGGCGAGGCGCTAAGCAACTCAGTGAGACCCTGTCTCTACATAAAACACAAAATAGGGCTGGGGATGTGGCTCAGTGGTCGAGTGCCCCTCAGTTCAATCTCTAGTAGCAAAAAATAATAATAATAAGATTTCATAGTAGTTAGGAGCAAGGGCTCCAGAGCCAGACTGCTTGGTAGGAATCCTGACTCCACCACTTCCTATTTGTGAGACTTTGTGCAAGTTACTTAACTTCTCTGGGCCTCAGCTTCCTTATTTTGAAAATGGAGATATGATAATAATGACACCTGCTTCAGAGGGTAGCTGTGGGGATTAAATGTGTTCATACGTTGAAAGTGCTCGCAGGACCTTGCACATAGCAAATGCTCAATAAATGGAATAGTTAATGTTATTTCCAGGAAATGTTGGGTAATCCCTTTGAAAAACACTGAATATTAGTCTACAGAAAAACTTTAGAGGCTTTAAAAATACTTCTTAACATGTCTCTACATAAAACACAAAATAGGGCTGGGGATGTGGCTCAGTGGTCGAGTGCCCCTGGGTTCAATCCCCAGTACCAAAAAAAAAAAAAAAAAATACTTCTTAACAGAGCTGTGAGTTTTGACAGTAGTAACACATATCCAAGAATGCTACAGTATTTTGGGGGAAAATGAATATGTTCATTTTGTTAATTTTGGCGGTGGCTTCCAAGTGTATACATATATCGAAACACAATTTTAGACTTTAAATATGTATTATTTGTTCCATATCAAACATCAAATTGGCAAATGTACATTGAACTTATAAATATGTATTTGTATCCTTTTTAACTTTATTTTCATTTATTTATTTTTTATGTGGTGCTGAGGATCAAACCCAGTGCCTCACATGCGCTAGGAAGGTGCTCTACCACTGAGCCACAACCCCAGCCCTGTATTTGAATCTTATAAATCAACAGAAATCTATTAAAGATGAATAAAAGATCTGAAAAAATGTTACAGTGTTATTGGTTCAAAGTATCCTCAATGTCCAGTATCCTGTTGGGCATGGCATATGGGGTTCAAAAAATGCCAGAAATCAATGAAAAATTTTAGATCAAAATGTTAACATTTCTAGCTGAGTATGATGGAACATCACTATAATCCCACTGACTCAGGAGGCCGAGACAGAAGGATTGCAAGTTTGAGGCCAGCCTCAGCAATTTAACAAGGTTCTAGGCAACTCAGTGATACACTGTCTCAAAATAAATAATAAAATAAAAAGGACTCAGAGTGTAGCTTAATGGTAAAGTATCCCAGAGTTCAATCCCCAATGTGTTAATAGTAATTAATAATAATAATAATAATAATGGTTGGGATGTAGTTTAGTGGTAGAGCACCCCTGGGTTCAATCCCAGTACTTTGAAACAAAACACACTTTCTAACCTGATAAATTGAGAAAAAGAGTTAACACTTCTTTTTTTTTTTTGAAGGCCACTGACTTTATTGATCTAAAAAACTTTACAAGGACAGTGATGGTTATGCAAAAAAAGGTGCCAAATGGCATCAAACAGATCAGAGGTGAAGGTAGGGCTGAAGGAAGGGGCCGGGAATCCATTTAGAAAAGCTGGTTAACGATTTCCATGGAACTGGCGGGGGAAAGAGAAAGGGAGTTGCATGCAAGAGCAAAAATCCCAAAAAGATTGAAATGGTGAGGGGAGAGAATTCGCAAAGACCCTGGAGTACGACAACAGCAATCTTTTCCTTTGTAAAGGACAAGGAGCCCCGACTCCGCTGCAAACTCTGGAGACTTGATAATGGGGCTGGAGATTGAGGACTCCCCAGAGAACATCACAAGAAGGCGTCACACCATTCTCAAAGGCACTCAAAGCAGTCCCGGGACTGCTTGGCATTGGCGCCACATGTGTCCTTCAGCCATTCCTGGAAGAGGTCTTCATCTTTCTTTAGCACCAGAAACTGACCGAGGATGACATATGCCTTGTCAAAGCCCCCTTTCCTCCAGGACGTCACCAATCCCGGCCAGGCTCCCCACTGGCTTTTCTCCCATAGGCTCTGCTACGAAGTCTCCATGCTTTGGGGAAGTTGTCATCTTGATCGAGCTCAATAGGTAGCTGCTGCTCCCGTAAAGGTTGCTCTCGCTACTCGGCTGCTCCTGCCAATACCTCAAGCCACTAGAACTTTCTTGGACCTCCGCTCAACACTTCGGGATGATGGGATTATGTTGTGATTTTTTCCTGCTTTCTATTTTTTTCAACATGATTACTTTTGATTTTTATATTTTTATTGTTAATATTTCAAACATATAGAAATGTATACTGATCAACATATAAACATATTTATACCTACTAGTAAGCTTTTATCAAACTGTAACCTTATATTGCATTTACCTGATTTCCTGTTATGGTTTAGATCTTGAATGATCTCCAAAGACTCGTCTGTGTTGATTGTTTGGTTCCTTGCTGATAGTGCTTTGGAGAGGTGGTAGAACCTTTAGGAGGTGGGTCACTGGGGGCATGCTTTTGACTTATTGGGACTTCTAGCCCCTTCCTCTCTCTTTACTTCCTGGCTGCCAAGAAGTGAGCAGCTTTTTTCCACCATGCCCTCTGTGCCATGATGTTGTGTCATCTCCCAACAGGCTAAGAGCAATGGGGCTAAGAGACCATGGACTGAAACCAGGAGCCAAAATAAATCTTTCCTCCTTCTAAATTGATTATCTCAAGCATTTTGTCACAGTGATAGAAAGCTTCCCCCCTCCCTCTTTCCCTCTCTCCTTTTTGTCTTTTCCTTTCTTCTTTTCTTCTTCCTTCCCATCTTCCCTTCTCTACCCCTCCCTCCTTCTCTTTGTTTCTTTTGTGAATCCCAGAGCCTAGTGGGTGCTGAATCTGTGCCTAGCATGACCACTGAACTATACCCCCAGCCCTTGTCTTTCTTTTTCAGAATTCTAACGTTAGAGCCAGGTGTGGTGGTGCATGCTTGCAATCCCACCCACTTGGGAGCCTGAGGAGGGGTGTTGTGAGTTTGAGTCCATCCAAAGCAAGACTTTGTCTCACATACACACAAAAAATTTAAATATTACAGTGTCAACACCACCTAGGAATCATTTCCAGAGTCTCTCATATACCATCTCTCCCTAGAGGTACCATCATGTTGACTATTTTTGTACTACTACTATAATGAGAGTGTTCATAAATAATACAGGGTTGTTCTGCATATTTTAAAACTATACACACATGATGGGGCTGGGGTTGTGGCGCAGTGGTAGAGTGCTTGCCTAGCATGTGTGAGGCACCGGGTTCGATCCTCAGCACCACATAAAAATGAATAAATAAAAAAGATATTGTGTCCAACTATAACTAAAGAATATTTTTAAAAACTATACACACATGGAAATCTGTGCACAGCATCCTAAAACTTGCCTTCTTCATTCAGCATTTTGTTTATGAGACTTGTCTATGTCGAGCCATATAGCTTTAGTTCACTCACCTTCCTTGCAGAATATTCCATATCGTGTATGTTTGGGAATTCATTGAAGGACATTTATATTGTTTTCATTTTTATCTATTAAAAATGAGGCTGTGGGCTGGGATTGTAGCTCAGTGGAAGAGTGCTTGCCTCGCATGCGTGAGGCACTGGGTTCAATCCTTAGCACCACATAAAAATAAATAGAGATATTGTGTCCATCTACAACTAAAAAAAATATTAAAAATAAAATGAAGCTGTTACTGCTGGGTGTGGTGGTGCACACCTATAATCCCAGAAGCTCAGGGGGCTGAGGCAGGAGAATCACAAGTTCAAGGGTAATCTCAGCAACTTAGTGAGATCCTAAGCAACTTACCGAGACCTTGTCTCTAAATGAAATGTAAAAAGGGCTGGGGATGTAGCTCAGTGGTTAAGCACACTTGGGTTCAATCCTCAGTACCAAAAAGGGGGTGGGGCTGTTATGAACATTCTTTTTTTTTGAGATGGTATCTCACTATGTTGCCCAAGCTGACCTCAGACTCCTAGACTCAAGTGATCTTCCCACCTAAGCCTCCCTATGAACATTATTGAGGATACATGCAGTACTTTCTAAAGTATTCTTCTGGAAGTAATTTGAATCTTCAACTTTACTAAATATTGATGAATTGCCCTATAAAGTGACTATATTCTCTCTAGCAGTGCCTGAAAGTTTCCATTGCTTCATATCCTTGCTGAAATGGGTGATCCATTCTGCTCTCAAAAGTTTTGCCAAACTGGGCTGGGATTGTGGCTCAGTGGTAGAACGCTTGCCTCACATGCGTGAGGCATCGGGTTCGATCCTCAGCACCACATAAAAATAAATAAAATAAAGATACTGTGTCCATCTACAACTAAAAAAAAATTTAAAAAAAAGTTTTGCCAAACTAATAAAATTTTAAAAAACAAAAAAATGTGATACTAATACATACTCTTACCAACTATTTTAAGAATGACCATATCCCTTCTAATATTGTCACTTTTGAATTCTGGCAAATATGAATAAAAAATTAAATATCTGAAAAAACCTTTTGCCACTTTGATGAATGTGAAAGAGTATTTTATGGAGAGCAGTTGCTGTGTTGTCTGACACATAATGAGAACTCAGTTAAGGGTTTTTTTTGTTTTTGTTTTTTGTTTTTTGATTTTTGATTTTTGGTACAGGAGATTGAACTCAGGGCACTCGACCACTGAGCCACATCCCCAGCCCTATTTTGTGTTTCATGTAGAGACAGGGTCTCACTGAGTTGCTTAGCGCCTCGCCATTGCTGAGGCTGGCTTTGAACTCACGATTCTCCTGTCTCAGCCTCCCAAAGTGCTGAGATTACAGGCGTGTGCCACTGTGCCCGGCTAAGAGTGAGTTTTTAAACACTTCCCTGATCAATGTGGCAGTTGGGCACCTTTTCAATTGTTTGCTGATCATTAAGCATTCCTCCTCTCTGAAGCAGTTCTACATGTCCTTTCCCTCTAGGTTTTTTTAATTAGGTTGTCTTTTTTAAAAAACTGATTTATAGGATTCTTTATATATTTTCTTGCATTGATCCCTTGCTCCTGCAGTCTGTGGCTTTAACTTCATTTATGTTGTCTTTGTCTTTTGGAAGTGCATTTTTTGCTTTAATGCACTCAGATTTATCATCTCTACCTTTAGGTTATGCTGTTTACAGGTTGTTTAAAAAATCTTTCCTTATTAGTAGTTATGAATTCTCAAGTGAGATCTATTTTCATGCCTGGAAACCAGGGCTAGGCAGGCATCCAGTAGACAGGCTTATGGTAATTCACCATTTCACTCAGGGAAAAACTAATTGAATATTCAGGCTTTATATGGAACTCTTGGTTCTAAGACTTTGGCTCCTCTCTCTGAATGTGCATTCATTGGTTAACATTAGATTTCACTGAGAGCAACAGAGCTCTAAAATGATAATGGCATAAACAAGAGGACAACTTGTGTCTTTCATAACAGTCCAGAGAAAGACAATCTGAGCCTGGTATGGAGTATTTGTGTCCACAATGCTCTCAGGCACACATGGACTCTTTCAATCTTGTTATTTCACTGTATGTGGCCTCTATTTCTCCAGACATCTCAGTGGTTTCAAGATGGCTGCTCCAGCTCTAACCTTCACTTTCATATTCTAGCCAGTGGAAAAAAGAGTCAAGATGAGGGACTTGGCAATTGTCTTCTAAGGATGATTCCCAGTAGCTTCCATGACATTTGCTTGTCATAGTAATCTTCATTCTGGGTAGTCATGTGTCCAGTCAAAAATTAGGACTTCTGGGCCAGATGCAGTGGCACTTGCCTATAATCTCAGTGGCTCAGGAGGCTGAGACAGGAGGATCATGAGTTCAAAGTCAGCCTCAGCAAAGGCGAGGTACTAAGCAACTCAGTGAGACGCTGTCTCTAAATAAAACACAAAATAGGGCTGGAGATGTGGCTCGATGGTTGAGTGCCACTGAGTTCAATCTCTGGCACCCCACCCCCACAAAATAAAATTAGGAGTTCTAGGATGGGAATATTGCACAGCAGTAAAATGCTTGCCTTACAGTTCAAACCCTAGTACCACAAAAAAAATAATTAGGAGTTTTATTACTATGGACATAGAGGAGAATAGATATTGGAAGATAACTAACAGTTTGCCACTGGACTTAAATCTCATGTCACTAGAATACAGGTCACCTGTATATCACTCCAAGATAGTTTCTTACACCTTAATTTCTTGTACTCTTAGCTGTGTATTTCATTCATCTATTCATTCAACATCTACTATGTGCCAGAAACTGTTTTAGGAGGTGAGGATATAGCAGTGAATGAGACAAAGTTCTTGTTCTCATGGATCCATTTGAGGGAGACAGACCACAAACCAGCAAATGCAATACTCTGTCAGAGGGTATATTAGTCAACTTTGTGTCACCATGAGTAATATACCTGATAAGAACAAGTTAGAGGAGGAAAAGTTTATTGGCTCATGGTTTCAGTCATTTAGTCTATGGTTGGCTAGCTCCATAGCTCTGGGCCTAAGGTGAAATACAACATCATGGTGGAAGGGCATGGCAGAGAAAAGCAACTCAAAATATGACAGCTAAGAAGCAGAGTGCTACATTCATGGGGGACAAATTATAAACCCCAAAGGGGTACTCCCCCCGCAGTAACCTACTTTCTGTAGCCACACTGTACCTGCCTATAATTATCACCCAGTACAGTAGTCCTTTTAAATTACTAATCCATCAAATGGATTAATCCACTGATTAAGGCTCTCATAACTTAATCATTTCACCTCTTAACATTCTTGCATTGTCTCACACATGAGCTTTAGGGGGATACCTTATATCCAAATCACAACAGAGGGTGTGAACTGGTATGGAGAACAATAAAGCAGGTCAAGGGATAAGGAGTCTGGAGAGTGAGATGAATACTTATTAGTTCAAACAGGCCTCTGTGATAAGGTGACATTTGAATAGCAACCTAAAATGAGGAAGAAAACTGATGCCATTTTGGGCAAGAGCATTCCAGGTAGAGGTAAGAATAAGTTCAAGGTCCTGAGGTGGCAGTGGACATGGTGTATACAAGGAACACTAAGGAGGCCTGTGTGACAGGAGTATAGTGGGAAAATAGGAGAGTGTTAGCAGCTGTTATCTAGAGGTAGCAAAGTGCCAGACCAGTTGGGGCCTCATACACTTTTTTTTTTAATACTGGGGATTGAACTCAGGGGCACTCAACCACTGAGCCACATCCCCAGCCCTTTTTATGTTTTATTTATTTAGAGACAGAATCTTGCTAAGTTGCTGAGCCTGGTTTTGAATTCATTATCTTCCTGCCTCAGCCTCCTGAGCTGTTGGAGTTATAGGCATGTGCCACCATGCCCAGCATGTCATAGGCTTTTGCTTCCACAGAAGAGAAGCCATTGGAGGATTTGAACAGAGGCATGACATGATTTACCTTTTTTTTTTCTTTTCTGGTGCTAGGGATTGCACCCAGCACCTCACACACGCTAAGCAAGAACTCTTACCGCTGAGCCACATTCACAGCCATTAACTTTTATTTTTAAAGGATCATATTTTGCTGTTGGACACTTAGGAAGTAAAAGATGAATACATGGAGATAAGTTAGAGGACTATTTTGGTTGGGTGGGCATGTGATGAAACTTATTTAAACTGGAATGGTAATATGGAAGGTGATGAGGAAGGTTAAGTTTAGATGTATATTTTGAAGTTAGAGCCAAAAATGTTTACTAAAGGATTATATACAAGATGTGTGAGGAAAAGGAGGCAGATCTGACTCCTAAGATTCTTGTCTGAGCAACTGATAGATTGAAGGTGACATTTACTGAGATAGAAAAGAATGGGCTTGGAGTATGGAAGTCAATAGTCTTGTTTTGTCCATTTTAAATCTGAGATATACTAGAGGACAAGCCATTATACAATTGGGCATGGGATTGTTGTGCATAGAGAGATCTGGTTTGGAGACACAAAACTGGGGATCATCAGCATATACATGGCCATGACATTGAATGAGATCACCAGGAAAAGCAGCAGGGAGGATGGTTGATAGCAGGAGAAAGATGAGTACATCCCCTACTCTTTCCTTCTTTATTTTTCAGTGAAATCTGAAGGAAGATAATTTGTTGACAGTGAGATAGAAGAAAGAAAAGATCTGAGGAGAGAGTAGATGACATGAAATAGCTATTTGTGATGTTGTTATATTTTACAAGACAGTTCTAGGTGTTTGCTGTGGAAAGGGCTTTGTGCCAATGAGCAGTTTAGTTCACTATCATGAGGAGAAAAGGTCATTTTCAATTAAAATACATATATATACAGTTATAATTATCCTGTTCAAAATAAGCCAAATCATGTTTTAATAAGTAACTGACTTATTAGACAACATAGAACAATGAAAAAATAAACACTTTAGATTTTTTTATATTCTATTCAATAAACAAAATAGGAACTGGATCAGCTGTCTTTCCCTTTTCCACTTACACAGAAGTGACATCAAAATGGGATTTATCTAATGCTTCTTGTTCTCACCATGACTTAGTGATTGTCATCACGTAGGTAGGGCTAACTCATATACTCTTTGGCCACTGGTCATGTTTCCAGACAACAATTCTGTGGTCCAAGGGCACATTAGAAATAATGAAGATGAGCCAGGCGCCGTGGCTCACTCCTGTAATCCCCGCACTTTGGGAGGCTGAGACAGGAGAATCGCGAGTTCAAAGCCAGCCTCAGCAACGGTGAGGTGCTAAGCAACTCAGTGAGACCCTGTCTCTACATAAAACACAAAATAGGGCTGGGGATGTGGCTCAGTGGTCGAGTGCCCCTGAGTTCAATCCCCAGTACCAAAAAAAGAAAAGAAATAATAAAGATGCAGGTGACTACAAATTGAGGAGCAATTGCCTCAAATGTCCTCAGCAGATTAGCTGGGTTCTCGCCACAGGCTGATGATATGATTCCAAGCTAAAGAATGTTTGAGTGTCTAGTCCGGAGACCACTGGAGAGAAGGGGCCAAACCTAGCTTTGAACTCATGATCCTCCTGTCTCAGCCTCCCAAAGTGCTGGGATTACAGGTGTGCACCCATGCTGTGTTTTGTAAATCCTTCCACTGGGACCAAATGATACAGCACCATTTATTGTCTCCTTCTAGGCCACAGCAGAAAACAGTGGCATACATAAGCATGCAGTAGTCCCCCCTTATCCACAGGAGATGCATTCCAATACCCCCAGTGGGTGCCTGAAACTGTGGATACTACTAAACCCGTATCCTAAACCCTATATGTACTATGCTTTTTCCTAGACATACACATGATAAAGTTTAATTTGTTAAATTTTTTAGTTACAGATGGACACAATATCTTTTTTTATTTTTATGTGGTGCTGAGGATCGAACCCATTGCCTCACACATGCGAGGCAAGTGCTCTAGCACTGAACTATAGCCCCAGCCCAAATTTAATTTATAATTTAGGCACAGTAAGAGATTAACAACAAAAAAGAGAACAAGTATAATAATATATTATAATAAAAGTTATTTAAAACTTATCAGTGGTTTATCTCTGGAATTGTCCATTTAATATTTTCAGACTAGGCTGAATGTGGGTAACTGAAATTGTGGAAAGTGAAACCACCAAAAAGGGGGGCCTACTGTGTTGTTTGGTCTTCCATCACCACATGAAGGAAGAGGCAGACTCATCTATAGCTTATGCTTCACATTATGAAGACCTTAAAAACATGGGAAGGGGGCTGGGATTGTGGCTCAGTGGTAGAGCACTTGCCTCGCATGCATGAGGCACCACATAAAAATAAATAAAGATATTGTGTCCATCTACAAATAAAAAAATATTTTAAAAAACATGGGAAGGACATGTGCTTTGTTTTACTATCCCTGTAGAGGATCTTTCCTTGCAATCTTCAAGTCTGATCAACTATCCATGTTAAGAAACAATATAGACAAGGACCTGAACTAAAATATGAATAAAGATGTGGTCTAGATTTGAGGACTATTTGGGAAATGAGATCTGTAGGACTTGCATCATTAGACATGGGGAAAGATGGAGAATGAGGATTCTAGAGCAGTGGGTGATTCATATTCCAAATCTGGTCCACTCATATTTGTATGACCCAAGAACTAAGAATGTTTATTACATTTTTAAGTGGTTGGAAGAAGTCAAAAGAAGAATATTTTGTAACATACAAATTACAGGAAATTCAAATTTCAGTACACACAAAGTTTTACCAGAACACAACCTCATCCATTTGTTATGTACTGTGTATAGTTGCTTTCATCATGCCGCAGCAGAATTGAATAGTTGTGACAGAGACTGGATGGCCTCCAAAGCCTCAAAGTATAGCCTGCCCTACATATCCATGGGTTATGCACTCATGGATTCAACCAACAGAAGATTGAAAATATTTGAAAAATATTGCACCAGTACTAAACATATATAGGCTTTTTTCTTGTCATTATTGCCTTAAAAATACACTATAACAACTATTTACATAGCATTTACCTAATATGTATTAGATGCTATAAATAAACTAGAGATAATTTTAAATATATGGGAAGACATTGTAGGTTATATGTAAATACATTATTTTCTATAAAGACCATGAACATCCATGAATATCCATGAAGGTTCTGGAACCAATCCCCTGTGGATACCAAGAGATGACTGTATTTTATTTTATTTATTTTTTTGGTACTGGGGATTGAACTCAGGGGCGCTCGACCACTGAGCCACATCCCCAGCCCTATTTTGTGTTTTATGTAGAGACAGGGTCTCACTGAGTTGCTTAGCACCTCGCCATTGCTGAGGCTGGCTTTGAAATTGTGATTCTCCTGTGTCAGCCTCCTCAAGTGCTAGATTACAAGCATGTGTCACCGTGCCTGGTGAGATGACTGTATTTTATATTTGGGCCTATAGTAGTCAGTTTTTCAGTACTATAATGAAATACTGACACAAGCTACTTATGAAGAAAAGTTTTATTTGGCACACAGTTTTTGGGCTTCAAAATCCAAATGGCATAGTGCAGGATCTAAAGCAAAGGCTACCCTTTGGCTGCATGACCTCATGGCACAGCTAGCAATGGTGCGAGCAACATTTGGGAGGAAGTAACTGATAACATCTTGAGTGAGGAAGCATACAGGAGGAATGAGACCAGCTTGCTCTGTTTATTACAACCTTCTCCTGAGAATCACCTCACACCCCCAGTGACCTAAGGACTTCCTACTAGGCATCATCTCTTTTTATCATTTTTTATTCTTTTTTCTTTCTTTTTTTCCTCTAGTTTTTGCTGTGCTGGGGATGGAACTCAGGGCCTCATGCATACCAGGCAAATACTCTACCACTGAGCCATATCCCCAGCCCTAGGCTTCATCTCTTTTTTTTTTAAAAATATTTCTTTATTTTTTTAGTTGCAGGTGGACAGAATATCTTTATTTTATTTTTATGTGGTGCTGAGGATCGAACCCAGTGCCTCATGCATGCTAGGCGCGCACGCTACCGCTGCGCCATAACCCCAGCCCCTAGGCTTCATCTCTTAAAGGCTGACACCATCTCCCAATTCTACCATCCTGGGGACCAAATCCCTAAAATGATTTTTTTTTTTGGTACTGGGGATTGAACTCAGGGTCACTCGACCACTGAGCCACATCCCCAGCCCTATTTTGTGTTTTACGTAGAGACAGGATCTCACTGAGTTGCTTAGTGCCTCACCATTGCTGAGGCTGGCTTTGAACTCGAGATTCTCTTGTCTCAGCCTCCCAAGGTGCTGGCATTACAGGCGTGTGCCATTGCGCTCAGCTCCACATTTTTTATTAGTGCACTATAATTGCACATAATGAGGCATAATGATGAGATTTGCTGTTACATATTCTTTTTTAAAAAATGGACAGCATGCCTTTATTTATTTTTTATGTGGTGCTGAGGATTGAACCCAGTGCTTCACATGTGTGAGGCAAGCACTCTACCACTGAGCCAAACCCAAGCTCTGTTGTTACATATTCTTACATGTACACAATATGACAATGTATTTTGACCAATATCACTCCAGTTTCTCCCAAATCAAATAATTTAGGAACCATTGGTAACAGAGTGAGAGGCACAGGTCTCAATGGCTTGGCTTGGGCCTTAAAAGGAAACTGGAGATAATCTAACACTGCCTTCCAATGTCCATAAATTGAAAATTTCTTCCTCCTTCTTTCTCTGAGGGTTCTTAGATTCTTGTTATTTTCCCCTTGATTCTTCTCAATGTGGTGATAAGAGTGTACATTGTTACACCACATTCTCTGGCTTCAAATTCCAGTTTGGGATACTTATTTTGTGACCTGAAACAAGTTATTTAGCTTCTCTGTAGTTCAATTTCCCCATTCATAAAGAGGATAATATTAGTAAATTACCTCACAAAGTTGTGGTGAACATGGAGTGACTTAAGTTATGCACTTGGAACAGTGCCAGACACATAATTAAGCACTATGTGAGTTATTATTTTTTTCAATTTTTTGCCATAATGGGAATTGAACCCAGGGGTGCTCAACCAGTGAGCTACATCCCCAGCCTTTTTGTATTTTTTATCATGAGAGAGTCTCTCTAAATTGCCCAGATTGGCCTTGAACTTGCCATCCTCTTTCATCAGCCTAACAAGTCACTGGCATGCACCACTGCACTCAAGCTTATGAGTAATTATTGACATCATCATTCTCTTCCACACCCTTTACTCTCCTTTTTTAAAAATGTTCTGCAATGATACTTGTTTTATGAATGCTATGGAGGTTGTGATTTGCTTAGATATGGTTCTGTTTGGGCCAACCAGAGCAAAGTGGAAACTATATGACTCAAGGGTGAGTCCTCAGCTAAACATGTTAATTCTTGGCAGTAATCACCTTGATAAAAAGTCTGTCTTTCAGCCAGGTGTGGTTGCGCGTCTGTAATCCCAGCACTTAGAGAGGCTGAGACAGGAGAATCGCAAGTTCAAAGCCAGCCTCAGCAATGGCGAGGTGCTAAGCAACTCAGTGAGACCCTGTCTCTACATAAAACACAAAATAGGGCTGGGGATGTGGCTCAGTGGTCAAGTGCCCCTGAGTTCAATCCCCGGTACTAACAAAAAAAGTAAGGCAATTTTGTTTCTCCTAATCTGTCACTTCACTTTGTACCTTTAATGGCACCATTTGATGAATATAAATTTTATTTTAATGTTTCCCAATTTCTGAATAATATATTATTTTACATAGCTTTGAAAAGAAAAAAGATCTTTATCTTAAGATTGTATACATAGCAATACATATTCAATTCTCATTCTCTAAAGGTTTTATTTTTTATATTTAAAAATATTTGATCAATTTGAGATTTATTTTTGTGTAAGTAGTAAGGTTAGGGATCCATTAAATTTTGTGCAAATGTTTAGTAAATTATTCCAACACAAGTTATTAATTCCAACAATTCCTCAAAATATAACCTTTATCATATACATTTTTATATGCGCATGGAACCATTTGTTTCATTATCCTTTTATAGTAAATCCTTCTATTTTTCTATTAGTTAATGCTTAGTATTAATTAGCTATATTATTCATACTAATGTCTGCCAGGGCATATTTCTGTTCCTCATTTTTCTTTTTTTTGGTATTTTCTTGGCTATGTTTAAATCTTTATTTTTTTTCTAATGAATTTTATAATTACTTTTTCAGGCTTAAATCCTTCTGGGGCTGTGGCTGTGGCTCAGTGGTAGAGCGTTTGCCTAGCATGTGTGAAGCACTGGGTTTGATCCTCAGCACCACATAAAAATAAATAAATAAAATAAAGATATTGTGTTCATCTACAACTAAAAAAATATTTTAAAAAATCCTTCTGGGCGGCTGGGGTTGTGGCTCAGTGGTAGAGCACTTGCTTCGCATGTGTGAGGCACTGGGTTCGATCCTCAGCATCACATTAAAAAAATAAAATAAAATAAAGAGATCTACAAGAAAAAAGAAAAAGAAAAAAATCCTTCTGGGATTTTTGATGGGGGTGGCATTGAATTGACAGATATTTGGGAGAGAAGTTAGATCTTTATTATTGTAACAAGGTATAGGAGCTCTCTCCATGCCTTCAATGCCTCCCCTCCCCTTTCCTTTGCCCTATGCTGATTGGTTACTTTGAATGTTTTCCCTCCTCTTTACCCCATGCTGATTGGCTGCCTTCAGTGCCTCTCCTTTTCTCATCCCATGCTGATTGGCTGCCTTCAGTGGCTCTCCTTTTCTCATCCCACACTGATTGGCTGCGCGCCTGACATGGATCAATATCCTATTGGCTGTAACCTAACCTCAGGGCCATGATTGGTCCGAGGACCCTATATAAACTGTTGCACTAACTGAAATAAACGGGTCTGCTTCTCCCTTCCGCAGAGCAGTTTTACCTACCCCCGGGGGTCTGGGTGAGTGACTCCGCGACCTTCCACCCCATAAACCCTCGTCCTTTGGGACCCCAGACCTCGTCCCGTGGGACCCCATTGTCCCTCGTCCTTCGGGACCCCAGACCTCGTCCCATGGGACCCCAGACCTCGTCCCTCGGGACCCCAGACCTCGTCCTTCGGGACCCCAGACCTCGTCCCGTGGGACCCCAGACCTCGTCCTTCGGGACCCCAGACCTCGTCCTCCGGGACCCCAGACCTCGTCCCATGGGACCCCATTGTCCTTCGCCCTCCGGGACCCCAGAGCTCGTCCCGTGGGACCCCATTCCTCGGTCCCCTTGTCCTGCGGGACCCCAACTCATCGAGCGAACCCACATGAGGCACGACATAAACGACAACAAGGTATATAGCTCCATTGATTCAGGGTTTTATTTTTATACCCTCCTGACCTACTACTTTTTTAAAGGCATAATATCTTGGAGGTCTTGGGTTTTGTTTTATTAAGTAGCTAAAGTGCTTCATAGGCAATAAAAGCAGTAGAATTGGAATTGTTTGGTCTAGTTAGTGCATTGGATAGTTGATAACTGTGAGAAAGATTTTACTTCACCAGAGAGGAAGGGATGGTCAGACATCACAAGACAGACCTTGAACACCCTCAGGTCCTTGAATATGGCTAACCTGAAGATGAAGTGCATAGTTAGAAATGATGGTTTGACAGACCACTATTCCTTTTATTATGCAAGCATGTGGGGGCCAGACTGTTGCAATTGAGGATAAATGCAGGCATTAGTGGCAAAGAGAGATCTCCCAGTGGACTTATTGGTGAGATGACCAGCAATGGGGTCCTTGAGTAGCCACACAAAAGTCAAGTGACACAGGCAGTTCTTCAATGACAGCATTTCCCAACTTCTGCACTACTGACACAAGGAACTGGGTGAAGTTTTGTTGTAGGGGGCTGCCTGTGCACAGCACAGTGTTGGTAGCATCCCTAACCTCTATCTACAAAATGTTAGTAGTAACCTCCTGCCCGCAGATGTGGCAACCAAAAATATCTCCAAGCATTGCCAACTGTCCCTTGGATGGCAAAATCATCCCCCCCCCCCAGTTCAGAACCACTGCTCTAAGATCTAAAGGATCATGGAGGAAACAACCAAAAGAGCAAGCAGGTGAAATCAGCCAGTAGGATGACAGTGGGGAGGTTGAGGTCTACACAATTTGGTCTGAGCCAGTTGGCCTGGAAAGAGGAAGTGCAAGATACTCCACCCTCACTCAGCCATATCCTGGTAGAGCGGGGTGGGGTAGTGGCAGAGCTGACTTCCTAAGGATGTGCCACTGTCAGAGCAGGAAGAGGAAGAAACCAAATAGGGGGCTGAGATTGACTTGTTCATGGGCATCTGAAGGAAGAAATCCTTGCTGAGGCACATCTGGCAGGCAAGGTCACTGAGGGCAGAGAGGTATCTGAGAGAAATTTCAGATCTTGGGTAGAGAGAGGGAAATTATAGTTAGTCCTATCTCAAACCTATACCTAATGCAGAGTTATCAGATCCTGACTAAATGTCAGTTTCCCCAGTTGTAGCAGCTATAAAGCCTTGCAGGCATGCCCTTAGGTGAGATGGGTTTGGAGTTACAGGCTATGGTTGTGGGAGTTGCTTCAGCCAGAGTGTAGACATTGAGAACCTAGTGTGAAGAGAGTACACAGCATGGGAATATGGGGGTGTTCATGGAGGGATAGAAGAATCAAGCAGAGGGGAGGATATGGTCTATGAATGTTCTGGGAGGTAGGGGCCAGAAAGAGGAACAAGAGGAAAAGGTAGACATTAACTCCAAGCCCCATTACCTAAAGTGAGAATGCAATGTCTTTAAACATGATTGGTTGGGAAGTTTCTTCTAAAGTGTTTCTAAAGTTATAGAGAAATGGGTAGGTGGTGTGGAAGGGAAACTTTGAAAGTTTTCCTTGATCTACTTCAAGAGAACCTTAGAATAGTTATCAGTGAGCATTTTCAGGAAAACTTGGATAAGACGCAAGAACTCAATTTAAAGAGGCTGTTTATTAGAGACTTTCAATAAAGGGCACACTGAGGGTACAAGTTCCACCAGTCCAACTCATGTCCAAAACCACTGCTGAGTAGTTCTGGCAATAGAAGGAAAACAGAGGATGTGCCAGTAAAGAAAGTCCCTACAATTAAGGGGCATAAGGGACTTTTCACCAATTATCAAATGTGTATGAAAACTATAAAGACAAACAACTGGCTTCTGTTCAGAGACAGACAAAGTGGCAAGGCTGATATTCAGCCAGTATGGCAGTGCTCATTGCCAAAAGCCAGCATTTGTATATATTTGCCAGGGCCCATACCACACAGAAATAAGGTTCTTGCATGTGGGTACAGATCACCATCATATGATAAAATAAAGGGACGCCAGAGATGACCTGTGGAATATCACAACACAAAAATCATCTAACCTTGATCCATCCATAATCCCAACCCACTTCCACCTGGAATGGAGGGATGGATACAGAGACAGAGGGTGTAGTGGCTGAGAAAATTCTCCTATGTGTTAGGGAAAACATTTTAGTTATAGCTAACACATATATAAAATGTGCCAGGCATAATTTTCTAAGCTTTAAATACCTCACTGAATCCTCACAGTAACATTAGGAGATAGGTACAAATGATACCTCCATTTTACAGATGAGGAAAAGAAGGCACAGAGGGATTAAGTAATGTGTCCAAGGTCCCAAAGCCTGGTAAATGACAAAGCTGGAATTCTGAACTAGCCAATTGAGTCTGTCCACTTAACAACTACGCTATAAAGGAGGAAGGAATGAAAAAAAACCCTCAAAAAAGAGAATCATCATTAGGGAGGGCAGCCAAAACCCCTGAGTTGGCTATGAGGACCCTTGACTACCCCCTTTTTTCTCCTCTCCACAGCCTAACAATGTCATGTTAAATCATGGAGCTATAATGAAACACACCTAGAGGCCATCATGGTGGTGGCAGTTCTAATAGAAATGAGAAAAATCAGAAGATGGTTAAACCAACAGGGAGAGTTAAAATTTTTCCTCCCGAATATTCTCCTTCCAGGGCTAAAAGACCAATGCTGTTTTGTTTCCGTAATAAAGGAGGTGGCAGTGGTTGGATTTTGTTACTTTAAAAAAATATATCCATAGCCAGGTTCACTATCCAATATTCCCTTTGAGGTACACCAGTACTTAAAGTACCTAAACAAAAACAATAGGTCCAAATCCTCCAGAAGAGCTGGACATGGTGGCACACCCCTGTAATCCCAGTGACTCAGGAGGCCAAGGCAGGAGGATCAAGAGTTCAAAGCCAGTCTCAGCAACTTAGTGAGGCCCTATGTAACTCAGTGAGACCCTGTCGCTAAATAAAACCCCAAAATGGGCTGAGGATGTGGCTCAGTGTTTAAGTGCCCCTGGGTTCAATCCTTAGTACTCCCCCAAAATCCATATGATTTCTATGAAGAATTCTCTTGGGCTAGGATTGTGGCTCAGTGGTAGAGTGCTTGCCTAGCATGTGTGAGGCACTGGGTTCAATTCTCAGCACCACATATAAATAAAATAAAGTAAATGTCCATTGACAACTAAAAATCATTTAAAAAAAAAGAATTCTCTTACATGTGATCTCAATTGTATTCAGCTGACCCCATAACGACTCAGGGTTGTAATGGAACAAAGGATAATGTTTTCTTCTGAAAGTTGTTCTTTTTCGTTGCACTTATTCTGACAAGGATAATTTTATCAACTCACCGTCCTCCTCTCTCATCCCCTTTCATTGCATATATGTGTCTACATTTAGCTTAAGATGAGAGAGAGGACACAGTACTATTATTATGCTATTATAGTGGCTCTGGAGGCATCTCAAATCTTGACTATGTCACAGAATTCTGGTTAGCTTTGCATTGAACAGAACTCACATCGATATTGCTGTTGCTTTTGCCTCTCAATTGATTATGTTAAATGTTCAAATGTATCACTCCTATGCACAATTATTCACACCATCAGAGACATAGTATGTTTCTCCTTAAGGATACTGAATTTGGAAGATTTAGTCCAGAAAGTGACAGAAAATACTACCCATGGTGGCTCAGAAGGCTGAGGCAGGAGGATTACGAGTTCAAATTGGTGAAGTCCTCAGCAAATTGGTGAAGTCCTCAGCAACTTAGCAAGACTCTGTCTCAAAATATTTTTTTAAAGGGCAGGGGATGTTGTTCAGTGGTTAGGCACCCCTGGGTTCAATCCCTAGTACCCTCCCAAAAAAAGACTACTCATGGATTATCTCATACACTATATGTATTATACATTTACATTATAATTAGTATATACCATTTGCCCACTGAATACACTACCTTGCTCATTCATATATCTGGCTTACAGTGGATGATCAATAAATGTGTGATGAATGGATGAGTGAATGGTCTACAATTCTCAGAATGCAGCTCTTACCTTGCTCACATGATAGCATCCACTGGTTTTCTATGAAAGGCACAGGTTAGTCAACATGCAGGATGAAGAGTTCAGAGTGGTTAAGACTCAATTCTAGATGAGCTATTAAAGCAGTGAGTATTACAGAACACCATGGTACACAGAGAGTGACACTTGAAGGTCAGAAATTGACAAAGGTTGGCTGGAGAAGTTTTCTATCCAGAGAACAAGCAAATTGAGCATAACCTTTCTGCATAAGAAAGCTGATTTACTCCGTCAGAGTCTAAGCCCAAAATGGGATGAAGCAGTCTGAGAAAAACAGCGTAGAGAATGTTACCTGATTTTATATGTACTTTATTATTATTTTTTGCTTTGCGTCTCCTTATGTAGTAGCAATAGTTTCTTTTAGTAAAAATGTTTATTTTGCAGTGCTAGGGATCAAACTCAGGGACTCAAATATGCTAGGCAAGCACTATCCTGCTGAGCTAGCTACATCCTCAGTCTGAGAGATACATTTTAATGCTCAGAGTTCATATAACAATTAAAATGAAGAAGTTAGCTAGGCACGGTGGCTCACGCTTGTAATCCCAGCACTTAGGGAGGCTGAGACAGGAGAATCGTGAGTTCAAAGCCAGCCTCAGCAATGGCGAGGCACTAAGCAACTCAGTGAGACCCTGTCTCTACATAAAACACAAAATAGGGCTGGAGATGGGGCTCAGTGGTCGAGTGCCCCTGAGTTCAATCTCCAGTACCAAAAAAAAATGAAGAAGTTAATATTTTAAACTTCCTGCTAAAATTTCTAAGCCTAAGGTACTTCCTCAAACACATGAGCTAGTTTTTAAACATCCTTCAGAGTTGTTCATGCCCTGTCTCCTCCATCAAGGCTTTTTTGGTTTAAATCTAGAAGGTTCTGCCTATCCAAGTACCCACGATTTCCACTGATTTACTATTATCAGGTCTCTCCTATTATCTTTTTATGTAAATATTTCTTATCTCCCTCAACCACAGTCTCTGTGGGCTGGGTTGTCTGCCCACACTGACTTGCACATTATAAAAAGGCTTCTAAGATATAGGTTTCTCTAAATTAGTTTTATTTCCTTGAGATTACTCAAGCATATTTTCTATGCCAGGCTTGGTGGAAATGGAGGTCAAAAATTCAGAAACAGACTCTACTCTTATGAAGCTTACCCTTATAGTAAAAAAGTCTAAGAGGTGAATCTTTTTTAGTCTCTAGAAAGTTACAGGAAGTTAAAGCAGAAGATCACAGGAAATAGTATACAATAGTTGAGAACACTGGACATAGGAATACTCACTGTACATAGGAAATAGTATAGGACAGCTAAAAACACTGAAGTCAGGATATCTTGGCCTCATCTATAATTTGAAGTATATCATGATTACATTTCTTTCTTTCTTTCTTTTTGGTACTGGAGATTGAACTCAGGGGTACTCGACCACTGAGCCACATCCCCAGCCCTATTTTGTGTTTTATGTAGAGACAGGGTCTCACTGAGTTGCTTAGCACCTTGCCGTTGCTGAGGCTGGCTTTGAACTCGTGATTCTCCTGTCTCAGCCTCCCCAAGTGCTGGGATTACAGGCTTGTGCCACCACACCCAGCTCATGATTAAATTTCATGACCATTTGTACATTAATTTTCCTGTATGTCACATAGGGATCATATGAAGAATCAATCCCTATATGCAAACAGAGAGAACTAAATTCAAAAACAGATGCAAACCATATTGGAGGAAACTTTCTGAACCAGATTTTAAAAATCTATGAAAAACTCACAGCTAACACCATACTGAAATGGAACAAGCTGAAAGCTTTCTCTCAAAGAACAGGAATAAGATAAGGATGTTTGCTCTCACTATTGCCATTTAAGATTGTATAGAAAGTTCTGGCTAGATTCTAGGTGAGAAGATGAAATAAAAGCTGTCAATATTGGAAAAGAACAAGTATGACTATCTCTATCTGAAGATAACATGACCTTAGGTAGAGAAAATACAAAAGTTTTCTCCTGTCACACACAAAAAAACTTATTAAAGCTAACAGATGAATTCTGCAATGTTTTAGGATATAAGATAAATATATAAAAATCACTTGTTTCTATAAATTAGCAATGAACAATCCAAAAATGAAATTAAGGAAACAATGGTTGGGGTTGCAGCTCAGTGGTAGACAGCCTGCCTAGTATATGTGAGGCACTGGGTTCGATTCTCAGCACTGCATATAAAAAAATAAAATAAAGGTCCATTAACAATTAAAAAATATTTAAAAAGAAAACAACTCCATTTACAATAACATGAAAGAAGAATAAGATACTAGGGAATAAATTTAACAAAAGAAGTGCAAGAGCCGAGTGCAGTGGCACAAGCCTGTAATCCCAGCACTTAGGGAGGCTGAGACAGGAGAATCACGAGTTCAACGCCAGCCTCAGCGACGGCGAGGCGCTAAGCAACTCAGTGAGACCCTGTCTCTACATAAAACACAAAATAGGGCTGAGGATGTGGCTCAGTGGTCGAGTGCCCCTGAGTTCAATCTCCAATACCAAAAAAAAAAAAAAAATTCTCAACATCATTACCTATCAAAGAAATGCAAATGAAAACCACAGTGAGAAACCACTTCACACCCACTTGGAAAGCAGTAAACAAAGAGGCAGATAGTAACAAGTGCTGTCAAGGACATGGAGAAATTGGAACCATCATATGCTGCTGGGGGGAATGTAAAATTGTGCAGTTGCTGTGGAAAAGTCTGGCCTTTCTTTGAAAGGTTAAATGTAGAGTTACCGTATGATCCAGGAATTCCATTCCTACACATATGCCCCAAAGAATCGAAGATAAGTCCACACAAGCTGTACATGAATGATTCTGAATAAAAGATTATTCATCTTTTATTTTTTGGGTACTAGGAATTGAACCCAGGAGCACTTAACCACTGAGCCACATCTTCAGCCCCTTTTGGTATTTTATTAGAGACTGGGTCTCACTGAGTTGCTTAGGGCCTCACTAAGTTGCTGAGGCTGGCTTTGAACTTGCGGTCCTCCTGGCAATATTATTCATAATAGCGTAAATAATAATAATGGAAATAATAGTAGTGGAAATAACCCATTAGTTGATGAATGGATAAAATATGTTGTGCCTATACAAAAGAATATTCAGATATGAAAAGGAATGAAGTGTCTATATGTTACAACCTTGGACACATTATGCACTGTGAAAGAGGTCAGACACAAATGGTACATATGTTATGATTCTATTTATATGATAAGTCCAGAATAGGCAAATCTGTAAAGTCATAAAATAGATTAGTGATTGCCAGGTGCTGGGGGATAGCAGTTGGGCGTTGGGAAGGGATTGCTAATGCATGTTGGTCTGTCTCTCTGGGTTGCTAAAAATATTCTAAAATTGTGGTGATGTTTGCATAACTGTGAATATACTAAAAACTCACTGCATTGTGCACTTTAAATGGAAGAATTATATGGTGTATGAATTATATCTTGATAAAGAGGAAAAACAAAGGGAAAAAACATGTTGAAAAAAGTTTACAAATGACATACACAGAGACAAAATCTTTGTGAAGAATTTAGCCACAACTCCAAGTAGGAATTGGATAAACATACATACATTCTTTTAGAGAGTGACCATTATGAGCTTAGAGACCAGAAAGACCAGATGAACAAAGTATTCTTATTGACCAACTCCCAGAACAGGATCATAGCCTTCTTCCACAAAGTCACTCCTCATCCTCAACCAATTTTTATTCTTTTCCTTATCCTTTTATTTGGAGGCGGGGGAAGAGTTGCATTTTCTTTGCTTTTTATTCTTTTTAGTATACATATTTGGATTCACTTTGACATAATTATAAAAGCATGGAGTATAATTTGCTCTAATTCAGTCCCCAGGGCTTCCCTTATCCTCTCCTCCTCCTTTCCTCATTCCTTTTTCTCTACTGATCTTTCTGCTATTCACTTAGTTTTTAAAATTAGTATCTTGTGAATATATATAATGGTGAGATTCACTGTGGGATATTCATAAATGTACATAGGAAGTGAGGTCAAAATCATCCCACTGGGGGCTGGGGTCGTGGTTCAGTGGTAAAGCGCTTGCCTTGCACGCGTGAGGCACTGGGTTCGATCCTCAGCACCACATACAAAATACATACATAATAAAATAAAGGTTGTTTAAAAAAAAAATCATCCACTGCTCCTCCCTTCTCCCCTCCCCCTCCCCTTCCTCGGCTCCACTGCTCTTCCTTCTATTTTGATGGAATTCCACCTCCCTGCTTTTCTTTTCTTTCTCCTTTATTTTGGACTAACTTCTTCATATCAGAGAAAATATTTGGTCTTTCACTTTCTGAGTCTGCCTTATTTCACTTAGCATAATAGTCTCCAGTTCCATCCATCCACCAGCAAATGCCATAATTTTATTCTTATGGCTGAATAACATTCCATATATATATATATACACACACATACATACATACATGTATATACACATACACACATACACATATGTATATATATATATATATACACACCACATTTTCTTTATTCATTCATCCATTGAAGGGTACCTCAGCTGGTTCCATAGCTTGGCTATTGTGAATTGCACTGCTATAAACATTGATGTCAGTGAGACCCTGTCTCTACATAAAACACAAAATAGGGCTGAGGATGTGGCTCAGGGGTCGAGTGCCCCTGAGTTCAATCCCTGGTACCAAAAAAAAAAAAAAACATTGATGGCCAGATGTGGTGGTGCAGGCCTGTAATCCCAGCACTTTGGGAGGCTGAGACAGGAGAATCGCGAGTTCAAAGCCAGCCTCAGCAACAGTGAGGTGCTAAGCAACTCAGTGAGACCCTGTCTCTACATAAAACACAAAATAGGGCTGGGGATGTGGCTCAGTGGTCGAGTGCCCCTGAGTTCAATCCCTGGTACAAAAACAAAAAACAAAAACAAAAAAACATTGATGTGGCTGCATCCCTATAGCATGCTGACTTTAGATCTTTTGGATATATGCCGAGAAATGGGACAGGTGGGTCATATGGTGGTTCCCTTCCTAGCTTATTTTTTTTTTTGAAGAATCTGCATACAGTTTCCTCAAAAACATATTTCCACCACATCCTTACTCCCTTTGCTTTAAAATTTTTTTTTAGTTGTAGATGGACATAATACTTTTATTTTATTTATTTTTATGCGGTGCTGAGGATCAAACCCAGTACCTTACACGTGCTGGCCAAGTGCTGTACCACTGAGCTACAACTGCAGACCCTCCCTTTGTCTTTTGTTAGCCTGACGTAGTGTACTATTAGAACAAGACAGACTTGGGCTCGGGGTATAGCTCAGTGGTGTAACGTGAGCTTAACATGAGCAAGGCCCTGGGTACAAGCACATGCACACACATGCATGCACGCGCGTGCACACACACACACACACACACACACACACACAAAGACTAAGACCAGAGGTAGCCCAATATTTTGAAGAGTTTGGAAATTCCTACTATTCAATACATCATTCAGCTTCTTCATCTGAGATAAAACTTACAATAAAAACCTTGGGTTCTTTTTTTTTTTAAATATTTTTTAGTTATAGATGGACACAATACCTTTATTTTGTTTATTATTTTTTTAATGTGGTGCTGAGGTTTGAACCCAGTGCCTCACACATGCAAGGCAAGTGCTCTGCCACTGAGCCACAACCTCAGCCCCCTTGGGTTCTTTTTTTTTTTTAAGGGTTTATTTTTTTTATTTTTTTATTTTTTTAAATAGATGGACACAATGTCTTTATTCTATTGGTTTGTATGTGGTGCTGAGGATCGAACCCAGGGCTTCACGCATGCGAGGCAAGCGCTCTACCGCTGAGCTACAATCCCAGCCGCCCTTGGGTTCTTTTTATGATGACCTATGTAGTTTATTAACCAGTGAGTTATGTGTAGTTTTATGACATATTAATCATTGTTCCAGGGCTGTGGCTACTACTGCTGCTTTCTATTTCATTTTTTATGAAGGTGTTTATATTACTTTTGAGTGAGCAGAATCATATAAATAAACAATCCCATCTATGGACATGATGCCATTTGTGACAAGTGGTTACTAGGACAACTTTCATAACATGACTTATTTTCTCCAGGGTTTTTCACTGTAGTAAGAAACTAACACATAGTTAACTAACTTCAGATTTCACTACATATTCAAAGACTCTCAAGACAATAGCTTCCAGGGGACCTGGGACTGACTCTCAAAGCAAAACAATCAGTATAGCAGAAATATATTCTATGGTGGGAATTAATTTATAGAAGCCAAATCAGTGCAGGAAATCATTGAACCATGTAAATGGTAACACCTAATATAGATAGTGTTTCAAAACAGATTTACCTGGCTTTTTCTGGTCTAATTTATCTTGTTCTCCATAGCTTGTTTCCCTTAATCTGAAGTTTGGGAGAATAAATCCAGTGAAATTGTGCTATGACATGGATAACTCGCAACAGGACAGAAAATGATCTTTGACTTATTTCTTTTTACTCCTTCAGTCACCCAGTGAGTCTTGCCTAGTGTTTCCACATTGATATTTCTTATACTTGTCTTGTCTTTTCTATTCTTGTTCCTACCACTCAAGTCTAGGTGTTCATGGACTCATAACAAATTATTGGGATAGCTATACAACTGTTTTATTTCCATCTCTCTCCACATGAAACACACCTGGCAGTAATATAAAACATTAAACTTCTAAACAACATTTAATAAAGCAAGATATTTGTTTAAAAATCTAGTCTGCCTCTCCATATATTCTGAGTAAAGTCCCCAAATCATTTGCCTGGTATTCAAGGCCTTCCCAAATCTAAGTCTAAATTTTCTTTATAGATTTATCATCTACCAGCCCCTTGAACAAAATTGCTCTCCTCACAATTTCCTGAACTTCTGCTGACTCTTTCTACACCTTTGCTCATGATATTACTTCTACCCAGACTATGGTCCCATTAACTATTATTATTATTATTAGTAGTAGTAGTAGTAGTAGTAGTGCCAGGGATTGAACCCAGGGGAATTCAACCACTGAGCCACATCCCCAGCCCTTTTTTACATTTTATTTAGAGACAGAGTCTCACTAAGTTGCTTAGGGCCTTGCTAAGTTGCTGAAGTTGGCTTTGAACTCCCAATGCTCCTGCCTTAGCCTCCAGAGCTGCTGGGATTACTGGTTTGTGCCACCATGCCCAGGTTGGTCCCATTTTTGAAAGCTTGTTTGAAGCTTACTTTTGTGTATGAAACTCCCCCTAAACATTTATAATACACAGCGACTTCTCCTCCCTCAAATGTGATGATAATTATGGACAGTGTTGCTCATTTGGCAATATTATACAACTTTTCATGTCTTACCTTGCTAATTCTTGTACTATTTAACTTTGTATCTTGCCTCCTCAATCAGATTGCAAGCTACTTGGGGATAGGGGCCATTTACTATACTTTTTAAAAAGTCACCAATAGTGCATACACCGTGCTGGGAAGGTGATAGGAACTAGTCATTGACAAAAGAGTGCTGGAGTTTCCTCAAGATGATTTACTCTCAGCATCAGATAGCAGTATTCACTTTAGGTGACAGTTCTTTACACGTACATGACAGATACGCTCACTTTAAAGAGGAAACTTAACTCTACAGGTTACTCCACCATATTAAGGAATTACAAACTCTCTGAAATCTCAGTTTCCCATTGAAATGCAAAATTAACTTTCAATAAATAAGTTCATACTCTAAAAGTTTTTCTTTTACAATTGTTTTAGTAACAGGGAGAGAACCCATGGGTGCTTAACCACTGAGCCACATCCCCAGCCCTCTTATTTTATTTTTTATTTTGAGACAGGGCCTTGCTAAGTTGCCCAAGAAGGCCGTGGAATTGAGAACCTCCTGCTTCAGCCTGCCCAGTTGCTGGGATTACAGGTGTGTACCCACTGCACCTGCCTCTCCCCTAAAAACTTAGAAGTGACATATAGCCAGGTGAGGTGGCACACACCTGTAATACCAGTGGCTTAGGAGGCTGAGGCAGGAGGATAGTGAGTTCAAAGCCAGCCTCAGCAAAAGCGAAGTGCTAAGCAACTTAATGAGACCCTGTCTCTAAATAAAATACAAAATAGGGATGGGATGTGGCTCAGTAGTTGAGTGCCCCTGAGTTCATTCCCTGGTACCAAAAAAAACCAAACCAAAACAAAATAAAACAAACAAAAAAAGATGTGTAAAGTAAAATGGCCAAGCCAAGAGCATAATCCCTAAGATTTACCTAATCACAAAGTATTTTAAAAGCCAAGGCTCTGTGTAATCCATTTATATCTCATTGTCTGTTTTCCATGTGCAAAACAGGTTTGACTACATAAGGAAAGTAAATCTAGAACATGAAATGGACAGGAGGCAGCCAAAATTCTTAGGATCATTCATACCTTGGTTTCTCCTGAATTATTTAGGTAATCTGAGATTTCTTCATACATAGAAATGTAATCTCAAATTAGCAGTTGCTAAACTTGTGGTGGTTATGTATATTGACCCAAGACAAGTTGCAACCATCAAATTCTACCACAATGCTTAATAACCTTGCAATTTAAGAAAATAATCATTACAAAATTCCCACCTTGAAGTTGCATAGGATGTACTGACTGAAAATTTTCAGAAATGTTTTATTTAGTTTTATAGACAGATTCAGACCAAGTTTGGCAATGAATGCTGCTTACTGGGGAAACCTGTGCCCTGTATAAATCCCTCATCTTGTATGTGGGGGAGAGAGCAATAGGAATACCTAGCATTGCCAGATTGAAACAGCAAGGAATAGTTAATTTGGCATATAGGATATATAAATATATATAAGTTTACTATATATAAACTTGGCATAAAGGAGATATATATCCTTTCTTTCTGATAATTTTCTGATAAATAATGCTTTTGGTTCTTTCAGTCCAGCCTTGACTACTAATGGGCAATAATTCAAATTGTCCCCTAGTTTGAAATATCCATGTTTTATGGAAATTTTCACCAAATTTCTTCTCCCAAGTATTAGTATGATAATGAATTGAGCTTCGTATTAATAAAAATGTTAAATTCAAAGTATTATGTCCTTCACTTCTAATTACAAATAAGTTTTACCTTTTATTGGGTTCCATTATATAATTTTACATAGTACCTTTATTGTTTTAAGCAATAATTAAGCAAATTGAATTAACATTTCTGAACTCTACTTTTCAGCATATAGATTTACCTAAAAAAGTACAAACCAAGCACAGTGGTGCAATTTCCAGGCACTTTCAAGTTGCTTAAATATTTACAAATATGTAAGCACCCTGTTTGAAAGCATGAAAATTTTGGTGTCAGGAGGAAACACTCCATGTATATCAAATCTTTAAATTTTAACATTTGCACAGCTCCGAATATTCCTGAGAAAGTCAGTCTCATTGTCATTTACATCCACATTTCTTCATACTTCTGCGTATCTTGGGGAACCATAACTTCTGTCACTTGATGTACCACTAATTGCACAAAATACATGTAATGTGTTGCTCATCCAGGGAGAATGAATTGTGTCTTCTTGTAATATCTAAAACAAAAGAAATCCACATGGTTATCATGGAGAAAAATAGCTACTGCCAAAAAAGAATGTGTATATAAAATTACAGGCATATTTCAATTCATCATTGACACTGAGCTATTTAAAATGACGAAAAGCAGAAAGAGTAAAGAATAACATTACCGACTTAAGTCTTCAAAGCTGTTTTACAAAGGCAGCATATCAAAAAAGCAGAAAAAAAATCTGGTTACTTATTAAGAAAAACAAATGGTCATAAAATGCGAAATTCAATAAAAAGCAAGAGATAATGCAATCTTAAGGGTTTTTTTTTCAACAGATGGTCAGCCTAAGAGCTCTAACCGTGGACTACTGTTTGATACAGAGTTTATGGACCATCTTCTAACCTAGTGGTTCTCAGAATCACCTGTGGGATTGTTCAAATATGTAGATACCCATACTCCTTCCCTATAGGTTTAGAAATAATACTAAATGAAGAAAAAAGTGAGAATCACATATTTTTAAAGACACTATGATGATATGAACTAATTGATACAGAAGATCTTTCTTGAAATGGAAGAACTTCATCAACATAAAATACAAATGTTATATTCCCATAAGTACATAAACATAAACAGATTTTATGCATAGATTAGATGGAGGGGAAGAATACTGTACATATTATATGCAACTTCTTTAATTCCTAACATAAGATAGCAAGTTTCCAATCACTGGTGTTAAAGATAAGCTTTGAAACTTCAATATTAAACCCTCAAATTGGTCTAGGATGGCAGTATTGAATCATCTTATTTGTGATGTTACAAATCATAAAGTTTAAATAAAGCCTATAATAGAGAAATTTCTTTTTAAAATATTTTAGTTGTAGATGGACACTCTTATTTATTTTTATGTGGTGCAGCCTATAATAGAGAAATTTCTTTTTTTAAATATTTATTTTAGTTGTAGATGGACACAATACCTTTATTTTATTTATTGTTATGTGGTGCTGAGATCAAACCCAGTGCCTCACACATGCTAGTCAAGCACTCTACCACTGAGCTACAAGCCCAGCCCTGAGAAATTTCTTTTTATAAAAACCTTATGACACTAATCTGAAAGTAAACCTAGAGGTTTAAGAGATGATTGATTATCAATGTCTGTTAGATGTGACAAGCAAACAGGGAATTCATTGATAATAAATTCAAAGAAATACCAGATACTACAGTGAGCACAACCAACTCTACCTAGTTAAGAAATCTGCAATTAACAGTTTTAATGTAAATTCTTTTTAAAAACTCATAAGATTAAAGAAAAATTTAAAATGACTTTGATATACTTCAGTATACTTTGGTATACTGAAATAGATCACACTGAAAAGGGCCAAGGAATTTCCAGCCTACATTTTCTGTTAAGTAATCATTTATGGAGCTCAGGAGAGTATTTCATATTTCAGTACACATTTACACTTTGCCTTATTTTGTTGTGTTGTTATCACTCTCAAAGTATATGCTGGGTGCAGTGGTGCATGCTTTAATCTCAGCAGTTTAAGTGGCTGAGACAGGAGAATTGCAAATTCAGGGCCAACCTCATAAATTTAGTGAGAACCTGCCGCATAACAAAACAAAACAAAAATTAGGAAAAAACAAATGTGCTGGGGATGTCCAGGTGCTGTGGTGCATGCCTGTAATTCCAGCACCTTTGGGAGGCTGAGACAGGAGGATTGCAAGTTCAAAGCCAGCTTCAGCAATTTAGTGAGGCCCTAAGCCACTTAGTGAGACTCTGTCTCCAAATAAAAAATAAAAAGGGCTGGGGATGTATATGACAAAAAAAGTCTTTTTTTTTTTTTTGGTACTAGGGATTGAACTCAAGGGTGCTTTACCACTGAGCTACATCCTCCATTATTTTTATTTATTTATTTTTTAATTTTGAGACAGAGTCTTGCTAAATTACTGAGGCTGGCCTGGAACTTGTGATTCTCCTGCCTCAGCCTTGGGAGTCTTTGGGATTACAGGAATGTGCCACCATGCCAGGCAAAAAGCTTTTATACTAAAATCTAATAGGAAATACTAATTGATTTGTAAAAATTCACTATAAATTCAATGACCAGCATAAACATAATGAAGGGAAATTACAAGTGTTCTTGGTTAGCTTACAATACATATTATCAAGCATCTAAAGCATTGGACTCTACAACTAATACAAATAACCATGGTTTAGGGGAATAACTAATACAGACAGGAGGGGAAAATGATGGTTAATATTTTTTTTTAAATCTATGCTTCAGGGCTGGGATTGTAGCTCAGTGGTAGAGCGCTTGCCTTGCATGCATGAGGCACTGGGTTTGATCCTCAGCACCACATAAAAATAAAGATATTTAAAAAAAAAAAATCCATGCTTCAGCTGGGCATGTGGTGCACGCCTGTAATCCCAGCAGCTGGAGAAGCTGGGGAAGGAGGATCATGAGTTCAAAGCCAGCCTCAGCAAAAGTGAGGCACTAAGCAACCCAGTGAGACCCTGTCTCTATAAAATACAAAAAATAGGACTGAGGATGTGACTCAGTGGTTGAGTGCATGAGTTCAATCCGAGGCAGCTCCATCCCACCCTGCAAAAAAAAAAATCCATGCTTCAGGGGAAAAAAAGCTTTATAAAATGACCACTCTAAATAACCTGATCACAGTAGTAATAGTAAGTTGAATAATTTGCTTTCAATTTGAATAATTTTAAGGTCATTTGAATAATTAGGAGTTTAAGACTAGGTCACACAGCTGCATGCAAATGATTTAAACATTGGATAGCATATACTGGTTTATTTCAGCATGTGTTTTGTATCTTTGGCAGGGAAAGGGTACTGGAGATTGAACTCAGGGGTACTCGACCACTGAGCCACATCCCCAGCCCTATTTTGTGTTTTATGTAGAGACAGGGTCTCACTGAGTTGCTTAGCGCCTTGCCATTGCTGAGGCTGGCTGTGAACTCGAGATCCTGCCTCACCCTCCCGAGCCGGGAGGATTGCAGCTGTGTGCCACCGAGCCCTGCTTGTTTTATATCTTTAGTGAAGAAGTTTTTGCTATTTTCTTCTATGCATTAGAAGTAATATACATTTATCAACTAGTTTCTAGGAACCAATTTTTTAGTCTATTTGATAACAGTATATATTTCAGAACAGTGATGTTGAAGAGAAGTACAACCCATTGTTCTTAGGGCTGAGCTTGAGATACAGATGGTAAAGGAAACAGAAAGCTTCCCAGGTTTCCTAGCCCTGATCACATGGATGGTTTAGGAAGGAAGGGAAAAAGGTGCCTCTGAAAGCTATCAGTAAAGGGATGACTTGGAGCTGTTTGTACTCATTCCTAAGTAGGCCAAGATGGGGAATGCCGATTCCAGGATCAAGCCAACAAGATTTTTCAGTCATTACCTGGCACGGTAGTGCATGCTTATAATCCTAGAGATTTAGGAAGCTACAGCGGGAGGATCTCAAGTTTGGTCAAAGCTGGGCGCGGTGGCTCACGCTTGTAATCCCAGCACTTAGGGAGGCTGAGACAGGAGAATCGAGAGTTCAAAGCCAGCCTCAGCAATGGCAAGGCGCTAAGCAACTCAGTGAGACCCTGTCTCTACATAAAACACAAAATAGGGCTGGGGATGTGGCTCAGTGGTCGAGTGCCAGAGTTTGATCACCGGTACCAAAAATAAAAAAAGTTTGGTCAGCCTCACCAACTTAGCAGGGCCCTAAGTAGCAACTCAGTGAGACCTTGTCTCTAAATTTTATATTCATATGCATATGAATGACTGGGGATGTGGCTCAGTGGTTAAGCACCCCTGGGTTCAATCCCTGGTAGAAAAGGAAAAAAATAGATTTCTGGCCATCAATGGATACATAGGAGATTGGAGTGGCTGGACTCATGAAATATAGGAGATGATGAAAGTCTGGCTGACCGATTCTCAGTACTGAGATGACAATGGTTGGAAATGACGTAGAAATCTGATCATTTAGTGCAACCTTGGGCTGTGATTAAATTTCCCATAAGCCTTTTCCTTTTAACAGTACTGGGAATTGATTATAGCTGTGTACCACTGCACCTGGCTTCCCACAGCTCTAAGAAAAGAGCCAGAAAACAAACTCAATTTCACTGAAAAATTGACTGCCTTTTCGTTGTCCTAGCAGTTTCCCTCTGGTTTTCCTCATCATTGTGCCACAGTTCCTTGGTTACTAAGCACTGGGTGTATTTGTGAGCCCATCATTTGTGTGAGTTTACCCACAGCAATCACTGAAATGCAGATTCTAGGACAAATGAAGTTCTCCATTTCAGTGCCAACCTTAAGAATATATACTCTCTGTTTGGGTGCCATAGTCTATAATCCCAGTGACTCTGGAGGCTGAGGCAGGAGGATTGCAGACTTGAAGCCAGCCTCAGCAACTTGGCCAGACCCTGTCTCTAAATCATAAACAAAAAGGGCTGATGATGTGGCTCAGTAGTAAAGTGCCTCTGGGTTCAATCCACAGTACCCAGGCCTCTGTCCAGAAGTAATATATATTCCCTGAAAGGTTATAATTCTCCTTGTTTATTTGTTGGTACTGAGTATTGAACCCAGTGATGCCTAGCCACTGAGCCACATCCACAGCTATTTTGAGACAGGTTCTCACTAAGTTGCTGAGGGCTTCTCTAAATTGCTGAGGCTGGCCTTGTTGAACTTGTGGTCCTCCTGCCTCAGCCTCCCAAGCCGTTGGGATTACAGGTGTGCACCACTGCACTGATCTTTCTTTTAATGATTTTTCATTTCTTTCCTTTTTTTGTGCCAGAGTGAACCCAGATGTGCTTAACCACTGAGCCACATCCCCAGCCCTTTTTTATATTTTATTTAGAGACAGGGTCTCACTAAGTTGCTGAGGCTGGCTTTGAACATTTGATCCTTCTGCCTCAGCTTCCAGAGCCACTGGGAACCACTGGGAATATAGGTATGTGCCACCACACCCAGCTAATTTCTTTCCTTTTAATTTTGGTGCTGGAGATGTTACGGTTTGATGAGAGGTGTTGTCTCCAAAGCTCCTGTTAATGCAGGAATACTGAAGTGAGAACTAGATTATAAAAGAGCTGTAACCTAATTGGACCGTCCTATAATGAAAGGACTTGTGCTAGGTGGTAACTCTGGGCCTGTGACGTGTGTCTATAGGAGGTGGGTCACTGGGGGTGAGCTCTTGGGGATTGCATTTTTTTTCAACTGGGGATTGAACCCAAGGCACTCAATCACTGAGCCACATCCCCAGCCCCTTTTTTATATTTTTATTTAGAGACAGAGTCTCACTAAGTTGCTTATGACCTCGCCAAGTTGCTGAGGCTGGCTTTGAACTCAAGATCCTCCTGCCTCAGCCTCCCGAGCAGCTGAGATTACAGGTGTGTGCCACTGCATCTGGCTTGCATCTTTTTTCTTCTATTTAAAAAAAATTATTGGTTCTTTTAGTTATGTGAGAATTCATTTGACACAAAAGCATGGAGTATCATTTTAGAAAAAGGAAAAAGGTTTATTGCTTTGCTAGCAATGGAGAAACAGGGGACTCCTGTCCCAGAAGCTGAGTCTGCCCTTCAGCAGGAACAGGGGGCTTTTAAGAGGCTACATTCCACATGTTCTCTGTTGGAGTTCTAATTCACATGTTAATTTGGGAAATAATCATTTCTGAGAACTTCTGGTACCATCCCCAAAGTTTGGGTTACTTCATTCCTATAGTGGGTAAGTGCTTAAGGACAGATAAATCTACCTAAAATGGGGAAGAAAGGTAATCCTGTTTCCCCTGAGATTAGAGAAGAGCAGAGAGGGAGGAAGAGAAACATGTCCATTTTAAAAACAAGTTGCACAGGCAGAGCAGGAAAGGCTGTATCCAAAGCCTAAAGTGGACACCGTTATATTTCCCCACTGTCAATTTCTACATTCCATCTCTATAGAAAAATGGGCAACATCATCTCCAAGCTGCTTCCTGCAAAGAGGGCAAAGTTGGGGGAAGTAACCCAAAGTCCTTGTTCTTTATCAGGTAGGGCATGGACAGTTACAGGTATTCACCATCAGAGCAGTTCAGAGGCTGGAGTATAATTTGCTGTAATTCAGGTCCTGGGGAGGACCTTATAAGTGTCTTGTGGATACACATAATGGTGAGATTCACTGTGGTGTGTCATACACATGCATAGGAAGTTAGATCAAATTCATCCCAGTCTTCTTCCCTTATCCTGTCCCACCTCCCTCTCCCTCAATCCCCTTCTACTCCATTCATCTTTTATTTTGATGGAATTCCCCCATTGGGGATATTCTCTTTCCACTTGGCTCCTCCCTTTCTGTCTCCCCCTCTCCTTCCAGGAGCCAAGAGCTGAGCAGCTTTCTTCCACTATTACCCTTATGCTATGAGTAAGGCCCAGAGTAAAGTTGGCCAACCATGGACTAAACCTCTGAAACCATGAGCTCCAAATAAGTTTTCTTCCTCTAAGTTGATCTTGTTGGGCATTTTGGTCATAGCCATGAAAAGCTGACCAAGGACTTGTACTGAAAAGTGGGGTCATAACTGTGACTAACCTGAACATGTGGTTTAGGAGTTGGAACTAGTGTGCAAGTGTTTAAAAAAGTGTGGCGATACAGGCTGGAGAAACCATAGAATATTGTTAGCAGAGTTTAATGGGCAATTCTGGTGGGAGCTCACAGGACCAGAATGAAAACAGCAAGGGCTGTACCCACAAGGTTTCAAAAGGCAATGAGAAATCTACTGGGAATTGGACTAAAAGCCAGTTGGTTTATATTCTGGCAAGATTTTGCCCATGTTCTTACATTTTGTGAGAGGCTCAATGTAAAGGTGAAGGACTAATTAATCTGCCAGAGGACATTTCAAGCAATACAGCATTCAGGTGGTGTTATGGATATTGCTATCAGCTTTTCGTCAGGTTTACTGTGAGAACTGGGAGCAGAAAGCAGAGGAGGATTTTAAAATTTTGCAATTTGGCCAGAAACCTATGAGCAAAACTGGGGCCAAGGTAGGTAGCTGTTGTTGTTGAAGAGATTACATCCCCTAAAAAGACACTAAGTACTTTGCACATACACACTAGGAAAGATAGCTTAAAGAGTTGGAAATACCCCACCCATCACAGGCTCAAGGGTGTAAAAGTAAAATTTCTTTTGAGATCAATGAGGCACCCTGCTGGTACAGGGGGCTTAGGGAGTTGTTTCACTATGCTCAGCCACCCAGGATGCTGCAGCCTTGGTCCAAGGCAGCCTGATGATAGTTCCAGCTAGCAGCAGATGGTGGTGCTGATTCTTCAGGATTACAGAATGTTGGAGTTAAGAGGCCATGGAAGCTTCCACCGAAATTTTTACAAGGCAGGCCTGGGAGGCCAGGCAGTGTTGCAGGTTTGGAGTTCTTGTGGGCTGCCCTGGAGAGGGTGATGCATAAAGCTGTGAGAAGGAAGGTGCTGCTGCAGTGGAGCAAAGATTAAGAGGTGCCAGTAATGTGGAATATTTGCCGAGGGAAGCTGCTGGCTATAGACAGGCAGGCAAAAAGAGAGACCAAGTGGGCTCAAACAGCAAGGACAAAGGGGCAAGGATTCCCAAGCCCTTTGAAAAGCATATCAAGCAGCCATATGCCCCAGATGCCTGAAGTGAAGGTACAGGAAATGTTTCCCTGGCTGACTTTAAGTCTTGCTTTGGTCCCATCCCTCCTTTTCATGCCCCTGATTCTTTCTTTTGGAATAGAAATTTTTACTCTGTTCCATTATGTATAGAATACATGTAACCTGTTTTTCATTTTCACAGGGGATCACAGCCAAGTTTGCCTTGACTCTTTGATAAGACTCTGGACTTTGGGGGCAATGCTGGAACTGTTAAGACCATGGGGACTCTTACAGCTGGACATAAGCTTTTGGGGGTCAGGGGTCAGAATGTTATGGTTCAGATATAAGGTGTCCCCCTAAAAGCTCCAATGTTAATACAGGAATATTCAGAGGTGAAAATGATTAAATTGTGAGAGCTATATTCTAATTAGCCAATCCTAATTTGAAAAAAGCCTTGTATAGATGTTATCTCTGAGCCCAAGGGGCATGGTTGGAGGAGGTGGGTCACTGGGGTTGTGCTCTTAAGGACTGCATCCTTCCTCTGTCGCCTCCTCCACTCACTCTGCTTCCCAGGCACCACAAGATGAGCAGTTTTCCTTTGTTGCTGCCCTTCTACCATGATGTTCTACCTCACTTCAGGTGAAGTGGTAAGAGTTAGCCAACCATGGACCTGAACTTCTGAAACCATGAACTCAAAATAAACTTCTCCTCTATGCTGGTCTTGTTGAGGTTTTTGGTTTTTTTTTTTTTTGGTACTGGGGATTGAAGTCAGGGGCACTTGACCACTGAGCCACATCCCTAGCCCTATTTTGTGTTTTATGTAGACAGGGTCCCACTGAGTTGCTTAGTACCTTGCCCTTGCTGAGGCTGGCTTTGAACTCATGATTCTCCTGCCTCAGCCTCCCAAAGTGCTGGGATTACAGGCTTGCGCCACCACGCCCAGCTTGTTGAAATTTCTGAAAGATGGAACCCAAGGCCTCACGTACACTAGACAAGCACTCTACCATGGGGCTACAGTTTCAGCCCAATCTTTTAATTTTCTTTTTTTGGTGGTACTGGGAATTGAAACCAGGGGCCCTCTACTACTGAGGTAATTCCCCAGTCCCTTCTTATTTTTTATTATGAGACACTGTTTTGCTAAATTGCCCAGGCTGGCCACAAACTTGTGGTCCTCTTACCTCAGGTTTTGTTTTTTTGTTTTTTTTGGTTTTTTTTTTTGGTAGCAGAGATTGAACTCAGGGGTACTCGACCACTGAGCCATATCCCCAGCCCTATATTGTGTTTTTTATTTAGAGACAGGGTCTCACTGAGTTGCTCAGTGTCTCGCTGTTGCTGAGGCTGGCTTTGAACTCGCGATTCTCCTGTCTCAGCCTCCCAAAGTGCTAGGATTACAGGCATGTGCCACTGCGCCTGGCTTTACCTCAGGTTTTTGAGTTGCTGGGAGTACATGTGTGTGCCCCATCTTTATTTCGTAAATATTCAGTGTTTATAGTGTTTCTGAAGAAAATATTTGGTGTGGTTTTTTTTTTTTTGGAGGGGAGAGGGTATTAGGGATTCACCTCAGGGGCACTGGACCCCTGAGCCACATCCCCAGCCCCATTTTGTATTTTATTTAGAGACAAGGTCTCACTGAGTTGCTTAGCACCTTGCTTTTCCTGAGGCTGGCTTTGAACTTACAATCCTCCTGCCTCAGCCTCCTGAGCTGCTGGGATTATAGGCATGTGCCACCATACCCAGCTTATTTGGTGTTTTTATTAGTAAAGAAATGAAGATGACTTTATAAGCTTAAATATTCAGTCACTAAAGGACCAGTCTAACATGTTGCAACTTTTATGAACATATTTAAAATGCCAAAGTGGTTAAGTGACAATGCATGTACAAAGTGGGTGTAAACATGAATTTAGGAATGAATTTTACCAGCATAGTTCAGGAGTACTCAGGTTTCCATAAGAGTCAGTAGGTCTACAAAAGTGACAATTAATGATGACATAATATGAGTGTAATAATCAGGTATTTCCTTTGCTATTTTTCAGGCTGTGTTTTATGTTAGCTGTAAATATCTCTAACCTTCAGTGATAGATTAAAATGCTAAGTTTACAAAAACAGTTTTCCAGGCTGTAAGGGTATGAAGACAATCCCCCAGTTTTGGAAATCACTCCGGATCTCACCTAAACCTCAGTATGTAGTTTCTGACAGCCAAGATAGGAATAGTATTTGGGGACTTGGCTACTGAGCTAATCATTTTGCTTCTTTAGGATTCTTCTTGAGAGAATCTTATCCATGTTCACAGTACATCAATTCAGACTTGCTCAGCTAGCAGTGCCTCTAAATATTGTAGCACAAAGAACAAAATGGTTTATTACTGATAGTTGCTTCAGTAACAGTTTTAAATAATTGCTTCAACTTTGATTACAGAGAACATGAACAAATTTTAAAGTACAGAATGAAAAAATTTAAGGAAACATTTCAAACTAATAGATTTTGCCAAATAACACTTCAGGGACTCCAGGTCATGTTTTCATTTCCAACCAGTCTTAATACTTGCCTGCTCATGAATAATGTCAGACAATTCTTTCACCATGTCTCTGAAATTTGACTTTAGTCCTTCGTGGTACTCAATTTGATCCTCTTTAATTAGCCGCTCATTTAGTTCAAGTGCAATGCTGCATGCTTGTATGAATTTCCTATGGATGGACATAAAAAATAAAGGTTTCGTTATTTATTTTTAGGAAGTCTCACTAATAATCAGTTTGATAATTCACTTTAACCATGGCCTGCACAAAAGGAAACAACAGGATTCTGTATTTTCTCACTGTGCATTTGTTAATGTCACTTACTAAGTTTGAAATACTTTCTCCTTTTCCACCTCTACCCTGATTTTGTATCTCCTTTTAAATCTGGCTCAAAACACATATCCCCTAGGAAGCCTGCTTACTCAGTTAGTTACTTGGAATTATGCAGCTGAAGTTGTGCTAACATCAGTTTGTACCTACAGACAGTAAGCCATTCATTCAAAAATAATTTATTTTCAGTTTACTATGGGCCCAGTACAGTGTTAGATGCTATAGGTGCAAAGTATATTTCTTGGGCTGACAAGAATGGGGGTTAGGGAGTTCAGGATCTATCAAAGTATTTTTTTCATTATTTCATGTGTTTATGTTTAATGTCCACAATTAGAGTGTATATCTGAGGAGACAAGTACCTCACTGCCCATATGTTGTATATCCCTGTCATAGCAACTAGTAGAATCTTTTGTATGATCCAGGCAGGCATTAATAATAAATACTGAGCCAGGCGCGGTGGTGCATGCCTGTAATCTCAGCACTTAGGGAGGCTGAGACAGGAGAATCGCGAGTTCAAAACCAGCCTCAGCAACAGTGAGGCGCTAAGCAACTCAGTGAGACCCTGTCTCTACATAAAACACAAAATAGGGCTGGGGATGTGGCTCAGTGGTCGACTGCTCTTAAATTCAATCCCCAGTACCAATAATAATAATAATAATAATAATAATAATAATAATAATAATAATAATAATAATAATAAAAAAATATTGGTGAATGAATGACTGCTGGTTACTCTGCAAACTGGAACAGGTGATAACACACACACAGGAAAAGTAAATGAGGTGTCAGGAGCAAATGAGTAGATAGGTTATATTTATCCTGTTTGATTCAAGTGTTTCTCTTGTTCTGAATGTAAATTCTTTTTATAAATTCAACAGATTTTCTACTGCAAGGTTCATTCAGATATACCTTGGCTTACAAGTTTGTTCAGTGGACACAAGATATTGTATATCCTAGATTGTCAGAATCCAAGTGGAAGCACTTTTACTTCTACCCTAAATGGTCTAAAATGCTGTTAACACAAGGTCAGTCGGGCAAAGGAGGAAATCACACAATGAATGTAGGTTTGTGTTTGTGTCACTTAAAATATCCAAAGCAATAAAGTAAGTTGGCACATTTAATCTCTTGGGTCACTGGGGCATTGTTAATATCCTGTAGCATGAAACAGATCATGTATTTCCTCACTACTTGAAGTACCATCCAGAGGTCACTTAGCTATTATAAAAGTACACAGAGAATGTCCTTTTTTGTAGTGGTTTTATCTGGTAAATACTTTCTTGTTGTTTTTAATCTAAAAACTACTAAATCTAATACTGAGCCAGGCGTGACTAATCTGTCTAATCTAAAAACTACTGAACACTTACCTAAACATGTCTTTCAACTCATTTACTTTCTTAGGTGGATACTTGATGGCTTGACTGTCATTTAAGAAAGCCCTTGCATATGCTAATGGACCAGCATTGACCTAAATTATAAAAGGAGAAAAATGAGAGAATTATCAGCATGCAGTGAAAAGCAGTTTTTGCATTTCTCCTTTTTATTAAAAACCTCAAGGGTTTTATTAGAAACCATGGCTCAAGCTGGGCACGGTGGCGCAAGCCTGTAATCCCAGCACTTAGGGAGGCTGAGACAGGAGAATCCCAAGTTCAAAGCCAGCCTCAGCAATGGCGAGGCGCTAAGCAACTCAGTGAGACCTTGTCTCTACATAAAACACAAAATAGGGATGGGGAGGGCTGGAGCGGTGGCTCAGTAGCAGAGCACTTGCCTGGCATGTGCGAGGCACTGGGTTTGATTCTCAGCACCACATACAAATAAATAAAATAAAGGTTCATTAACAACTAAAAAAAAGTTAAAAAAAAAATAGGGCTGGGGATGTGGCTCAGTGGTCGAGTGCCCCTGAGTTCAATCCCCAGTACCAAAAAACAAAACAAAACCATGGCTCAGTCATACACTGTTCGTCCAGCATGCACAAAGCCCTGGGTTCCATCCCCAGCACCAAAAACAACAAAATCATAAGAAACCTCTGTCTGAGAAATATATTTATTATGCTTACAACAAGTTTATGTGAAAAATCATTAACTAAAGCAAATAATCTGGAAAGATGATACTCTAATTAAATTAGTTAATGATTTCTGATATGTAAATACAGGGCTTGGTTAGTCAGAGGGATTTGTGTTAAAGTCCTTTGACATTATGGAAATTTGTAGAAATTAAACATAATTTCTTCATTAAGTTAATAAATTATACAGGTTTTTGCCCTCAATGAGAGCATAACACACAATTACAATTAATGCTCTATGCCTGTATGAAAGCAAGAGAAACATTAGGAAACGTTTAATACAACTCACCTGCACAGACACACAGCCCTGTAACTTGAGTTGAAGCTGAATCATATCCACATCAGCAGAGGAGCAAAGCTTTTGCAGCTCTGCAGTTCTATCTTTTATTTCATCAGTAGCGACATCAATTGGCTTTAAATTAATCTGCTGTTCACAATTTATTGGAATCCTCTTCTTCACGTATGGAAATGAATTTGAAGCTATTAAAAATATTAAGATTGATTTACTAACTTTAGAAAACCAAATTCAAATAGTTGAATTAAAGAAAAAATCCATTGTGCTTAATTCTCCCCATGATTTTTCTACAAGATGCCTAAGGTATTATATAGAACCTACTGCTTCAGTATTGAGGGATAAATTCTTTTTATGAGACATGTCTAAGCAATCATGAAAGACATATGGGAAAGTGATGGTTTATCATAAGGACATGTTTGTACAAACTTGTAACTGAACAGTGAAGCAACAAATGATTAAAATTTCAGTTACAAGTTCCTGCTGGCCAGATGGTACTTGTGTTTATCAAAAAGGACCAAGACAAACAAGAGGTTAACATGAAAAGTCCTACTTACTAGTCAAGATGGTCCGGCGTTTACACTGTTCTTCTATACAACCTTGCTTTTTGCCTGATAAAGTGTAAGGTGCTTCAAAAACAAATCTGTTGATATTATGATTTCTTTCAAACTCAGTCTTTCTTTCCATGAGTTCTTTGTCATCAAAGTAGGGCTTCACATAAGTGACTTGGATATGAGCATATTTTGGATCAAGCTCTTTGGCATTTACCTATAAAATAAGGCAAGTTTTTAAATTCAATGGAAGGGAAAAGGAAATGTAGGTAATATATTCCTTTGAGACCACTTGAGAAACACTGCCATTATGATTGTGCTTCCAATTGAGTACACATCTGGAAGAGATCTTTGTTCATGTTTTATGGATCATTTATTTCTGATTATAAAGAAGTTACAGAAACCTATTTGGAGACTACAGAAATGTAGGAAGAAAAAAATTACTATAATCCTATCATCCAGCAATGACTATTATTAACGTTTTCATCCAATATTTTTATATGCATAAATATTCAGAAATTTGATGTCATACTGAACATTTTTTGTCATCTGACTCCTTAAAATATTTTAAAATGCTTAATTGTGCATTATGTGAATTCTACCTCAATAAAATTATTTTAGTTCTACATCAGAGTCATTGATGATGTTGTATCTATGTGTGTGTCTGATACCGGGGACTGAATCCAGGTTACTCTACTACTGAGCTACATCCCCAACCCATTTTCTTTTTTATTTTAAGAAAAGGTCTCACTAAGTGGCTTAGGGCCTGGCTAAGTTGCTGAAGCTGGCTTCGAACTAGCAATTCTCATGCTTCAGACTCCCAAGTCACTAGGATTACTGGTGTGTGCCACCACAGCTTGCTGATATTTTTAATGGACACACATGATTTGTTGAACCATTCCCTTACTAATAAGACACTTAAGTTGGTTTTCCAACTTTTTGTTATTACAAGTAATGTTGATGAAATCCTTGAATTTAAAACTGTTTCTTTTTTCTGATTTTTCCTTAAGATAAATTCCTAGAAATTTCTCACTTAAAACATTTACATGGTTTTAAAGATTTCAATATACATTATTTGATTACCCTACAAAAAAGCTTACTAATTTGGATATTCACAAGCAGTACTGGAAATTATGAGTAGGCACTCCTGACTTATTTTAATCCTATTCTATGGAGGAAGGGGACCACAAGAAAACACAATGATTCCACTTCAGAGCCATAAAAGTCTAGGATGTAGTGTTGGGGTACAGTTCCGTGGTAGAGCACTTGCCTAGTATACATGAGGCCCTGGTTTCCATCCCTAGCACTGTAAAAACAAAATAAAGACCGCCACAACAAAAAACCTTCTAGCTATAGTTGTAGACCATTTCATGAGTGGTCTAAATTCCATGCTGCTAGATATAAATCCCAGCATTGTCCCCGTTATAGCTTCATCTGTGGACTCTCAAACCCTCCTTCTAAGCATCTCTTCATTAACTCCATACAGTGCCCAGGATCATTTTCCAACTATATCTGCCTTGATCAATATACTTGCCCCCGTTCAGGAAAAAAAAAACAAAAACATGCACAAAACAGTTTCTATATCCCTCTCCCTCCACCCCGCCCCCATATACAGGTGGATGGCAAGGATTAAATTTCTTAGAATCTTTTAATTTCTCCAAATCATTCTATTGTTTGCTTATCTCCAGAAATGTTTTCTTTTTTTTCTCCCATTAAAAAGAGAAAAAAAAGCAGAGAGACCTAAGGAGAATCTAATGGCAATTATCTGGCTCAGACAACACATAAAAGGAAAATGAAAAAGAGATCAAGTGTGGTGTCTGACCTTAAGAAGTTAATGTGTGTGTGCACACACACATTCAAATGGTACACACAGTATATACAAATAGCAATAACTATTTACTTTCAGTCAAGACTCTGGTTCCATTCCTCAGGGGTAATCATGACTAACAATTTTGTATAATGATTCCTGAAATTTCCTGAGCTTATATAAATATATGTGAATATCTAGGTTTTATACAAATGTGTCATACTATCCGCAGAGTCCTACATATCACCTCTTTTTTCCCTTTCATAATACATCTTTTTGGGTTCATATTGACACGAATCTTTCATTTTTTTTTAAGTATTTTTTTAGTTGTAGATGGACACAATGTCTTTATTTTATTGCTTTGTATGTGGTGCTGAGGATCGAACCCAGGGCCTCATGCATGCCAGGCAAGTGCGCTACCACTGAGCTACAATTCCAGCCCCGAATCTTTCATTTTTTTTTTAAAAAAAATTTTTTAGTTGTAGACAGACATAATATCTTTATTTATTTTTATGTGGTGCTGAGGATCGAACCCAGTACCTCACGCATGTGAGGCAAGCGCTCTACCACTAAGCTATAGCCCCAGCCCCACGAATCTTTCATTTTTTAAATGCCAAGGTGACTATATCCATTATATGGGTGATACCATCATTTATTTAGCTACATGAACATTTAGATTGCTTCCAGGCTTTTGCTATATAAATTTTGCATCAAGGAACATCCTTAAACATATTCTTATGTATGTACATCTTAAGTGAACTTATTAGGTTCAAGGACACATACATTTAAAATATTGGAAGATAATACCAATCTCCTCTTTGAGAGGAGTATTTTTGATTCCTATATTCTTAAGCAGATTTTGTTCTTTGGCAAAGTCAGAGTGTTTTTTTTTTAATATTTATTTTTTAGTTGTAGGTGGACAAAATATCTTTATTTTATTTTTATATGGTGCTGAGGATCAAATCCAGCGCCTCACGTGTGCTAAGCGAGCACGCTACCACTGCGCCATAACCCCAGCCCCCAGAGTGTTTTTTGTAAATATTTTTTTAGTTGTTGATGGATCTTTATTTTATTCCTTTTATTTACCTCTTTTTTCCCTTTCATAATACATCTTTTTGGGTTCATATTGACACGAATCTTTCATTTTTTTTTAAGTATTTTTTTAGTTGTAGATGGACACAATGTCTTTATTTTATTGCTTTGTATCGAGGATCTTTTTATTTTATTGCTTTGTACTGAGGATCGAGCCCAGTGCCTCATGCATGCTAGGCAAGTGCTCTACCACTGAGCTACAGCCCCAGCCCTCAAAGAGTGTTTTGTACATTTTATTTCCATACAGTAAGAAAAAAATCAAGTATCTCATATAGAAGGGTGTATTTGCATGTAAACCATACAACATCCTCCTGTACACTTCAAATCATTTCCAGATTATATGAACTATCTAATACAACAATAATGCTCTGTAAGTATTTGTTTTACTGTAATGTTTAAGGAATAATGACAAGAAACCAAAGTGTGTTCATGTTCAGTACAGATGAGTCTTTTTCAGTACTTATGGTGCATGGTTGGTTGACTCCATGGATGTGGAACTCCACAGGTAGGAAGAACTGACTGGATTTTTTTGGTGGTACTGGGGATTGAAACCATTAGTGCTCTCTCACTGGACTATATGCCCAGACCTTTGTCTTTATATTTTTATTTTGTGACAGGGTCTTACTAAGTTGCTGAGGCTGGCCTTAAAGTTGCAATTCTGTTGCTTCAGCTTCACACCTGGCTCTGACGGTAGGTAAGTTTTAAAAGAAAGAACTGCACATGATGTGTGTTGCCTACAGGAAATGAACAGAATATCATGCATAACAATGTCAGGACTCCAGTGGCCTGTTGGTGGTTTGTCACCAGCATTTTGGGGCAAGTTTTCAGAGGTGGGAAAAAAGAGAAAAATACATATTGTTCAGAAAGCCTGGCTCTGGGGCCTGGGGATGCAGCTCAGAGGCAGAGAGCTTGCCTAGCATGTAAAAGGCCCTGGGTTCAATTCTTAGTACAGCTTTAAAAAAGGAATTTAAGAAAGCCTGGCTTGGGGCTGGGATTGTAGCTCAGCGGTAGAGCGCTTGCCTCGCATGCGTGAGGCCCTGGGTTCGATCTTCAGCACCACATACAAAGCAATAAAATAAAGACATTGTGTCCATCTACAACTAAAAAAAAAACATGTTTAAAAAACAAAAAAAAGAAAAGAAAGCCTGGCTCACCATTACCTTTCCATTTATATAGTGCTCAATAATGTGGGTGCAAGCTAAGCCTACCTGGCTGCAAGGAGAGGAAATTATCATCTTAAATTGGTACAAAACAATACAAAAGAGTGAAACTAATAAGCAAAGAAATAGAGAGGTTTTGCCAAATACTAATTTTGAACCTACCAGCAAATCTATTTTTAAATGCCTTTAAGCATATGTTCAAGATAAAACCATCCCCAGAAGATATAAGTCAATCTACAAAGTGATGATTATCATGGCAGATGATGAAATGTCTTTACAATTGCCAGGGGCTTTTCATTCTGGCAGTGTTGCCCACAACGTTTAAAGTGCTTGCTATAGCACTGAGCACATCATAGTCACTCAGTATAACACTGCTATAGCTATGAACTGTATGAGTCCTTCCTACCTTAAAAATGAGCTCTCATCCTGGGCACACCCATGGCAACTAAGGATAGTCAGGCATTCCTACTGTTCTCCCAAAGTGCTGCTATCATAGATAGGGAACTATGCATTTCCTCCAAAAGGGCCCTCCAAACTGGAACCTTTCTTATCCTGCTTTGGCACCGCCTAGTGGGATGGATAATCTTTGGGGCAAGACCCAAAGCATCTCCTAAGCCTACTTTATTGTCAATATAACTACAGTCAATATTACTAAACTAGGGAAATTCTAGAATAAAATTCTGACCCAAAATGATATTACTCATGAAGTAGGTAACTGAAAGAATCATGATGTATACATATACAATAGCAGCTGAACTTTATTAAGCATCCTAGCTTCCATTATTAGTGAATGCTTCTTATGTACAAGCAACTCAAACCAATTTCTATATATTAACTCATTTAATTTGGAGAACAACCCCATGAGGAAGGTACTATTGCCATTTCCATTTGACCGATGAGATAAAGGAAGCAGAGAGAGTTCAAGTACTTCCCCATGGCCATGCAGCAGGCAAGTAACAAGGAATGGGGATTGGAATTCTGGTCTGACTCCAAAGCCCCTATCTTTCCTTTTTTTTTTTTTTTGGTGGGAGCAGAGGACAGGTATTTTTACCACTGAGCTACATCCCCAGTCCTTTTTTGAGACAGGATCTTGCTAAGTTGCCCAGGCTGGCCTAGAACTTGTGATCCTCCTGCCTCAGCCTCCTAAATCTCTTGGATTACAGGTGTGAACTTCCACGTTCTCCTTATCTTTTCTTAATTTTCTTTTCATTTTTTTGTAGTGCTAGAGATGGAACTCAGGGCTTCACACGTTAGGCAAGTGCTCTATCACTGAGCTACACCCCCAGTGCAGCCCATGTACTTTCTTTCACTAACTGCAAGTCTCTATTTCCATGTTTCTCTTCCACCATCTAAAAAAGGAAAAAGTCAGGAGCAATGTTCCATGTCTAGAATAAACAAATTATGATATCAAAATGTGGGGCACAGGTTACCTTGTCTGAATCCTGAATTATTTTTACATTTTCTGTACCAAATTTTTCACCATAAAGTTTAACAAGTCTCAAGGAAATCTCTGAGAGGCCAGTGAGCTTTGGTTCTTTATAGATGTACTCCTTTCCATCCTCTTCTTCAAAAAAAGACTATTGTAAAGTTAAAGAAATAATTTATGAATCAAGTGAGCAAACAACATTTGAAGACAATTTACTAAATATCAATAATATGTGAAATACATTTTAAATAATATTACTAAAAGCTGTATGCATATATTCACTTTTTTACCTTAAAATAAATGATAATTTTCAAATTCAAAAATCATATGAACATATCATTAGCCTGAAGATTTCTAGAGATTTTCCTCCTTACCTGTATGCTTATTACATTTGTATTTGAATGTTTTTTAAAAAATAGTTTTTCATTGTAGATGGACACAATACCTTTATTTTGTGTGTGTATGTATGTACGTACATACCAGAGATTGAATCCAGGGGTGCTTAACCACCACCAAGCCACATCCCCAGCCCTTTTTTTATATTTTATTAGAGACAGGATCTCAGATGAGTTGCTCAGGACCCCACTAAATTGCTGAGGTTGGCTTTGAACTGGGATCCTCCAGCCTCAGCCTCCCAAGCTGCTGGGATTGCAGGTGTGCACTACTATGTACAGCTTATTTATATTTATGTAGTGCTGAGGAATGAACCCAGTGCCTCACACATGTGGCAAGTGTTCTACCACTGAGCCACAACCCCAGCCCTGTATTTGAAAGTGGGTGTTGCTTTTTTATTGTTTGTTTTTTTGTGGTGCTGGGGATTGAACCCAGGGCCTTGTGCATGCAAGGCAAGCATTGTACCAACTGAGCTATATCCCCAGCCCCTGTATTTGAAAGTTTTAGCGACTGGATAGTTTACATATACTTTATCAGAAACGTGACCAAAAATAAAACTGAAAGAAAAAGCCAAACCGTATATGTTGTACTCTGATCTAATGATCTCAATAACTGCCAACGTGAGCTTTAAAGTTACAAAAGATCCTTGCTACTGTAATAAGCACTATCTGGATAGAATCAGAGAATCAGTAACTGCCATTAAAGTAATGTAATAAACCAAAAGTGAACGTTTAAAAAGAGAAACAATTCTATATAAAGTATACTTACTTGGCCATAAAAGGCAACTCGGAAGAAAGTACCCAAAAGTCTTTTTTTTGTGTGCATAACCTCCAAAATTTTTGTGTAAGCTCCATGAAGGGTTCTATAAACATGAGTAAGTTTCTGAAAAATGAGAATACACAAGGAAGATTTGTCTTTTAGTCAATCACTAAATGTCTTCAAGATAAATACACAAGAATAAAAAGTATCAGCCAGGTGCAGTGGCGCAGGCCTGTAATCCCAGCACTTTGGGAGGCTGAGACATGAGAATCACGAGTTCAAAGCCAGCCTCAGGAATGGTGAGGTGCTAGGCAACTCAGTGAGACCCTGTCTCTATATAAAACACAAAATACAGGGGCTGGAGTTGTGGCTCAGTGGTAGAGCACTTGCCTAGCATGTGCGAGGCACTGGGTTTGATTCTCAGCGCCGCATATAAATAAATGAATAAAATAAAGGTCCATCAACATCTAAAAAAAATTTAAACAAAAACAAAAACAAAAACAAGAAATAGAGCTGGGGATGTGGCTCAGTGGTCAAGTACCCCTGAGTTCAATCTCTGGTATCAAAAAACCCCCCAAAAACAAAATGAAGTAAAAGTATCAATGTTTCTTTTTCAAAATTATTTTGGTGGCACCATTCACATCCTCCTGCCCCATTGTCACAATTACATAAGTCTTCAACAAATTTGGATCTAAGGGAAGAATTTAAAATGGTACAAGACACTGAATATACTAAAATCATGCTTCATTTTATTCACCTCAATGGCAATATATATCTTAAAAATATTCTATTATCAGGATTTGCTCTACAGTACCACCAAAAAAAAAAAAAAGTCAGAAAACAGGGCCTTTATTTTGAAACTCTTACAAAGCTTCTTAGAAATCTTTGGATTTGTACTGATTTGATGGAAGCAGTAGTGGCAAATCTTACTTTTTGTCTCATAGACTGTTCTTGGCCATCTATATGACCTTGATTTAATTATTTAATTCTAGGTTATTAATATAATCTTGAATGTCACTCTGATTTATTTTGGTACCACGGATGCTTAACCACAGAGCCACATCCCCAGGACTTATTTTTAATATTTAGGGACAGAGTCTCATTGAGTATCTTAGGGCCTCACTAAATTGCTCAACTCGCAATCCTCCTGCCTCAGGCTCCCAAGCTGCTCGGATTACAGGTGCGTGCCACTGCACCCAGCTGCCACTATAATTTTTCAGGCATGCTCATCAAGAGCATTGCAAAGAGAGGAAGACCTAGAACCTGGGACAAAAAAGCAAATTGGATTAGAGTCAAATTAGAGCACAGTTTTAGATTACTACCCAAATGATATTAAAAGTGTTTTCACTCTGAGAAACTTCTTCAATATTGAGGAACTATCTGCCATATTTTAGAATAAACTGTTCTTTTTAAAAATGGCTTAAATCTGGGGCTGGGATCATAGCTCAATGTTAGAGCACTTGCCTAGCATGTGTGAGGCACTGGGTTCGATTCTCAACACCTCATATAAATAGAATAAAATAAAGGTCCATTGAGAACTAAAAAAATTTCTTTAAAAAAATGGCTTAAATCCTAAATCACCCTTTTCCTAGTACAATAGCAGTAGAAATTATGATATGAACTGAGTGACTTGAATATAGAAAATCCGTATTTAGCATTGGTGGTAACAACTGTTTATTAAACTACTATTCTTTATTAACTACCCTTTATCAATACATTGTTTAGCAGGCCAAATTGAAAAAAATAAACTACTCATAATAGGGTTATTACTGGTGTCTTCTTACCTTCCTTATTGTTATCTGCCAGCACTCTTAGTGTCCCTACCCAACTGCATGGAATAGAATCACCTCTAGATCTCTTCCCTGGGCAACATGGAAATCTAATAGCTTTTGTTTTTTAAATGAAGGTTTAATGAAAACCACACTGATTATGTGATAGAGCACCGCTGGATTCAATCCCCAGTACTAAAAAAATAGAAAAAAAGAAACCACCAATCTAATTTCAATTTTGGTTTTGAACTCTTTTAGCCTTAATTTCTTTTGGTAAATATATATAAATATAAGGCAAGATAGTAATCTTATATTTTAACAGCATTTTAAAGGTTTATAAAATTTTTGTGTGGTGCTAGGAATTGAACCCAGAGCCTTGTGTATGCTAGGCAAGCACTCTACTGCTTAACTATATCTCTAGCCTGGATTGTAATTTTCATATTGGATCCATGTGTCAAAATGATACAATAAATTAAGTACCCATATTCTACAAGAAATACAAATGTTACAACAAACCTTATAATATTCAGAAGACATGATGTAGAACAATAACATAACTATATTAATGTTTTCCCCAGGACCAAAATAAAACACTTAAGCCAATTACAAAAATGTGTAAGTTGTCTACCTCAAACTCACGACGTTTCTCATAAATCGGAATGATCAACTTGGAAATCTCAGAAATTACTTCATAACGTTCTGCCTTCCATAAACCATCCACACATTGTTCTAGCAACTCCAGCAAAACTTCCTGCATTAAGAGAAATGAATTAAGAGAAAATTCAGTCAGGAATTAAAAATAGTTTCAGAGTTTTAGATAAATTTCTAATCATTTTAAGTTAATAAAGAACAAACAAAATGTACCCAATCCAAAGAAATGCAGAGGAGTATACTTGTGTGACTATATATATCCTTTCACTCTCCTTTCCTCCCTCCCTCTCTCCCTTCCTTCTTGATGCTAGGGATAAAATCCAGGGCCTTATGCATGTTAGGCAAGCATTCTACCACTGAGCTACATGCCCCAGCCCAATGACTATATTTCCTATATAAATATTTGAAATTAGAAATATTCTTAAAATATGAAGATACTGTTGATAGTAGTAAACTACGTCTATTTTGTTTATTCACATAACAAAGGCTAACTGTACTTGTAGATGGTTACACAATGCGAAGGAGTACCTTTAAAAGCAAATACATTGTTAGTTCCAAACTGAGAATGACTTAAGTTGACTTGAAAGTAGAATAGTGATTTTTAGGGACTGGGAAGTGTTCTGGGGTGTGGGAGTGGGGGGCAAAGATGGAAGAAGGGTTTTGGATATGATCAGTGAATGCTATATGCATGTATGGAAATATCACTGAGTCCTGTTAATATGTACAATTAATCTGTGCTAAAACAAAGAGGATGATTAATGTCTAACAAAGTAAATTCCACTAAGCCTATATATACCCATTACTTTTATGTTGAAATAACATTCATACATATAACAATGGTCTTTTAAAAATGTGACAAGTTTTTCAAACTATCATTTAAGTGATTTAGGTGTTTATCCAACAACTTTGGTAAAGAACACTTCCTTCCTGATTGTTGGTTCTAAAATTAGTGAGAATGGGGCTGGGGCAGTAGCTCAGTGGTACAGCGCTTGCCTAGCACATGCACCCATGTGCAGCACTGGATTCGATCCTCAGCACCACATAAAAATAAATAAATGAAATAAAGGTATTGTATCCATCTACAACTAAAAAAATATTTGAAAATAAAATAAACTTAGTGAGGATGATATGATAATAGTTCATGATAGACATCTGTCACCTTGCCAGTTGTGGTGACACATGCATATAATCCAGAGACTCAGGAGGCTTAAGCAGGAAGATGGCAAGATGGCAACTTAGTCAGACTGTCTCAAAATTTAAAAAAAGGGCTGGGGATGTACTTCAATGTTAAACTGACCCTGGATTCAGTCCTCAGTACCAAAAGGAAGGGTGGGACAGATCCCAGAGAGCTAGCTCATCCCTTCCACCATGTAAACAGCACACAGTGAGAAAATGTCTTCTATGAACTAGGAAATGGAACCTCAACAGACACTGAATCTACTGGTGACTTGATTTTTGATTTTCCAGTCTCTGAAACTGAGAAATTAATTTCTGTTGTTAATAAACTATCCAGTCTAGGGTGTTTTGTTAGAACAGCCCAGATAGACGAACACACCTAGGAAATTAATGCTTTCTCTTTCTTTACTCTTCTTCAAAGAGTTCACTGCCAAGTCCTTAAGTTTTATTTGCCAAATATCTTTCAACTGACCCTTCCTGTCCATTTCTACACTTATTGCCAAGGTCCAAAATTTTGCTCTTTCCTGATATTCCTGCTTCCAGCACTGACACTTTCAAATACATCCTCTATACATGTCATAGGGTTCTGATTAAAATGCAAACCTGATTGTCACTCATTAAAATTTGGCAATGTCCTTGTCATTCACAGAAAAATGAAGAAGCTCTTTCATTTGGCATATAAAGCTTGCAATGATGTGGTTAAGATTTCTATAATCCCCTCATTCAACATGCCAAGTCTTGTAATTTATGCACTAATAACAGTGAACTGCTAGTAGTTCTTCTGAAGCACCAGGGTGTGTCTTAGCTTTGTGTCTTTATTCATGCTATTGCCCTCTGTCCTTTAATCCTTCCTACTTAGTTCTCTTTAAAATAGCTTAAGTATCACCTCTTTCAGAATCCTTCATACACAGGGTAGGCAAGACACTAGATATCTTGTTTCCAGCTGTCAATTCTTTGGATAAATATTTATACTTGTGCAATATTTGAGTTGTCTATGTATCTGACTTTGCAAATGGGCCGTGACTCTTGAAGATCAGGAACAATACCTTATTTATGCTGGTTTCTCCAGAAACTAGTACAGTGATACTGCATAGCAAGTGTTCAACAAATGTTGCCACTTGAGTAAAGGACCAGTTTATTAACATGTCATAGCCAAACTCAACTTTTCAACAGCAGTGAAAGCATGAACTTTGGGGAACTAAAAATCAGTTAAAATCTACCAGTGTTCATTCCACAAATGTAAAGTTGGTTAGGAATTAGAAAAAAATACACCACCACATAAACCTAATAAAAAATAAAAAATAATATTACCTTCAACAGATACAGAAAAAAAGTAACTGAAAAAAACCCTTCAATATCCATTCATGACATTAAAAAGAACTCAGGAAATCAAGGAATAGAAGAGACCTTCTATGTTCTCTGTTAAAGAGCATCTACTTAAAACCCTAAAGGCCAAACACTTTTATCTTAGAATTAGGAACAACAACAAAGTGTATTGCAGTTAACTTACCTGTGGCTTATAACTTAACTGATGGCTTATATTTCCTGTCTTTCTCTCTCTTTGCTGTACTGGGGATTGATCTCAAGGCTTTGTGCATACTAGACAAGAACTCTACCATCATGCTACATCCCTAGCCCCTTGATTGCTTATATTTTTTATTTAAAAAAAATTTTTTTAGTTGTAGATGGACACAATACATTTATTGATTTATTTTTATGCAGTGCTGAGGATTGAACCCAGTGCCTCATGCACACGAGGCAAGTGCTCTACTGCTGAGCCACAACCTTAGCCCCAATTGCTTATATTTCTTAAAAGAGCTTTTAAAAATATATTATTTTATGGGACTATAACCTGTTTAGTCTCTGTGCTTTCCCTTTTTTCATGTTCCCACTCTTTAATTGTGGACTTTTCCTCATCATTCAGTCTTTGGTTCTCTGGTATTCACTTGCCATGTTATGTCCTATACTCACTCTGCTTTAGTTCTTCCAAGGATATGACTTCCAGATGTTTATTTCTAACCCTGATCTCTCTCTCTCTCTTTAGATTCAGTTCCACATTTCTAATGACCTCATGATTATTTCCCCTTTGAAAACCTTTCACTTAAAGTTCAATTCAGATCTAAAATAGATTTCATCCTTTTCCCTTGAAAGTCATGTGTCTATCATTTTTTCTTAATATCCACACTTCTTAGAGCTACTTTTGACTCTTCATCTCCCACATCCAGCAAGTCTTCCTTCTTTCCTTCCCCAGGGTATTTCCTGTATCTTTCACTCTTCTGGTTTAGGCCATAACTGCCTCACATCTGAAAAATGATGCCAGTCTTCTCTCTAGCTTTGCTTCCAGCCCCTATCCATCTACCTTGATACATCTCCTACATTACCACCAAATTAACTTTCTCTCTACTTGCTTTCATCTTGTCACTATTCAGTTAAAAAATCTTTGAGAGGGGGCTGGGATTGTGGCTCAGTGGTAAAGCGCTTGCCTTGCATGTGTGAGGCACTGGGTTCGATCCTCAGCACCACATAAAAATAAATAAATAAAGATATTGTGTCCATCTACAACTAAGAAAATTTAAAAAAAAAAAAAAATCTTTGAGAGGAAAATCATGTACATCCACAAGACTTGGATCCTAATTAGAATAATATGTATTTCATGGTTGTATAAATCTATCAAAATAGATGCTACTGTCATGTGTAACTAGCAAAAACAAAAATTTTTTACAAAAAATCTGAAAAAATTTCAACATTCTACTGGATAAAGCCTGAACATTCAAAACTTCTCAAAATTTGGCCTTGATTACAATTCCTCTCTATGTGAACCCACTGGTTTTGCAAAAAAGGACCCACTCACTGTGCCTCAAATGTGCCTTAGGCATTTCTACCTCTTACCTTTTGATCCTGCTATTCTTCCATTAGAATGCCTTCAGATTGTCCTCATCCTTCAAACCCCTTTCTCATTACTATGCCTGTTCCACCTCAGCTTACAGGCATCTCTCTCACTTGTCACTTGGCATGACACATATTGTCTATATTATTCAAATGGCACTGTTTTGCTTTATTGCATTTTGCATAGGTATATTATCACTTCAGTAGACCCTGGAGGTCAGGGATCAGCCATATTTATTATTTTTTTTATTTTTATTTTTTTTTGGTACTGGAGATTGAACTCAGGGGCACTCGACCACTGAGCCACATCCCCAGCCCTATTTTGTGTTTTATGTAGAGACAGGGTCTCACTGAGTTGCTTAGCGCCTCGCTGTTGCTGAGGCTGGCTTTGAACTCGCGATTCTCCTGTCTCAAGCCATATTTATTTTATAGCCCTTTTAGCACCAAGTCCAGAGTCTTGAGTATAAGTCAAGGCTCAATAATTCTTTATTGGTTGATTGACAGCTGAAGCTTTTCTCTACCCAAGTGAATTATAGAACAGGGAATTTACACTCTTAAATACTTTAATACATACTTTGCTCAGCTGAAGTAAAAGAACAGTGTTAAATCTATTTTTGTGGAAATTTTCCCATATTTTGACTCTCATGTGGTTACTGGAAAGGTGATTTAAGGATGGTAGTGTTGCATTTCTAAACTCAATAACATGAGCACTTCCAGAGATGAAGCTTTACATTCTAAATAGGAACCACTCTGCCTGGGCAGGTTTAATATTAAAAGATCATTAGTCCTTAGTTACCTTCAACATAAGTTAGCTGTAATAATTTTTAATATAAATCTATTTTAAGAAACCAAATTTATTTAATGCAATGTAGGCCCTGGGATCTTACTTCACTATAATGGACATCCATCATTCCAGCATCTTCTTTCATTGCTCCTTCTTCATCTATATTGGGAGTAATTTTCTTGAAGGCTGAACATCCATTAGGGAATAATTCTGTGTGTGGGGGGGAAAAAGCAATGGAGTACATTTATTAGTAAGTGTTTGGTGCCATCTTCTCTGTACTGGGAGTAGCTCTCTTGCCACAGTCCCTCACCCCCAAAAATGTATACCTGCTCCATGTTCCTCTCCTTCCCCTCCTTGGTCAGAAGCATTTCTCAGCTGCTGAGCACACCACTAACTGCAATAGTGCTGAACCGACCAGAGACACTGACACATGAAAGCATCAGCAGCTTGGCAATCCCACATCCCCTGACCTTACTTATCCCTAGTCACAGATTACAAATCAGCATCACTTCAAGGGACACTGACACAGCAGCCAAGTTCACTGGGGCTGAGGCTGGGACTGTTTGGGAAGCTCATCATTGGTTATGCTCAGAACCCTTCTTTGAAGCTACAGCTCTTCCCCCCTGCCATTCCGCGCTTTGTTCTCTGAGGCCATGGGGCTCTTTTGCCTTTCTCATCCTCTTCATCATATGAGGGATTAGCCTCCACTTTCCATTCTTTCTCCCCTGTCTCATCTTCCCTGTATATTCTTTTTCCTTTACCTCTGCAGGTAGTCTGGGGAAAGTGGTTGGTTCAGTGTTTGACAAAGGGAAAGCAAATAAATATTGCATTAATAAGTAAAAAATATTCGGTGAGTAACACAGCCTTATAAGGATTGGCTATTTTTATATAAACACAGATGTTTGGGGAAGGATCAAAGTCATAAATACAAGTTTTAATCACAAAAAGAATTTTATAAATTATTTCCAGCTATTATATATTCTCACCAAAAAATGAGCCCAAGTTACTTAACTTTCTTTCTTTCACCATGCACCATATTCTTTTGGGAGGCAGGAATGGGCAGATACTGGGGACTGAATTCAGGGGTTCTCTACAACTGAACTTCATTGCCCACCCCTTTTTTGAAACAGGGTCTTGCTCAGTAGCTAGAAAGCTCACCAGGATGCTGAGGCTGGCCTCATACTTGTGATCCTCCTGCTTCAGTCTCCTGAGAGGCTGAGATTACAGGCCTACACCACTCTGTTGGCTATATGTACCATCTTGAAGGGCTAGTATGGATGTTCCCCTAGTGTGATTCTAAAATTTTTATTAAACTTTGGTTCTATGAACATTTGTGGTACATCATCTAAACAAGGAGGCAATCTCACAAGGGGGCAGTCACTTTTCAGGTAATCAGTGAATGATTTTTTGTAACCATCTCTAGGGCCTAATTTCACCAAAAACTGGAAAAGAAAGTGAGTGTTGGAGGAAGCCTAGTTTAGGACTTGTAAGAGAGATAGGAAATGAAATAGGTGGCAGGGACATCACATTCTTTGAGACACAGAGTGGGAGAGCCATAGGTTTTTGGAGTTAAAGTTAAACCTAGTCCTATCACTAACCATGATTTTGAAGAAGTTTGTCCCCCTGGGACTGTAAAATGTTTCATCATCTGTGAAATAGGAATAATTCATGGAATGTAAAGTGTTTAGAACAGAGCCTTGCACATATGAAATACTCAAAGAATTCATGACCAAAAAAGCATACCAGGGCTGTAGCTGTAGCTCAGTAGTAGAGCGCTTGCCTATCATGCGTGAGCCATTGGGTCCAATCCTCAGCACCACATATAAATAATAAATGAATAAAATGAAAGTCCATCAAAAATTAAAACAATATTTTTAAAAAAGCCTACCAATAAGTAAATTAATTTTCCCAAGACAGAATAAAATAATTGTTGTCATCTGGATCCCTGGAAAGTAGGAAGTGAACCCAAGCTGAAAAGAACTGCTATAGGATTGTGGGCCAACTCTTACTTCCAAGCAAGAGGTTAGCTGTTGAAGACTTCATGGTTGCCCTAGAGATTATGGTGTAAACAATTCTGCTGTGGCTACCTTTACCCATACCTAAGCTGGCTCTAACTTTAGAGTTCAAGGAAAGCTCAGACTTCTTACACCATACTTCTGTCAGTCCATGAAAAAGTTTCCTTCTGACAGTGGCTGAACAAAGGGCTCTTTTAATCTATCGTCCTATCATCTCTTCAGTAGCAATGCTTAGAAATAATGACCTTTACTCTCAAGTATCTGGTTATCTCCCTGGGGGTAGAGGTTGGGGAAGAAAAAAGGGTTCAAGAAAGCCAGACCTCAGCTAGGCATGGTGGCACAGTCCTGTAATCCTAGTGCCTCGGCAGGCTGAGGCAGGAGGATCACAGGTTTGAAGCCAGCCTCAGCAACTTAGCAAGACTGTAAGCAAACTAGTGAGACCCTGTCTCAAAACAAAAAGTAAAAATATGGCTGGGGATATGGCTCAGTGGTTAAGAGCCACTGGGTTCACTCTCTGGTACCAGAAAAAAAAAAAGCCAGACTTCATGAAGAAGAGATTTTTCAGAATTCTGGTGGAAAAAAGGTAACGGTATCAAGGCTTAGAACTGGCAAATTCATCTTATCTAAATGAAATCTAACTAGATGTATATCTTCTAGGTAAGATGCTTGGTAGAACATAATTATCAATTAAGTATCATACTTCTATGAGAGCAATGGATGTCTCATGGGGGAAGATTGGGCATATATATTTTGGTACTGGGGACTGAACTCAGGGGTACTCGACCACTGAGCCACATCCCCAGCCCTATTTTGTGTTTTTTTATGTAGAGACAAGGTCTCACTGAATTGCTTAGCGCCTCACCATTGCTGAGGCTGGCTTTGAATTCACGATTCTCCTGTCTCAGCCTCCCTAAGTGCTGGGATTACAGGCTTGAGCCACCGCAACTGGCTTGGGCTATCATATTTTTGAGATGGAGGTCTCACTATGGTGGCCAGTCTGGTCTCTCAAACTCCTGGGCTCAATCAACTTTCCTGCCTCAGCTTCCTGAGTAGCTGGGACTACAGGTGTGTGTCACCAAGCCTGATGCCCAGGGTTATTCTGAAGAACATTTTTTTAAAAGTATTTTTTGGTTGTAGATGGATGCGATATCTTTATTTATTTATTTTTACGTGGTGCTGAGGATTGAACCCAGTGCCTCACGCATGCGAGGCAAGCGCTCTACAAGAGCCACAGTCCCAGCCCAGTACATTTTTAAGAAGGGAGAAATACAGCCATAAAGAAGAATGACTATATGACATTTGCCAGTAAACAGATGGACCTGGAAAATATTATACTAAGTAAAATAATCCAATCCACAAAAAGCAAAGGTTGAATGTTTTTGCTGATATGTGGAAGCTAAACCACAATAAAGGGGAGGAGGGGGAAGAAGAGAAGTTCAGTGGATTAGACCAAAGGAAACAAAAGGAAGGGTTAGGAAATAGGAAATACAGTATAATAAATCTAACAATTTTCCTATGTACACATATGAAAATACCTACATGAATCCCACCATTGTGCCCACCTACAAGAATGGGGTCCTAATTAGAACAAGATATATCCTATGCTTGTGTAATTGTATCAAAATGGATTCTACTGTCACGTTTAACTAAGAAGAACCAATAAAATAAAATTTAAAAGAAAAGAAGGGAGAAATATGTAGGTAATGGGTGAAATATGGTGGTAATGGGTTTCCATTAAGGAAAAGAGACAGGCAGAAACGCAAAATGATATTTACTTTGATCCATCAGATTTTAGGGCCATTTTTGTATAAGGAAATTAGGTAATAGAAAGCACTGAAAATAGGTCATAAAGCATTTCATTTCTGAATATTAGCATGCCTAAAATGGTCTAGAGAGTTCTATATAAAGTACTAGATTATCATCTTGCTTCCCTTAGGACTGGCTTGAGGTGGTGCTGGGGCTCCCGGCCAACTTGGGATGTGTCCATGGGGAGGACAAAGCAATTATCTGGGCCCTAAAGGCTAAGAAAGGGCCTTTGCTATCATAGCTTCTGGATTTTTTTCTTAAGTAAAAAGAGAAAGTCTCATTTTCTCTAATGTTACCAGATACTTGGGTTGATTCCAGAACTTGGCCATTGTGAACAACATTACAGTGAACATGGGAGTGGAAATATCTTTACAAGTGAGCAAATAATAATTTTAGTCAAATGTTGCTATTTTTCAGCAGAAAGAGCAATAGAATAGAGGGAAGGGAAAGGGGAAGTACTGGGGACTGAATTAGAACATAATATATTCCATGTTTCATAATTATGTCAAAATGAATTCTATTCCATTGAATTAAAAGATAGTATTTTTCAAAGATGATCGTGGAATAAAAAGGTGAGTTTGAAAAAGAAGTTTGTGTTAGGTGATAGAGCCAACATAGCATCTAATAACTATGTCAAATTTCTTGTGGCTCAGAATCACCTAAATGTAGTTCTTGTTAATAAAAATTTGCTTGTTTTATGAAAAAAAATGTTAGTATATGAAACCAAAGTTGCATACTTTGTATGTAAGAAATAAAAAATTCTTCTATCAGCCCAAAAATTTTTTAAAAACTCAGTCTATTACTTATACAATTGAATAGCCAGCAGGAAAAAAGAAAAAGAAAAACAGAGTGCTGGACTACAAGCCGGGCACTGTGGCGCACACCTGAAATCCCAGCACTTTGGGAGGCTGAGATAGGAGAATCCTGAGTTCAAAGCCAGCCTCAGCAACGGCGAGGCGCTAAGCAACTCAGTGAGACCCTGTCTCTACATAAAACACAAAATAGGGCTGGGCATGTGGCTCAGTGGTCAAGTGCCCCTGAGTTCAATCCCTGGTACCAAAAAACAAAACAAACAAACAAACCAAAAAAAAAAAAAAAAAAAAAACAGAGTGCTGGACTACAAATGAGAAACTTTCTCCAGACTATAAATCAATTTTTTCTTTCCTTTTTCAACAATCCATGACAAATAAAAGTCAGCTAAACTAGACAGCATATTTAGTGACAGAGTTGATTTACATTTGGGACAAGATTCTTTATCTTGTTGTGAACCATTAACAAACAGTTCTTAGACTAGCAGCTGGTCTATAGAGCACTCTAAATAGCAGAGCATTGGAACACTGGAACATGGGAGCATTGGAACTTTTCAAAAGTAGATCTACCTTTTTAAGAGTAGATCCCCCAATCTACTCCATGAAGTTAAGAGCTACATAGGAGAGGCCCAAGGCTGAAGAAATAAAAGGCATACTCTTCATCAAAGAAGTAGTCAATCCCTGAAGGTCTTGGCCAGTTAGGTCCAAAAGTGGGGGGAAATTCCTGTATATTAATCAAAATGGATTATTCAAACATCACCAAATCTAGGACTTTTTTTTAGAATGCCATGATTTAGGCGAAGACAAAGAAAAGCACAGTTCAATGCCTGTGATCAGATGAGGATGAAAGCATTTTCTGAGCATCTTGTGTATCTCAAGTAGAAGTAGGGTAAATTATGTTTTGTTTCAAAGGCAAAAAAAGGTTGATACCCAGTTTTGGAATTCGTTGCCCACATCATTTACCGTAAAGACTACTACTGTGAAGCCGGGCACAGTTGTGCAAGCCTGTAATCCCAGCACTTTCGGAGGCTGAGACAGGAGAATTGCCAAGTTCAAAGCCAGCCTCAGCAAAGGCGAGGTGCTAAGCAACTCAGTGAGACCCTGTCTCTACATAAAACACAAAATAGGGCTGGGGATGTGGCTCAGTGATCAAGTGCCCCTGAGTTCAACCCCCAGTACCAAAAAAAAAAAGACTACTACTGTGAATTTTCAGCTTCAGAAACCACTAATTTTGCTCAGTGTATTATCTCAAAGTATATGTCCAATGATTTATTTCTAAGCTGCTGCTTCCATATTCCTGAATGCTGTGCTAGAGAAAGCAAGATGGAAACCGTCCAGGTAGGGAATCACTACCTTGAGTCTAAATGATCACATGAAAAAGTGGGAAGGGTTTTGGAGAATATGGTAGCAGTCTGACCCTAGATAACATATGACTGCTCCTCAGAAGGAGGATAAGACATAAGGGTCCTGAGGAAAGAGCATGAAGGGAAAAAGCAAGGACTTGGAAAGAATAAGGAAATAAAAAGCTTTGTAGATCTTTAGCTATCAGACACTGGGTATCAAGACTTGGGAAAAAGAGCAATATTACCCTATAAGGAATGAGTAGAACAGATTCTATGGAAAAGGAAATTCCATTTCCAGGGCTTAGTGGGGAAGCCTACAGGCCTGAAGCTTTGCTGAACCTTCCATGCTATGTGGTGGTGGAAGAATGTAAAAACTTGACTCTTGCCTTCCCTGGGGAAAACAATTGTGCCTTCTCTCATAAAAGAGAATCATGTCAAAGTCTAGCTTCCAGGGTATGTGACCCAGAAATTTTAAGGTTCTCAGACAAAATAGAAGAAAGAAAAGTCTGCTTGTTTTTATTTATTTTTATTGTGGTGCTAGGGATCAAACCCTTGAGCACACTAGACAAGTTCTCTACTACTCAGATATAACCCCAGACCTCTGGCTTGTTTTTTATTTTATATTTTTGGGGGTGGAAGAGTAGCAAACACAAAGTATTGTGATTTAGGTAAAAGGAGAGTGAGAATCTATAAGGTCTCTTTGGGCAGAAAGAGCAAGAATTCAGGCTGCCTGAAAGAAATTTGAGGGTGAGGAGTGGATAGAAAGAATTATCTACCTCCTACCCTTTCCTCTGTCAATTCAGTGCAGAAAACAACAAAAAGAAAGATCTGGAACTGGTCCTGCACTGGTATTATAAGTGAGCCCCGGGGGCAGGGGCCCCAAGGCCTTGCCTACTTTGGCATCTATCCAGTAGGACAAATTTTTTTCTCTTAAAAAGTATAAACAGTAGAACATCTGCTGCCAATGTGTCAGCCGATAAGTATTATTTTATTCCATCTTGATTAAAAATGTTATATAATGGATTTCAAGAGAAATAGCTTAGAAACTTAAGAAAGCAGAAAATTTTTGGCAATGGATGAATGTCAGGGATTAACTTTCCTTTGATGTCTTTGTTATCAAAGGACACTTGATAGAAAACAGAGTTCTTGTGTTGCCCAATCATATTTGTTAAATAAGTTGGTTTTGGTTGGGCCCAATGATGCACACCTGTAACTCCAGCTACTTGGGAAGCTGAGGCAGGAGGATCACAAATTCAAGGACAGTTCAGGAGACATAGCAAGACCCTGTCTCAAAAATAAAATAAAAAAGAACCAGGGACGTAGCTCAGTGGTAGAGTTACTCGCCTACCATGTGTGAGGCCCTGGGTTAGTCCCCAGTACAGCAAAAATAAGTGACTAAGTAAGCACATAATTTTTTCTTTTTCAGGTCTGTATTCAAATGTATTTATAAATTTCCACAGCTAGACTGCAGAAAGGCCCACATACTGAGAGACTACTGAGTTCTCTGGATGGCTTGTGAAGAGATTGATTTTAACTTGTGTTTTAGATGAATAATCTACCTTGGTATAGTCATACCATAGTTCAATCAGCTAATTAACAAAAGAGTGGTTTTGGATCATATAAATCACTGAAATTTAGAGAGCAAACCCCTGAGGACTTTACTACTACCACTCTTTTAGAATAAAGTTTTCTAATTTAAGCAAGTAGAATTTCCCAGATTTAAAAATAGATGGCACCCATAAATAAATATGTAAACTTCTCTTAAGTTTAACATTTTTTGTTTGAAATGCAAAACAACAAGTTTTTCCTCCTCAGCCAAGGACTCTGATTTCTAATGAAGGATAAATTCTAGAAAGCCTCCAGGATACTGTCATACACTTATACGTCTAGTTAGAAATAGGATTTCCACCTGTTAGAAAGTCATAATTTGGTGGTTAGTGTAGCACTGCCTTGTGCTAATATCCAAACCATGGAAAGAAATTACATTTCTAACTCTTAAAAATTGATAATGGAGATAAATAATTATTGATTTGTGCTTAAAGATCTTTGTACTTGTGAAAACAAAAATTCTAGGGAAATATTTTTCGATATATTTAGCTATTTTCAAATTCTAAAGGGTATAGTTTTATACTTAATGGATGTTACAGTTTGGATCTTAAATGTCTCCCAAAGCTCCAGGTGTGGTGACACATGAGGCTGAGGCAGGAGGATTATGAGTTCAAAGCCAGCCTCACCAAAAGCGAGGTGATAAGCATCTCAGTGAGACCCTGTCTCTAAATAAAGTACAAAAAAGGGCTGGGGATGTGACTGAGTGGTGAGTATCCTTGAGTTCCTAGTACCAAAAAAAAAAAAATCCTCCAAAGCTCATGGGTTGAAGGTTTGGTTCCCAGCAGATGTGGCTATTGGGAAGCAGTAGAAAAGTTAGGGGTGGAGCCTAGTTGGAAGTAGTAATCATCAGGGCTGTGCTCTTGAAGGGGATATTGGGACCTCAGCCTCTTCCTGTTTCTTGGCTGCCATGAGGTGAATAGTTTTCCTCTGCCCCATACTTCAGCCTCCATGTACTGTCTCACCACAGATCAAAAGCAACAGACCAAGTGACCATGGATTGAAACCTCTGAAACATCAAGCTAAAATAAACTTTTCTTTCTTTAAGTTGATTTTTATCAGGTATTTTATTACAGCAATGGAAAGCAGAAAGCTAACACAGTGGACATAAAACTATTATTTCTGATTTCTACTAATTAGAAAGATGACATTGTATTAACATAATTTCTCTAAAATCATATTTCAAATTCTTACATTTGTCAGTTTACTTGGAATTGCAGGTGTGTAATTTCAATATTCATCTCTATTGAAATGTTATAGGCATGTCAATAATGTAATATAAAAAACTGAAATAGGCCTTTTTTTAGGAAAAATTCTTTTGAGTCTTTTTATTTTTGATACCTTTGACACATATTTTATTAATAAAGTATACACAAATTAGCTGACAATTCTAAGAAAAATTCAGGAGACTGTCTCTGACACAAGAAAGAGTTATCAGTCAAAAAATCACTTATGATGTAATTCAAAGGCAAAGAACACCATGCAAAATATTTGAAAATTGAATGAATGTAATTTGAATCATCTTCTAGTGTTCCTGAGACTAAGCAATGTATAAATTTGTAAGAATTCATCAAGTCTAAAAGTCTTTAACTTAAATCTGTGAAGCTAAAGATTCTATTAAGTTCAAAAGACTTTGAAATTTAGAGAAATATATTAATGTATTTCATAAACTATAGAGGGAGCTGCGAACTTCTATAAAATGTTTTTATATATATATATATATATATATATATATATATATATTACATTTTGATTCATTGTACACAAATGGAGCACAACTTTTCACTTCTCTGGTTGTACATAATAGAGAGTTACACCATATGTTCATACATGAACCTAGGGCATTGTTGTCCATCGCATTCCACCATCTTTCCTACCCCTCCTTTCACTCCCCTTTGACCCAAGTTCCTCCATTCTTCTCATGTCCCCTCCTCCATTATGGATCAGCATCTACTTATCAGAGCAAACATTCGGCCTTTGGTTTTTTAGGATTGGCTTACTTCGCTTAGCATGATGTTCTCCAACTCCATCCATCAAATAGGCCTTATTTTAACAATCGATTTTTCCATTTTAAAGCCACATATGGGGGCTGGGGTTGAGGCCCAGTGATAGAACACATGTTTAGCATGCCTAAGGCCCTGTGTCCAATCACTAGCACTAAATAAATTAATTAAATAAATAAAACCAAATATGTAATAAAAGGAAAAATTTAGAGGATACCAATTTCAAACACATGGACTACTCAGAAGAATTTCTATATCCAAGCGTTAATTTAACACAAATAAATTGTATCTACATTTTATTTTTTAGTTGTCAATGAGTCTTTTAATTAATTTATTTATTTATATGCAGTTATAAGGATCAAACCCAGGACCTCACACATGCCAGGCAAGCACTGTACCACTGAGCCACAATTCCAGCCGTATATCTACATTTTAATCATAGTATTATATTTTGGAAGAATCTTTTTGGATTCTCCACATGAGTGTTATATGAGGCAATTGAACTCTGAGCCTTAGATAGTTAACTGTAGGAATTCAGAAATTTTTAAAAGTCCAAACAAAACAAGATTGTGTTTCCATAGCCAAAACCAGAGTGATATGACTCCCAGAAGTTTGTTTCATTTTGCTCTGATGTTATTCATGTGTTGGCCTTAAAAGCAAGTAGCCTGGACATTGTGATAGATAATGGGAGATTTCTGGATAGCAATCTTCATTGCCAATCAGTTTTTAAACCAAACTCAACAATTTTACTACTTTGATGATATTAGTTAACAATACTTTTTTTAGAAAGGGAAGCTTTCAGACACCTTCCTGAATTAGGAATCTGGAATTAGGAATCCAGACCTGCTGGGTCCTGCCTAACCCTAACTCTTCAAGGGTAAGATTCACTTTTTATTGCACTAATGTGGTATAGAATATGTGGGCAGTTGTTGGTGAAGGTGAGGTGGTTGAGGGGAAAATAAGTGATCTGTATTATGTGGAGCTTCTCATGAGCACTAAGAAGAATTTAGTTTGTGGCAGTCTTCCAGAGAGACAGTCCTAAAAAATAAACACTGGGCAACAGGCCCAGCCCTGTACTGTTTAACTTACTTGAACCTCCTATGAAAGCAGAAGGCAAAATGAACAATCTTTTATAACAACTTCTGTTTTTAAGGTGAGCATATTTTTCAGAGCTCAATTATATAATATTCATAGTCACAAATTTCAAAGATAAAAACTATTGCGTTAAATGAAATTCCCATCTCAAAACAGAAATATCTTACTCTTTCGATGAAGAAATTCTGCAACCAGAGCTGCTACATGGACATAACACATTGCAGCCTGAAAAAAGATGACAGGAAAGAATAGTCAGAATGTGCTCAAGGGGTTTTGAAAGGTAATGTTTAGAAGAAACTTTAAGTAGTCACCTCTGAAAAATCTCCATTTTTTATATGAATCTTGGCCATGCTATCAAGCCAGGTTTTCCTGAGCTCTGGGGTGCTGGCATAGGACTTAGCTAAGCTATACTGGAGATCAATTAGCATTTCAGGGTCTTTCTCATGCTCCTTCATTTGGGCAGTGGCCATAAGAACAGTGCGGATCCTCTTGGTCAAGTCCTTAACTTCTGTGGGAAAAGCAGTTGCCTAATTTCAAAACAAATAAAAAAAAACAGGTTTAACAATTTATTATTGACATGCTGTAAACCTCACGTCAAGATGAGTTTTACTTCCAATGCTGGGAATGGAACATGAGTTTTACTTCTTTTTAAGTGCTCTTAGTACTATATTGTATGCAGAATGTCTAAATTAGAAATTTAAATTAGTTATTTTAAAAATATGTAACTAACAGTTATGAAAGGCTCTAAACTTGATGACAATACATTCACAGTACATAAACTTATGTATGACCTTTGGAGCCAGACTAGAAAATACCTACCTCTTCCACTGTGAATGCTATAGTCATGGGAGTGATCTGTTTGTCATTTACTTATAACAGCAACTTAAAAGTTATTGATAGAATATGATGTACCAGGCACTGGTCTGGGTGTTCTTTCGTGTTTTAATTTTAACAAAACCCTACTAAGTTAAATCCTTTTTTTTTTTGGCACCATGGGTTGAACTTAGGGACACTCAACCACTGAGCCACAGCCCCAGGCCTATTTTATATTTTATTTAGAGATGGTATCACTGAGTTGCTTAGTTCCTCAATAAGTTGCTGAGGCTGGCTTTGAACTCATGATCCTCCTGTCTCAGCCTCCTCAGCCACTGGAATTACAGGCATGTGTCACTGTGCCTGGCAAGTTAAGTACTATTATTCATTTTACCAATGGGAAATGTGAGGCACAGAGAGGGTAAGCAGTTTGGCCAAAGCGTCAAAATTGGCAAATGGTAGAGACAAGGACTTAGACCTAGGCAATCTGGCTCCAGAGCTAGTACTCTTCAGTCACTTTTTCATAATGACAAGCATAGCTAATCCATCCAGTGAATATTAAATACACCAAGTGAAAACCATACTGCAAAACAAAAAAATCCTATTTAAACAAATAAAAGGTCAGAAATCACACAACACTTCAAAGAGTTTAAAGAGATCATTAACCTCCCAAAGTGTTTTTCGCCCCAGGATCACAAAGTCAGAGTTTCCTCTTTAGCCTAATCACTGTTGAAGTCCAATCACTTCCTCTTAACCTCCCCTGGGATGATGATGAAAAAGGGACAGGTGTAAAGCTAGAGGGCTTTTTAAATGTAAATATAATAAAATATGGAGGAGACTGTTGTAAAAACTGTCTTCTTCAACCCCTTAATAATTATTATTATGCACATATATTCCCTTTTTATTCATTAATAGAAATTTAATCTACTAAGGAAAGGCAGACTTTGGTGTAACAGAGTTTGCTGGTAATGACCCCCCTAACAGCATAAAACAAAGTCATTTCAGAAATGAGTTGAAGAAAAAAAAAACCAATATGAGCCTCATTTGCTTAGAAATATTTGCTAATCTATCTATATAATGGTGGCAGTAAGGATGGTCACAACTGGGAAAATAAAATCTTGAGTATGAGTAAAAAAAAAAAAGCATAAATAGTATATGTTGTTTTTATGCTCGAGGGATTCTTGAAGCATATACTGATCCCAAGGGGAACCAACAGAACTGACCCCAAAACAAACTTTCCCAGCCTGTGAGCGGCTGGCACTATTTAGTGTTTTTCTCAGTGTAAGCAACATTCCTATGGGAATATTTCTTGGTACATAGATTCTACACGTCCCAAGCATCAAATATGCTGCGACTGTGAGCTTTTAAATGTTTTTCAGGCTTGATACAATATTGTCAAATATGCTGGAATATGACCTTTCCCAAGAATTGGAATGATTCATTTCTCTGGGAGGAAAAGTCCTTTACTGGCTATGGCCTCTTCTTTCCTGGAACACATTTTATCACTGAAGATGAGGACCTGCATTCCAGGCAACAAAGCGGCAGATGCAGTTTTACACTGTTAAGCATATAGGAAGAAAGAGGAATGGCCGTCAGAGTCTTGAGTTTGGCCAGAGTGAACTGGTGCTTAATGACACCTTTGGACTTGGATTTGCCAATAAGTATACCAAGCCACAAACAGCTAATAGATGATTTTCAAAACTCATAAAACAAATAATGAAACCCTTCTGTGCTATTGCTCATCTGCTGGCAACGGAGCAGAGAGCTGTTAGCTATTCTAAAATGTGAGATTCTGTCAAATTTCAAACTCAGTGTTTAATTAACCAGTATTAAACGGAAACAATTATTAAGAAAGGAAGGATGCATTTATTTTCTGAGTAGGTTCAGAAATCAACTCCAGAGGCTGGGCGTGGTGGTACATGCCTGTAATCCCAGCAGCTGGGGAGGCTGAGGCAAGAGGACCGTGAATTCAAAGCAAGCTTCAGCAACTTAGCAAGGCTCTAAGCAACTCAGTGAGACTCTGTCTCTAAATAAAATACAAAATAAAGCTGGGGATGTGGCTCAGTGGTTGAGTGCCCTGGAGTTTAATCCCTGGTACCAAAAGAAAAAGAAAAGAAAGAAATCAACCCCAGAAAAAGATTCAGATTCTATTAGCCATTATAACTGTGTATACACAGTCTAGTCATTCATCCATGTATTCAAATAATACTGAATATCTGCTATGTACCCGGCAGTGTTCTAGGCGCTGGAGATCCAGTGGTATACAAGATGAAGCCCTTGTGAAGCTCACAATCAATATGCTCTCTCTACTATCAAAGATTGTGAATTTAATAGCAACTTTAGGAGCATAAACATGATAGTGAAAGTGGCTCTAATTTATTACTCAATGTGAGTACATACCTTCATAGGTCTGTCACTATTTGCAAAATTATTGATAATAGATAAAGACTCCTGAAATCTTGATCCTCCACTTAGTGCTACATCAGCTATCAGCTGGCTTACAGCAATTATTATCTGTGGGAAGAAGCAAACATTATTTTTCAAATGTGTTTTGTATAAGTGCTAATTCTTATCATTGTATAAGCACAGGCACATTCAAATGCTGCAGTGAATGATTCTACACAGAAAAAGCTGATTTAATGGTAATCAGTTCTCCATTTTGAAATGTGCTTTCAAGGTAGAAACTATGGCAAATTTGGGAATAAATTATGGATTTTTTTGATAATTTCACACTCCTTTTCACTTTTCTATTTTTGTGTGCTGGACTTCCAAGTCTAGTGCTTCAGCTCCCTTCTTTGTGTCTGGCCAAGACCTACCCAATTTATAGCAATTTATGTAGTGACCTTTGGTGGTACCTGTTTAGTCTGTGAGACTACCTCAGATGAATGCCAGAATGATTCATGCTACACTATTAATGGTTGGATGCTTTATCACTGATCCTAGGAAGCAGGATACAATAGTTACTGAAGTGTGTACTCTAGAGTCAAACTGCCTTCAAGTCAAATCTTGACTTTTATCAATTGTTCACTATGTGGCTTTGGGAAATCTCTGTAATCTCTCTGGACCTCACTTTTCTCATTTGTGCAATGGGGGATATAAAAATTACTAATTGAGTTGTTATGAGGATTAAGGCTATCATAATCAGACTAGTTTACTTTTTTTTTTTTTTAACACCGGGGATTGAACCTAGGAGTGCTTAACCACTGAGCATCACTCCCAGGCCTTTTTATTTTCAGTTTTGAGACAGGATCTTACTGAGTAGCTTAGAGCCTCACTAAGTTGCTGAGGCTGGCTTTGAACTCACAATCCTCTTGCCTCAGCCTCCTCAGCTGCTGGGATTACAGGCATGCACCACACAGCCGGACTTAGTTAATTCTATTAAGCAATACTTTGTGCCAGACACTGTTCTATGTCTTCACTCTTCACATCTATTACTTCATCTGTATTTTAATAGAACAGTTGAGAGAACCAATGGTTAGGTCCAGGAGAATGGATCCTAATGGGTAACGTTATGCATACTGTCATACTCACCAGATGAATATTTTGGAGAAGGTGGCTATTCAGGTGACATTTTATATAAAAGCAAGTAGTATAAGACCTAATGTGGAATGGTGACTGGCTCTTGTATGCAAAAGTAATTATATGGCAGATTTTTAAAGGAAGCATTTATTATTATTATTATCAGTAGTAGTAGTAAATATTCAGTTTATGGATGGCATTTTCCAGCAAGCTGTTTAGGATTTCCTGTGTTACAAAAAGACCTATCAAGCCAAGAAGTGCCAATTTTGATTATGTTCAGAGTTGTTTCATCAAATAAGCACAACAACATGGAGATGCTAAATATTAACTATCATATAATAATGTCTACTATGTGCCAGGCACTATGCACAATTCATTTTTAACCCTTACGATAACCCGCAAGGTGAAATATCTTGGCCTCATTTTACAGATGAGGAAACTGGTTCAGGCAGATTGAGCAACTTGCCTAGGGTCACACAGCAGATAAGTAGCAGATTAAGCCCAGGTAGGTCTCTTTCTAAAGTGTCTGTTTTCTAATAAATATTGAGATCTCTCTCTCCCCCCTTCGGGTCTAACTATGTCATCCAGGCTAGCCTCAAACTTCCATATAGCTGGGAATACAGGTGCATGCTACTGGCCTAGGTTCATTTCTTTTGTTTTATGAAGTGAGTATGCTAGCGTATGAAAACCTGAAACTGTATTACCTGTTATGTAATATCTAACAAGATCATCACATCTGAGCCTTATGAAAGTCCTATGAAGTAGGTACTAATATACACCCCTATTAAACTGATGTACTTAGAGGCTAAGGATCTTAACTTGCTCCAGGTTACCTACAGAATCTGAACCAGATGCACTCTTAACATCTATGCTAGAAGCAGCCTTATCCAATGGAAACATAATGTCAACCATATCTGTAACTTTAAATTGTCTAGTAGCCACACTGAAAACAGAGGTGAAACTTAAGTTTAACATTTTATTTAATATATCCAACATATCTTTTCAACAAAAAACAATTGATGTATTTTATACACACACACACACACACACACAACTGGGGGTTGAACCCAGCATGCTCCATCACTGAGCTACACTCCAGGGCTTTTTTATTTTTATTTATTGGTTACTGGGGGTTTAACTCAGAAGTGCTTTACCACTAAGCTATAACCCCAGCCCTTTTTATTGTTCGAGACAAGGCCTCACGAAATTGCTAAGGCTGGCCTTGAACTTGCAGACCTCCTGCCTTAGCCTCCCAAGTCACTGGGATTATAGGTGCGCACCACCATACTGTGCTTATTTTTTAATTTGAGACAGGTTCTTACTAAGTAGATGAGGCTAGCATCAGACTTTTGATCTTCCTGCCTCAGACTCCTGAGTTACTAGGATTATAGGCATGTGCCACCATGCCTGATGAGATATTTTACTTTTTTATGTACTTAGTCTTGAAAAGCCTATGTGCATTTTAGAGTCTCAACATATCTCAATTTGAAACAGCCAAACTTCGAAGTGCTAGATGGCCACATCTGACCCAGTACTAAATGGGGTCACTCTGGTTCTTGATCTCATTAGAGCCTAAAGATTTGACAAGAAAGATGAAGAGGATCCTTAGTTTTTCACTGACCTGTAAATGTGTCCTCAAAAAGGTTTTCCTCTTGGTGTACTCAAAGTTGTTTCTCATCAAAAGATATAAAAGTGCAGATGCTTCATTCCTGGTTGAGCTAATTTTTGAGGTACAGCACTTTAAAACCTCATAACAAAATGCAGCACACATATTTACTCTTCCTTTGAAAAAGGCTGAGGGAAACTAAAAAACAAGGGAAGCAGAAATAAGTATCAGAAAACTCAATCGTAAAGTCAATTTAATGTCAAGTGCCTTTAACAAACTCAACTGAAATGGTGCTGGTTGCTTTTAGGTTACAAAAATCAACATGAGGGGACTCACCTCTCAAGAGCATATGAACTAGTTAACATGAAGATCAGCATGTGTCAATGATAGGACAATTCAAGTCACTACACAGGTTACAACAACATGTAAAGGCACTTTGTATAACTGCTAGAAGTGCTCAAGATAGTCTGAAACATATGATGATTAACTTCTCAATAATATGTATTCAAAGAATGAATGCCTGAAATAATAAATAATGGGTCTCAAATGGGACTTTATAAATGGAGAGGACAATGTAGGTTTTTGCTTATAAAGTTTCTTACACTATGAATGTCCAGGTGCTGAGAAAATTATAGCTGAGTTCTATTCAGCAAAGCTGATCTTTAAACAAAAAATATGAAGTATGTATGCACATGCATGTACATCCTGTACTTATAGTGTTCAGACACATTTTGGTGTGGAAAGAAAACTAAAATGACTACCTAATTTTCACAACAGGCAAGAGGACTGTTACTTTCAGAATGTATTCAGTCTGCTTTGTGGAACATTATATATATTTATATATATGATATATAGTATATATTTATGTATGTGTGGAGACACATGTATATATATTCATATATATGTACGTATGTGTGTGTGTCTCTATGGTTTGTTAGTGTTCCATGCTTAGGTGTAGGCAAGCAAGCAATAAGCTGCTCCAGAGGACAGAATGGGTATTTTTCAGTGTGTGTGAAGCTAGAAGGCTGCCCATTCAAAATTATTTCTTGGGAACCTTGAATTTAAATCCATGTCATAGGAATCTACCTTCTTTAATCCCAAGTGCATTATCATGTAGACAACAGATGCTTAATAAATGTTTTCTGGTTGGCAAGTGGGAAATCTCATTAATGGTTTCAGAAAGTTGAGCCAATTCTTGCTGGACAAGATACTCTAGTATAAAAATAAACATATTAAGGGAGAGTATAGCTACAGCAGGGTAAATCCCTACAGTAATATCATTTACTACTTTGAGAGGGCAATGGCCAAAATCATTAATGACCTCCTAATTGCCAATTCTAATAGACCCCTTCTGCTTTTGTTCTTTTAGTCCACTCTGTATTTCTTTTTTTTTTTTTTTTTGGTTGTAGATGGCTGCAGTATCTTTATTTATTTATTTTTATGTGGTGCTGAGGATCGAACCCAGTGCCTCATGCATGCAAGGCAAGTGCTCTACCACTGAGCCACAGCCCTAGCCCCACTCTGTATTTCATAACAGTGTGAAACCTTTGTCCTTTGGCTTCTACAATCTCCTTTTTCCTACCTCTGTGACTCCTCCTCTTCAAAACACATCAGTTTTCTTTCTTTCCAATGTTCTGCTCCTACACATTCTCTTTTGATTTTTCCTCTACATAACTCCAGAGCAAATTAAACCACTCCAAAGAGTTTTCAACTACCACTTATACACTAATGCTCCCCATTTTACTATGTTCCAGCTACACCGGTCTTTTAGTTTCCAGAATATTCCAAACTCTTTCCTGACTCAAGCCCTTTGTATATGCATGTTTGACTTCCTAAAATCTTCTTCCTTGAAACTTTCATAAGGCTAGGCCCTTTTCACTTTTCAAATCTCATTTTTCAAGTGATAAACCTACCTAAAGTTTACCATTATGAGCTGATCTCCAAATTAGAATGGTTCAACTTATGATATTTGAGTTTTGCAATGGTTTTGCAACTACGTGTTCAGTTGGAATTGTACTTTGAATTGTGATCTTTTCCTGAGCTAGCAATATGAGATATGAAACTCTCTTGTGATACTGAGCAGAGACAGTGAGCCACAGTTCCAAGTCAGCCACATGATCTTGAGGAGAAATAAATGTTACCTACAGTATACTGTGTTGCTAAGTTATGGTATTAAGTTCTGTATGTTAAAGGCATTTCTGACTTACTATATTTCCAATGTATTTGTTGGAATGTAACCCCATTGTAACTTGAGAAGCATCTATGCCTGCTCACCCTGTTTCCTTCCTAGAACTTACTATAACTACTAATTATTTATTTTTCTCTCCCTCCTAAAACACTGAAAGCTTCTTGAGGGCAGAGTATGTTTCTTTTGTGTCTCTCCCACCTAGTACAGCACTTGACACAAGAAGGTGCTTGATAAATGTAGTATGGGTGAATGGAAGATGAAACTAAACCTACTTTTTTTTTTGGTACTAAGGATTGAACTCAGGGGTACTCTACCACTGAGCCACATCTCCAGCCCTATTTTGTGTTTTATGTAGAGACGGGGTCTCACTGAGTTGCTTAGCGCCTCGCCATTGCTGAGGCTGGCTCTGAACTCACAATTCTCCTGTCTCAGCCTCCCAAAGCGCTGGGATTACAAGCGTGAGCCACTGTGCCCGGCTTAAACCTCCTTCTTCAATCCAGATCTCCCTGGAGCAAAGATCTGTGTATCCAGATATCCCACAGGCACCCTAAAGTCAACATGTCTACAAAACAAAACTCACTAACTTTTACCCTAAAATGTAGTTTTCACCCTATGTTTCCCCCTCAGCCAAGACACCATCATGTTATCACTGATTGATAACTAAATCCTAAAAAGTTCTTTTTTTAACATGTCTTCCATCTGCATTTGACTCTCCAGATCCACAGCCACTGCCTTATTTCAGGGCCTCATCTCTTATTTAGCCCGCCCCAAGAAGTCTTTTTAATGCCTTTGGTACGGCCACCAATCTCTCTTCCCCATCACTTTTATACAGGTTTTACCTGGCCCTTATCAATTTTCTCTTCATACAAATCTAACTTTGTTACTATCCTGCTTAAAACCTTTCCATGGCTACCTGATGCCTAAAAAATGAAGTCCAACTCTTAAGATGAGTACACAATGTATTCCCCATTTACATCTTTAGTTTCATTTTTTTGTTAAATCCATACTAAATCCTAGCTCTACAACTGCAAAGAGACTATTGTGAAATTAGAGCACTTATCTTTTTCTCATGCATAACCATATACAGATTTTTTTGTTTATGTGCAGATATTTGAGTGTATTTTTCTGTGTGTGCTTCCCTCTATTGGACAATAAGCTCTCAGGTACTATATGCAAGAAGTACCTACTGACAATGAAATGAATTACTTCTAAATTTCTTTCCCTTAGTTTCTCATAAGGTGCTTGTGTTGAACTCAGTTTTTCATAGATTTCTTTAGTCATAAATTATATTAAAAATGGCACTTAAAAATTCGCTTCAAATTCACTTATTTTCTAATTTCAGATACAAAAACAAGTAGCACTGAAAGAAGGATACCTACCATTTGCAAGATACTATATAAGATACCACTATTGAAAAAGTTGGTTCCCACTTTCAAAGTGTTTACATATGAGTATGCTAATGGCTTATATACTTCCAGCAATGGTAACAGTTTATAAAAGAAGAAAAACTGGCAAAGTTGGAAATTTGAAAATGACACTTGGACTGGGGGTATAGTTCAGTGGCACTGTGCATTTGTGAGTTCATAGGTCCAATCTCTAATCCCACACAAAAGGATAAAAGGGTTAAGTTTAGGGTTAGAGAAAAAGAACAGAACACTCTTTTTTGTTTGTTTAGGCACTAGCGATTGAACCCAGGGACACTTTAACACTGGGCTACAACTCCAGACATTTTTTTTTTTACTTTGAAACAGGCCCTTGCTAATATGCTGAGACCGGCCTCCTATTTGTGATCCTCTTGCCCAGCCTACCCAGTGGCTGAGATCACAAATGTACACCACACCACAACCAGCAAAAAAACTGAACTCTTGAAATAGAAAATGTGTAACAGGGTGAAATTAAAAGCAGGTTCTGATTTTAGGAGATTCTTGGTCAGGTCCCCTTTTGCATTTTGTTATTCAATACTTTAATAATTACAAAGGCAGTACTTAATGGTTTCATTAGCTGATGTTTCATTAGATCATTAGAATAATCTTCTTTCCCCTCTTTCCTTTTTCCATAAAGAAGAGCTACTAGCAGCTCTAAAGCTTATGTCCTTACCTTACTGATGAAAGCTCTCAGTGAGGCAAAAACATGCTTCAATGATACTTCAGATTGTCCATTTTTAAGAAAAGCTAGATGAATGTCAAATACTTTCTTCATTAATGGATTGTGGCCATCATTGTTTAAAAGCTGGCTCTACAAAACATGAAAAAAATACAATTTTCAGAAAGACTTAGTTTGTGCCCCATCAAGAATGAGAGAACTGACTTCACCAATACTGCTTATAAAAATACTATTTGAAGTTTCAGAAAACTAAAAGGGTCTCAAATGTCATTAAAAAACTTTGTGCCATCTTTTCAACTTGGAAATCTCAAAATACTACATAAACTACAACTAGAACACTTAAGTCCAGCATTTAAAATAGATGAAAAATTATTTTTACAATACAACATAGCAAAATATACAACTGGTATGGGGACAGTAGTATTATTAACCTATATCACATTGCTTCTCAATTAAGAAATCAATAAATTTAAAATAACCACAAGACAACTAGCCTTTGTATTTCTCTGAGGGAGATTAAATAATGTAAGAATTAAGGAAAATATCAGTTCTATTTTAAAGCTATTATCTAACTTACTTTCTAAAATATGCCTAATATAAGACATGTTTAGCCACTTGTGACAAATTAAACCCTCTGAGTAGAGATAATAACAGGTATCACAATTAAACAGACCATATAAATTATTTAAGTGCCTCTTACAAAGAGACATAAAAGAAAAATTCTACAGAGTTATCTATTAGTTTGTGAACCTTGTTTTAGTTTTTAATATTATAATTATTATCAAATTGAACATACAAATTAATAGATTTCATTATGGCATTTCCATACATGCATGTACCATGATTTGATCTTTTCCACTCTCACCATAGGTCCCCTGGTCCCATTTCCCTTCCCCAATAGGCCTCCTCCTACTTTCATGCCATCTTTTAAATTTTATTTTCTAGATTCCACATGAGAGAAAACATGTGATACTTGCTGAGACCTGAAATGACTGAAGGAATTAACTGAACCATTTAGAGAAAGAGGAAAGAAAAATTCTGTATAATTCAAGACCCCCACCCACTTTGGGTTCTCCTACTAAGGCTACCTTACATTATACTCTGTAGTTTTTCTTTCAAAGCACTCTTACATCCATTAAACCATTTTACCCCTTTACCAACTCTTCAAGATAAATCCATACTAAATCCTAGCTCTACAACTGCCTTCTTTTAAAAATCATAGCAATGACGATTTGCACTGGGGGGAAAACACCTGAGGAAAAAAACTAAAGCTCCTGACTAGAGAAGCCAGCCAACTTGCCTGGACATTAACTATCCCAACAGGACATCTCATTACAATGGGTATTTGGGCAAACTGATCTACACAGAATTTCCACTAAAATCATTGAACATTCCAAAGTATGAAAGAAAACTATTTCTAAAGATGAAAATAAAATAGAATACAAGAGACAGAAGGGAACTTAAGGGCCAATTAGTTCACTTCCTTTGTTTTATGGATGACAAGTCTCAGTGACCTCCTAAGGTCACACAGAAGCCAAACTAGGTTTGTCATCCACATTACCCTTTTCACTACACTATCTGGTCTCTAGTTATAAAATGTGTTCTCTATAAGATACCAACTGAATCTTAATTCTTCATCTTTACCTTGAAGCACTGGGTGAAAAATGATATGGTATCTAGTACTGTTAGAGAAACTTCAGTAGCAGTATTGCCTTCAAGAAGTGCCTGGTGGAAAATGTCTGCTTCAGTTGTTGTAGAACCTGGAGTTTAAAAAGTAAATAAGACATTGTCCAACAGAGAGACTCACACAATGGTATTGAATGACTTCCCAAAGACTCCGACAAGCAAGAAGAAAGGAGGCTTGCAATACCAGCAGATCTAATGGGTTTCGCTGTATTCATTCCTTATTCAAATATGGTCTGGGTTAATCTCATTAAATGTTCATATATGCTCTTTATCAATAGCTGGTTAGCACAAATTAGATGTGCAGTTCTTTGGAGGCATGATTTCAGTGGTGAACTATGGTGATATAACTACGAAATAATGTGGAAGCATTTGAGGCTGTGCCACTAATTGTGCAAAAATAAGAAACCCACAAAATTCAGCTATACATATACAGTAGTGCTCTACAATGGGCGTTTTAAAAAAATTTTTTTTAATGTTATAGATGGATGCAGTATCTTTGTTTTGTTTATTTATTGTTTTTATGTGGTGTTAAGGATCGAACTCAGTGCCTCACATGTGCTAGGCAAGCATTCTGCCACTGAGCCACAACCTCAGCCCCAGTAAGGTATTTTTGATTACACCAATGATATGAGACTTGAGACTTGTTTCTAAGTTAGAAGGAAGTAGGTTCTTTATACTTTTACAAGATGATGAAGCCTTTAACATTTTTAATTTTTAAAGGTCTTTAATCAGCTTAGGGTCTATCTGCTAAATACATTATTATTATTATTATTAGGTCATACCACTAAGCCAGATTCACTGGTTTCCTTTTCTAAAACCTCCAGAAGACTGTATGGAAACAAAAGTTTTCTTATTCTGATTTTTTATTAATATTTGCTTTTCAGAGGATAGCTTCAATTTATATAACCCTCCAGCTTCCCCAGCTGAGCAAGATTTCTCTCCTTTTCTTATCTACCTTGTCAATACTTCAACCTGTCTGAAATACACCTTTGCCAAAATAGTATTTAGAGTTCTGCAGTTAACTCAGCATGTATAATTCCCTAATCATTAAATGAACAATCCTAACAAAACAAATATTGTACATATCATTTATTAAGATGTTGATATTTGCATTAAAGCTTAACAGCAGGATAAAAGGATATCCAATATCTAATATCAAAATAAGACTAGCACAGCAACTCCAAGGGTAAAATTTAATACTAAGAAAATTTTTTAAATTACTATTACTTAAATTGTTGAAAATTCTGGCCTAGGGATGTGGCTTAGAGGTAGAGTACTTGCCTGGGATGCAGGAGGCCCTGAGTTTGATCCCCAGCACCACATAAAATAATTGTTGAGAATTCCATGCATATTTTATCATTAGTCATACATGATGGAATGATTATACATAAATATATACCAGAGGCATGCAAATATACCTATATATGGAAACAAATTTTCCAATCATATTGGTGATTTAAACCAGGACTTAGAGTTAAATAACATTACACATGGGTACCCCACATATATTTTCACTTACTGTGATTAAGTGTAAAAGAACTTTCTAGGCTACTAAGATGCTGAAGCCGGGCCTGTATTGCTCCCGATCTGTTTCGAAGAGCTGGCATAGTTTGTGATTTTCGGTCTATTCCAAAGTGTTTTGATAGCCAGGCATCATGTACCCTAAAATAAAATTTACCATTAGGAACTGGAGTGCTTTAATGACATATTTCATTGCCAAATTCTTTTTCACTAAAATTAGTTATATTTAATATAAACATACTACTATGCTCAATATTGTAGCAATTATTACTTGCATTCAATGAGGTACCATGGGACATTTTATGAAGTTTTAAAGAATCTTTAAAACAGTCTGTATTATAAGAATGCAAGTAAGGAATTTATAAAGAGCCTCCCACTTCTCCCTTTCTCATCAAAAATATTGGGATTGATGGGACAAGACTCCAGTAAGATTCATTTTCTCATAGGAGTTAAGAAAAGCTATGGCTAAGATTTGTAAATCTTTGTTTTCCTGTAATGTTAAAGTTCCATTTAAAATTTACAACTGGGTCATACGTGAACTAAAGAAGAAAACTTTGTCTAATACAAATAATGGGAAACTGGCAGAATCCTAGAAGCTAAGGATCATGTTAATAATGGTCATACCAGATCTAAGTCATGGAAAAATACTGGTGGAAACTGGAACCCTCATCATTGAACACACTATTATTAGGATGTTCTAGAGATGCAGCAGTAAACCCCATCCAAAAGTCTCTTTGATTTTTGGAAGTGCTATGAAATTTGACTTTTAAAAAAACCTGTATTTCAGTTCTTTTAATGAGTAAATCCTACTCCCAAAATATGTATTACTGACATAAGCTCAAGTACCCTTCATTTTCCTTTGCCGTGGGGCATTGCAAACATTTCCTTAAGTATTTATTTCACTGCAACTTAAGAGGCAAAAAGAATAAATAAATGATATACATGTCCCAATTACTACTAGGGGAGTTCTATTTCCTTAGTAATTGGGGTAAGTATTGGTAGACTGTAGGCAAAAACATATCTTAAAATTGTCTTAATTTTATAATTGTCTACCTTCCCCTGGATCTAACCCCTTTTGAAGTTCTTGAGGAAGGATAAGCAATTGTTTTAAGTTTAGAGAACTTAGACGGTATAAACTTTCCATATGGCTCCAGTCCTTACCCTTTTAAAAACTTAAAAATCAGTTCCCATTAGTTTAAACTTCAAGTTGGGACATTCTAAATAAATCATGCATGTCTTAATCTTCACCTAAAATTAATAATCTGTCTTTTACATGGAATGAATGAGATTGTCATCTATTGGGAAAGAAGGAAAAATGGACATTGTAGTGGCATGGCAATTACCTTGCTATGTTTCTTTTCCCCATATATCTGAAGTGAAATAAACATACTCTAGATAGAGAAAAAAAGCATGTTAGTAATACATTACCATTTGCTACAAATTTAAAATGTAATATTCTGTACAAAGAATTGTCCACTTAAATCATAATGTTTTTACAGTTTTTATCAGATAACTTATGTGCTGGTCATATCATATCTTTCCAAATTTATTGGCTATAGTTATATCAGCACCAAACCACCACATCTTTATATAAAATTCTAATAACAGGTTAAATAAAACCCTCTTAATGCAAATCATCCTTTGTGTTCTGTAACATGATAGCAAAGGTATCTAGCACAGTAATTAACATAAAAGGAATTCTTAAGCCCTATAAGTGGAGTATAGTCTATATTTTGTATAATGGCATTAAAACATCTCCACCTTCAACAATTAGCTTAATCTTAATTATTTGTTCAACCTCTTCCCAGGTTGAACAAGATCTTCCTCCACTCTCCTTAGCTTCTGCCTTTCTTTTTTGGTACGAGGGATTGAACCCAGGGGTGTTTAGCCACTGAGACACACCCTGGCCTTTTTTAATATTTTATTTAGAGACAGGGTCTTGCTCAGTTACTTAGGGCCTCGCTAAATTGCTGAGGCTGGCTTTGAATTTGCTGTCCTTCTGCCTCCCAACATCACATATTTTCTTTTTTTTTTTTTTTTTTTTTTTTAAATATTTTGTTTTAGTTATAGATGAACACAATATCTTTATTTATTTTATGTGGTGCTGAGGATCGAACCCAGTGCCTCACGTATGTGGGGCAAGCGCTCAACCGCTGAGCCATAACCCCAGCCCCCATCACATATTTTCATTAATAAATACTTCAGTATAATTACAGTTTTTCAAAAATCTTGACTGTTTAGTCTGCAGACATTTTCTGCAAAATTTTGAGACTTTAATCAAGTGACTATACATTGATTATTCACTTTGTATTTTGCACATGCACATAAAAATCATGTGTTCTATGTAAAAATTTCTTGTATTTCATTCTATGTCTGATTTTTCTTTTAGCATTTAATAATGACATAAAAATAGCTCAGCATACAATATGAGACAATTTCCTATTTTCAGACTAGGTTTATCCAAGTGTCTTTATGAAGTAAGAATTAGCTCTACATAAGAGTACAGATTCTGAGCCGGGCGCAGTGGCACAAGCCTGTAATCCCAGCACTTAGGGAGGCTGAGACAGGAGAATCGCGAGTTCAAAGCCAGCCTCAGCAATGGCGAGGCGCTAAGCAACTCAGTGAGACCCTGTCTCTACATAAAACACAAAATAGGGCTGGGGATGTGGCTCAGTGGTTGAGTGCCCCTGAGTTCAATCTCCAGTACCCAAAAAAAAAAAAAAGTACAGATTCTGAACTCCAATCATTTAAGCTGCTCATTAAGTGAACAATGCAGGATAGCTGACACCACTTCTAGTTTTCCAGATCACAGAAAGGCAGTGCTGTGAAGATAGTCTATTATTAGCTAGTTTTCTGTAATATTACTAGAATTCCATCTTCATATTATTTCTTCTATCTATGGGTAAAGAATGCCAGCCTCTGTATTATCAAAATTATTTAACAACTTCTACATTTTAGCAAATAAGCTGTTGAAAACAAAAATTGTAGTATTTAAACTTCCCCAAATAAGGGGAAAGTTTATGAAAATAAATTAATGGCACTTACTCTAGTAGTATAAGAATGTTTATGAGTTCCTGAGGAGATACTTTATTCCAGTAAGTTAGGAGAGTATCTGAAAATGGAACAAATAAAGTGTTAGGTCCTGAAATGACGACAGCAAATAACACAGTGAGATACCCAAGTGCCAATAATCCAGCTTCAACAACCTATTGACTCACAATTTTGTTTCATCTATACACTCCTCTCCCTTGCCACTGCTCATCACAGTGCGAATTTTGAATTAATTGCAAATACATCATTTAATCAGTAAGTATTTCAGCTTCCATAATAGTTGTCTTATTTCTTTTAAATTTGTGGTAGTACTGGGATTGAACTCAAGGGCACTTTACCACTGTATTGCATTCCCAGTCCTTTTTACTTATTGTGAGACAGGTTCTAGCTAATAGGCTCACGTTGGCCTCCAACTTGCCATCTTTCATGCCTCAGCCTCCTGAGCTGAATTACAAGCATGTACTACCGTCTGTGGCTGTTTTCATACTTCCTTTGACTTAGTTTTTTTTTTTTTTTTTTTTTTTTTTGTACTGAGGATTGAACTCAGGGGCACTCAACCACTGAGCCACATCCTCAGCCCTATTTTGTGTTTTATGTAGAGACAGGGTCTGAGTTCTTAGCGCCTCGCCATTGTGATTTAGTTTTTAATGTTCTTTTGGATGGCTTATATCAATCTCCACATTATCCCTGAAGACAGAGAAGGGAAGTTGTGTTTGTACTCAGACCTGGATGAGGTGTGCTTTTTTGTTTGTTTGTTTGTTTTGGTACTGCGCATTGAACTCAAGGGCACTCCACCACTAAGCCACATCCCCAGACCTATTTTCTATTTTATTTAGAGACAGGGTTTCACTGAGTTGCTTAGTGCCTTGCTTTTGCTGAGGCTGGCTTTAAACTCCCAATGCTACTGCCTCAGCCTCCAGAGCTGCTGGGATTACAGGAGTGTGCAACCACACCCAGATAGACCTGGGGCTTTTAATAAACTCAAAATGTTATGGTGAGTTTATGTGCATTTTTCTGAGGAGAGGGGCCTTTACCCGCTACTTAAAGGGCTGTGAACCAAAAAGTCTAAGAGCTTTAAGCTTTATTTTCTTTTTTCCTTTTTCTCTATTTGCTTTTAAATTATAAACTCTGGTGTTCTCTCTCTCTACTTACCTACCTAGCTTTAAATAACTATTTGAGAAAGAAAAATCCCTTGAATTTATCACATATACTTCTCTTTTTATCCATTTCTTTCTTTACTTCCGCGAACACACCACTACAATCTTTTTAAAAAATAAATTAAAAATATTAAAATCTTGTCATTACTTGACTTTCCATTCCATTTTTTTTCTACTTTGATATAGCTAATGGTGTCAGATGATCCTCCTCTATATGTCAAAAATTTGTAGTTATCACAAAAACTGTAAAAAAGCCTCAATCTCCAACCCAGCTATAGCCTTCTGAAGATAGGGATGGAGGATGAGGCAATGTTGGCTTTATGGAGGGGTGAAGGAGATTAGGGAGTTTGTGTACTTTTGAATTAGCTACTTTCAGTTGTTTTACAATACCATGAATATTGATAGTTTTCAATGATTATAAAATATACATTAGGAATCAAAATTGTTTAAGAGTCTAATTTGACTTGTTTTTTGAAAGCAAGCTAGAGGTGACTTCCGGTCCCCCCCCCAACAAATGCATTTTGGTATCTTTCTGCTCCAAGGAGCTAGGTCTCCCCCAGAATGCACTGGGTTTCCGGTCTCTCAACCGCCAGCCTGCCCTTCGCCATTTCCACGACACAGGCTCCCCTCTTCAGCACAGCGGCTTTTCCCAACCAAAAGCCCTTGCACCTCGTTCCTAGAAAAAAGCCGGTACGTTCAGTTCATTCCTAAATACCTACTCCGCGCACCTGTACCCTAAAGCAGCCCCTTAGATGGTCTGTAAGGGGTGGAAGGGCTGATTTTTGTGGCGTCTGCCACTCCTCCGCCATTTTCTAAGCTTCTCTGTGAAGCCGCTGGGACTATTTCAGTTGGTCGAACACTGTGAAACATGATGCGGGCAGGCAACAGGGGTAGAGGAGAGAGGGGAAATGGTAGGAAATCTTCAAGAAAAGATAAAGTGCAGCTTAGTGTATGTGACTTGTCATCTGATGAATTTAAAAAGACATGGCTAACGCTAAAAGAGCTCCATGATAAAGAACTGCACCGTTTACAGACAAAATTAACAAGCATGAGGAAATCGCATACAGCAGAAGGCAGGCGGTCAGCCTCCACTGCCCGAATTAGAGAGTTGACCGAACAGCATGACATCCTCAATAGTACTATTCACGACTTGCGAGATCAGTTAAATGCAAAAACGTGTGACCGCTGTTTAATAAATGAAGCATATAGAAATACACTACAGCAAGAATTTAATAATATGCAACAACAAAATCTTAGGTTTATTGCTGAGCTCAATGCAGAAACGAAAAAATTAAGAGAAGAAAATAGAAGACTTTCTGCAACAGTAAAATCGAGCCAGCCAAAGTTTCATATTTCTTTTTCTGACAGTGATGACGATGATTTCATTCCTTGTACTCAAAAGACTAAACCAGTTTTTTCAGTCAGGGAGCCTACACAGTTAACTCAGGTGCATGTTCCTATAAGACCAGTAAAGAAACCACATAAGGAACTGATGAAATCTATAAGTAAAATGGAACTGGAACGAAGTCCACAATTACCAATTCCATTTGGTAGTCAAGACCTCTTTGAAGTGCCAGAGACCTCTTTTGAGAAAACTCCCTCTAGTGATGGCAAGCCTACCACTCAAGGAGGCACTGCCTACCTGAACTCATTTTCAGATTTTCCTTTAACATCTTCATTTGATTCTCAAAAGAGGAGTGGATTTCAAAGTGCCACAAGCCTTTCTGAAAAAAAAGTTGGCCACCCAAAATGGAAACACGAAACAAGTATCACAGAAAAGCATGAAAGTAAGATTAGATTCTCTTGGAGCCTTTCTAGTGTTTCCTCAAGAGAAAGTGCACCTACTCAGATAGTATCCGAAACTTCAGAGGAAAATATGCCTGGTTATGATAGAAGCTTGTGTGCCCCTTTTACACAGAAAAGGGAAACACTCCCCTTGAATGTATTTCCTTTTGACTATACTTCAAAATCTAGTGGGAGAAAAAGATCAGCATTTGGTATTCCTTGTTACAACAATGGCTTTTCGGGCAGAGATGGCAGTACTTGGATGCCTTCCTGTGAGCAAACTGCTCGGAAGAATACTAATGAATCTACTTGTGCATGGTCTGGCACAGTTAAGTCTCAAGCTGATTCAGACAGTGCCCTCTTGGGGCCTACACTGAAAAGAAAAGCCAGGATGCAGTTAAAAAAAAAGAAGTAGAGTCCCTTCTTCTTCTCTCTCAATGCAAATGTTTTGTTTTTCAAGAGGATGTTGTTCTTGTCAATTCAGACTATAACTGTTAACTCCTGACTCTTGATTTCTTTTTCCTAGATATGATAAAACAGTTAAGACCTGAAAATGTTTGCCAAATGACTCTAAGACTTTGAAATAGTTAATTACTGCGAGTTAATAAAATATAGCTTAAAATATAGAAGGGAATTTATTCTTCAGAATTCCTCTGCTTCCATATGAAAGTGTACAGGCAGATCATCTTTTTGTTGATGTTAAAGGTGCGACTGTTAATGACACAGTAAAAAAAAAAAAGAAAGCTAAAAGAGACCCTGAAGGGCATGGACTCATAAGAGCTCAACATTTAAATGCATATAGAATAACTAAAATATTTACTGAACAAGAAAAAGTGACTAGAATGAACCATTGAAAAGAATCCAAAAGCATTTTTCAGAATAAAATGAACATGACTTTACAGATAAAGAGCATGACATTATACATACAAAGGATAAAGAGGAGATATGACAGAGACTATATACAAGTTATTGAAAATGTGCTTTTTTTAAAATCAAAAAGCAAGAACAAGAGAAAGACAAACCTAATTAACAAAGACCAAGTATTTGGCAGACAGCAAGCAAGATCGACATTTACAAGAAGATGAACTATAAAGGTCACAAGAAAAAAAAACAGTCACAGTTTTACCCATGACATTAAAGCAGCCAGAGACTTGTCACTGGTTAGCATAGTATGCATGGTGTGTGTGTGTGTGTATATACTGGAGTGGAGGAGGGGAGAACTACACAGTCTCTCTTTTCTCTGTTCTTTCTCCTTCCCTCTCATTCTTTCTTTGGACTGTAGTGGTATCCAGACATTTTATTTTTCATGTATCACTTGGGTGTCGTTAAAAAAATTGCTGAGAGAATTTATCTACTGTAAAAATTACCATTTAAGGAGTCTACAATACAGTAGTTTATAGTATATTCAGAGTTGTGAAACCATCACAAATGTGATTAAATGTTTTAGAACATTCTCATGGCTATAAAAAGAAATCCCATAAACATCAGCAATCAGTTTCCATATTCTTCCACTTTTATTCTTGTGGGAAGACAAAAATTGTACGTTGTGATTTCATCCATTATCTCTTGGAATGAAATAACACTGGTGATAAAAATTCTCTCCCTTTAACTTGTTTCTTTCCTAAAACTAGGACACCCATCACATAGCTTCAATATAATCTAACTTTTTACTTTCACAATTTAGTACATTCACAAAGCTTAAAGGTTGTTACTTATTTTATTAATGTACTTTACAATTTATTATTCATATCTAGCTAATGATTTGTTTTAATGTTTCTCTAGCTAGTTGACATCAATTTATTTATGCCTTTTTTTGCATTGTTGGGGATTTAAACTAGGGTATTTTATGTATTTGTGTCCTGCATTATTACAAAAATATTTAAAGCAGCTAATATCTACTAAAAATTTTCAAAAATGAAAAAAGTCTGGGACTGCAGCTCAGTGGCAGAGTTCATGTTTAGCATGCATGAGGTTCACATCCAAAGCCCAACATATTTTTCCCAAATATGGGATTAGGGGTATTGCTCAGTGGTTAAGCACTTTTCTAACGTGCAAAATCTTGGGTTTGATCCTCAGTAACAGAATATTTTAAAATTTTAAAAATAAAAAATAGAAAAAAATAAAAAAATTAATACAAGATAATACAGTGATCTGAACCAGGTGCCCTTTTTTTAAAAATTTATTTATTGTTTACATATTTATGAAGCACCATGTGATGTTTCAATACATGTATGTACTGTGTAATACTTAACCCAGATGGCTTTTATGTTTTTCATTCTTGTGTACTTTTTTTTAAACAAAAATATTGAGAAAAAGAAGAGGCAGGGAATTGTGTAAATATATGTAACATTTGAGAATAAAATAATCAGAATTTACTTTCAGAGGACATGCAGTTTATAAAAATCGTTTGGTTATGTTCCATCATATAGAATATAAGGAGAAACTGGTAACATTAGTAAATAATATAGTGTCCATCAAGAAGAAAAGCAGCCTAACAACCTGATAACAGTACCACACAGTGATGTTGGAAAATAACGATGGCATTGCTACCCTCTGAAAACTCTTGTCTTTTTGTTTCTGATTTTTCAAATCCTGGGTCAAATAAAAGCTAAAGAGTTAAATATGAATTGTGTATTGTTATTTCATTCCTGTTATATTGGTCATTTAATGAAGTATATATACTGCATGAAAAAATTAGCTCTTCTAAAAACATTGCATCATTTTATAAGTTAATTTATAAAATTATTTTAAAATTATTTCAGGGAATCAAACCTGTATGATAAACTTATCTGGAGGTTTGCGTTAAGATTTGAATCCACAAAGATCTGTTTTCTCTTTCTCTCTTGGTCTCTCCCTCTTTCTCTCCCCCTCCTCCCTCCCTTCCTCCCTTTCTCTTTCTCTCCTTTCTAGTGCTAGGGAGGGAACCCAGTGCCTTGCTTATGCTAATCACTCTACCATCACCATCTCCAAAGTTCTGTTTCTCAAATGCATGTGCCCAGTATGCTGGTAACTTACCTTCAGAAATCATTTTTACTATATATAAGTAGCACATCAAGAGGCTTCTGATTTCATACTGGTCCAGCCGGTTATACTGGGATACACTATTCCTTGTAGAACTCTGTCGGGTCTGTAATATAAACATAAGGTATTGTGAAACAGTATACCATAATTCCCCATGGGCTTACGCTTAATGACTATTATTATCACTAGTCATATTTGGGAAAATTCTGAACTTAAAAAAAATTGATGTCACACCTGGCAGGTAAATAGGCTAAATCTTTTTTGATAGAGTACCTAATATCATCACTGGAAATTATCTTGGGGTCTTCATAAAGATATAGTCTTGAATACCATGTATGTTTCATTTCCATATAATTGTGTTTTGGTAGCCAACACTTAAAAATCATCTTATGTGGCTGTTTGAGGAAAAATAACTTACATGGAGGACTAATTTAAAGTATATGAAAACAAACATTTTTAACTGAAATTCGAATTTCTATTTAGTTTGTTAAAATCCAACCTTCAATCACTGATTAGATAATCTATCTAAGGATGTTAGTGATATTATGATAAGATATCACATTAAGAAGGACCTAGTAGGGGCTGAGATTGTGGCTCAGTGGCAGAGCGCTTGCCTCACACGTGTGAGGCACTGGGTTCCACCCTCAGCACCTCATAAAAATAAACAAAATAAAGACACTGTGTCCATGTATAACTAAAATATATTTTTTAAAAAATTTAAAAAAAGAAGGACCTAGTAATGCTTTAAAATTAGAACCTCTACAACATAGCAATGATTCTATTTAGTGGCATCTGTTAAAATTATCAGAAGTTAAACGTGACAAAAATTTTATTTATTCGAGGATTTATATGAATGAGTAACACAAATCTCCAAAAGAATTTACCCTTGTTAAAAACCTACACTTAAAAAAAATAACTTTCATTGGAGCAAAACTGGGGATACCCATCTACTAAGGTAGGATTAACTAAGGAAGAAACTTAACTTGGAGCATAACGGACATAGGTGCTGAATACTTATTAGCTATGTGACTAATAGCAAGTCATTTAACTGCTCTGACTTAATTTCACTTGCCTCTAACAGTGTCTGCTGTCATAATTTTAAATGGTGTGATATAGGACCCATTGTGAATAAATTACTGTTTCTCAAAGGTTCAAGGTAGTCCAGTGGTTCTCAAAGTGTGCTTGCCAATCAGCAGCATCAGCATCACTTAGGAACTTAGAGATATAAATTAGTAGGCCCGAGCTGGGGTTGTAGCTCAGTGGTAGAGCGCTTGCCTTGCATGCGTGAGGCCCTGGGTTCGATCCTCAGCATCACATACAAAGCAATAAAATAAAGACATTGTGCCCATCTACAGCTAAAAATATATTTAAAATAAAAAAAATAAATAAATTAGTAGGCCCTAGCCAGGAGCGGTGGTGCACACCTGTAATCCCAGTACTTTGGGAGGCTGAGACAGGAGAATTTTGAGTTCAAAGCCAGCTTCAGCGACGGCGAGGCGCTAAGCAACTCAGTGAGACCCTGTCTCTACATAAAACACAAAATAGGGCTGGGGATGTGGCTCAGTGGTTGAGTGCCCCTGAGTTCAATCCTCAGTACAAAAAAAAAATTAGTAGGCCCTGTTCTGGATCTACTAGATTTCATTCTGGGGGGTAATTTCTATCCACCCATTTTTATTATGTTGTCCATGTGATTCTAATACATACTTAAGAATTACATAACATAGGAGATAAAGAGTCTGGATTTGGGTATGGTCCTGCCATACCTGTGTGGTTATTCTAAATCACAATCCAAGTTTTCATGTTTCATTTCACAATCCAAGTTTCATTAAACCAAGCATTTGAGCATATTATTTTATGGACCCTTCCCAACTCTACTTTTATGATTCTATGATTTTACTTAGCAATGTAGCAAAACTTTACTGGTCTGAAATGCAATCTCTGCTCAAGGGGGAGACAATTTAGACTTTAATGTTAGACTTGAAACATCTTGATGGAAGAGTTGGAAGACATATTCCAATTAAGTGATGCTAGGACTCTGGGACCATCAATTTGGCAACCTAAATTTATTTCTCTCAAGTTAATGTCATTGTAACAAAGAAATGAAAGGCTGAGGTGCTGGAGTTGTGACTCAGTGGTAGAGCACTTGCCTAGCATATGTGAAGCACTGCATTTCATTCTCAGCACCACATATAAAGAATAAAATAAAGGTCCATCAACATCTACAAAAAATATTTTAAAAAAAGAAATGAAAGGCTGAATCAGTCCTGTTAGTATGCACTTTGTTTTAAATGGTAAGGCACATTAGATATTTTAAATTTGAACCTTCCCTTTCTGGAACAGGTTACAGTGTGATATGGTGAAAAGAGAGTTAGAATACTTAAAGATGAATTCCTCATTCCCTTTAAATAGTTTGAGATATTCAGGGGCTGGGATTGTGGCTCAGTGGTAGAGTGCTTGCCTCGCAGGCGTGGGGCCCTGGGTTCGATCCTCAGCACCACATACAGAGCAATAAAATAAAGACATTGTGTCCATCTACAAAAAAAAAATTTAAAAAAAAAAAGCTTGAGATATTCAAGTAAGCCAGTTGTGATGGTACATGCCTGTAGTCTCAGCTACTTAGGAGACTGAAGTGGGATGATCTTAGAGTTTGAGGTCAGCCTGGGCAACATAGACCCCATCTCAAAAATACATATATAAATAAATTAACAAATAAAACTTCATACTATTATAAAAAAAGATACTCAAGGTAGTAGCTTTCAGGGTAGGAAGGGACTGCTAAACTATCCAAGAATTATGGGATGCTTTTAACAGATTTAGGATAAACTATAGGAGAGTAGAGAGCAATATATTTATATTTATGAAGAAACATTATATTAGCCTAACAAATCACTAGGGTTATTCTACATACTTAGGTTCTTACATTTTCACCAGTGTTGCTCTGATCTGGAAATCCTGTTGCTCCTTCTGGGATAAGAGAACCCCTTGAATCTTCTCTCTTAATTCCATGTCCATTTTGAAAAGACCCATAGGCTGGTGAAAAAAGCCAAGTTCTTGTTAGCAAGAGGAGGAACCATCACGTATATTTTTTAACAAAGTATTAGATTAACATAAGTAAATATATACTATAGGGAACAGATCTTTGTTATCTAAAATGTGAAATTTATATATTACATCCAAACACCAGAAGAAAGCTAGTGAAGGTTAAACAATTTATTTTTTACCCCTCAAAACACTTTGCTATGTATAAAACTATAAGAAATCCCTTGGAAGTCATAAAATAAAGCCATGCAATTAGAGGAACACTCTTATAGGAAAGAAAAATTGGGCCCAGAAAAGAGTAGTGTCCTGCCCCAAATTGGTGACACATAACAAGATGGGAAATCAATGTTTTTCTCATTATCTTCTATTTACTCAAGTATATTGAGCTACATTTTAAACAAACTTAGACAACTGAGGTAAAAAAAAATGTGGTTGCAAGTATGAGTCAGATTTTTAATTCAACTTTACTGGAGATCATGATATTATAGTTTTATCATGAAACATTTCAAAAATACCAAAGTACAGGATAATTTCATTTTTCTAGTTTTTTAGTTGGTACATAATTATAAAGACATTCATTCATTATATATTAATTCATTATATATTCTTATATACACACAAGATAATATAATTAATCTCATTCCTCAGTAACCTTCTCTTTTCCTCTCCTTCTCCTTAAGGTTACATTTCAAAATATTTAAGCAATGTATAATTTTTAAATGTACAATTTGAAAATTACCAGTGTCTTTGTCAGTGCTCAGACTCCCTCTGTTCGTTGGTGAAGTAAAGCCACATGGAAACTCATCCCTGGATGCCTGTAACAGAATGTGATACCTGTATTATTAAACAAATTTGTACACTAGCATGTGAAATCTGAATTAACAGAATAAGATAGCACCCAGATTTTAAACAAAGCTCACAGTGAAAGTCTAAATCAAGTGCTATATTTAAGTGACTTTCTTTAATGTCTACTAGCAGACTATTGTAACCATGACCTCTGGCCAAGAGATACTACTTTAGATGGCTGTAACTGTAAAAATATAAACATGGTTTAGCACTCTTCCTGGGAGCCAGGGGCAATTCTAGAAGTAGGGATGTGGCCAGAAGCTCTAAGTTAACTTGAACTGCAAAAGAAAAAAAGAGATGAGTGAAATGCTTCCAAATATCACTGTTCAATGTACGTGGAATGAACACAAGGATGAGCTATTGTGTTTGTGAAGACCAGCCTGATACCCAGGTAGGTAATACAGCATCCACATTCAGGTAATTGATATGATCAAGTGTCACGGGCAAGTAAGCCATCAGGCAAACTTAAAAGTGGTTTTCTCATGAACCGAGGGAAGGCCTAACAAATTCTCTGGGGAATACCACAAGGAAAATTTCCAGAGTAAGGTGTGAAGTACAGGGTTGTGGGGTTTTTTTTTTGGGGGGGGGGATACTAGGGTTTGAACTCAGGGGTACTTGAATACTGAGCCACATCCTCAGCCCTATTTTGTATTTTATTTAGAGACAGGGTCTCACTGAGTTGCTTAGCACCTCGCCATTGCTGACGCTAGCTTTGAACTCTCAATCATCCTGTCTCAGCCTCCCCAACCACTGGGATTATAGGCATGTGCCACCATGCCCGATGTGAAGTACACTTTAACCTGCTACCCAATAATATGACAGGTACAGAGTGCAAAGGTGATCATAGACCATACAGAACATGGAAGGTGGCAGGAGTTAATAGTTTCACTGAAAAGACTAATACAGAGTGTATAATTCTATATTAAAATCTATCTATCTATCTGATACTGGGAATTGAGACCCAAGGGTACTCTACCACTGAGCTATATCCCCGGCCCTTATTTTTTGATTTTGAGAAAGCATTTTGCTAGATTTCAGAGACTGGCATCAACCTTGTGTTCCTCTGGCTTAGCCTTTCAAGTTGCTGGTATTACAGACATGCACCATTGTGCCAAGCTAACAACATCTTTTTAAAACTTTTTAGATCATTCTTACTATTTTTTGTGGTGTGGCAGATTGGACCCAGGGTCTCAGGCATAGTAGGCAAGTGCTCTACCACTGAACTACATCCCCAGCCCCTAACACCATGTTGTAATAAGGTCATTGGTAAATTGGAAAATTTGAACAGGGGTGACTAAGAAATTAAAGGATTTGAAATGACAAATGATGAAGTGGAGATACTTGGTATGGAGAAAAATTTAGAAGGGACTTGTAGAAAGAATAGCTTGTGGAGGTGGGAACAGATGTGTGTTATGTGTCTCTAGAAGACAAAACTAGGACCAGTGAATAGAAACCATTTTAGGGCTGGGCTGTGGCTCAGTGGCAGAGCGCTTGCCTCGCATGTGTGAGGCACTGGGTTCGATCCTCAGCACCACATAAAAATCAATAAATAAAATAAAGATATTTGTGTCCATCTACAACTAAAAAAATATTTAAAAAAAAAAAAAAAAAAAAAATAGAAACCATTTTAGGTCTATGTAAGAAGGAATGCTTTAATTATTACAATGGAAAAATGTTTTGCCAAATAGGAGGCTGACTACCTCCAGAGTTCTTTCTTTTTTGAGGGAGGGCATACTGGGGAATGAACCCAGTGGCACTTAACCACTGAGCCAAAATCCCCACCCCTTTTTTGTTTTTGTATTTTTTATTTAGAGACAGGGTCTCCTCGAGTTGCTTGGGGTCTTGCTATATTGCTAAGGCCAGCTTTGAACTTGAGATCCTCCTGCCTCAGCCTCCCAAGCCACTGGTATTACTGTGTACCACCATGCCCAGCCAAAGGGGGATATTTTTAAGGGGGATAAAAAGAAAGCATAGACCAATTGTAATAAACTAAAAGACAATACCAAGGCAAGGAGAAGCAAAGGAAATACTACAGCTTAATCGCCAGTGCCTAACATTCTGGAAGTGAAGAATCTTTTTCTCTTTTCCTTTTTTGGTATAGGGAATTGAAATCAGTGAGGCTTAACCATTGAGACACATCCTCAACTTTTTTTATTTTGAGTCAAGGTCTCATTAACCTGCTTAGGGCCTGGCTAAATTGCTGAGGCTGGCTTCGAAATTGTGATCCTCCTGCCTCAGCCTCCTTGGTCACTGGGCTTATGAGTATACCACTGCAAACAGCTTTTTATTCAGTTTTCAAGTTGAATAAATATATGAAGGCATATTAACAACAGAAAATATTAAGAACAAAAAACTGGGGACAAGGTATTCCCTTGGACCTTGTTATTCAAAGTGTGATCCTTGGACCAGAGGCAGCCAAAAGCTTGTCAGAAACCAGACTCTCAAGCCCCATCGAAGAACTACTGTATTAGAATCTGTTTTACAAAAATCCCCAGGTGACTCAAATGCAAATTAAAGTTTGAGAAGCATTGCTCTAAGAAAAAAGTGTTAATGTGAAAATGGAATAAAAAGTGAACTCTTTGCCAGGTGCAGTGGCGCACGCCTGTAATCCCAGCACTTTGCGAGGCTGAGACAGGAGGATCCTGAGTTCAAAGCCAGCCTCAGCAAAAAGCGAGGCACTAAGCAACTTGGTGAGACCCTGTCTCTAAATAAAACACAAAATAGGGCTGGGATATGGCTCAGTGTTTCAGTACCCCTGAGTTCAATCCCCGGTACTCCCTCCCACCCACTGCCAAAAAAAGTGAACTCTTTTTTTTAAAAAAATATTTTTTTAGTTGTAGATGGACACAATGTCTTTATTTTATTGCTTTGTATGTAGTGCTGAGGATCGAACCCAGGGCCTCACGCATGCGAGGCAAGTGCTCTACCACTGAGCTACAATCCCAGCCCAAAAGTGAACTCTTGAAATTGAGATCTTATGTACAGTATACAACCCCAATTCCTAATGTGTTTAGTAAAACAGAATAAAGCTCGAACAGAAGTGCATTAATACTTACGGAATTGGGCATTGCTGCACAAGAATACAAAGTATCTCGACCTGCTAATCGCTGTATGTTTTCCAAAAGCAGTCCAACAAATGGAAGGTACAATTGTGCTATTTTGGCTTGTTGGTTCTGAAAAATAATTAACAAAAGCTTAATTGGCGAGCTGGGGTTGTGGCTCAGTAGCAAAGTGCTCACCTAGCACATGTAAGGCCCTGGGTTTGATCCTCAGCACCACATAAAATAAAATAAAGGTATTGTGTCCATCTACAACTCAAAAAGTATTTTTAAAAAAGCTTAATTGGTGCATAATATGTATATAAGTAAACAACTGGCTCCATGTATATCCACTTAAAAGACTATATGTGGACTAACATTCAGAACAAATTAGTGAAGCATGAATCCATTGATACTTAAGAGTCTCAAAACTAATTACTCCAGAACGTCATTGGCATTTGGATCCAATTACAATACAGAGCCAAATCATCCCTCAAATGAAACAACATAAAGTAAAATGTTGTACTTAATAGCAGCTGACCCATAAAGCAGATAATACTAGTCTTGTTTTTTTTGTCTGTCTTGTTCATTGCTTCATCTTTAGCACCTGGGCATGAAGCAGATGGTCAATATACATTAGCTGAATGAATGAATAAATGGAAGAAGTGAAAAAACAGTGAATTACGTATTGATTAGAGAAACACTTTTTGATTAAAACTGCAATTACAGTAGTCTGATCTTGGTGCCATAAGGAAATGAGAATATTTGGAAGACAGATATATCTGTAAATTAGTAAATACATCTGGCTACTAGCTCTCTTAATTAATTTGTTGCCTCTTATACAGCTGCATTTATCATTTTCCTCAGCTACGGACATTTCTCACTGGATATGTACAAACATTCAAGTTACAGAAAATAATGGTGATGGCATAAGATATAAGAGTTCCCCTCTGTATTTCAGGACTTTCAGAAGTTTGGAGGCTTAGATAAGGCCACCAGGGCAAAATGGTCACCCTATAAAATATAGAAGACCAATAGTATCTCACTTGTTTTGAGTTTCATTTCATTCTTTTGGCATTGGAAATTGAGCCCATGGGTTCTGTGCCACTGAGCTACATCTCGTCCCTTTTATTTTTTATTATGAGACAAGGTTTCACAAAGCTGCTGAGGGTCTTGCTGGATTGCTGAGGTTGGCCTCCAACTTTCAGTCTTCCTGCCTCAGTATCTGGATCGCTGGGATTACAGGTATGTACCATTAAACCAGGCTGCATTTATTCTAATACCAAGACAATATGTTATTTGTGGAAGGTTTACATCCATATCTACTGCTAGTGATAGTAACCCCCATCACATTTTTTTTCAGTAAGAAAATCTTCATCTTACATATTTTATATTTGACATACTTAACATGTCGTCATCATCGTATTATTATTATTATTATTATTATTATTATTTTGTGGTGCTGGGGATTGAACCCAGGGCCTTGTGCATGCAAGGCAAACACTCTACCAACTGAGCTATACTCCCAGCCCTTAACATGTCTTTTTATTAACCACTTAATCAACAACGTATTTATTTAGGAATATATATATATATATATATATATATATATATATATATATTTAAGTGTGAATATGAAGGCATATATCTGACAGAACATACATGGCTACATATGTTTTCAAAAATATTCATAATTAGAGCCGGGCACGGTGGCGCACACCTGTAATCCCAGCTCTTTGGGAGGCTGAGACAGGAGAATCTTGAGTTCAAAGCCAGCCTCAGCAATGGAGAGGCGCTAAGCAACTCAGGGAGACCCTGTCTCTACATAAAAAACAAAAAAAAAATAGGGCTGGGGATGTGGCTCAGTGGTCAAGTGCCCCTGAGTTCCATCCCCAGTACCAAAAAAAAATATTCATAATTAGTTTATGTAACAAATCTTATTCTTTAAATAATGCTATGAAGATACGAGGGGCTGGGGACATACAGCTCAGTGGTAGAGTACGTGTTTAGTATGTGCAAGATGCTGGGCTCGATTCCCAGCACCAAAAATACACATACATGATTTGGGAAACCAATATTTTTCTTTAACAGTTACCTAAGCAGTGTTTTTTAAATCTAACAACTCCAAATGGAAACAAAATTTATTTGTAAATACACATTTCCATTAAAGCTCATATTATGCCCCTTACTATAAACTTCAGAAAATTACTAATGTGATACTGAAGACTATATGGACATTCTTACCTTGTGCTGGTATCTAGTATCAAATGCATGCTTTATCAAAAGATTCTTTACAACAGATATAGCTGTATATCTGATCTCATAATTATCTTGAAGAGCAATGGAGGTTTCCCTCAGAAGTAGACCAACCAAGAAGTGATGCTTGCAATACTCATCTGATAAACTGTATTCAAGATTTGAATCTGCAGTACAATAAAATTGATAACCCTTTTATAAAAATATTCAAAAATTACTATACAATTAAAATATTATAATTATCATTTAATTATGTGATCATGCTAGCAAGAACTATAATTTTATTATTAATGAATCTGAGTAATGTTTTATCATATGGAATGAGCATGCAAAATTTTACATGATGGGAACCCTTCTAATTAGGACTATATGATAACATTTAAAAAAATTTTTTTTGTAGTTGTGTATGAACACCATGCTTTTATTTTGTTGGTTTATTTTTATGTGGTGGTATGGATCAAACCCAGTGCCTGACATGTTCTAGACAAGTACTCTGCCACTGAGCCACATCCCCAGCCCCTAGATGATAACTTTAATGATTATTTCAGTCAGCATGAAAGTCCCTAGATTTTTTTTCCCTATTCTCTTAAACTCTCAGAAATCTTAGAATCAAACTTAGAGTGAAAAATTCTATATCTGGAAATCTCTCAGTACATTTCTTTATATCTGAAGAGATTTCATTACAACTATAAACTCAAATAATTCTATACAGTCATGCTAGACTTATTTATCCGTTCATATTTGTAAAGTGGGAAAAGGAAGAGAAACTAAGAATTGAATTATTCTGACAGTTTTAAGTACTGACTGCTTCAATGACCATTTATGTTCACCTGAATATATACAAGGGATATAAAACAATAAGTAAAACAGCCTCATCTTAGTCCAATTCATTATCATGCAAATACAAATCTTTCATTTCATAAAATCACCACTTCAAAGTCTGCCTTTCAGTACTTTCTAGATCCAAAATTTATTTTAGATCACAGATGTTAATGTCCCAGTTGGAACTTGCCTTATAACAATTCAGAGAGTATTGTGATCAAGTTTAGTAATTTCCACAGTAAATTTTTACTTTTTTTTTTTTTTGAGAGAGAGAGAGAGAGGGTGAGTCTGGCTATAGCCTTGGCTGGCTTTAAACTTGCAAACCTTCTCCCTCAACCTCCCATGTAGTTAGGTTACAGGAGCATATGCCACCATGAAGGGCTTGCTACTATTTGTTTCTTCTTCCCTACCATTTAATTTAGTTTAGCCAGATAGCTGAAGGACATGTCTTCCATTTCTTTTTGTGCCTCTTCAGCACTTAATACAAAGCAATGTATCTATTACGTCTGTGTAGTTCAATATAATCCTGGCCCCTCATTATCTGTCCACTCTTTCTTTTCCCTCACTTCCTCACAGACATTAGTAAATATTGGGGAAAGTGTGTGGGCTATATATACTCAGAATGTAATAAGGCGGTGCTTGGGTGGTTTGAAAATATTTTCTCCATTTTCACTGACTATAATTCCATCACTAAAACCGCTGGGCAGCCACTTCCCTAAAGACCAAAGCAGATGATTTTCTTCCTGCACTGGTCATGCTCTTTTGTGAATTCCAGTCACTTTCTATATACAAGAGCCAGTATGAGCAACCAAGGTGACCTTATCTGGGTAAATTATGCAAATGGTAATGATTTTTTTTTACTTCAGTGATTTGAATAAATCCAATTATGTGTTTAGAGCCACACCTTCATAACTGTGGCCAAGTACCCATTAAATAGGCAGAGAGGAAGCAAGCCTGGGAGAGGTAGCACACGCTTGAAGAACAGACGCCCTCAGCTCTTTCCTTGATGCCATACTGGCTAGCAGGAACTTGGTTTCTGAGGGCAGATACCCAAAACCTGATTCCTTTTTCAAGACTCAAGCTCAATTTAAAAGTAAACAAGCACACCGCCTTTTACACTTCATGGGAACTAAAAGCCCATTTTGGCTAGGGAGGATTTGAACAGCAAACAAAGCCCCCGTCCATCTTAGCCATTCATCAAGTCAAGTGTGTTTAAAAATAGCAAACTAGAGTGAACCGAGTTAAACCTACCTACTGAAGTCAAACGGTCCACCGCAAATGAAAAAAAATCTAATTAATATATGAAAAGAAAAGGGACAAATAAAAAACATAGTAACATAAGAATAGTGCTACACAACAAAGCATTCAATAAAACTAGCAATGGAGATTAAACTGAAGGCATTTCATAAATTCACTACATGTTAACATTTTACTCTGCCCTTATATTTTTTGATGCTTTCAGCAAAAATGCATTTATGTTTTTTCTTCATTTAGTCTCAAATAAGATTCTAAACACTTTTACAGAGAGCAATTTTACTAGCATCTGACATCTGTGTTTATCCAGCAATCTATGTAACACACAAAATTTCTTCATACTATGAATACTGCCACTAATACTAGGAAGGAAATGCAAAATATCATTAATGGACCTAGCTTCTGATAGTAACATTTCAGGTTACCATCAAGTCAACTGGATTAGCTAGAAAACATTGTACTACACTAGTGCTAGCAAAAATGGTAAACAATTTTTTTTCAAATGATGGAAAATGCCAATACATACCTTGAACTCGCTGTAGTTTGGGTTTTGCGAATGCCATTGGCAAGTTCAGAGGAATGTAATGTTCATGATTGCAGACTGTTTGTAGAAATTCAAACTTGTATTCAGCCAGAACCTAAATGAAAAGTAGTTATACATTAAGTCATCTTTTTAAGGCATTACTATTTTGATACTATAATACAGTGCAATAATTTTCACAACAGATATGTTTAGTATTCTAAACCTATCTTAGATGTAACTTATGCAGTAAAGAGTTAATGTAGCAGGCCTGAGACTGTTATCTTTAAAAATGCCTGTTGCAAGATTGATACTGGCTAGCATCTGGGAAATTGGATTTCGACGAGTTCCCAATGTGATAAGGTTGCATCTTTGGTGCCAGCCTGCCTAGGCTATTTGTACAAACTGTGATTTATGGGCAACACCTATTTTGCTTTCCTTTTTGGGAGTATGGAATTTTGACTGGTCTCTAGTAGATTGCCAGCCTCCCAATAAAATCCCTACACTGAGTGTCAAACAGGACTCCCTGAACAAAAACATTGTACACATATGGCTCCATTTCACTGCAAGAAGAGTGCACTCTGTATGACCCTTCGCAGGAGGGAGAGAGCTCGGGTAGCCTTCATGGGGAGTGCCACAGGCTCCAATTGATGTCCATTTTCCCTTTCTTGATCCAGAAGAATATCTTTATACTGTTACTCCAATGACACTTAGCCAGGAATAGCAACGTATGTTCTTTAACCAGTGAATTGCAGAATATATGGGAGGTTTGAGGGACCCTCAAAACACTTTCCAAGCCAGAAATGGTGGTGCATGCCTATAATCCCAGCACTGTGTAGGAGGCTGAGACAGGAGAATCCTGAGTTCAAAGCCAGCCTCAGCAAGGGGAGGCGCTAAGCAACTCAGTGACACCCTGTCTCTACATATAAAACACAAAATAGGGCTAGGGAAGTAGTTCAGTGGTCGAGTGCCCCTGAGTTCAATCCTTGGTACCAAAAATAAATAAATAAATAAGACATGTTCATAATTTTTAAAATTGAAATTATACAAAAGTAATAAAACAGAAAATGAAATTCCCCTCTGGTCCCCAGTACCATTCCTCAGAGGAAATTTCCTTCCAATATTCCCTCTCAAGTATACCAGTACCTAAAGTACCTAAATGAAAACAGCAATTCCAAATCTTCCAGAATAGCTGGGCATGGTGGCACACACATGTAATCCCAGTGGCTTGGGAGACTAAAACAGGAGCATTTGAGTTCAAAACCAGCCTTAGCAACTTAGCAAGTCCTAAGAAATTCAGTGAGACTCTGTCTCTAAATAAAATACAAAATAGGGCTGGGGATGTGGCTCAGTGGTAAAACACCCCTGGATTCAATCCCTGGTACCAAAAAAAAAAAAAAAAAAAAGCACAACTCGTACAGAAGATATTAAGTGTCACCCCTGGTCTTGTGCTCTTATGTCTGACACTAAAATTAAGTTCTTATAACTTACCTTAGGATCTTTGGGGCTGAAGCCAGATATATAATCATTGATCAAATTGAAAACAAATCCTCTGTCCATTAGTGTCAAACAGCGCTATAGAAACCAAAACAAAAGGGTTAGTTATGTAATTCTAAAAGTCTGTTAAGTATAATTTTAAAATATTTTTAAAATTTGTTTTACACTAAGGGAATGACATTTTCATTTTTATAGATAATAGAATAATTGCTATCACAGCTTAAGGTGACCTTTAAGAAAAAAGATAAAAGGCACAGTGACTTATCATTGGAATTGAGAGTTAAGGACCTCAATTACATAATTTTCAAAACAAGACATATAGATGGATAGGGATATATATAAATAAATAGGTAAAGGGCTGGGGTTGTGGCTCAGTGGTAGAGTGCTTGCCTAGTATGCATGAGGCACTGGGTTCGATCCTCAGCACCACATACAAATAAATAAAGGTATTGTGTCCATCTACAACTAAAAAAATATTGAAAAAAAGATAAACACAAATATGCATATTCACGTATCCATCCACACATACATGTGTGTATACACACATCCCTATAATCAAATTGGCTACACTGCCTTATTATGGTCAACACTCAAAGCCCAAAGGGAAGAACAGGGTAGTCAGTAAGCTTGAAAGTGGAGTTTGCCTGTACAAACAAACAGACTAAAAGGAAGATTTTTCTTTGCGTCCTGTGAAGTTTTGGTCTATTATAATGGCCCTCTTCTCTCATAGCCCTAAAAGTGCCTCATATTTGCTGCTGTCATTCTCCTGGTTAAGGCTCCAATACCCAGCAACTGAACACTTGCAGCTAGCCTCCTAACCAGTCTTCAGGCCCTTCATTTCTCTATCCATCTAATTGCTTCCATATTAATCTCTAAGTTCTAGCCTGAATTATGTCAGCTATCTGCGCAAAGGTTTGCAATAATCCCCTATTACTTCTGATGTAATTTCAAACTCCTTAACTTGACCTTCAAGGACACTCACAATCTTGCCCCAACTTAGTTCTCCAGCTTCATTTTCCAGTAGAGCCCTTTGACTTATTATCCCCTCAAGATGCATTGGGTATTCCCACCTCTGGCTCTATCATTTCTTTTATTTAATCCTGTCCAGTCTTTAAGGTTCTTATGAAGTCCCATCTTCCTCAACCACCTTGGTCCACAGGTCCTTCTTAACACTTTGGTCTATATCAGCTTGTATTTTACTTAATATTTTCCTATGTTCTCACCTAGATAAGAACTATCTCTTTTTCTCTTTATATTCTCCAGTGTCTAGAATATCACTGTGAAACACAAAGAACTCAATATTTTATTAATCAGTCACATGCTTCTCACATCCTATCCTCCCTTTCCACTTCCTCTGACACTTATCACAGGTGAGACCCATGTCACTTCTCACATAGATTACTGAGCTAGACCTGTATCCAGTTACTCATTCAGCCAACAAATATGCAGAGGAACTACTATGTTCAAGAAAATGTATTATGTTCTAGAGACATAAACAGTTGAATAAAACACGTTCCTTATTCTTGCCCAATGGCAAAAAAATAATTAAAGGGCTAGGATTGTAGCTCAGTGGTAGAGTGCTTGCCTGGCATGCATGAGGCACTGGGTTCGATCCTCAGCACCACATAAAAATAAATAAATAAAATAAAGCTATTGTGTGCATCTAGAACTTTTTTAAAAATTATTTTAAAAAAGTAATTTAAATACATCACAGTAAGAAGTGCCATAGAAGTCCATAAAGTATGGGTGAACAACAGAAGGGATGATCAAAGATGCATGAGAAAGTTAGGAGAGAACTGAGCCTATAAGATGAGTTGACTCTGCCAAGCAGACTTTCCTCACTTCATCCATCATACCAGCAATATTATCATCCTAAAAAAAAACCTTTGGTATTTCTGCACTGCACATGTATCAAAATCCAAATTCCTTAACTTGACAATCAAGGTCTTCCATGGTCTGCCACTAGCTAGCGTTTCTAGCTCTTTCTCCACACATCTTATATTCACTGAACAATGACTTTCTCTAGTCCCTGCATGCTCATATCTCATCTTTGCTCAAGGATCTTCTACCTACAACCCCTCAACTGTTTGTCTTGAGGAATTATGCTTCTTGAAATATGAACTTGAACTTCTGAACTATGCTTCTTGTCACTCTTCATGCTACCGGTTCATAACTCCTCCTTTTCTCATTCTTCTATAGCATTTTGCATATGTATGTGAATATGACTGCAGAGAGAGCATGATACATCTTTGAATCCCCACATAGAAGACAAACAAAAGTTTATTGACTTGAATTAAGTAAACAATACTATTAAACCACCAATGTTCTGTTCCATTTATATAGTATATTTCAAATTAAAGTCCAGGGAAGAAACTAACATTTTACATTTCACATAAGCCCATCCTTATTTTACTTTAAAAAGACATTAAGTGTTTAATTTTTTTTTTTTTTTTTGGCGCAGTCCTGGGGCTTGAACTCAAGGTGTCCGGATGCTAGGCAAGTGTACCACCACTGAGCCACACCCAGCCCAAGCCGAGTGTGATGGCTCATGCTTGTAATCCCAGCACTTTGGAAGGCTGAGACAGGAGAATCATGAGTTCAAAGCCAGTCTCAGCAACGGTGAGGCACTAAGCAACTCAGTGAGACCCTGTCTCTACATAAAACACAAAATAGGGCTGGGGATGTGGCTCAGTGATCTAGTGCCCCCTGAGTTCAAACCCAGTGCTAAAGGGGGGGGGGAGCTTTTGTAAGGCCTGGGGCTGTAGCTGAGTGGCAGAGCATTTGCCTTGCATGTGTGAGGCACTGGGTTCAATCCTCAGCACCACATCAAAATAAACAAAGATTTCAAAAAAAATTTTTAAAGGCTTATGTAATAGTGTTACAACTTTACTAATTCTGGCAAAGAGAAGTATTATATTAGAAAAGAATACTGGCGGGCACAGTGGCATGTGCCCCATAGACTGAGCTCCTAGGGAGGCTGAGACAGGAGGGTCACTAGAGACCAGGAGTCCAGGGACACCCTGACAGCATAATGGGAGCTTGTGAAAAAAAAAAAATCATATCTTGACATCTGAAAGCTAGCTTTGAACTTTCAATTTAAAAAGTAAAGATGTTAGGCAATAAAGCTGCTTGGATAGATTATTGACTAGGAAGTTCTTCATATAAGGCTAATACATGGTGGAAAGCTACAAGAAGGGAGAGTGGAAAGAAGAAAGTAAGAACTAAACCTTTAACCCATGCCTATACTCAGTGACAACCAAATGTTGTTATCCCCTTCATAAAACAAATGTAGTGTAGCACTATTCCTCATATATGACAAAGATGAATATGTTAGAATATACTATTTTTAAAAACAATAATAGGGATTTGGGGTATTTCTCAAACAAAATAACCTCACTGACCAAAATTAACAATTTTCATTGACATGTATTAGTGACATGTAGACTATGGTAACATCAATGACTAGGTTGTTTTAGTTCAAAACTTGCAAACTCTACAGCCAAAAGCATTAGGGGTCAGGAGCAGAAGGTCTATGGCAACCTAGAAAATATGTGCCCTAATCAACAACATAAAATTAAAGTTTGGGGGCTGGGGTTATGGCGCAGTGGTAGCGTGCTCGCCTAGCACACGTGAGACACTGGGTTTGATCCTCAGCACCACATAAAAAATAAAGATATTCTGTCCACCTACAACCAAAAAATAAATATTTTTTAAAAACATTAAAGTTTGTCTAAAAATCCTGTTAAATAAGCAAAACTTGTCTTCTGGCTTCTGATTTACTTAACTAGATATTTTGGTGGGGTAGGGAAGGAATCAAACTTGGCTGAACTGACCCATCATTTCAATCAAAAGTGTTACTCAACAGTCTTATAAAGACAGCTAATAGTTAGAAAGTAACCAATTTTTCCCCCCTTGGCTTTTAAGACCCAATAGTGAAGAAAGTTCCTCACCATATTCTGGCTACCTTTAACTCACCTTCAGGAAACTAGCCAAACTATAATTCACATTTCTGGACTCATCAGGAATCTCTGCATAGCGAATAGTCACATGGGGAATTATGGAAAGCAGCAATGAATGTAAGACATGATGATATGCCTCAGGAAATCTCTGGCCTCTGGGAAGCTGAAATAAAATAGACACAGGAAAAAGTCAGAGTTTCAAAAGATCTAAATCAATTGCCACTTTTACCTTCAAGTACATTCTTCATATAAATGTTTTTCAACTGAAGTATAATTTTTCTTCCATCTCAAAAGTGACATCACTAGTTCAATGTATATTTTACTCTAGATCCTTATAGGAACTATCTAGTCCTCTAATAATATAATTGACCACAATTAACAGTAAGAATGGGTTATTCCGACCCAATTTGGGAATGTTCCCAAGATGTAGACATATCAATTGTTCACTCCATTTTTTCCTGGCATACAAAAAAAGAATCCATATCAGTTTCAGTAAATTCACTCCATGAAAATTCTGGTAAAAATGATAACTACGAGATGAGGGTTTTTTTGGGCGGGAGGGTATTGGAGACTGAATTCAGGGGTGCTTTCCCTACGAGCTGTATCCCAAGCCCTTTATATTTTTTTTTAATTTTGAGACATTGTACTAAGTTGCTGAGTCTGGCCTCAAACTTGCCATCCTCCAGCCTCAACCTCCTGAGTCACTGAGATTATAGGGAGGTACCACTGTGCCCAGCATGAATGAATGTTTTTTATTTCCCAAGTCTTAGATTTATGACTCTTGTAACTAAGAAACTTTCTTTGTACAGGTTGAGCATACCTAATCCAAAAGTCTGACATCCAAAATATTCCAAATATCCAAAACTTTTTGGGTATCGACATTATACCAACATCTTAAATTCCACACCTGCTATCACATGATGGGTCAAAGTCAAAACATAGATGCAAATATAAAATAACCTCAGATTATGTACATAAGGTATATATGAAAGATAAATGTGCTTAGACTTGGGTCTAAACTTTATCTCATTATATGTATGTAAATATTCAAATATCTGAAAAAATCTGATAATACTTATAATCCCAAGCATTTCAGGTAAGGGATTTTCAACCTGTACATTTAAAACACTTTTTCAAAACAACTAAATGTACACACCATATTCAGGAAAACATCTATTGTATAAAGTTTTTTTTTTTTTCAAACTTTGTATGTCTTGAACTTTTTGAAAAGAAAGGTTCTGTATGATGTGGTATTTGTTCTTCCAAATGAATCTTCTCAACACAGACATATTAAAATCACAAAACAAAGGCAAGGCTTCAAAGGTAAAGAGTTTTATGTGGTACATAATTATAGTAAAGAATCTATGCAGAAAATTAACAACACATTGGACTTGAGAACATATGAACACTAAGATCTCAGAGTTATGCAATACATCCAATTTTTGTAGGCAATGTTGAAAACTTGAATGTCTAAGAGTCCTTTGATATAAAAGGGCATTTTCATGCCACTGCTATCTGTAAGATTAGCTTGTTGTGTGTGTGTATATGTATACTTTCTCGTACCAGGGATTGAACCCAGGGGCGCTTTTACCACTGAACCATATCCCCACCCTTTTTAATATTTTATTTAGAGACAAGGTCTCACTGAGTTGCTTAGGGCCTCACTAAGTTGCTGAGGCTGGCTTTGAACTCACAATCCTCCCTGCCTCAGTCTCCCAGGCCATTATTCTTACAAATATATACAACTAGCTGGGCGCAGTGGTGCAAACCTGTAATCCCAGCACTTAGGGAGGCTGAGACAGGAGAATTGCGAGTTCAAAGCCAGCCTCAGCAACGGCGAGGCGCTAAGCAACTCAGTGAGACCCTGTCTCTACATAAAACACAAAATAGGGCTGGGGATGTGGCTCAGTGGTCAAGTGCCCCTGAGTTCAATCCTTGGTACCAAAAAACAAAAAACAAATATATACAACTATTAATTATCCATTAAAAAGAAAATTAAAAATTATTGAGCATACTTACCTTAATTTTATTCTCTTCCAACAAGTATGTGGCCATTGACTTTGCAATTATTTCAAAGAAAAACCAGGAGTACTAAAATTTAAAAAAAATAATATTTACCCAAATCCTTGAAACTTAGTAGAGTATGACAATGGATATGAATCTTGTCTCTGAACTTTATTAATATTTTTAAGAGATTCCAATTTATTATCAAAGTCTCATAGAATACTTTCAAACTGCTTTAGCAAAAGGTATTATAGTACCTCAGGACACTGATATGCAAAGGCAGGGTGGGAATGTATATCCTCAGAGGGGAGAGCAATTTTAATATTGACATTGTTTTCAATTCTCTACAGCTAGAGATAAGTGTAAACCAACGTTTAGTTTATTCTGTTATTATTTTAAATGTTCTACAGAAAATGAATCTCATCACAGCCTGCACTCAGTGGGGTGACCCAAGCCTGAACTTGGTACCACAACTGGTGCAACCTAAGTGTCCTGTGTAATTGCCAACATTGTGTCATTTGAGGGGTAGAGAGAAGCCTCAAGCAGATGGCTCCCAAGATATGTAAAGTTTTTGTGGGGGAGGGGTGCAACACCAGGTGTCAGCTCCGCCGACCAGTGGAAGAAGGGAGGGGGGTGGCGCAAGCCAATCCAATGTGAACCCACCACGCGCCAGAGAGTATTGTCCCCAGCAGAAAAACTGATTTATTGAGGGGAGGTTTACAGGTTTATATAGGGGAGGGGGTCCAGCGGTGTCCAGTTTCTAAGCTAAGAATGTGGAACGGAGCTGTCCACCTGAAACAGTATAGGGTCACTTAGCTAGGGTAGCACGGGAGCACAGGTCAGCCAATAAGAGTGAGGGGATGTGGCTTTCTCAGGGCAGTGTGGTCAGTCCAGAGCTGGCTGCTCGGCGCCATCTCAAGACAAGCCCCCACAAAGTTTTAGTGGTAATAAAAGAAAGAAATAATAATAATGACCTGAATTTATTGAGTGTGTACTACATGCCTAGTATGAACTACTTATGATTTGGAAATGAGGAATTGGAATATCAGAGATGCTAAATAACTGGCCCCAGGTCCCAGAACTATACTGCAACAGATGCAGGATTCTAATCACATACATCTATCTGGTTCTACATTTGTTCTATTATGCATTTGAGTGAGGGCAGGGTATGAGAAGGAAAAATAAAGAAGGCTCTGTGGAGAACGTCAGGAAAAGGACGCATGTGCAAAGTGATAGGGAGATGGAGGGTCACATGAATAAATGATGAAAAACTGGAACTGAAATGGAAGGGTATCAAACAGGTGTGTTTGTAAATGCTTTTGTTTCTGGTTGTGTCCTGTGTCCTTACCTTGAGCAGTTTATTTATTGCTAAGAAATCTGCAGACTGTTTTAATATTGCTATCATGGTAGTAGCCAGTGTTTCGTGAATCAGCTGGGTCTGAAGAACACTCGGTTTTTCAGGTCGGAAGCTATACTACAAACAAAGAAAGAGAACTGTAAGACAAAGCTGTCCCATAAAACAAACCACTCGGCAAGAAAGCATATTCCACAAACCTTGATGAAGGATCTTAAGTAGCTCTCCAAGCCTTCTTCGTGGCACTTTGATACAATATGTAAGAGAACCCTGAAACGACATTTACAAAAATCACCATGTCATACTACAATTAACTACCATAGTGTGATTGTTAAATAAAATCATGTTTAACTCTATAAAGACCTAACTTTGCCTGAACAATTCAAAGTGAGATGATTATATAAGCTATCGTGGTAGTTTAGGTCTCACAAAGATTTTAGCATCTAACATGCTCAGGGCATTGTAAAATTTATTTCCCGATTCAAAAGAAAAATGCCTTATTTTGGCAGCCCAGATATTTCATCTCCTTTCTAAACATCTATATGTAATTGAAGTATGTTCATATGGCATAATAAAAGACCTCAAGTAAGGCAAAATATTGAAACCCCTCTAGTGAGAAAAAAAGAACAGATAAAATGAAAAGCATATCAACAGATGGGACAAAAGGAAAGAGAAAAACAGGGCAAGTATAATGACATGAATTAAAATTGCACATTAATAAAAAAATTCATACAAAGATTTGAAGTTAAGAGACTAGCAGTGGTTCTCAAACTTCAGTATGTATCAGAACCACCTGGAGGGCTTGTTAGATTGCTCAACTCCTATCCCAGTTTTTGATTTTGTAGATCTCAGGTGAAGTTCAATGATAAGCATTTTGGTTTTTGTTGTTGTCGTCGTTGTTGTTTGGGGGCAGGCACCAGTGATTGGACCCAGGGATACTCAACCACTGAGCCACATCTCCAAGGCTTTTTTTCCAATATTTTATTTTGAGACAGGGTCTGGCTAAAATGCTTAGGGCCTCACTAAGTTGTTGAGGCTGGCTTTGAACTTGGAATCCTCTTGCCTCAGCCTCCCCAGCTACTAAGATTACAGGTGTGCATCATCCTGCCACGCTGTGATGAGCATTTTGAATAAGCTCCCATGTGATACTGATGCTGCTGGTCTAGGAGCCAGATTTTGAGAATCACTGCCTTAGAATAATACTTCTTCAATTTTCAGTCACGTTATTCTCAGTGGCACATATGAAGAAACAGTGCACAGGTGAGTGTAGGTTGAGGCCTGCTGGCCGAGACTATCCCCAACAGGAGGGCCAACAAAGCCAGCAACATCCAACATTGAGCTCAACACTTTTTAAAGTCTCCTTATTTTAATTTCAAAATTCAGGTGCATTTTGCCTTCTACTCTATGACATATCTTTCCTTGTCTTCGTATAAAGACAATGCTGCCTTACTATTTCAAGTAAAAATTAATGGCTTAATGGGCTGGGGATATATAGCTCAGTTAGTACAGTGCTTGCCTTGCATGCACAAGGTTCTGGGTTTAATCTCCAGCACCACAAAAAAAACTTAATGGCTTAATACATCATTCTATACAATATGAGATACTGGTCACTTGTGGCTATTTAAATTGACTAAAACTATACTTAAACATAATTAAAAATTCAGTACCATAGCTGAAGTAGTACTCACACTTCAAGTGCTCAACAGCCACATGTGGCTAGTGGCTGACATATTGAACAGTCTGAGTGCAGAAGACTAACATCATTGAAGAAAGTTCAATTAAAATTGTTATGTTTGTCTTCCTAATATATAAAGCAAGTATTAATGAACATGAAGGGAGAAATAAAAAAAGCATTACAATAATAGTAAGGGACTTCAATTTTCCACTTTCAACAATGGTTAGATCAACCAGACAGAATTTTTTTTGGGGGGGGGGGGGTGAAGATTTCTAATTCTTGCCTTTGGTTGTTAGCAAAACAAACAAAACTAAAGCCTTTGTTAAACCTACACAGAGACTGATATACATTCAAGCATGCCTCAGAGTGACCTGTACCTTTCCATAGATTCCCAATTTCCTCATTGCCAGACAGAAAATTAACAAAGGTCTGAACTACACTTAGATCAAATGGGCCTGACGTATGTAGGACATTCCATCCAACAGTAACAAAATATATATTCTTCTCATGTGCACATGGAATATTCTCCAGGACAGATCATATATTAGATTGCAAAACAAGCCCTAACAAATTTAAAAAGACTGAAATCATATTTTCAACCAAAATGATACAAAATGAGAAATCAGTAACAGGAATAATTGTGGAAAATTCAAAAGTGTGTGGCCATTAAAGAACATACTCCTGAACAAGCAGTCAGTCAAAAAAGGAACCAAAGTAGAAATTTAAAAACACTTTCAGACAAATGACAATGGAAATATGACACACTAAACTGATGGAATACAACAAAAACAGTTCTAAGACAGAAGTTTAGAGCAATGAATGCCACTATTTAAAAAGAAGAAAGATCTCAAATAGGTAGCTTCTTTGTATTTATAACACCAAAACTCACATGGTACAGTTGATAGGAACGTCATCTTCATGGGTCATGTTTGTGAGAACTCGGAAGAGTTGCATAAGAATTACAGGTAGAAACTGTATCATGACTTGGATCTCCATGGCATGCAAACACTAAAATAAGTCAATATTAGTTATGAAAACAAATAGAAATATGATATAATTTGCAAATGTGAAACAACAAAAAAATCCAGTAATGAGAGATATATTAACTAGAATATAAGCTCATTTAAATGTGAGTGAGCTTCCTGGGACAGGGGACTTTGTTTTTGCCAATTACTTAACCCGCACCTCTATTTTGGCATTCAGATTTTGCTTCTTTAATATTAAATGCTTGGGCTGGGATTGTAGCTCAGCGGTAGAGCGCTTGCCTCGCATGCGTGAGGCCCTGGGTTCGATCCTCAGCACCACATACAAACCAATAAAATAAAGACATTGTGTTCATCTATTAAAAAAAAAAAATTCATTTAAAAAAAAAAAAAAAAAAAAAAAATATTAAATGCTTAACTGAACATAACAAGTGTAACTGGGATAAATGGATTTTGAAAGGAAAAAAAAAAAGACAACTGATCTTGGTATACCCACATTCAATGGCAGAGTTTGGCAATGTGTTTGGAAATGGTGGAGATGTGCATGCTAGCCCTCAGCATTCTGTGCATTTTACAGAAATGTGAGCCTCCAGCTATTCTGGTGAGAAGTTAAGTGGGCTTTAATAAAGAGCACTTCTATAAATACTTGGCTTTGCAATAGCATCACCTACAAAAGGGAGATCATTTTTAATTCTAACATCCTCACAATACATTTCTGCATAATGCTGACACTGTCTCTAATGATAGATGTTAAAAACATCAAAATGTAGAAATGTACACACATATACATAGGAATATTGCAAGCAGTGAAATATGTTGAATTTCTTTCCTTTCTCCCTATGTTTATTCACTCACTCAACCAAAAAAAGAAATCAAACTTCACCGACCACCTTCTCCATCAATTCAATGTATAGTGCTGAGAAACACAGAGATGGACAAGTCAAATCTCTGGATATAGGGAACTTGTCACTTCCCTTTCACAGTCTCCCTTACTCTTGCCCCATCTTTCAGTTCTGACTCTCTCATCCTTTGCAAGGCTCTATCATCTCACTTCCTAGACCTCTGTGCAGCTTCTCTTCAATCCAATGCATAGGAAAGTAGAGGGAGCTCCAGGAACACATGGTCACTCCATGACCATTTTCCTTCCTAGGCACCCTCTCACTTATCCTTCCTGCCATTGCCCTTTGTAGGACTGTCTAATCTACAATCCAAATACTCTTAATAGTTTTCCTGTAGGTCTCTGCACAGTTTCTCTTTACCCCCAATACATCCAGCTCTCATTCACAATTTGCCTTAAATGCTGCTTATATTAGATTACCACCTGCCAAGCATTTTTTGATGCCTACCCATTATCATTAGAGTGGTTCTGAACCAGGGGCCACATTGCCCTCCACAGAAGATTTGGCAATGTCTGGAGACATTTTTGGGTTGTCACAACTGGAGAGTGCTACTGACCACTAGGCAACAGAGACCTGGAGTTCTGTTAAACATCCTACAATGCACTGGACAGCTACCCAGCCCCAACAAAGAACTATCCTGTCCAAAATATCAACAGTACCAAGTTTGAGAAACCCGACCTACAGAATTAAGCTACTTAAGACCAATACTACATTTTCAGCCTTAATGCTCATCATTCTTTTCTTTCAAACTTTTTTTTTTGGTACTTGGGATTGAATTCAAGGGCACTTGACCACTGAGCCACATCCCCAGCCCTATTTTGTGCTTCATGTAGAGACAGGGTCTCACTGAGTTGCTTAGTGCCTCACCCTTGCTGAGGCTGGCTTTGACCTCGCGATTCTCCTGTCTCAGCCTCCCTAAGTGCTGGGATTACAGGCGTGCATCACCACACCCAGCTCCAGCTCCATCATTCTTTATGAGGCCAAACTGGAATCTTCATTGTTCTTTGAATATATCAAATGCTTTCCTATGTGTGTGCCTTTGTTCAATTTTTAGGCAAATCCCAGCTACCCTTCCAAGGCTAGTTTAAATCTCTACTTCAGTGAAACTTCATTTTCTCATTCAACAGAGGCATACTGAATGTACCTTGTACAGCCAAGCTTGCACACATAAACACCCAATACAAATAATAAACCTAAAAACCTTGACTCCTACCATTAAGCAGATGACAGTCTGAAGGTGATAAAGCTACGGAATGTAACTACTGCAATATAATCACTAAATAGTACATCGGTACATACAAGAGCTGTAAGTAGGTAGGACACATCAGACAAGACCTCAGAGATGGACAAGGCTAAAGGCTAAGGAGGCTAACACAAGGTGAAAAGAGAGGTAGGCACTCCCTACAGAATGGATCTCCCCATGACTAGGATTGATTCTCTATAATTTATTCAAAACACAGCAGCCAGAATGTTATGAAATGCAAATTAGATAATGCCATCTTTCCCTTGTTAAAAACAAAACAAAACAAACCACCACAAAGAGCTGTCATGGGCCTCCTATACCTACTTGAACCATGCCTCTTTCTCCAAATGTATTTCATGGTAGCCTTCCCCTCACTGCTTGCTGTGCTCAGGATATGCTGTTTTTTTCCTATCCTTCCAACATGCCAGTGTAAGGTGTTTGCGGCTGCTGCAATATGTTATCCCCTTACATAGCTTTATCACTTGTGATTATCTTTCTCTCATCAGTTTATCTTTTCTTGATCCTAGGGATTGAACCCAGGTGTGCTTTAATAATGACTTATACCTCTAGCCCTTTTTATTTTGAGGCAGGTTCCTGATAAGTCACTAAACTGGCCTTGAACTTGCCTCAGATACCAGAGTAGCCAGGATTACAGGCATGTTCCACAAGGCCAGGCTGTTATCAGTTTCTTTTCAGGTTAAAATGGCATTTCCGCAGATAGGCCTTCCCTGACAACTATCTACAATGTACTCCTGGTCATGTTAGATCCCATTAAGTGGTTCTATATTCTTCATAGCATTCATCTATATCTAAAGTTACTCTTTTTTTTTTTGGTACTAGAGATTGAACTCAGGGGTACTCGACCACTGAGCCACATCCCCAGCCCTATTTTGTGTTTTATGTAGAGGCAGGGTCTCACTGAGTTGCTTAGCACCTCGCTGTTGCTGAGGCTGGCTTTGAACTTGCGATTCTCCTGTCACAGCCTCCCTAAGTGCTGGGATTACAGGTATGCACCACCATGCCTGGCTTAAAGTTATTTATTTATAATCTGTCTACCTCAACGAGAACAGTATGTTCTCTGAACTGCTCTATTATATTTCCAGCTCCCAGAACAACATATGTTTCATAGTAGGTGCTCAACAAATATTTGGCGAATGACTAAATAAATGACAAAAATAAGGAACAAAGGGCAAGATACAGGTGGGTGCCCTCTAGTTCACACTGGCTCCTCGGCTCACTGCAGTCTCAGCACTTTTACTCCAATCACACATTTCATTTAATCACACAGGGCTCTGGACTATTATTTGTGTTACTGACAAACTGTCATTTGGGTTTTGTGTGCCCTCTCTTCTGTTAGGCTGTAATATCCCTATGGACAATAATCCCAAGTTATTTAAAGTCACACAACATCTAGGAAACTACAAAATACACAATAAGAGCTCGACAAGTCGATATTAAATGAAATCATGAAACAGTGTCACTTATAGGGAGAACAGATCACGAGTTTTGCCAGGAAGATCGTGGGACTAGTCATCTCAGCTCTGATACCAACCCCCTGAATGACTACAGGCAAGTCATCTCTGCCTGGGCTTCAGATTCCTCGCCTGCAAAAAGAAATCTCTAGAATCATTTTCAGTACTAAGGATCTTAGTTATTTCTGAAATTACATGGCATTCCACTCACTGCCACTAGAGGGCGAGTGAGGGTCACATAAATATCAGAAATTCCACACCCTGAAAAACAAAAACTATAGTACTCTTTTTCCATTTTAAGAATGCCAGTATCTGAAAATGATATTCCATGCCATGCTACTCTGTTAAAACTTTTACAACACTTCCCCACTGGAAGAAAAGCCAATGACTTAAACAGACACAGCATTCATACATATAGCTAGTCCTCCTAGATATAACCTGAGGTCAGGATTTGGAAATTAGATGACTGTTATAATTAACAGCAGCAGCCATCATTTATTGATGGTCTCCCTTCTTCTACTCTTCCATCGATATTTGTTTGGTACTGGGGATGGAACCCAGGGGCACTTCACCACTGAGCTACATCTCCAGCCCTTTTTATTTTGAGACAGGGTCTTGCTAAGTTGCTTAGAGCCTTGCTGAGTTGCTGACGCTGGCTTTGAACATGCAATTCTCCTGCCTCAGCCTCCTCCCAATTTGATGGGATTACAGGCAAGCATCATAGTGCCTGACTAGTGTATTTTTTTTTAATATTTTTTTAGTTGTTGATGGATCTTTATTTTATTCATTTATTATTTATATGTGTGTGGTGCTGAGGATCGAACCCAGTGCCTCCCGCCTGCTAGGCAAGTGCTCTACCACTGAGCTACAGCCCCAGCCCCCGACTAGTGTACTTTTTATATGGCAGGCCGAATACTACTTTCAAAACCAAAGTTAAGGGGCTGAGATTGTGGCTCCGTGGTACAGCACTTGCCTGGCATGTGTGAGGCCCTGAGTTTGATCATCAGCACCACATAAAAATAAATAAATTTTAAAAATAAAGATATTGTGTCCAACTTAATAAAAAAACAAAGTTAAATCATGTCACGTCCCTGTTCAAAGCCCTGTAAAGGCTTCCAATCTTGTAAATTCAAACTCCTCACCATGGCCTATGAGGCCTTACCCAATGAGCTCCTCAGCTACCTTTCCAAGGTAATGCTGTACTTCCTATTCCTAGCTCTTCCCTAGAAGTACTCAAGGCTGCCATCCTCCTCCTCTCCTTTAGGTCTCTGCTCAAATGTCACTTTACCAGAGACATCTTCTCTGACGTCTTCATAACAGAAACCCCTTCTCATTCCTTGTTTCACTACACTGTTTTGGTTTTTTTTATAACACCTATGATATGACATACATATACACTTACTCACTTCCCCTATTTATTGTTTGTTTCCACAAGAACTTGACAATAGAAAATTCTTCAATTATATTTGCAATGCCTGGAACAATACTTAGCTCATAGGAAGCACTCAAGGATCAAGTGTGGCATGAATGGTTACTATACAGCAGAAACTACCTCATTCAAGCCTCATAACCACCCTAAGATATGTACTGCATATGTATGGACGTACTAATTTTGCAGTACTAAGGACTGAACCCAAAGACAGCTCTACCATTGTGCTACACCCTCGGTTCTTTTTATTTTTAATTGAGACAGGGTCTCGGCAAATGGCCCATTGTGGCCTCAAACTTGCAATCCTCCTTCCCTGGCCTCCCGAGTTGCTGAGATTACACCACACCTGGCTAACATGTATATTATTGTATCTCAATGTGGACAGATGAAGAAACTAAGGCTTGGAGAAGTTAAATAACTTGGCCAAAGTCAATCACAGAGCTAGAGAGTGACAGATCTGGGACACAAAGTCAGTTTGATTCCAGAATGAATACATTTTATCTCATGTTGTACTACCTCTCTGAAAGAAATTAACCTATTTGTTTCCTGAGAATATCATTAAGTAACAGCAAATATCCAAAGGGAAATCCTGTTGTGGCTTCATTTAATATCAGAATTCCTCAGATGCCAGGCATGGTGGCGCACACCTATAATCCCAGCACACTGGGAGGCTGAGACAGGAGAATCGCGAGTTCAAAGCCAGCCTCAGCAATGGTGAGGCACTAAGCAACTCAGTGAGACTCTGTCTCTACATAAAACACAAAATGGGGCTGGGAATGTGGCTCAGTGTTCGAGTGCCCCTGGGTTCAATCCCTGGTACCAAAAAAAAAACAAAAAAAGATAAGAAAAGAAAAATTCCTCAGACTTTCCATGGCTAAACTACTAAAGAAGCAATCCACAGAAGAGACTGCTGCCGGTCTGGTCCTATGATGCACACTGCAGTACTAGTGCATAGGGAATAAACAGTTGTAGCTTCTCTATTCATCTGATAAAGTATGGCATTTCTTCAGACTGTCATCTATGCAATATGTGGAAACTATATTGTAGGCCCTTCTGATAGGCTTCCATTCACGGACACAAGAACCACGTCACATTTTATTAAGCAAAGGTGCTCACGTTCCCCCTGGCCCTTCCCCCACAGCGTTCTCCACCTTTTACTGGGCAATCAGCCGGAAGAGAAAAGACCTGCAAAATCAATTTTTGCAACTGAAATCAACATTTCTATGAGATTTCCAAAACGATGGTGTCAAATTCTGGCTATAACATTTTCTTCCTAATGTAGCAACTGTGCTGTCTGTTTCCAAACAGCCACTTGATGGAAAAGTACCTAACAGAAAGTGTTCTCCTGAGGATCCACAGCCATAAGTATTTTTAAGTGTTCGTCTGATTCTTTTTTCCACATCAAAACGTGGCAACAGAAAGACATGAAAAACAAACCTTTTGCAGAAAGTGGCTGTACATTTACCTTTAAATATTTAATGAGCTCCCCTGAAACTTCTTTTGAGCCTGACTGAATCAGCTGGCAATGATGGAAGAATTTGTGCACATGCAGATCCTGGAACACAGATGGAAACAGCCATGTGAAATTTGATTCATTATTCTCAAAGGCAGGCTCTCCACCTCTCTCCCCTCCTGCATCATGCAAACCTATCCATCCAGGTATTCTAATGGCCCAGATTCAGCAGCCACAGCTGCCAACCTGTATGTCCATGTCTCAAAGGTCTCTTGACCACCACACAGAGCAACAAAACCAAATTAATCTGGCAAGTACCAAAACACACAAGAAGGACTCAATCTGTGTCCAACCAATTAAGCATTCGTTCAATCCCTTTTTGGACTATGTGTTCTATGAAGTTGAGGTACTTCTCCACTTTAATAAAATAAGCAGGAACAGAGGTCTGAAGTGATAGATGAAATAAGGTTGGCAGCAGGAAGTTACCAGAACAAAAGTTCTGGGTAAACTTCAATACCCACCTTTACCAGGACACTTCACTGGCAAGTGAGTCCAGCTGTCCTACATGGACTCCATGCACACTGATTTTCTGGACAGCATGGATTATATCAGCAAGTGGAAAAAGGAAATGTGTATTTTGACCTGATTCCCCTAATTATTACTATGTGCTCTTGGGGAAGTTACCTAACCTTACTGATCCTCAGTTTCCTCACCTATAAGATGAAGATAGCTTCCACATGCTTTTCAGAGTTTTGAGAGGCTCAAATCAGTTAACAGCAATAAAAGGACTTTATAATTTGGCCAACCATTGTACATCCTGAGCTAGAATCATGCTATTAACGAGAAATCTTGCAGGCTGTAGGAATCAAATATCATCTATTTTAATAAAGAAATATATTTCAGTATTCAAATTGACACAATTCAGATGATGCAACGTACTTGAGTGTAGATGGTGGACTCTAAGTGGCTTTTGATCTTCAACAAAGGCTTTGCACCATCTACCCACTTGATATCTACATATGATTGCTGTAAACAGAAAATAGACAAGAATTTCTATTTTGTAGGAAGGGAAAGATGAACAACATGTAACACCTTCATGCATTTTAATATTTTCCAGAAATTAATATTAGATTCATACAATGGGATTACTGGAGAATATAGCCTGCTTCTACAATAAACATACTCTCATTTTAAATTTCCAATCCTTTACAGATTGCTTTTATAAATTATAGTACAAATGAATTACATAAATAAATGAATTTATTAAATGATGCACAAAGTCCAAGACCCAGTTTTAAGTTATTACAAAAAGTAGGCAGACAGATAGTTTATCAAACTGCTGTAAACTGTAAACATGTATTTTCCATATTTATAGTAGACTACTAGCACGAGCCCACAGACCATACTTTGAGGTCCGAATGATCAACTACACCAACGGAATTCTCTTTTTTAAACATTTAACTCAACTGCTTCAATAGATGCAAATGTTTTCCTACCCTTCTTGATTCCGCATCATTCAGATTCAAGTAGCCTGGGGGAAGATTGGCTGAAACTGGCAACTGCTGCTCAAATGTGATGATTCTACCATCTTTCAGCAAAGGTACCCAGGCAAACCCAACTGCCAAGACAATAATCAACCATAAGAAATGAAATAGAAAATGCAATTAGCTACACAAATGTCTAACTGCTGGGGAGCAGGGCAGGGTGGTGATGTTTCTAGGGATCTGTACATAGGAGCCCAGGTGTTGGGCAACCACGTACTAAGGAAGGAAAAATGAGTTTGGATCATTTCCTAATCCCAGTCTGGCCACTAACAAGTTATTTACTGTATTTCCTTGCCAATAAAAATGAGAACAACAAAACATAGTCTCTCCATCTATAAAGAACTGGGAGATCACAGAGATGACATGAAAACACTTTAAAACTTAAAATGTGCATCAATATCATTATCTTTACATGATGAGGGACATTTTTGATAGGCTTTTGTTTTTTTAAAGGTTCAGGTTACCCTCATCCATCCTCACACTGAGAGTGCAGAGTCATACAGCTAAGACCATCTCAGACAACAACAATATGTTCCAAAAAATCTTATGGCAACACTAGGGTAAGGAACAATGGCAAATTAAGGTAACAAGTCGAGGTTACATTTGATATTTATAGAAGGCAGTAGGCAGAAACTGTCTAGATGGAGTGGGTTTACCAGATTACAGGAGAAGGACGTGTAGTAGACGAACGTAGCCAGGCCACAGTGTTTATGAGCTAACACTGCTGTGGGATTTTCCCCAATTTCTACATTTCTTAACAGTTCTACCCCCAAAAGGGTGCCTTGGCTTTCCATTAGAAAACTCATCATGTTCTAGCTAACAGAGCCAGAGCCATCTGTGTTGCTCAAGTTGAGCAGTGTCAGTATTTCCATTATAGAAATTACACTGGTTTCAAGTGTTTATAACTCAGCTGTAAAAAAGCTTGCTCTGGACCAAGTTTTGGCAATAAGAGGGGGAGTTGGCTGGAGAGCACTTTGTAAAGTCATTCCTTTCTGATTCTTCAAAATTCTGCATAAGTGCATGTGCACGTGTGTTTGTGTTTATACTGTGAACACAGAAGTCAACACAAATCTGGTTAGAATGTTTTCATTTACGTGTTTCATTTGGCAAATGCTTTATTTCTTAAAAGACCAACACATTGCTTTCTCTATATAAACTAAATGGCTTTCTCAGACTGAAACATGCCTGGAGGGCATCTTTACCAGCACAACTTCAGAAATGGTTTCCTCAGATCTTTTCTTTTATAAAAAGCAGAGGAAAGAAACCTGAGGCAAAGAACCATTAGAAATGACTCTGTCAGCCGGGCGCGGTGGCTCAAGCCTGTAATCCCAGCACTTAGGGAGGCTGAGACAGGAGAATCACAACTTCAAAGCCAGCCTCAGCAACAGCAAGGCATAACCAACTCAGTGAGATCCTGTCTCTACATAAAACACAAAATAGGGCTGGAGATGCAGCTCAGTGTTCAAGTACCCTCGAGTTCAATCCCTGGTACCCCAAAAAAAGAAATGACTCTGTCATAGCTGGGCATGGTGGTGCATGCCTGTAATCCCAGCAACTTGGGAGAGTGAGGCAGGAAGATCGCCAAGTTCGAGGCCAGCCTCAGCAACTTAGTGAGGCCCTGTCTCTAAATCTCTAAATGACAAGTGTTAGGGACATAGCTCAGTGGTTAAGCAACTGTGGATTTAATCTCTGTTACCAAAAAAAAAAAAAAAAAAAAACGAAAAACAAGAAGAAATGATTCTGTTACCATAGTTAAACTGAAAATTTGAGAAAAGATTTCCAATCTAGAAAATAGAAAAATAGATATTGCTTATTCTTTGGCAACATTTTTCCCTCACAGAAATTTTTATCAAGATATAACTCAGATACAATTAATCCATTTAAAACATTCAATTTAATGGTTTTTAGTGTATTTCCAATTGTGTCTCCATCAACATTAATTCCAGAGCTTTTTTATCACCCCAAAAGGAAACTTCAGAGTCCTTAGCAGGCACGCCTCATTCCCAGTCCTTAGCAACCAGGAATCCACTTTCTGCCTCTCTGAGATTGCTTAGGTAACATTTTTACACTGTAAATTAATCAGACTGTGGGCAACTGTGTCCCTTAGTCAAGACTCATATAGAGCACTTGGAAGCACAAAGGAAGTTCAAGCCATCTGGCTCAAAGGTAGGGAGCCACTTAAAGTATGGACAGTTAAGACTGATGAGTGGCACACAGAGTAACCATCTCATGCTTCACTGAAGCCCACTTCTGTCTAGGACTTGGCGAAGGAATCTGCAATTGATCATTCAGAAGATATATATTTTCATGGGTTCTCACTGTCCTGCTAGTTTTTTTCTCAATTCTCAAGGTCCCTACCCTGAATTAACTTCTATTTCTATGGGGATGTAGAATAGGATTATCCATAAAGGAAGCTCTTTTAACATTCAGTCCTGCTGCCTGCTGGACATCACTCAGGTGTCTCCCTAACACCACAAACTCACCATCAGTTCCAAACCTACCATGCCCATCCACAATTCTGCTGCTGGCATTACTTTCTCTCCAATAACCCAACTCTGAGATTTCAAGGTTTACTTTGAATCATCTAGCCAGTCATTTGCTAGGTCCAATATACAGTCTTCCCACAGACTGCTTCCAGGACCCCTCATGGATATAAAAATCCCTGGATGCTCAAGTTTCTTATATTAAATGGCACAGTGTTTACATATAGACCACAAATCCTCCAGTATAGTTTAAATCATTTCTTGATTACTTGTAATACCTGATACAGTGTAGAGGCTATGTAAATATTGTTTGCATTGTTTAGGAGTGATAAGGAAAAAAGTTTGTATGTGTTCAGCATAGTTGAAATTGTAGAAAAATATTTTCAATGCATGGTTTGTTGAATCCATGGATGTAGAACCCACAGATACTGAGGGCACTTATTCTCTTGCTGTGATTCCCTTTTCCTCTGCTGTTCTGATGCTGTTATAACATGGCCTCATCCTTTCCTGGACATTTGAAATAGCTCCCTTACTGATGTTGCTTCTATCCTTCCTTTTTCCAGCTCCAACACACCTTGCCCTTTATTTTGCTGTCTGATTCATTTTTGCCCCAAACAGCTCTTCCTAGTGTTTGTAACTCTTCAGTACTTCCAGATTGGTGACAATCAAATCAAATCCACAGGCTGGCATTCAAGGCTTTCCATAATCTGATGCCTCCTTTTCAACTTCACAGCGTATGACTCAGCCCCAGCATGCTGTACTCTCAACTCAGTGAACTTCTTGTGGGTCTGTCTATCTCCCTACCCCTCAAACTATGATCCTTTACAAGCTGTTCCTTCATCCCAGAATGCCCTACCTTCCTGCCATAACTGCTTTGTCAAGATCTACCATGTGCCTGGTGTGGTGGTGCAGGCCTGTAATCCCAGCGACTTGGGAGGCTGACCAACTCTGAGGCAAACCTCAGTAACTTAGTGAGACTCTAACTCAACATAAAGAAATAATAATAAAAAGGGCTGGGAATGTGGTTCAGTGGTAAAGTGCCTGTGTTCAATCCCCAATACCAAAAAAATAAAAATAAAAAAGGTCCACTTTCCCTGTAAGACCATCATCTCCTCCTGGAAGCCTTGTGTGTTTCCCAGACACCTCTCCCTCCACCCGCGGAATAACTGTGGTAATTGCCTCTTTCTATATCATATTATAATTGCTTACATAGGACCCATTTCCCCTCCTAGATAGATCATATGCCCACTGAACATGAGATCTATGTTGGATGCTTCACTGTATTCCCATAAAGCCTACTACAACATCTTGATCATAATAACTATGCAGAAATGTTTGCTAAATGAATGTTTGATCCAGGCTGGCCTGATCTGTATCCCAGGGCACACAAATGTTCATAAAGTGAGTGTGACATGGACTGTGTTCACAGGCCTTCTATGTTCTCCTCCCAAGGTTGCTTCCCACTGGTTTATCTGAAGCCTTGCTGAAATGGGATCAGAACTGGGACTTTGTTACTAAAGCTCATTCAACTTCATTAAATCTGTTCTCTTCTCATTAGAAACAGGCAGCCCCCAACCTTCCTCCAGCTCACAGATGTCCCTGGCTCTGGGCTCACTTCCCTCTTCCTCAGTAAACAAAACTGGAAAATTCTGGTTGCTGGGCAATTCTATGTAAAAGAAATGATAATACTCTGCCACAATATGTGTTTTTCTTTGATAATAAAAATATTACTTTATGTTGCTTATAGTAGTAGAGCCAAGTATTTGAAAAACGATATTTCATAGAAATGATAACAAAACGAATGTATAATTCATCTTTTGATAGTGAATTTTTTTTTCAACAAGCATTTTCCTATGTTGCTTAGGCTGGCCTCAAACTCCTTGTCTCAAGTGACCCTCTTGCCTCAGACTCCTGATAAGTTGGGGCTATAGAACACACCCCTGTACCCAGCTTACCAATGAACTTTTTAACTCAGAAATTTCCTTTTTAGTAAAGGGAATATATGTTCTGCAGCTTTATGAAAAGTGGTTATATCCTAGACAATTCCATTTCAAATAGCTGTGAAGAGAGACATTTAAAGAACACATAATGCTAGGTTCAATTCCCAGTACTGCATAAAATAAAATAATATAATATAATATAATAAGAACACAGGTACCTGGAGTTTCAACTGTGTCCTGCTTTTTAGTTGTTCCCTTTGTGTTGATTTCACAGCTTACATGATAAAAAGTGAAAAGCAAGTGATGTTTTTGATGCAGGTAAATGGGAAGCTCGATTTTAATCTGAAATGACAGCAAAATTATATACGACATTTTATTTTGTTTTGTTTTCTTTTAATTGTCAAGCTGGACTGTCAATCTTTTAGTTCAGTTTCATCATACTGTTCCAAAATACTTCCTAAATGACAGACCAAGTGGCCAAGTAGCAGATATCATTTAAATACATTCCAAATGCTTTTCTGGTCACTTTCGGTTTGATGACAATATTCTCCTGGATTGTGAGGGCTGATTTACTACTTTGGAATCTCCTGGATTTGATTTTGCAGTAGGATTTTCTGAAACACTAGATCAAATTACATTATATGCATGTATGAATATGCCACAATGAACCCGCTATTCTGTATAATTAATATGCACCAATAAAAATAAAAAGGAACAAACAAGAAAAAGCCAACATCCTCACAGCCCAGGGATAGTGCGAAACCCAATCAGAGTCAATATGTAATGAATTTAAAAGGCTACTTTTTCTAAAGTTGTTTTCTACATGAAAAAAAAATATGCCTTTACAAGTAAATGTGCAAAGTCACTACAGCATTATGGCATCCATAAACTAGAGCTTATATAAATTTCTCTAGAAGAAAAACACAGCTTTTAATTTTTTTTAGTTGTAGATGGACACAATATCTTTATTTTGTTTATTTTTATGTGGTGCTGAGGATCGAACCCAGTGCTTCAAGCATGCAAGGCAAGCGCTCTACCACTGAGCTACAATCCTAGCCCAGAAAAACACAGCTTTACTCTTTACTTAAGACATTCAAATTGTCTCTTATGACTCATGAATTTAGTTAAAAATTATTGCTTATAATAAAGTATCTCAAGCAATTTTCTAATCAAAAACCAACTTAATGCTTTGAATGGCTCCTACAAGTATATAAGAGACATTATAGACTACAGATTTGATTGACTTAGTGTACATGCCTGTAGCCATTTCTCCCTCTGTTGGGTGTGCATGTGCTCGCTCGCTCTCTCTCTCTGTCAATATATACTGAATGATTGAAAAGTCTGTTCATTTTAGGAATCCTAATAGCAACATGGATTACTTGCTATATGCTTTAGTTTTCTGCAGTGACTGGTCCTGGCTATAGAAATGCACATATTAAATAGCTTGATGATGGACATCTGGTCCAATTACTCATACAAGGCACGGTTTTTGGTGTTATAACTATGGTCTGTTGTAGGTATATTTCATTACAGAACATGCCTATTCACAGCATCCAGACCATCTGGGTATCTAATGCTCTACTGCACATAAATATGGATATACTCCCTCCCTGGGTGGCAAAAATGCAAAGCACCATCATCCCCCTCCCCACCTTCAAACTGAGAAAGGAATGAGTGAGGCCTATCGCTGGGGTATAAGGCCTCCTCCATACAACAGCAGGTGGACCTGGGGAAATCAGGAGAACACAGGGGATAGTTTCAGACCAAGCCAAGAATGGAGACATGAGGACTGAGAGGCAGAAACAGCAGAGCATCTGGCCTGGATGCTCATTCATGTTCCATGGAAACATGTAGGAAGCAAAAGCAATCTACAGATCTGGATAAATAACTACACATAAGCTTGGAGAGGCTAGGGCAGTGACATGCTGGAAGTACAGAAATATAGAGATGGAGTAGTAGGGAGAAGGAAAAGAGAGATGGAGACAGGGTCAGAGAGAGAAACTCAGGAAGGAGCACAGAGACCGGGAAAAGATACCACCACACTTCCCTTTACCTGCTTTTCACTGAGGTATGTAGGGCAGCCACTGAGATTCTAGTGGCCCATCTGTGTGATAGTGTCTCTCAAAGTTTTTCAATGACAGACTGGCTGCACCCAACCACATACAACAAGAAGGGGAAAGAGCTAGAGGGTTTTCAGAAATTTTCTTCTGAATTTCTCGTTTTAATGTCAAGAAAGTGGAGACTCAAAAAGGGGAAGTGAATTAGTGTCACAGAACCAGTGCTATCAAAGTGAGGAGGGCTAAAATCCTAGCTCCACTCTGATGTTTGTTTTCTACCATGTTATCTCAAGTTACAGAAGCCCTTAAATTTGAGGCAAATCTTCCACCGTCATCAGAGTGTACCAAGGAGGAGATGTCCTTCATTTTGACGTGACACTTTGTTTTGGGGGAACAAAACATTCAGGGATTTCAAGTACAGATGAAAAGATGGAAATCATTTGAAGAGAAAAAGAATAGCAACCACTGCATTTTATAAATACCAGAATGATATGTTTTTACCTCATCATAGAATTCTGGATTTTGGTTGTGATGCGAGACAACAGCATAAGCATTTGTGGTAAAAACAGACCCTGCAGGTTTTCCATAAATACACTGCAAAAGAGGGAAATAGAATCACCATTCCAAATGCAGGTCTTTAAATATGATGCTATGGAACCACATACAGTTAGAGGCATCTGTGAGCACAGGGCCATGGCCAAGCCCATGCAGCTCTCACCATGAGCCTGTAAGCTCCAAATCATTTACAGTCATTCATGACACCACATCAGATAATGCCTGTAGGATGCTTTTGAACTTCCAGCCATCAAAGAAATACAATTCCAAATTAGTTGATGGTAAGAAGCTGAACACTTTTTATCATCTGGACGGGAAATACTCTCAGACCAGGCCTGTAAAGCTTACTCCTCTCATGCCACTTGGGTATCTTAACATGATAGGCACTCCTTCTGCCACTCAGCAACGTTTTTTGGATGCTCACTGCACCGTGGGCAAGGAGAAGAGCTTTTCAAAACGAAACAAAAGCCAGCAGAAGCATTTGTAGGCTAAATGAATTCAAAACTGAATATCTATTAAAGCTACACCAAAGCTAACTGTTAGCATTTTTAAATATGGCACTTTATGAGTTACATTTTAAAAATCAATGGCTTTCTATTATACTGATAAAATAAATTTAAAGTTTTCTATGGTTTATGGAATAATCTGATTTCATTTCTAATGTGTTTTTCACTTCCATTGGTCTAATAAGCTCAAAGATGAATATGGAGTCAGCATGCCAAAGCACTAATTGTCTCACTCTGTTACTTCAGACCAAGCCTCCAGGCCAGCTATGAAATGAAACTGAGAGTCCATATGAGTGCACATCCAACTCTCCCTAAATATAGTTATGAAGGCAATTTTCAAGAACTGCTGAGAAGTAACCTAAGAATTTCTAAGTATACAAAAGGATATTGCTTAGAAGGAAAAGAATAGTTGTCGACTTTACTAAAGGGAAAACCAGAGAAAATACACTGCATTTGGACCAGCCAGTCTTTAATTTAAGTTTCTATGTGGAAAAAAAAAACAACTCTGTTCAAAGGGAGGGGCTATGAAACATTCAATGATTTAGTTGGGAGAATTCCAGCTTCTTTCCCCAGGGATTTCAATATAAGGCCATCCATCTGTCTGATTTAGGCTCAAGCTAGAGAAGTAGGGAACCAGATAAACACTTTGTGATGTTGACATGTTCTCTGACTTCTCTTTCACGTCTCTGATTAATGGACTAAAGAGCAAAAAATCCAAACCAGCTATAAAGGGGGAAAATGTAAAAGAAATATGATGGGATGAGTATTTAAGGATCAGCATATCACATAATATTGAGCTTCTGCTTTTCAGAGATCACAAGTCCAAGTTTGGAGGCACCATTTGGCTAGTCGTGGAGTAAAAGTCGTATCTCACATCAAAGTAGTTGTGCTGTGCTGCTGTCAGCTCAAAAAGCCTGTTCAGATTTCAAGGAGAAAGGAGTTTATGGTCTCCTGATGGTACTATTATAAACTATCATAAGAAAATGACCTTGAGAAGAAGCATCAAAGCAATGGCAAAACTGGGTATGTAGGCTGGGGTTATAGCTCAGTGATAAAGCATTTGTTTAGCATGCTTGAGGCCTGAGTTCCATCACCAGCACTGCAAATAACAAAAACAAAAAACAAACCTGGTATGTAAAAGTTTACTTTATGTGGGTGCATGCTGGGAACTGAACCTAGTGCCTCATACATGCTAGGCGAGCACTCCACCCCTGAGCTAGACCCCCAGCCCAGGCTTATCCATTTTTTACAGCTACATATGCTCTCCTTTCATTTTGTTACATATTAACATTTAATCTAACCCTTGTAAATTTGCCGTTGCATTCAATTTGTCACCACAGTACATTTTCTTTTTGATGTTTAAACAAATTAAATTTAGAACGTGACACTATCAAGTCCCTAAATCTCCATCTCTTCTATCTCTACCAAAAATGTATGCTTATCAGTATCAGAACAAACCTTTAGCCCACAAGCATCACTGTCGTCTGAATCCCGGAATTCCACACAGACTGCAATGTTCCTTGCCTAAAATGATCAATCATTCAAAATGAGTCACAGAATGAGATGATTATAAATAACATTTTATATTCCACAAATGTATAGTTTACACTGCTTACCTTGGCAAATGTTTTCTGGCTATCATATTTTAATTGCAGAGGATAGACATACAGATGGTTTTTGTAAATAGTAAATGGGTAACAATATTTTGTCATTTCAGGAACAAATTCTTCAACCTCCACAGTAATATTTTGACAATTCTTTTCAAAAGGCTTCAGGGGCACATATGAAGAAGTAATGCAGTCTATAGCAGGAAAAAATAAACAGGCAAAGAACATACAGTTTAACAACATTAACACATTCCTGCATTCACAAAAATATGTGTGGATTCTGTTCTCAAAGAGTGGCTTAAAAATAAAATTCTTAGTGACAAAAAGTCAAACAACCACTTAAAAACCCAAAAGGACACAATGGAGCAGCCTAATCCTGATTTTTGTGGAACCCTTCACACCAGACACAAATTGCTATTTCATTCTCAATGTTGAGTGATTTGCCAAATATAACACATCATAATTTTGACAAATTTAAACTCTGCAAAGAAATCCATTACATTTTCCCTCCTGTGGCTGCAATTTAGCTTTCACTGCAAATTTTTATTGGTATCAGGGAAAGAAATAAGGGTAAATTTATACTTCCAATTAGCTCATAGCAAGTCACTTTTAAAAAGTTAACTTGTTGCAGGTGCAAATCTTCCAAAGAAATGATAGAAGCTTTTTCAAACTACAGATCTTATGATGTGTTACCAATAATAAAATCAATACTCCCAAAGGTGAAAAATACAAAGCCTCAGAGAACTTTAGTAGCATATGTTATTGAAGCAGCCACTGCAGTAAAGGTTATTCATGTACTTAGGGGCTATAAGATTGCTCATCCTTACTGTAGAGCAACATTGAAGGAGAAGGAAGGCCCAGGGCAAGCTGGACCTGAAGACACAGTAATTTATGTTAGATTTGTGTTTCTGATTATTGAAGCAATACATATTTATAATAGAATATCTGGAGGTATAAAGGAACACAGTAACAATTAGTCATTCCACTACCCAGAGATAACTTGTATTAAAATTTTGGCACATTTTCTTCTAGTCTGCTTTCTATGCATGTTTCATATAGTAAAATAAAAATTCTACTATATATATAGAACTTAATCTTGCAGGATACAGTGGTGTACACCTGTAAGCCCAGCAAATCAGGAGGCTGAGACAGGAGGATCACTTCAAGTTAGAGGCCAGCCTGGGCAACATAGTGAGACTCTATCTCAAAATAAAAATTAAAAAAAAGATTTGAGGGTACAGCCCCATGGTAAAGTGTCCCTGGGTTCAACCTCTAGTACTATACATACACACAAAAAATATTTTTTTGGCATTTTATCTGCTATCTTATTCCACAAACTGGAAGCATCAGATTTCATGGTTGCATAAAGTTTCATGGTGTTTGTGTGCCACTCTTGCCTTAAAGCACACTGACAGTGTTGGATTCTCATTGTTTGCAATTTTCTACCAATATCAATAACACTGCAAAAAAATCTACATGCATACACATCTGTCTACATTTCAAACTATTTCTTTTTTTAAAAATATTTTGTTTAGTTGTAGATGAACACAATATCTTTATTTATTTTATGTGGTGCTGAGGATCGAACCCAGTGCCTCCGTATGCGAGGCAAGCGCTCAACCGCTGAGCCATAACCCCAGCCCCTCAAACTATTTCTTTAGGAAAGAATCCATTGCACTTTTAGGTGTTTTGAAATGTAAGTTGGAGATCTCCTCCCCCACCTTTCTTTTCCTTTTTCTTCTAGCTTCTATATAAAGAATACACACACACAAAGTTGCACGCCACTCCCCAGCTGACAACCCATTAGTGATTTCTCATTGCACTTAAAATAAAATACAACTGTTAAGGTGTTACTGTGGTCTATGCAATTCACTATGTGACCCAATCCTTCCTACTTCACTTCCTATCTCCTTGTTCCCATAACACACTATACTGGAGCCATACTGGCTTCCTTACTACTCGTACAAACCAAGCTTGCACCCACCTCAAGGTCTTCACATCATACACAATGCCCTTGGTCTGGAATGTACACTCCCAAACACCACACCAGGACTTTTCCTCCCTCTTTTCTTCCTGAGCTTAACAGAGGCCTTCCCCAGCCACCCTTTTTAAAGCAGTCTATCCCAGCTGGGCACAATAGCACGCAACTGTAATCCCCGTGGCTTGGAAGGCTGAGACAGGAGGATCCCAAGTTCAAAGACAGCCTTTGCCAGGTAACTTAGCCAGGCCCTAAGCAACTTGGGAAGATCTTGTCTGAAAATAAAAAAAAATAAAAAGGATGAAGGATGTGGCTCAGTGGTTCAGTGCCACTGGGTTAAATCCCCAGTACCAAAAAAAAAAAAAAAAAAAAAGCAGTCTACCCCAAATATAGCCCAAATTATTCACTTATTTTTCTGCATGTTTACTGTCTGTTGTTCCACCTAGACTTTAAATTCCATAAATTTAAAGCACTTAGTAGATAGCCAAATGTTTACTCAACAATGATGCAATAAGTAAATGATCAGATTTAATAAGCTATCATTATTATAAGTAAAACAATGTTTTCTTGTTCGGTGAATGGATAGATAGAATCTTAAAACTGGAATGTCTTAATTACACACACCAATACAGTTGCCAAACTGTATTACTCTCCATGATAGGTGATGGTGCTTGGCCAAAACCTAGTGAGAATTAGGTAGTTTCATATTATTTAATTTTTTGGTGTTGGGAATCAAATCCTGGGCTTCACTATCACTGAGCTATACCCACAGACCTATAGCTTCATTTAAAACATTTTTGTAAATTTGATGAGCAAAAGAATGTCTTAATTTGCATTATTGGCATCATTACTAAGATTAAATAATTTTCAAATATTTCCTACCCACTTTATTTTTTTTAATATTTTTTTAGTTGTAGATGGACATAATATCTTTATGTATTGATTTTTATGTGGTGCTGAGGATCAAACCCAGTACATCACGCATGGGAGGTAAGCGCTCTACAACTGAGCTACAATCCCAGCCCCTACCCACTTTATTTTTCTCCTACAAATCACCTTTTGTCTCCCACAGAATCTTGGATTCTAGTAATGAGACGAGAAAATTCTTCTCCCTTTTGATCTCATAGCTGATGACAGAGAGGAAACTTATCCAACATAAAATGCATCAGAAACTGATGGGGGCATACTGAAAACATCATATAATTTATACAAAACATTTGACAAAGAGCAACTCACTTTCTCATCTGTAACTATTCACCATGCATAATGGGTTGAATAGTCCCACTCCCAAATTCATGTCAACCTGGAAGCTCAGATTGTGACTTTATATAGAAATAGAGTCTTTACACATGTAATTAGTTTAGATGATCGGTCATACTAGATGGGGGTGCACTCTAAATACCATGACTGGTGTCCCTACAGGAAAAGCAACCAATGTAAACCAAAGGGAAGGGCCATGTGATGACAAATTAAACACTGGAGTGATGTAGCTGTAAGCTAAGCAATGCCAAGGACAGCCAGGAGCTTCCAGAAGCCAAAAAGACTCAAGGAATGATTTTTCCTTAGAGCATTCAGAGGTAGCACAGCCCTCCGAACATCTGGATTTCAGATATCTAACTTCCAGACCTTTGAGAGAATAAATTTCTGTTGTCTTAAGTCACACAATTTATAATACTTTGCTATGGTACCCTTAGGAAACTAATATAGTATGTAAACCTCAAGAAAAAAAATATTTATTTAAAAACACCAAGATTCAAACATAACCTTTACATATGCTTTAATTAGTTTGCAATACATTCTTACTTGATAAATCCACAGGAACACATTCCACTGTGATATTTAACTGCCCCGGAATAATCTGCAGTTTGGTCTTTTCTGGCCTAGGTAAAATAAAGAATATTTCAGAATTAAAATTATGATGATTAAATGTATTGGTTACCCTATATCCAAACTTCATTCTTTAGGAATTCAGTTTTGCCAATACATGACTCACATTCATCATTTTAAGAAACTGATAATTCATTTATTGCAGGATCACCACCCACTTACTTCTTGTATTCTGAGAGCAACTTGAGAATGTCTTCATTTGTAAGCTTGCTACTGTCTTGTTTATACAAAGGAGAAAATCTCCCTTCCAGATCAAGAGAGCCTTGAATGTCTTTGAAAATGGGCCTAAAACAGCAATAAAAAGGATTTTATTAAAAATCTAAAGTACTAACAAATCCAGATAGCACTGGCAGGAATATAAAATAGAAAGTAACTGGTTTTCTTGAAAAGTTAAGCACACATCTTCTCTGCAGCAATTCCAATCCTAAGCATATTTCCACATGCTACATGAATGTTTACAGATATATTTGGTATAGTCCCAAACTGGCAATAACCCAGATATTTATCAACAACAGAATAGATAAGCAAATTGTAGCATATTCACACAATGAGCTACCACTCAAAATCAATTTCCAATGCATACAATATGGATAAATCTCAAAAATGCACTGAATATAAGAAATCAAACACATACTGCATGATTCCATTTATATAAATGATCTAGAATAGATGAAAGTCACCCACCATGATCATCAGATCAGTGGTAGCCACTGATTAGTTGAGATGATCAGCAGGATGATTGACGGGACAGGGCCATGAAGACACTTTCTGGGGTGATAGACATGTTCTTTATCTTGATTACCACCGTGGTTACAACTATACACATTGTGAAAATTTATTAAGCTGCATATTTAACAGGTATGCATTTTATCAAAGGTAAAGTTTCTCACCATGAAGTTGGAAAAATTAAAGCAGATCTTGAAAATAAATTTATATACTTTACAATATACATGTATAGTTTTTCATATAAATTTGAATTATTGCTTCCCCCTCCTCTTTTTTTCCCCCATTTTCAGCGCAAGGGATGGAATCCAGGGCTTCACACATGCTAGGCAAGCACTCTACCACTGAACTACAACCCCAGCCCCTTTTCTACCATTTTTAAGAAGCAACTTTACTGCTAAAATTGGAAGTAACATACCACCCAACAAACTGGAAACAACTAGAGCCAAAACCATAATTCCCCCTGGCAGAGTTTCTAAATATTTGGTTACAGGCATTAATCCTATTGTTCCTACTTCTAAGTATACTTCCTTTATTTCCAGTACAAAGGGATTTATCATACACCTTTTAATATACCAGCCAAATCTTTAGAATGAATTCCTGCTACTGCTGACAACCAAAACAATTCAAGAAGGAAAACAGCATAATTCTTTATCAGAATTGAGGATCAAATCTTATCTCTTTCAAGATTTTAAAATGAATTTTTCTACTGGCAAAATAGCACAACCAGCTAATGCTACTGCCCAAGCGGAGGCAGTATTACACAGTGTTCTGGAGTGGTCACTGAAGTTGGGTGGCCAGTGTTCAGATCCCTAGTCTGCCAAATGCTAGTGAACTTGGGCAAGGATTTCTTACTTTTTAATTTTACTTCCATGCCTCAGTTTCTTCATCTCCAAGATGGGCACAACCAAACCCCCATCTTCAGAAAATCTACATTTGAAACTGTAGTTCTGGCTCACAATGTATTTTCCTATCTTGTGCAATACCCTGGGTCCCATCCCCAGCACAGAATCACACACATACATACATTAAGCACTTAGATCAGAGTGTGCCTAGAACAAAGTTAATACATAACTATTAATAAGAGCAGCAGCAATTGACTTTTAAGGTTTGAGCATTTTAAGTGTGCTTATATTTACAAGCCATACTTCATCTTTAAGAATACCAAGATATACCAACCTCTGCTACTCTTTGCTATTCACATATCCTTGACTATCTTTTCATTTCCCTTTTTTTTTTTTTTGCGAGTGTGCAAAACAAACATCATGGTACCTTTCATCTACCAGCATATAATGCAGTTTGAGATCTTTCCCCAAATGAAATGATCATAGTGACAGAACGGGTAATTAACTTAGAATCTCCTATTCTTATGCTACTCTCCAGTACCCAACGAACATAATTGATTCAATTATTCAGAACATGGTGCCCTTTCTCCAAAAGTTCCAGTGAGTTGTACAGGCTGTAACACAAACAAGCAAATGAACTTGTACTTCAAAGTGGAGAAAAGCAAGAAACAAATTTGAAGCCATCACTGCATGTACATTTGCAAGATTTAGATAAAATAATATAAACTACCATAACGTAAGACAAATAGGTAATGCATGCTTCCAACTGCACTACCTCCAAAAGGCTGGCTACATTTGTCACCAGCAAGCAGAAAAAAATCTATTAATTACACTTGCACTTAATGACTGCATTCTTTGCCTTCAAATTTTTAGTATGTTTTCCAGAATTATTCTATGATACTTTTCCAAACCATGCAATCCAGCCAACTCTGAAATAATGGCATATTGTACATAATTCATTACAATTTCTAGTTTTCTGGAAAAAAGTCCATGATTTTAGCAAATAGGCTCGTCTTTTAAAATGCTATAAAATTAAGTGGTATCAGTTGGGTCAGTAACTGAAGCCAGAGAAAATTTCCCTGAAGCAAGACATATGAAAAAAATGAAAGGGTCTCAGAAGGAGTTCTTGATGCACATCAAATTCTAACAGAAAGAAGTCTTAAAATTCAAGGGTCCTAATATACAACTGGCCTGCCAAAAACTGACTGGTGAGTACTGGTAAGGACACTTGTCCTCAGCCTTGCAGAAGGGTATGAATAGAAGGGTAAGAATTAAATTTATACAAACCTGGCAGCCCAAGCAAAGGGCATTCTGTATTGTCCAAGGCGGCTACACACTTGCTTAGCTGTCCTGTGTACCTTCTGCGCTGTCTAAGGTCAGAAATAAGAAGATAGGCTCATATTTAATCTGTCATGGACTCATCCAAAAAAACAATCCCCCAATTTACCAATATAAAGCATCAAAAGACGGGCGCGGTGGCTCAAGCCTGTAATTCTAGCACTTAGGGAGGCTGAGACAGGAGAATCATGAGTTCAAAGCCAGCCTCAGCAACGGCGAGGCGCTAAGCGACTCAGTGAGACCCTGTCTCTACATAAAACACAAAATAGGGCTGGGGATGTGGCTCAGTGGTCGAATGCCCCTGAGTTCAATCTCCAGTACCAAAAAAAAAAAAAACCCCATCAAAAATTTAGAAAAAACTACCCCCCCCTAAACAGAAAATCATTTATCAGCAACCCATTTTCCAAGACTGAAGTGTTAAAAACATTTATGTTTTCAATGGGTGGAAGGTGGGGATAGAGGGGGAAGTGCTGGGGAGTGATACTGGCCAAATTAGATTGTTATATTGTACATTGTGTGCATGTATGAACATGTGATAACAAATCCCATCAGTACGTACAACTACAATGTACCAATAACAATGCAGGAGAAAAATTAAGAACTACAATAAAAGGTTTTATGTTTTCTCATTCATATTTTGGTCACTATATCAGAAGATCAACAAAACAGATATAGGACATATTTTGCACAAAAGTCCTCTACTGGCAAACTTGTAGGCATTTTTAACGTGTCTTTCCTTTGACACACAGGCAGAGATACTCATCATTCTTGGGAGTAATTTGTTCTGGATACAGTTGACCTTTTGACTCCCAAGATAAGGCACAAGTGACCCAGAGTCAATGCAATTAGTCTAGCACGGGCAGGAGTCGTTGTTTGTACAGGCAACAGGAGATGACATAGGAGATAAACTGTCTATAAAGCCTAAACGGGCTGTGAAATGCTGGCTAGATGCTTATCCTTGTGGATACAGAATGCTAGAGTCTTTTATCTACATCAAGACTTTTTTCATGAATTAGTCCCATGTCTCCTTAGCATCTTCCATTTAATAAATACTATTTGGATACATAGTGAAATGCCTCATACAATAAATTGATAATTACTCAATATGCAGTAACTATAGTGCTACTAATGAATTCAACCATGAACCCTTTTCCTCCTAGGCCTCAGTTTTCTCATTTATAACATGAGAGGATGGGATTAGATTGATGATTTCCAAACATCTGGATGTCATGAATAATATTATAGGGTGGCCACCTTTATTGTTGCCACTTAAAGACATTTAGCAAAACAAACAACAAAAAAGTCTCTCTGGTTTTATATACTAACATGTCATGAAACAAAGGTATAATGTTGAAAAAATAAGAAGGGCAAAGATCTCAAAATAAAGAACAGTCCTTTGTTAAATACACTAAACCTCATGAAATGCTGTCTGTTGTCATTGCACAGAAAAGCGTGAATCTGGGTATGGACTGACATTTGGGCACTACCAGATTAGGTCTTCTTTTCTCTCCCAACTCTGACTTCTCAGGGCTATCTATAAATCTGCAAGTAAGGAAAAGGTGGCTATTGCCAAAGATACCATGTTACTTAGCACATGTGGTCTAAAAGCCTGTAGCTCTATTTTTGATAAGCAAGCAGAAACCAGATTGTCATGTTACCATAACATAATGGTGGGGGGGGGGGGCATTGTTCAACTATTCACATACATATTCACATAGTATACAATATTTTCAGAATACAGAGCGTTCTCAAAGAACATTATTTTTCTCCCAGACAGGTCAATGACAAGGTCATTTAAAATAGCACTAAAAGGTAAATTCTACATTAAGCTAAAATGTTCGTAAGTGATTTTTATAAATACCTTTACTGGATCTGAATTTTTGATGTAGGGTTCTGCACAGTGTGTAATGTTTCCCTGTAGCACCTTTTCAATTCTCGCAACTAGAAAAATTTCAGGATGTGGATTCGACACTGAGAAAATTCCCTGTAAAAAAAATTACTTCCATTAAGAGTTTTACATAACATCATAATTATGGCTGTTTAGTGAATAAATCCAAGTAGTGTCTTTAGTATAGAATGATGAAATTCAACATAGGAGCATGTCCAGAATTCCAGAAATGGGTAGCACTTCTTTTCATACAGATTTCAAAGCTCCCAATGTCCTTTTCAAAATGGAGTTTATATTTTGTTGCCAACTTCTTATCTATTAAGCCCCAAAGTTATAGATGTCACTACCACTTCCTAGCTGCTTCTGCTTGGCTGTGTTTGCAAGATGACTTCTTAGATGTAATGAATATGATGTGCAGTATTCGGCTTAACTAGTATTGTGCTCAAATAATGTGCATTTTTCAACTGGATCTAGCCATGCATTTTTAAATGTGGCTGCATGTAACAATTCATTCACATTTAATTCATATGAACTGCAGCTAAAAAGGAAGAAAATACTTTCCAGCTCTGCCTAATATAAAAACTAAACCACCTTGTAAAAAACATTTCTTCATTGCAATTGAGGAGCTCTGGTGATTTCGATGTAAAAGTAGGAAACAGAATTCAAAACCTCTTTTGTCCCTGTACATTTTACTTAGGGTTACTAGGGCAGATGCAACTGAAGTTCCATAACTTTTCTTTGAGTGCATGTGGAACAGCCATGTAATCCCCTGTCTAGTTTGGCTCTTTTCAAATAAATACCCTCTAAGTAGCCTGTTAGTTGGTTATGTCTGTTGTTTGAAGGAGCATCACACAAATGAATCTGAGTGGAAAAAATCCGTCACTGGGTCTCTACCAAGTTTTATTTTTCTATTTGGTATATTACCAACTTTGCTAATAAAGTGCTTTCCAGTTTCCAAAGCATTTCAGACAGATTATCTCATTTGTTCTAGACGGCCTCTGAGGTAGACAGGGCAGAATAGAAATTTGAGAGTAAGACGATAACAATTCCTCCAGTCAAACAGGGGAAACCAGCCTGGGTAATGGCTTATTCAGCTTTAAATTTTCAAGCAGTAAGAGTGGAACAGAGTGGTTAAAAATTGCTCAGAAGTCAAATTTCTTGGTTTCAAATTATGGCTTCAACATTTATTGGTTGAGGTAACTCATCTTTTTTGTCTCAGGTTTCTTATCTGTGAAATGGGAATGATGAAACTAGTGATTTTATAAACTTTTCAAATGGATTACATAAAATAATGTACATTAGGTGCCTGGTATTACTAGGGTGGCCCATCAAAGTGTGTCAAGGTGACAGAACTTGGCTTCTGGTACTGCCAGGAACATGCTGCTCGAGCTGTGAGCCAGAACTGGCGGACTGCCTGAGCTGCCCCTGCGGAAGGTATGCTGGTCAGTATACCTTGAGGGTGATTTACTTTTCTTTTAAGAGAGGACAGTCTTGCTATCTTGCTCAAGATGGCCCAAACCCCTGGGCTCAAGTGATCCTCCTACCTCAGTCTCCCAAGGAGCTGGGACTACAGGCATGTGCCACTACACCCAGCTAAGCAGATCTTATGTTAATTTCCACATAACTGTGCCAGATGTTTTTTGTGCTGTCTCATTCAGTCTTCACAAAATCTTTGAATGCCGGCAATACAATATACATGTTTTATGGATCAAAAAACAAAGGATCAGAGAACTTTATATAGTAGGTGGGTGAGGATTGCAGCCCAGACTTCCCAACTGTGTAGCCCATGCTATATTGCCCCTCACCTGCACAATGTATCTCACACAGTGAGGCTGAATTAGAATAGTAACACTAATTATTGCTATAGCTAACATTTACTGAACACCTATTATTCCCCATTCCCGGTAGTCTAGGCATTTCCCTATACTGATGCCAGTAACAAGTAGTATCATTTTAAGAGGTTTGACAATTGATAAAACCATACTGCTTTCACTATTACTGCTACTCTTAGCAGCCACGTTGCACTGGCACAACACTGAGCACTTTCTGAGGGCAGTACACCTTATCTGAGCCTTACAAAAGCCCTTGGAGACAGACATTAGCATTACCTCTATTTTACAGATAAGGATACTGAGCCATAGAGATGTTCACTTTTTAATCGACCAGGGACTTAGATGTTGGGGAGACACTCTCTGGGGACAGTTTTTGCCTTACTATTTCTTTCTGCCTTCCCCTGTCCTCAGAATGCAGAAGGTAGCCAGGGGGAGCACAGGAATCCCACATGGGTTGGGAGTCTGGCTCTGTAGGACAAATCCTGTGGTCCAGCCCTGTTTTCTCACCAAAGAAGCATGGATATGCCCCCTACTTCATTAAACTCTCCTTCTAAAGAACAGATCAGATCCTCTTACCCCACACTCCCCCGCCACACTAACACAGCCCGCAGGTCATGGCAGGGCATGTGAAGGTATTATGTATTTGAGCATCTAATTACATTCTGTCCAATAAATAATTGTTGACTGAGTTTTATCAAACAGACCTAGGTTCCAATCCTACCTTCACCAATGCTAACTACGTAATGGTAGGCAGCTTATTTAACCTCGCTGAGTTTTGGTCTCCTCATCTGTAAAATGGCAATAATTATACCATTTCATGAGGCTGTTTTGATTACAAGAGACACGGGTGGAAAATCCTAGCACCACAAAAATATGGGGAAAATGTTGAGGCTGGGTAAAGCGGCAAAGCCTATACTTCCAACTTCTTGGGAGGCTGAGGTAGAAAGCCTGCTTAAGCCCAGGAGTTCAAGACCAGTGCAGGGATCAAGGGGATATGGCTCAATTTACAGCACCTGCCTAGCATGCACAAGGCCCCGGGTTCAATCCCTAGGACTACCAAAAAAGAAAGATCAGCCTGGGCAACCTAGTAAGACCCTATCTCAAACAACAACAAAATACCAATTGTTTTCCTGACCTAGGCTGCCAAGTTGGATGATGTCTGAACCACAAATTAAACCTCCTATAATTGGTAGTGTGTTGAAGAAATACAATAAATGTATCATTAGCTTTAAAAAGATTTATTTGTTAACATGCAGGAAATTTTGGACATATAATTCAACACCAGGTTCTGAAATACTTATAATACTGTACTTATAATACTGTACTGGGTAAATTTTTCCTTTAAAATTAACTACTGTTGTAGTACAATGTTTGTATAGATGGCAACTATGGTCTGAGGAACAAAGGAAGAGGCCATGAGGAAAACAATTTGGGGAAACACTACCACAGATCCACAGCCCCAGAAGGGTTAAAAAATCTAGAACCACTTTGGTAACCTATAGCAAAAAGCACAATGTTTCATGCTGAAAATCCCAATGCTTGGAACCTTTCCTAAAGAGACAATTTAACAGCTGTGTGTGGTCACACACACCTATAATTCCAGCATCTTGGGAGGCTGAGGCAGGACAATCACAAGTTCAAAGCCAGCCTCAGCAATTTAGTGAGGCCCTTAGCAACTCAGGGAGACCCTTTCTCTATATAAAATATACAAAAGTGCTGGGGATGCAGTTCAATGGTTAAGTGCCCCTAAGTCCCAGGTACCAAAAAAATAGACAATTCAACAAATGAGTTAAGATATATGCACAAAGATATTCAATGCTGCATTATAATACCAAAAAATTAGAAATATCCTAACTAGCTAAATCAAAGTAATACCATGTTAGCCTTTAAAATGAATGTGATAACAAACATAACATTAATACAGTAGATGTAAAACAGCCTAAGTATCACGTAATTTTTATAACAGTATATACAATGTGTATGTATTTATAAAAATACAACAAAGATTTCTGAAAGATATTTACTAAAATGTTAATAGTTACTATCCATGAGTGCTAATTTTTACTTTCTTTACATTCCTTGTATTGCTTGAATTTCTATGTAAGAATGTATTTATTTTTATAATCAGAAAAAAGGAACATTTTATTTCGGGAAAAATCAATCTCCTTATGATGTGAGCAGTTTTTGTTCATATACCTCTTCCCACTTTACTTCAATCCCATGATCTCATTTCCTTTCAGCTATAAAAGTCTAGAGGGCAAATTGTCCATTCTGCTCCAACTAAATTCTGTGGCCCCCTATCTGGTCAGAGGTCAGAATGCCAAAGAACTGCTAGGTTCTTTTTAAAAGGGATTCTTTACTCCAGACAGAACAGAAGAGAAGATCATTACAGCTGTGACATTCCAGTTCCCTCCCACTGCTTTTCAAGCAGAGCCCTTGTATAAAGAGTTTTTATGCTCTATTAAAACTACCTACTCAAAAGAAAAGCTACCTACTCATTAATGGATAAGGAATTAGGGATGAGAGAGCTAATTCAGGGACAACTTCTCTAAAAAAATAATGGGACGCCTATTGTCTTGTTCAGGGGTGTGTGTGTGTGTGTGTACATCTGCCTATATCTGCATTCTATCTCACAAAATAATTTGAGTCATGATTCCACTAATAACATGACTTTGCCAAAGTGTTATTAACAAGTCCACTGGTTTCCATCTTCTCCCTCCAACTTCAGTCACCACAAAAATAAGGTGTTATAAAAGATACAATGCCATAAAAATAAACATTGGTCTGAAACTATGAAATAATGCAAGGATATTTGTTTCTTGCTCTGAAAGTGCTATCAAGGTTAAAGATCACTCTTTACAGCCGGGCACTGTGGCGCAAGCCTGTAATCCCAGCACTTTGGGAGGCTGAGACAGGAGAATCGCGAGTTCAAAGCCAGCCTCAGCAACAGCGAGGTGCTAAGCAACTCAGTGAGACCCTGTCTCTACATAAAACACAAAATAGGGCTGGGGATGTGGATCAATGGCCGAGTGCCCTTGAGTTCAATCTCCAGTACCAAAAAAAAAAAAGATCACTCTTTACCTGCTTTATGTAGCGTAACTGAGACTCAGCAATTCCATGAATGAAAGACTCAGGTGAAGAGCCCTTTGAGTTTCCATCACTGGCCAGTTGAGCTGAAGTGCCCCACAGCATTTCACGGACAGATGGAGGGTTGAGGTCTATGTGAAAGTCAGCTGAAATCTTACAATTGTTCTTTACATCAAATAAGGCAAGATTGATAAAAAAGGGCTCAACCTGGGAACAGAAACAGTTACATTTTAAAACTAAGACTTTATACAGGGGAGCAAAATTGGGGAAGAGACACAAATTATAAGACACATTTTTTGTTCCTCAAGTTTCTCTGATTAGTTTCTTTCTGAGATCAACGTGAGCTAAAAGTGCCTTATGTCTTATCTGCATAAAGAGCATTCTAAAATAACAAGCTTTATTAAATTTTAAACTTTGTCAGGTATAAATAATTCCACAAGTTATGAATTTTAAAAAAAAGATGAGTATAAATCAAAAGCTACATTCTAAACAATTATTCCATGAATAAAATTTAATTTTCTACACATTTAATGAAACTATCCCCAAAATAATACTGATATTATAGAGTAGAAATAAATCGTCCCTTTTGTTACATTACAACTTACTGGACTATACATTTCATAAGAACTAGTATCAGTCAACATCAAATTACTCGACTAAAGCTTTGCCCCATCAGCAATTTTGGAAGACACGAGTCCTCTCTACAGATGGCATTTGAAAGCTGGTCACAAAGAGAAATTCCATGCCAGATGGCATAAAGATTAACTCTTTACACACAGAAAAGTGTTCTGGTACATTTCAGCCACTTTATGAGATAATCAATCATCACTGTTGATATATTTTTAGAACTAGAAACCAAAAATAAAGATGAATGTAAAATAGTCTCTTTGAAGATTTTATATTTAAAGTATTTCTGAACAACACAAATGATCCATGACACCTAATAATTAGAATTTTCTCTGCAGACCAAAATGAATCTTGTTCTATAGAATAGTAAGTAAGCCTGACATACTGCATAGCATCTGTATCCCATGGCTTTGGAGATACTTTATATTGCTCTAAATCAATTTCACAGAAGAAATTGTATTTCCTATTAGAATTCCCAAATTTGAGCATGGTGCAGGATCTGGGGAAATGTCTGTCTTGAAAGTCAAGAGCTCTCTATCTGTTCTTCTGAGTAGGTAAGAGTTTCATGAATCCTCTTAAGATGAGAATATATCCATACTTTGGGAAAAGAAAGACACATATGAAATTCTTAAATGTTCAATTTATCATAATGTATAGCAGTGGAATTTTCATCCAGTAAATTAATTCTCAGTTATAAAAAAGAAAGATATTTCTTTAATATGTTCGTTCAAGGGAAGTAGAAGGAAAAATAATACATACATTTGTGGGTGGTCCTTTTGTGTTGTCTCCAATTTGACTCAAGATATTGAAAGTTAAATCATGGCAATTTACTAGGAAACGCTTGTTACACTTTTCTTCAAATGGCTTTATGTCAGGTTCAATTCCTGAAAAGTCCAACCTCTATAAAACAGATAATATGAATCATTTTTTTAAAAGGATGGGTTTCATATAAATATAGACTGATATGTATTCAGATTAAATAGCAAAAGTGGCAGAATCCAACAATTCTCTATCCATTCTTTATTTGAATCTTCAAAAAAAATTTTTTTCATTCAACAAGACTTTGTGAAGCTCTTCCACTAAGGTTCAAACACAGAAATCCTAGAAGAAATCCTAGACACAGAAATCCTAGAAGGAGATGATGAGATTCTGATGTAAGGCAATGGACAAGCTTCCACTCACACTTCTGACATTATCTCCTATCATTTTGCACCCCATATTCAATTCTAACCACACTGACCTCCTTGGTGATTTTTCCAGCACACCAAGTGCACTCCCACCCCAGGGCCTTTGCATTTGTAGTTCTGTAAGGAACTCTCTCCCGCAAGATAGCTGCATGGCTTGTTCCCCCATGTCATTCAAGTCTCCAATCAACTGACACTTCCAGAGAGAGGTTCCCTAACTCCCTATTGAAAATTGCACATTCCCTGAATGTCTATGCTCTCTTCCTCTGATTTATCTAACATTGTTTTTTTATTTATTTAGCTGTTAGTTTGCCTTCTCCATGTGTGTTCTAAAATGGTAGAAATTTTCTTTCCTTTATGAGCTCAGCAGGAGGCAAAAATGATAGGAATGGATATGGGGGGCAATAAGCATAATATAATGGTCACTAACTTAGAGGATCAATAGAAAGAGATGTTATAAACTTTGCTGTGAAATACAAATCAAAGGCAGATTTAGGGGAGGGTGAGTGGACACTGAAGAGTTCTATTTGGGATATATTAGGTTTGAGGTGATATTAGTAGGTGGCTGGAAAAGCTAAGAAAGGTCTCGGTTGAGGATCTGGATTTAAGAGTCAGTGGCATCTAGGGTAAGAGGCAGAAAAGGCTGGAACCCCAAGGACCACCTACATTTAAATGATTAACAGAGAGAGAGGCGTCTGCTTAGGAAAATGATAAACACTGAGCTCAGCTTCTAATAGAGCTGGGGGATGTACCCTGGCTTGCATGGAGAATTTTCTTGTAATTATTGGTATTTCAAAATATAACCGAGTTTAAAATAAAAGATACCGGGATTCAAGACTCTCCTCTCAGTAGGGGGGGAATCTGTCCCTCAAACTCTAGAAAACTTCTCAGCCTACAAGGCTCGATCTAAGTTCGTGTTTTTGTTCTAAATGAACAGACTTATATTTTACTCACAAATGGGAAGAAAGGTGCATACTGTGGGACAATTTACTATACTTTCAGTAAGGTTATAGATATGGTAGGTGGGAAATAACTGAGTGAATTTGAACAGGGTATGTTGCCAGTACAAAAAAGCTCAAGCCAAGAAACATAAAAATTTTTCTCAATAGCTCAAGTAATCCAAGCCAAAACAGGCATTGTACTCTAAAGAATCTTGGATAATTATAACTACGCTAACCTAACTTGGATCACCATTAAAATCCACCTTAAAAGGCCTAATATATAATGTTTATATCTGAAAGCATGTTTTTTTTTCCTCCTGGGCCTATTTATCTACAAAAGGAATACAAATGTGTAGGACTAGACAGCTCCCTCTTGAACACTTATCTATCTGTGGAACCAGCAGAAGCAAGTCATTGCCATGGAGATCAATTCTAATTTCCGCCCATTTATCTGCTCTTTTCTGTCTTACTCAGACAGTGGAATTTGAAGAGAAACTGGACCAAAGTACCCCAGCCCCCAAATCCTTTCCCTTCTGAGGCCCATGAGTGCAAATGTTCAGACATATGGCCTTCCCTGGTAGTTCAAAGTGTGAGCCATCCCCTTCAGTCAGCCAGAGCTTCTGGATTCTCTAAGGTCACTAGTAAAAAAAAAAATGGGTCTCTCCATGCTGAACTGTAGCTAAGAGAGAAGGCTGGAAGTAATGGAATGGCACTTCACTTAGAGAAGGTACTTGACACATACAACCACATGGGTTACTCTGTGGCAAGACTGCCTTCTATAATCAACGTGAAATTCAATTTTGTTTGCTTGAACTGTCACCATAATTGTGAATTTTTCTCTCACTATAGCTCACTGATAAACAACTCAAACATAAAAGTTTGGTTTCATGACTACAAAAATACTACGCCGCAAATTTTTAAAGACACAAGATTTAGTTTCAACCACAGTCAATTGCCTCCTTTGTATACAAAGAGAGAGCCTGACATGTCCAATTAGAGCTCAATCATTGAGGAGAAATCAAAGATTCAGGCACGCTTAGAACAAGTAAATTTCTGAATGAATATCTTAGAAAGGACATTCCTAACAAGTAAGTTTCTGAATGAATATCTTAGAAATAACATTCCTAAGGCTATTTTTTTAAAAATTAGATAACACTAAAGCAATATAATACTGCAATAAGGGAGAAAAGGAGAAATCAAATATTTTTTTAAAAGATCAATTTACCTCAAAGTAACTTTTTCATACAATATTTTTATTAAAGAAAACTGTTTGCATTATTTATAGACTATATACTTTTTCCATTTCAAACCAAATAAAAACTTAAATTAGAAAACTAAATGAAGCAACAATATCAGTTTTCCCCAAACTACTTTCTGTTACATTTTCACTGAGAAAACTTTAATGCTTATATACTGCTTTTCTATTTCAAACAAAATCAAACTAATTAAAAATATATAGAAAAATACAAAAAACAAAATAATTCACCCCAAATACTTCCATACTCTCATGAAATATTTTGTATTATAAACACCATTCAAAATGCTTATATACTGTAGACCTTTTCCATTTAAATAAATCAAAGAATTAATTAGAAAATGTCATGGAATTAAATATTTATATCTGATAAATATAAATGACATCTTAAAATATATTTTTAGTTGTAGGTGGAAACAATGCCTTTATTTTATTTATTTATTTTTTATGTGCTGCTGAGAATTGAACCCAGTGCCTCACATGGGGTCCAAGCAAGTGCTCTACCACTGAGCTATAACCTCAACCCAAATATAAATATCTTAATCCAAAAATTTCTTAATTCTAATGAATGAGGTTAAAACACACATAAACCTGTACTGTCCTGCTTCATCTTCTACTCAAAATTGGATTAAGCCATAGCCGGGCGCGGTGGCGCACACCTGTAATCCCAGCTCTTTGGGAGGCTGAGACAGGAGAATTGTGAGTTCAAAGCCAGCCTCAGCAAGGGCGAGGGGCTAAGCAACTCAGTGAGACCCTGTCTCTACATAAAACACAAAATAGGGCTGGGGATGTGGCTCAGTGGTCAAGTACCCCTGAGTTCAATCCCCAGTACCAAAAAAAAAAATTGGATTAAGCCAGACATGAAAATACCCCAATTTTATGTGTCCACATCAAATGTGAAAAATAAATTGTCTCATTTGATTTGGTATCCTCTATACTATAGGTATTCACTGCCATAAGATCACAATTCTACTTAGAAAAGAGCACTGAATAATCTTTTAAGGATTGTTAATTTAGCTCTGTTGAGGAACAAGGTAAAGTGAAATGAACTTGGAAACTGAGAAATACATATATATTTGCAATATGTGACAGTCCTCTTGAGCCGAGTCAGTTGTTAAGCTACATGTTCAAAGTGAAAGAGACAAATATAAAACAATCTATATTCACCACTGGTGTGAAAAAAGCAATGGTTTAACCATTTCACGGATGTTGTTTATTTGAATAAGCAACAATTCTGGGACTCTCTAGAGAAATATATCAATAATACCTGAACCTCCGAATCAAAAGAAAAGAGATTCTGTCTTCCATCTCCTCTACTGAGTTTGTTTAGCTGTTCTGTTTCTCTTCCATACTAAAATTTAAAAATATGCATATATTAGTTCATGTCCTTCAAAATAGTACTAAATGCCATTTAAATGTATAGTTTATATGACACTTGCAAACTGATACAGCTAAAAATATTCCATTCTTACTTTCCATTCAATTAAGACGAATAAAGTATGATTGCTTGGCTGGGGAAAGATGTATCTCCATCACTATGACCCACAATTAGCTACAGTCTGATTCTTTTACTTTCTATGAGCTTTCCATAATACCAATAATATATTTCATATATATTCTCTACTAGAGACTGAACACAGGGTGCTTTACCAATGAGCTACATCCTCAGTCCTTTGTTTTTTTCTTTTCTTTTTTTGGAGAAAGGGTCTCTAAATTTAAGCACAACCTGACTTTCTATTTTATTATACAGAGTCCATAGAGTAAAATCTATATGTACGCATGTATGTGAAATGTATATATGCACGATAATCGACTTTACAATTTCAAACTAGTCCATTTCAAACTCCAAAAAGGAGAGAAAAATTTTTAAAAAATAACAAAAATGATGTGTTAAGGCAGGCACGGTGGCACATGCCTGTAATCACAGCAACTCAGGAGGTTGAGGTAGGAGGATCACAAGTTCCAGGCCAGTCTAAGCATTTAGCAAGGCCCTAAGCAACTTAGTGAGACCCTGTGGCAAAACAAAAAATAAAAAGGGCTAGGGACAAGGCTCAATGGTTAAGCACACCTGAGTTCAATCCCAGGTACAAAAAAAAGCGTGTTAACAAAAATCTTTATCTGATGAAATTAATCATAGGCATACATATTTATCTATAAAGAATATATCATTTTCATATGAAATGAACACATATAATTCATTAGACTAAATATCATGTGCATGATGTACATTATTAACTCCTTGAAAGAAGAATATTTTAAGAATGACAGAGGAATCGAATTGAATACAAAATAGTAGATAAAATGAGTGGAGTAAAAAAAAAATAGTAGAGTCACAAAAAGCTAGAACTAGTTCCTGGTGTCTAGAAAAAAATAAAATTTTCAAAACTGTCAGTTGGCATTTACAAGAACATCTTTAGCAGTGCAAATTTCTTTGACAGTCTCTACCTGTTTCACCAATCTGCTGTGGTTTTTAACTTGGAAATGACATTGCCAAATGGAATCCAGTTTAAAACTTTAATAGCTAATCCTGTATTGTCTCAGTTGAAGGCAAGTTGCCATAAGGAAGATATACCTTCATCAGTTCTGGATGCATGCTTCTTTCCAAACTGGCCATGATGTTCTCGGCTTTTCCTTGGCTGCTAGTTTCATCATCTGCAAATTCATTAAAAGCAGATGTTCCAAACCATACAGACCATTACTAATCACCTAAGAGAAAAATCCTATCTCTCCCACCCCATCCTCTCCTACTAGATTTATTGCAAAGAATTTTGATTATGAAAGCATAGCAAAAACTTTAATGGACTTTTGAAAATCTGCCATGAATTTCTTATCCATTTTAGTCTGGTTATATTTCATGTGTCAGAGCCCATGCAGCAACAACTCTTTATAAAAAGTCTATCAACTTCTATAGTCCCTTTTTTATTTTTTTTTTTTGTACCAGAGATTAAACTCAGGAGAACTCGACCACTGAGCCACATCCCCAGCCCTATTTTGTGTTTTATGTAGAGACAGGGTCTCGCTGAGTTGTTTAGCGCCTTGCTTTTGCTGAGGCTGGCTTTGAAAGCACGATCCTCCTGCCTCAGCCTCCGGAGCTGCTGGGATTACAGGCATGCGCCGCCATATCTAGCTATAGTCAGTTTTAATGAAATAATAGGTCAACCTTCAAGATTAAGAGTTCCATATTCACCCTACACAAAGGACATTCCCATGGATTAAAGACAGGGTCTTTACCTCAATAATGAATCATTTAAAAATTCTGACCTTGTGCTGTTTCTACCGTCTCCTTTTTCTCTTGCACTAAACTGTCGGTATTGATCTGAATAATCTTTTTCAAAGTTATCAACCATTCCTCCATTTCCTGCTCAGTTTCAGCAGCCAGATAATGGCTATACTTATCTAACATCTTGAGTTCAAAAGCATGACGGCGCATTTTGGGACACTAGAGGGAGAGAAAAAGAAGACATGCATTCAGTTAGCTTAGCTGCCCTTTTAATATGAGATTTCATTTTTATTTCTTTTTATGTGCATGCATCAATAATTTCATGAAATTGCTTCTTTCAACAAAGAATAGACACTCCCAATGAATGACTATATCAAACATTATCTGTTCTATTCTCCCTGAGAACTAAGCACAGTGGTATATGCACAAAGTTGGCATAAATTATGACTTGTTGAATAAATATTATCACTTAAGGACTTCTGGCATGCTTCACATTTAGAAAATTAAACTAACACCATCAGAACAAACATTTTATTAGTTCTACCCTGCTTAAAGTTTTCCTCGCATATAATTTTCAAAATTAGCTCTTAAAAATTAAAGTTTAAATGTGACCTGAAACATATATGATATTTATTTTAGATCATGCCATAAAGTGCAATACAGACAATTAATTCATTTCAGCATACATAAAGTCAAATGTATCATAATAGGTACAAAAGATGACCATAGTTGGCTCAAGTCAAATTGTGACTCTCAGTAAAATATATGGAAGTGGCCTATGCTGAATACTAGTACACAAGGAAAATAAAAGCTGCCTCCTTTCCTCAAATCTAATGACATACTCTTTTACTTTAACACCTTCCCTGTAAGGACAAAAGCAATGACACACTCCCTGACCCAAATACCTCAGTACTCAAGAGAAGTTCATGAATCAATAATTCTCCACTGCATGGTCATTATTCAAGAAGGAACCAATAGAGTTCCTCCTCCTCATCTTCAAAGCACAGAAAAAGATGAAATTAAATGGCTGTAGCAAGTCATAAAGATTTATATATTTGAAAATATTTGGGAGAATCATCAATAGTTGACTGTAGAATCACTACAAAGAACGTTCAATTCAGACTAGGACCAAGTGAGAAAATCTAGAAATTGGGCCTTCTTTCTTCGGTTAAATAATAAAGCTTTAATTATATATTTAAAAAGCACCTCTGGGCTGAGGATGTATAGCTCAGTGGTAGAGCACTGGCTTAGCATGCTCATAGAAGGCCCTGGGTTCCATCCCCAGTGCCACACACAAAAACCAAACAAAAAGAAATAAGCACCTGTATTTACAAAGATATTTATACTTTTAAAAAGTGCTGTTTTGAATTTTTATTTTACTTTCTTAGTTGTTAATGGACCTTTATTTCATTTATTTTTATATGGTGCTGAGGATAAAAGCCAGTGCCTCATGCATGCTAGGCAAGCACACTACCACTGAGTCCCAACCCCAACCTCCATTCTAGTTATGAAAATTAAGGTTCAGGTAAACCAAGGACATTGAACTGACATCTCCTCCACCTAATCTGCTCAGTGCTCCTTGTAGTCCTCTGTGCCACCCTGGCTCTGTTATAATGGCTCCTCTCAACTTAGTTGAACTTCCTATTTGGATAATCTCTCTGCCCTCTATTTCCCACCCTGTCTTTGTCTATGCCTCTTTAGTAATTCAAATCAACAAACATTTGCTAAGTCCCTCTGGTGTGCATGGCCCTATTAATTATTATAGGAGATAAAGAAGCAAATAAGATATGGTTCTTGTAATACAAAAAGGAACGTTCAGAACGAATACAAATTAAGAGTGGGATTGATTTAAACAACAGAGAAAACCCCAAAGTGGTAGCATGGGGGAGGTAGAGCTTAGTTTTGTTTGGTGGGCACAAGAATGAGGAAGGAAATAAAAAAACTTTTCACAGCAGAAGTGGCATTTGAGCTGAACCTCAAAATATAAAAGTTAAGGTAAGAACAGAAAAAAATGTAAGAAAAGCCACATATACATGCCACTCTATGGAGTCCACAGCCTGGTGTGACCAGAACTCATAGGGAAGATGAGGCTAGATAACAGGGTAGGGACAGATTACTTTGGGCCTTAAATGTCACGGGAAGAGCTTTGCACCTCCCTTGGTAAAACAGTAAATCAAGCGCCAAAAGTTTTCGAGAAGACAAGTCAAGGACAATGTCTATGTCTCAGGAAGATGGGACTGGAGCAGGACAACAAAACAAGAGGGAACAAGGCCAGACTCTATACCAGAGAAAGGGCACTATAAACTGAAAACAAATTCAAAAGGTACTTTGGAGACAGACTCAAAAGGACTTCATCAACTTTCTTTTTTTTTTTTTTTTAAATATTTTTTTAGTTGTAGATGGACACAATGTCTTTATTTTATTGCTTTGTACGTGGTGCTGAGGATCGAACCCAGGGCTTCACGCATGCAAGGCAAACGCTCTACCGCTGAGCTACCATCCCAGCCCCTTCATCAACTTTCAAATGAGCAAGAACAGGATACAAAAGACTATTCTCGGGTTTCTAGCATGGAGATACCATTAACCAAGAGGGGAAAAAATACAGAGGTTTCAATAGTTCATCAGTAACACTCTTTAAAAGAGAAAGATTACCTTGTTAGTCTTACCTGAACAACATCAATGCAGGCATCCAGGTAGATGCAACCTTTAGATTCTTTTGAATTTTTCTCATCTTTATAGGAATTGAGAATATATGAACCGTCGGGAAGTTGAGTCAAGTAAAAATACCGTCTCTTGAATACCTATATGGGAAAAATCCCAGCAATGATCCACTTGTCATCATACACATTGCATTTGGCCAGGTTCTTGGAACTAAAACCCTTAATGGGCTTGCTAGGCACTGTATCTGGACAATCATCCAGCAACCCTGAGAGCTTGTTAAGAATTATGTTTAACTTTTTGGGGAGGGGGGGGCGGGGTGCTGGGGGTTAAATCCAGAGACACTTTACCACTGAGCTACATCCTTGACCCTTTCATTTTTTTATTTTTTTGAGGAAGGTTTTCTCTAAGTTGCCAAGGCTGGCCTAGAATTTGATTCTCCTGCCTCGGCCTTCCAAGTTTCTGGGATTATAGACATGTGCCATCACACTGGGACTACATTCTTTTCTTTAAGATGGAAAGTGTCAGTTCAAGTAATTTGCCCTCAGATAACCAAACATCCAGAGAACAACTATCAAGATTTAATACTAGCCGGGTGCAGTGGCACATTCCTGTAATCCCAGCACTTAGGGAGGCTGAGAAAGGAGAATCACAAGTTCAAAGCCAGCCTCAGCAAGGGCGAGGCGCTAAGCAACTCAGTGAGACCCTGTCTCTACATAAAACACAAAATAGGGCTGGGGATGTGGCTCAGTGGTCGAGTGCCCCTGAGTTCAATCCCCAGTACCAAAAAAAAAAAAAAAAAAAGATTTAATACTTAGCTGGGTGCGGTAACACACACCTATAATGTCAGTGGGTTGGGAGGCTGAGACAGGAGAATCACAAGTTCAAAGCCAGCCTCAGCAATGGTGAGGCACTAAGCAACTCAGTGAGACCTTGTCTCTACATAAAACACAAAATAGGGCTGGGGATGTGGCTCAGTGGTCAAGTGCCCTTGAGTTCAATCCCAGATCCCCCCCCCCAAAAAAATTTGATAAAGCATGTAAATATCATTCTTTTACTATGGTATATTTTCCCCATTTAATTGCAAACCATGATTGGATCTTTTGAATTTGTTTTATTCACCACAAATCCAAATTTATACACACACACATACACATCTTATATTTACATTTTACCTGCATATCTTACTGTACTCACCTATACTATCCCAAGGCCCCTGCTGCTCAAAGTCTAGCTCCTAGTGCACAGAGTCATTGATTGCCTACCATTTGCTGTTGAACGCCCTGAAAGCTGAGATTTCAATCAGCAGGCCCAATGGGACTGAGTGATTTGTTTGGAATTAGGAATTCTAAACAGTTAAGGAGTAACCTGCTGCTATAACTCACAGAAAAGCCCATAGGAATGGAGAAAAGGAGGAAGACTGATTCCTTCATTCTATCCTTCTACTCTCCCCTAAAAACAGAGTCCTGGTAGCTGATGAATGAGGTGAGAAAACGGAATTAGGAGCTTTCTGGTGCATCTAGAAGTCACAAACTACAGACTGTGCTAAGCATTTGTCATAGTGAAAGGTAGAACTGATTCCACTTTCAATTCCCCAGGATGATGGATCTAAAATCACTTCAGGATGGGAGCAGGAACAAAGACTGAAAAATAGACTCCTGGTGAATATGCGGGATATGATTTCCTGTACATCTTGTCTTACTCAAAAAATTTGGCTGGAAGATTTAAGTTTGCTATTTTTCAATCACCCATTTGATTTTCCAATATGATCCCTGACTATTTTAAGAACTTTAATCATGAAAAGGCTATTCTTTGGCAAGATCACTCCTGCAAACTACTAAACTTCTGGCAAAGTAACTGAAACATCAACAACTTGTTTTTCCATAATATGAGCAAGCAAAATATATAAATGTATTAAGGAACATTTCATTTTAGAGAAACCAGTTTAAAAAGAAAATGTTTGTACCTACTTTGACTTACTTAAATGTCACTGATTTTTTTTAATAAATGGCAAAAACATACCAGTAGCCGGGCGCGGTGGTGCAAGCCTGTAATCCCAGCACTTAGGGAGGCTGAGACAGGAGAATCGCGAGTTCAAAGCCAGCCTCAGCAAAGGCGAGGCGCTAAGCAACTCAGTGAGACCCTGGTCTCTACATAAAACACAAAATAGGGCTGGGGATGTGGCTCAGTGGTCGAGTGCCCCTGAGTTCAATCCCCAGTACCAAATAAATAAATAAATAAATAAATAAATAAATGCAAGCATACCAGTGTGTAAGGAACACCCCAACAGGTTACAGACTGATAAATGCTATAGCTTCTATTTCTGGGATTAACCATGTGGCCTAAATGGTTATCAACAGAAAGGAGATCAAGTAGAAAATATGAACTTGCTTTTCAGTGATGATCAAGTAAATATTACTATATTAAGATACAAAGGAGCTGGGCATGGTGGTGCATGACTGTAATCCCAGCAGCCCAGGAGGCTGAGGCAGGAGGATCGTGAGTTCAAAGCCAGCCTCTGCAAAAGTGAAGCACTAAGCAACTCAGTGAGACTTTGACTCTAAATAAAGTACAAAATAGGGCTGGGGATGTGGCTCAATAGTCGAGTGTCTCTGAGTTCAATCCCTTCTACCAAAAAAAGAAAAGAAAAGAAAAAAGATACAAAGGATCAAAAGTGCAAGTGGAATGTGCTTCTATCTTTCATGTATTTATAGACAACTTGAGTATGCTTTATATAAAATGTTTTGGACCCAAGTGTATTTCAAATTCTGGAGTATTTTTTTTTTTTTTTTTTAGATTTTTTTTTTAGTTGTAGAGGGACACAATGTCTTTATTTTATTGCTTTGTATGTGGTGCTAAGGATCGAACCCAGGGCCTCATGCATGCGAGGCAAGCGCTCTACCGCTGAGCTACAATCCCAGCCCCAAATTCTGGAGTATTTTTATAGATGACTTTAACACTTGAATATCCTTAATCCAAAAATCCAAAATCCATTGGATTTAGGATTAGGGATGTTCAATCTGTATCTCATATACAAGTGAGAATACATATGTTCTCATATTTAATTAATCTACATTTAAGTTTACTATAAGAGATCTACATTCATACATAAGGAAAATGTTACTCATAATGGTGATTATATATGTTTTCTTATTTTCATAATAAGAATGTGGTAGATGTGACCATGATAATAAGATGTGACTGGTTCATACCTGTTATTAAAATGATAGAATCAGAAGACCCAAAATTACATATCAAGCTCATTTTTTTCATACCAAGGTCTTTTCAACTGAATAAACATTCATTGATCATTGACTCTGTGCAAAACATTGCTTTTGAAAAGTTACCACAAGCCGGGCATGGTGGCACACACCTGTAATCCCAGCAGTTTGGGAGGTTGAGACAGGAGAGTCATGAGTTCAAAGCCAGCCTCAGCAATGGTGAGGCGCTAATAAGCAACTCAGTGAGACCCTGTCTCTACATAAAACACAAAATAGGGCTGGGGATGTGGCTCAGTGGTTGAGTGCCCCTGAGTTCAATCCTTGGTACCAAAAAAAAAAGAAAAGAAAAAAGAAAAAGACAAAAGAAAAGTTACCACAATAATTATGTTTGACAAAAACTAAAATATATTTTCCAGGAAAAAAGTAATATGAAAAAGTGTAACCCAATTAGAATTTGAATTATGATCAAATATGAAACTCAAAGTCCATAAGCTTTAAAGATACAACTGATAGAATCCACTTCCAGAATTCACAGCCAACAATAAAGAGGAGGCATAAGAAGTAAAAAAACAGAGCAAAACATTTGTGGCCCAGAGTCAAATTATAGTCTGTGAATTTTTTTCTCATGTACAGCTGCCTCACCAAGCAGTTTCTCAGCAATTGCCACTTCCAATATTAGCAAAGCACATCATTATGATACAGATTCAAAGGGATGTAAAATTACAGTAAATCACTTCCTGTATCATTTCAATTATATTTATTTATTGACCTTTTTTTTTTCAGTACTAGGGATTGAACTTGTGGTCTCACACATGCTAGGTAAGCGCTCTACCACTGAGCTACATCCCCAGCCCCAGAATTAGGTTTGAATATGACACTGAGGTAGGTAGCTCATGAATCTGAGGATACAGCATAATGCCTGAAAGGCTACTTGGAAAGACAAGATGCCTGAAAGTCTTATGATCTTGATTCTCAGCCAAGATGCCCTATTAATCAGCAATGAAACTGTCCTCAAAGCTCTGCTTCTCTCAAGTTTCCTCATTTGTAAAATGATGAGATCATTTTTTCATGATATTTCATTGAACTTCAACAAATAACACAGCAGCCTTCCTAGACTGGAAGACACCCACCCTAAATGATTGCTCATTCACTAGAAGTACACAGTTTGCACAGTAAGGAACAGATGCTTGTTTGTTTAAGTACTAGGGATTGAACTCAGGGCGGCTCTATCACTAAGCTATACTCTGTTTTGATTTTTTTTATTTTGAGACAGAGTCTTGGCTTTGTTATCCAGGCTGGCCTTGAACTTCTGGGTTCAAGTAATCTTCCTGCCTCAGCCTCTCAAGTACCACACCCAGCAGGAATTATATTTTAAGACATCTCTATGAAGAAAGTTCAATAGAGGGAAGGGAGCAGCGGGTAGGAAAAGGGGAAGGAAAAGTACTGGGGTCAGAATTAGAATGAGATATATTCCATACTTGTATAATGATGTCAAAATGCCTCCTACTAGCCGGGTGCGGTGGCACATGCCTGTAATCCCAGCACTTAGGGAGGCTGAGACAGGAGAATGGTGAGGCACTAAGCAACTCAGTGAGACCCTGTCTCTACATAAAGCACAAAATAGGGCTGGGGATGTAGCTCAGTGGTCGAGTGCCCCTGAGTTCAATCTCCAGTACCAAAAAAAAAAAAAAATGGATCCTACTGTCATATATAACTAAAAAGAATCAATAAATAAAATTAAATTTTAAAAGATACTTCTATGTAGAAATCAGACCCTGCCCCAACAACAGATTGGAAGGACTCTTAAGATATCTTCTCATTCCAAAATTCCGTGATATATTTTGGCTTTAAAAGGTGCTCTTTTAAGTATTTCTTTAGTTGTAGATGGACACAATACTTTTATCTATTTATTTTGATGTGGTGCTGAGAATCAAACCCAGTGCCTCACACATGCTAGGTGAGTGCTCTACCACTGAGCCAGAACTCCAGCCCTTTTTCAAAGAAAAGGGTATACTAAATATCTGATATATATATGTATATATATATATATATACATATATATATGTATATATATATAAAATTTCCAAGATGTGGCTACTTAGAATATAGTTCTACATTTTTTTTTATATTTTAGAAAGACAGGTGTTAAAATGATGACCATGTAGAATAGTGGTAATAATTCTGTACCATACCTTTCATCCTATGGTCTCAAGTCCTTTGTAACCAATAGCTATTCTTTTAATGTCACTTGTGGTTAAGTATCATTAACCATATTTTACCTAACAGCAAATTGAAGGACCAAGAGCACATTTAAGTTCATATAGCCAAGTCACTGATAGAACTGGAATCAGAATCATATGACAGCAACAGAGAATCTTGCCTCAACCTTCCAGTGGTTTCCTATCAAGGTCAGAATGGGATCTAAAATGTGGAGAATAGGGGTAGAAAAGGATGGAGAAAGGTGGATCAATAAATACTAAGTTGTAGCTACATAGGATTAAGAAGTTTGGGTGTGCTATTTCACAATAGGGTGACTAAAGGCAACAGCAATGAACTGTAACCTTTCAAAAGCTAGAAGAAAGGATTTTGAAAGTTTTTACCCAAAAGTAATGATAAATGTTTGAAGAGGTAGATGTGTTTAACTGATTTAAACATCACACGGTATAGACACATATCAAAACATCACATTACCCCATTAATATGTATATTTTTATGTACCAGTTAAAACCTTTAAATCTTCACCTTGCGCATTATACACTATCTGGTCTCAGCTTGCTTCTTTTAATTTTTTTTTAGTTGTAAATGGACACAATACATTTGTTTATCTTTACGTGGTGCTAAGGATTGAACTCAGTGCCTCGCAAGTGCTAGGCGAGCACTCTACCACTGAGCCACAACCCCAGCCTTGATGCTTACTTCTTAGACTTTTTTTCTAATCATACTGCTCCAGCTACACTGGCTTATCTGCTGTGTCTCAAATATCCCAAGCAAGCTCCTTTCGGCCTTTTCAGTTCCTATTCCCTCGGCCTGGGATGCTCTTCCCTGGTATTTCCACAGGGTTCACTCTCTTACTGCTTTCAGGTCTTTGCGTAAGTCTCACCCCTGTGGAGAGGCCATCTATGAGCACTTGGCCTCACGATAGCATTGTTTTATCTTTTTCATATTATGATTTCTACCCAAATACTCCTTATTCATCTCTTTTTGAAATTTACAACTTTTTTCTAGACCATGAAGGTCCATATTTCATTTACTGGTATAAGTCCTCAACGAGATTTTACAAAATGAATGAGTAATTCATCCTACTGCAGATTCTCCAGTGGATTCATCCAAGAGAATGGTTTTACAGAGAAATGTCATTCTTTCTCTTCCTTCTTGCCTTTATTATTTCCTAGATACTAAACACAGCTGATAATTCTTCATTTCACTCAGTGAGGAAAATGGACCTTGAAAAGTGGCTCACTCAGATCACCCAGAAGAATAAAATAGGGAGGAAGCCCAAGGAGAGTATTCTCTGCGATCAGGTGCTGCTAAATCTCCTGAAGGAGGCCTGATCTTTTTGGATGACGACCTCTTTTTTTTTCCCCCTCTTGGTACCGGTGATTGAACTCAGGCGCACTTGACCACTGAGCCACATACTCAGCCCTATTTTGAATTTTATTTAGAGCGAGAATCCCACTGAGTTGCTTGGCACCTTGCTTTTTGCTGAGGCTGGCTTTGAACTTGCAATCCACCTGTCTCAGCCTCCTAAGCTGCTGGGATTACAGGAGTGTGCCACCACGCTCCGCAGATGACAACCTCTTGAACCCCTTCTAGAGCAGGAACCAAAGACCTTTTGTTCAGCTGCATTAAAGATGGAAGAAAGGCATGATGTTGGAGTACCTGCTATCCTCCAAGTAGGAAAACCTTTTATAATATGATATAACAAACCTCAAGAATGTTTACCTGTGTGTGTTACCTAGAGAGTAACTATTTGCTGCTAAATTACATGAACCAGAAAACCTGAGAAAGGATGAATCAAAGGTTAAGGGGCAGAGCAGGTGGGCCAGGAGCCACATGGAAATGGGACAGGGAAAGCTACTTGACTAATAATGTTTCAGAAAAAACAGAATGGCAGGGATTGCAAGCAAAAGGAGAAAGCAAGAGAGCAGGAGACATGCTGTGTCTCACACTGTTCTAAAGCAAAGATGAAAGAAACAGTGGGAAGAAAATCCCAAGACTTATAAGAATTGAGTTGCAGTTAATTATACCCAAATGTCAGGAACTTTGTTCTGCTGAAGAACCCCTACCACTATGTTGGCAAGCTAATACATCACTCATCTCTCTCCATCATATCATTTTACATTCCTACCAAGTTTTAATGTTATATAGTTCCATCCTATGGGAAATGGGGTAAAAATCAAATAGCTTTTCTTTAATAATTTTACCATATCTGGGCATTAGAGATTTTTTAAACCATTTAATTTAGTGCAAAGCTTAGTAAAAGGGGTCTAACAATCATCCCTTCTAATTGAAAACACATTATTTTCTCAGATTTATTTCAGCACATCATGGCCCTGCTCAAACTTTCAATGATACTCAATTCCTCACATGATGAAGGTCACATGTCAGATCAGGGCATTCAAGGTCCTCCTACGACACTACTAATAATATAAAATAATAACTGCTAACGTATTGAGTTCTTTGCCTTAGCCTCTGGCTAAGTGTTTTTCTCATATCATTTAATCCTCATAAGAATGTTGTGTTCATTACCATTATCACCTCCATTTTATGGGAGAGAAACCAAGGCAGAAGAAGATACCAAAAGATCAAACGAACTTTATCTCTCATGGCTACCCATCTTCACATAGCACAACTGCCCTCTATATGTTGCCTCCATGTCTGTCTCCTCCTTTCTTTTTTTTTTATTTTTATTTAGAGACAGGGTCTCACTAAGATGCCTAGGACTTCACTAAATTGCTGAGGCTGGCTTTGAACTCACAATCCTCCTGCCTCAGCCTCCTGAGCCACTAGGATTACAGGCATACACCACCATGCCCAGCAATCACCTTTTCCCCCTCTGATTTCATTCCTTTAAGGACTCTCCTTCCTTAGGAAGCCTTTTCTGACCCCAAGCCACAGTAATCTGAACTTATATAGCACATGGTCTCTGTACTACCTTTAAACAATTATTTTTATTGTGTGACTTACCTCCCCCAAAATGTCTTAAGATCTATACATGATACTTCTACTTTCCACAATATCAATACCTTAGACTAAAAAGACATTCGATATCCATTTGGTGATGAATTTGTTGATTCTTAATAGTGTCTGGCTCATAGGAAGCATCTAATAAATGGTTTTCTTTCGTTTTTATAATACTTTTATTTTTACATGGGGCTGAGGATCGAACCCAGTGCCTCACATGTGCCAGGCAAGCACTCTACCCCTGAGCCACAACTCCAGCCATAATAAATGGTTTTTGAAGTCATCAACAAATGAGGGAAAACAAAACATAAAAAAACAAATTAGTGAGAAATTCCTTACCTGTAATAAATGAATGTTAATCTATTTGTTAGCTCTAAGGTTCTGATAGACTTGAGAATACAACTGTATTAACATATCAAAAATAAAAGTATTTTCTCTTCCTTTTTTTCTAATACATACTGACCTTGACTTCCCAACAATTACGTTAATATTATATGTGTTTTCTTAAGTAAAATCCTGTTTTGATTTGTTGCTCTCCCACTGCAGAGGAGAAAAACCGTCCTTTAACAGTAAAAGAGTAATGAAGAACTTTTGGACTCTGGATATCTAACAAATGGCTCTGTTTTATGGAAGAAAAAAAGAAAGGGCAACAGAAGTGAGTCATACATCAAGCAGTTGAACTTGTAACCCTGATAACACACCAAGGCACTTCAAGATTTAATTGCTGAGAATGAGGAGGAAGGAACTAGAGGAATGTGATCAAATTGAACCAAGAAGATACACAAAGGTGGGTGTCGGGGGGGGGGGGGGGGTTGGCCAAGAATGTGCAACAATTTTTTTAAAAATGAAAAACCACCCTCAAGATCAAATTCTTCCTTATTCCATATATCATTATATCCCTTAGGTAAAATAGTTCTAAATACCAGGGGAAGGTCATTTCCAATATAGCTATCTAGTCCACATTAAGTTCTTTCACTGATATGGAAAGTTGAAGAAAGCACAGATGACTCTAGCAGCTACTCGGGAAGAGAATATAAATGAGAAGGTTTCTCTTAAGACTGGAATTTCTGCCTAAGTGATCATGTATTCTCTCTGATAGCTTAAACTTCTCTCCAGTGCTTATCCAGGAATTGAAGTGGTGCAGTGGGGCACACTGTCATTAACTTGAAAGTGTGAATTGAGAAAATTAATCACTATGATAAGGCTTGTCCTGATGCAATATGAACAACACAAAAAAAGAGATTTACAAGGGCTGAATAAAATGGGACACTGCACTCAGAGCTTTTCCAAGAGCTGCATTAGGTGCCAGCATCCTTTTCCGTGAAAGGAAGTACTCAGGCACCAAGCATCTAGACTTGTGGAGGGAGGCCTAGTGTTAGCAGCTCTCCTGTAGCGTGGCTTCTGCACTGCTCATTTCTCAGTCAATAATGGGGTTACTCAGCAAGATCTTTTGGGAGAGGAGGACAATGGTAAAAAAAATGGTGCTGAGTATAGCTTAACAATTGACCAGAGCCGAGAAAAGGGAATATATGGGGGGAAATGCCATTATTTTTTTAACAGATCAGCCCCCTGCTATCCCCCCCCCTTTCTCCTAGAACCCATAACCATCAACTTGAATGTTCCTGTAACACTCTCTGGCAGGTACCTTAAGGGGCTTTATCTTTCTAAAGCAGCCCATATATAAATTACTTTGCCTACATTATTTATATTGCATTATAGGCCACGTGTTCACTTTCTCAAAAGATATAAAGTAGGAGTCTTTTGACTCCCTCCAATCAACTTTACTTTGCTGAGTCACTTCAGATCCTCATTTCTTCATTTTATTTTTGCACCTTCTCTCATGATTCTATTTCTCTCTTCCATGCCATTAGATTCCCTTATTTCTGACAGTTAAAATGTCCGGGAGCTTTGGATTTATTTATAAAAACAGTTTGAAGTTGTACATAATTTCAAAAGGCCGGTCAGTACTACATAATTTGGGGGGGGGGGGGAGTGAGGGTAAAGGGTTTCTCCATGCTGCCAAGATTGGTCTCAAACTTGCAATCCTCCTGAATAGCTGGATTGCAGGTATGCATCATCATGTCCAGCTTACAAGTTTTTAAATTCAGAACTGGGGGGAAGGGCAGGGACTGAGCCCACTGAGCCACATCCTGAGCCCTACTCCCTTATTTTTTGGTAGGGGACTGAATGCAGGGGTGCTTAACCATTCAGCAACATTCCCAGTCCTTTTTATATTTTATTTAGAAACAGGGTCTCACTGAGTTACTTCGGGCCTGGCCAAGTTGCTAAGGCTGGCTTTGAGCTCATGATCTTCCTACCTCAGTCTCAGCCTTCCGGGCTGCTGGAATTGTAGTTCTGCACCACCACACCCAGCTAGAAATTTTTAAATGAATAAAGAAACTAAAACATACAGCTCACTCTAAGAGGCACCAAGCTGCCCTGCTTTTAATTCTTTTATTCCCTTTCAACCTCAAAGGGAACTGCAAACCAGCATCAACCCACAGTGCATCAAGGAGACACAGATGAAATACAAAAGAAGAAGCATGACTTCCATGGGCTGTTATTTGCCAATGAGTCATGATTAATATCCAGATCCTACTGCAGCAACTTACCGGCTAGTTTGCTGTGAATTTGCAAGGACTCTCAAAGCTTGGATTTTCCAAAAAGAAAAGATTCTTCACTCTCAACTCTGCCAGTTTTGGCCCTTTAGTGCTGGTTTCTAAAGCTACCAAAGCTGCTCACCAGTGTGAGCTAGAGGTCCTAGCAGGCAGGAGATTCTGGCTGCACCAAGGATAAACCTGCCTCCAGTATCGGGAAAATGACTCAGATAATAGCACATCTGAGTCATCTTCCCATTTAGTTATGAGATTTGTTAATATTCTTCTTTCAAAGATTATCATGATAGAAACATGTAGAAATTTCCTTTTAGCATGTCTCAAACTTTGTGAGCCCTTTGCTTCCGTTCTGCCTCTGCCTTGCCCAATTGTCCAAGAGCTGTGTCAGCTGCTCACCCACTAATCTGGTCTTGAAGCAGGAAGAATATAACCCTTTACCCTGCAACAGGACACATAATGCTATAAAGCTCTAGTGCCTCAATATGCCCTGTCAATAGGCCTGGATTCCAAGTTAAAGTCTGACAATAGTAAAATTGTTACCCATTTCTAATCCTTTGCCACATACTCTCCCATACCTTCTATTTGTACAGAACTAAAACATGGTAAAACCATGAAAGTAAACAGTTCAAGTTCTAACTAATTCAGATAATTTTGAACTCAGAATTCAATTCTTACAGAAAAAAGCAACGTTGGCAAAAATCCCTCAGAGGGTTCTGGCTGGATCTTCCTCTCATGCCCATTCTAGCTGTGACAAATCTGAAATATACTACTGCTGCTGGTGACACACACCTATAATCCCAGCACTTAGGGAGGCTGAGGCAGGAGAATCGCAAGTTCAAAGCCAGCCTCAGCAATGGCAAGGCGCTAAGCAACTCAGTGAGACCCTGTCTCTACATAAAACACAAAATAGGGCTGGGGATGTGGCTCAGTGGTCGAGTGCCCCTGAGTTCAATCCCTAGTACCAAAAAATAAATAAAAAATAAAAATACTACTACTGCTTTGATTTAGAAGGTCAAAGGATATATGTTTAGCTTCAAAAATCCAAATGATGATGTATAAGCTATATGGAGAAGGGCAGAGATAAATGAAATCCATAACCAGAGGCTATTCCCAAAACTCAATATGACCTCCTCATTGCAAAATATCTCCTATTATTTTTGTTCAAAGCTGTGCTACCGCATATGACCAATTTGGTTGATTCTCCTCTTCCTTTCTCTGCCTATAGTTTTATCTTAAACCAATGTTTTATGATAAATCCAATGTTTTGTGAATTATATCTTGCACACACACCAAAAGAAATAAGTGGCCAAGGCCAGGTGCAGTGTCAGACACCTGTAATCCCAACCTAGGAGGCTGAGGAAGCAGGAGGATCAGAAGTTCAAAACCAGCCTTAGCAATATAGTGGGGCCCTAGGCAACTTATTGAGATCCTGTCTGAAAATAAAAAATAAAAATGGAGGGGATGTGGCTCAGTGGTAAGGCACCCCTGGACTCAATCCCCAGTGCCAAAAATAAAAAGAAAGAAGTGGCCAAAATAGGGGCAGCTGGAGATAAAAAGAAGCCAACCGTACAGTGAAAAACAATTAGGTAGAGACAAGTAGCAGTTGTCCGCTTCAACTGGGCTATGTGGTCACCCGGTTGCCTCAGATCCACCGCCCACTCCATGAATTTATGGTTCCTGCCTGGTCTCTAAGTCCTGCATTTTCCAGCCTTGGGGACAGATAGTACAGAAGCTGAACAATCGATCTTGGACTGCTTGTATTAGATTTTTATCGCTATTATAACAATTACCACAAACTTGGTGGCTTAAAACAACTCAGATTTATTATCATATGATATATTTTTATAGATGACAAGGCCGGCAAGGATCTCACTGGGTTAAAATCAAGGTAAAGGAGGAAACATTTCCACTTTCTTGCCTTTTCTGCCTTCTAGAGGCTTTCCCTATTTCTTGGTCTGTGACTCCTTTCTCCATCTTCAAAGCCAGCCACATAGCATCTCTCTCTGACCCTGTTTCTATTCTTTTTTTTTTATTTTTTTTATTTTTTTGGTACTGGGGATTGAACTCAGGGGCACTCGACCACTGAGCCACATCCCCAGCCCTATTTTGTGTTTTATGTAGAGACGGGGTCTCACTGAGTTGCTTAGCGCCTTGCCATTGCTGAGGCTGGCTTTGAACTTGCGATTCTGTCTCAGCCTCCCTAAGTGCTGGGATTACAGGCTTGCACCACCATGCCCGGCTCCTGTTTCTATTCTTGTATCTCTTTCCCTTACTTTACTTTCTTGCCTCCTCCTCCACTTTATCAGAATCCTTGTGATTATATTGGGCCCATCTGTCAAATTCCAAAGTCCTCCCTACCAGCAGACTGGCAATTTTAATTCACTTTTAACATGTAAAGGAACATTGACAGGGTCCAGAGATTGGAACATGGACATCTTTAGGTGTTCATTAGTTTTCCTACCATGTCATTCAATCAGTATTTCCCAAAATTATGAAAGAAAACATAAAGCATGCATATATTTACAGGAAATTGGACTTTTGTTTAGAATACATGGGCTTCTAAAAAATGTTCAAAAGCTTCCTGTAAAGCAAATTATAATTCAAAATTATTAGAGAAATGATTTAAAGGAATACCATGGTGAATAATTTTGTAAATACATTACTTTTCTAATGTCTAGTTTTATGAATCCAAATTTTCATGCAGTATATTTACTTAGCCTTGGGCTAAATCTTAAGTATTGGTAAAATATTTTAATGTTTTGAGGCCATTGGGGAGGAGTAGAGTCAAAAACTAGAACTCAGGGATATAGTCAGATAGGAGGAATCATTTCTAATGTTCTATAGCACAGTAATTACAGTTGATAACAACTATCTGTATATTTCAGTATAGCTAGTGGAGATTTTGAATGTTCCCAAAACAAAAAAATGATGAACATTGGGGGTGATAGATGTGCCAATTACCCTGATCTGATCACTATGCATTGTATACAAGCACTGAAATGTCACATTGTATCCCATAAATATGAACAATAATTATTTATCACTTAAATTTTTTTAAACTTATAGAACTATTTTCTGATAATTGACAGAATTATAACCTTCACACATGCATTTCTGAACCTTATAACTCTGCTAGAAGATATATGATAATGAAGACTTGGGGCTTACTACACTAGTAAGCATGATAGTATACTGGTTAAGAGCAGAGGCTCAGGGACTGGACAGGGGTCTGGGGGAGGGGGAAAAGAGAGGAGGGTTGGGAAGATAGATGATCAATACACAATATATGCATGTATGGAAATGCCACAGTGAAACACAGTAATTTGTTCAATTAATATGTGTTCATAAAAACAGAGTAAAGGCTCTGGCATCAGACTACCTTGGTTCAAAGCCCACCTCTGAAAATGTACAACTGTGTGACCTTGAGTGAATTACTGCATTTCTCTGCACCTCACTCACCACTTCTTCAACTAAAAATGAAAATAGTACCTTATTTGATGGGGCCGCCATGAGGTCAAAACACTCAGTATTGATGCCTGACTTAGAATACACATTAAGCCCTCAATAAACAAGTCCTTCTCCGCCCTCCCCACCTTATACTGGGGGTTGAACCCAGGAGTGCTTTACCATTGAGCTATATCCCTAGCCCGTTTTTATTTTGAGACAGGGTCTAAGTTGCTGAAGCTAGCCTCACAATTGCCATCCTCCTGCCTCAGCCTCCAGAGTTGCTAGAATTCCAGGCATGCACTACCCTGCCCAGCACATGTTCTCTTATCGCCATATGCTAAGGCTTCTGCTTAGATGCAGGAGGTATACAGAAAGCATCACACAATGTGGATTCATTATCTTCAAGACTTGAAAATGAAAGTTAGAACAGGACATGAGTACTAAAAGGAAAGTAGCAGGAAAATATTAGATTAATTTGAGTCTTCCCTTGATAGACACCCATGATTACTGCTTGCAGGCTATTTGAAAGATAGAATGACCTTCAATACTTAATGGAAGTGTGAATCATCCTCAACAAACCACATGATCTTACATTGAATATCTGAAGAACAGTTATATTTGGTATCAGGCAATAATTTGTTTTTCTGCTCAAAACTTTCAAAGAGCTTGTTAGTTTTTCCTTTGGATTTTAATGGCTCTTCACAGCCTCCTGAACAAAAGCCAATCTTGCGTACAAGGAATTCAAGGCTCTATGTAAACTTTTCCCTCTTCGATGTTTCCACTTTTGTCTCATACAAACCTCATCCACAACTCACTATTCTGGCCAAAATGCAAAACTTTCTGGCTAGGCTATTCTGACCACCTTAAAGTACTGCACTGTATAGGAGTTAATTTGGTATGTTTCTTACCTAGTCTGTAGGCCACTGGAGATCAGGAACTCCCATCTTAAGAGATTCGTGGATTTCCCCACAATGACACGTATTTAATAAGCACCTACCCAATTTCTGCTAAACAAATGGACCACCCTATACTTCTACTCATTAAATCTATTGCCACACATGAACCTCTGATATGCCTTTTTGCAAAGCTATTTTCTCCATTCAATTGATAGCCTCCTTCTTAAACTTTCTGACTCAGAAGATGATAATGATATTATTTTTTTCTTCTCATTTTTCCACAGCAGTGGCAGGGGGTGTGCTAAGGATTGAACTCAGAGGCACTCTAACACTAAGTTACATCCTCAGTCCTTCCTATTTTTTATTTTGAGATAGGGTCTCACTGAGTTGCTGAGGGTCTCACTAAAATGATGAGGCTGGCCTCAAATTTGCTGTCCTCCTGCCCCAGGCTCCCAAGTCACTGCAATTACAGGCATGTGCCACTGTGCCCAGCTTATATTTCTTTAAAGTTACACTTCTGAAGTTTATCCTGAAGTTTTGGATTTTGAAAACTCTATACATCTGTGAGAATTCTCTCATTAGAAGTTTTTTGTGGGGGCTGGGATTGTAGCTTAGTGGTTGAGCACTTGCCTCACATGCGGGAGGCCCTGGGTTCAATCCTCAGCACCACATTAAAAAATAAACAAGTAAAATAAAGACATTGTGTTGATCTACAATTAAAAAATGTTTTTTAAAAGTTTTTGAGCCGTAATCCCAGCACTTAGGGAAGCTGAGACAGGAGAATCGCGAGTTCAAAGCCAGCCTCAGCAATGGTGAGGCACTAAGCAACTCAGTGAGACCCTGTCTCTACATAAAACACAAAATAGGGCTGGGGATGTGGCTCAGTGGTCGAGTACCCCTGAGTTCAATCCCCAGTACCACAAAAAAAAAAAATGTTTTTGAGCCAGAGCTGGGCGCAGTGGCACAAACCTTTAATCCCAGCACTTAGGGAGGCTGAGACAGGAGAATCACGAGTTCAAAGCCACCCTCAGGAACAGCGAGGTGCTAAGCAACTCAGTGAGACCTTGTCTCTACATAAAACACAAAATAGGGCTGGGGATGTGGCTCAGTGGTCGAGTACCCGAGTACCACTGAGTTCAATCCTCAGTACCAAAAAAAGAAAAGTTTTTTAGGGGCCTAGGGCTCACAGTCAAATAAAAATAGTTTCCAGCCTACTTATACCAATATCCTTAGTATGATAGAATAATACAATAAGTACTTCCTACCTTCATGGTAACTGTGATGGTGCTATTTACATTTGCTTTATGCAACCATCCTTGTTTTATCACACCACCCTTCTGAGAACATAAGGAAGATGAATCCTGAAATAGAGCAAAAAGCCATCAGTAAAACAGCAGCCGGTCAGCCAACACTGGCGGGTGGGCACAAAGCTAGGCCCTATCCCCATTTCCTAATTAAAACAAAGTCCTCCCTCCTGCATGAAGATTTAAAATTTGTGACTGCAAAATGAAAGACCTTGTACTGTGCACACAGGAGGCACTCAATAATTACTGCATTGTACAGACGCTCTTCTATGAAAGTCTTCTGCATTATGCAAACAGTCAAATTATACCTCAAAATATCAAAGACATCCGGGCCATCTGTCACAAGAGGGATCTATTTATTAGGCAGGAGAGTCCAAATGAATCACCATACCACATGCCCAACACAGGAAGGGCAATTCCATGGTTATCCAACAGGTGGGAAAACATATCTATATAAAAATCACAGCCCATTTCACTGGAATTTTTTTTCCTCAACCCCATTTGGAAATGCAACATTTTTTAAAAATTAAAGAAATTAATTAGTTTGAAAGGTAGTCATAGAGAATTCAAATTAACTCCTTCCAGCATCTTTTCTCAATTCCCTTTGGAATCTTTTTCAGCAGAAATGACCTTGAAGAAATTAGCTCAGTTACCCCCATCATTACCTCATCTTTTTCACAGTCCTCATCAATTTCAAATACATGGTTAGGAATCTTTTCTGGTCTCAGTGATTTGCTGAAAATGCAAGAGAATTATCTTAGACACTCAACAGAATAGAGCAAAATCAACAATAGATGAATAAAAGTGAGATAAGCAGACTTTTTTCTTTCACAAATAAGAAAATGCTAAGACATCAGGAAAAGAAATTCTTTTATCCTTTCCAAACACAGATTTTTTCCCCCTGGGGTAATCTTACATTGTCTTGCTTGTTTGTTTGGTGCTGGCCTCGTGCATACTAAGCAAGTGATCTATCACTGAGGTAGACCCCCAGCTCTGCATTTACATTTCAAAAAATTTTAATACATGTTAATTATACAATTAATGAGTTTCACCATGACACTTCCATATACCTGCATTACTTTTTTTTTTTTTTTACTATGGAGTTACATCCTCAGCCCTTATTATTTTTTTTTTTAATATTTTTTTTAGCTGTAGATGGACATAATGTCTTTATTTTATTGCTTTGTATGTGGTGCTGAGGATCGAACCCAGGGCCTCACGCATGCCAGGCAAGCCCTCTACCGCTGAGCTACAATCCCAGCCCCCCTTTATTATTTTTTATTTTGAGACAGGGTCTCACTAAGTTGCTGAGGCTAGCCTCAAACTTGCAATCCTCCTGCCTCAACCTTCCAAGTCACTGGGATTACAGGCACATGTCACCATGCCTGGCCTGGATTACTTTTTACATAATAACCCCACTTGTGCAGCCAGCAGCAAAGATATAACTAAGCCCAGATACTTAGAGAGGGAAGAAGTTGCTAAAAGCAATGTATGCCAGAGCTCTTACTGGTGACAGAACTGAATCTTTCCCCGAGTCAAAAGCCATAACAGTGTAATTCTGGCTCTTCCATTAGTTTACTTTATGAACATGGACCACTCATTTTAGTATTGTTTTCTTTTCTAGGAAAGTTCTTGAAAACTGCAAAAAGCTACACAAATGTCTTATTTCTCTTTTTTTTTCCTAAAACATTTCCTGTATTATATCTTGTGAGGTTAGTAGTAGTATAAATGATAAATAAAAGAAAAGAGTATTCAAACAGATTGAGTGACTGGTCCAAGGTCACCTAGCTCATAAATGGTATATATGATTTGAACTATGGCAGTCTGGCTCCTAGGACAGTGTACTTATGCCATTCCTTCAACTGACTTGACAAACATGTATTTTTTTCAAGGAGCTCATCAGATTGAGCCAATATCTTCTCGCTTTTTTACTGACATCACTGGAAAATGCTCTCATCATCCAGAATCAACCAAAGATTATCTTATGATCAATACAGGCACACCAAAGCCAAAAAGTGAACTCATATTTTGGAAAGAATTTCCATGAGAAAAAAGTTAGAACATATTCAATTAGCACGGTTTTTACCAAACATTCTAGTTGTTTAAAGTTTTCCTGTATTCTTTTTTTTTTTAATTTTTTTTTTAGTTGTAGATAGACGCATGTCTTTATTTTATTGCTTTGTATATGGTGCTGAGGATCGAACCCAGGGCCTCATGCATGCGAGGCAAGCGCTCTACCACTGAGCTACAATCCCAGCCCCTCCTTTATTCTTATCAGTGAAAAGTTTCTGAAGTGGTTTCTATGAAAGGTAAAAAGTTTACAAATTCTAATACTGGTTTTCCCTGAATTCCAAACTTACCATGGCAACATTCGAAAGTCCCCAGAAAAGTCTTCATACTTGTAGTTTACCACATGCCAATCTGTGCTATAAGTTTTAATGCACTAAAAGAAAACAGAAATCTTTAATTTATAATATAAGAAAACTGCAATGTATCTACTTTTTAAATATCTGATAATATACTGACAGACTTTTAAAACCACTTGGCAAAGAGTGGTATTGGGATCTTCCTACAGGGATCAACTATATTTCTCTAACTCAACCAGTTAATAACAAATCTCAATTCATTTGGATCTTTTCAATACTCTGACTCCAAGTCTACAGAGCACTCAAATCCAAAACAAAAAAAAATACTAAGAATGTGTGCTACTTGTGAAAATGTTTAAACCATATCCTCTGTATCACATTATACAGACTTGAGATGTAGGTCAATTAACGTTAGTTATTTTATTTACATTAAAGGAAAAATATCTAAAATATTTTATGTAAATAAACTTCAATTTGAAAAAATATACATACATGAGAGATAAATGTTCTTCTGTGGCTATTAAGCACCTTACCTCTTTGACAAATAAACTCTGGGCTCTTTTTTCAGCATCTTCTGGTACAGTAGACTGCACTGTTCTGCGCTGACGACCTATCACTGAGATCTGGAAAACAAAGAACATTCTTGCTATAAGAACTGGCTTGGATACGGCAGTTTTTGTTGTTTAAAAAAAATGCTTATGAACTCACAGATATATCTTCCATTGGGAACATAAGCAGGTCTCTGAGGGGGTCACTGTAAATCTGGGTTTTCCTTTGGGTGATAACATTCTCATAGTCCAGGGGCTCTACAACTTTGGCCTTTTCCTTTATGAGAGACAAAAATAAAGTTATTGTGGCCATAATCAGAAGAGAGAAACTCATCTCTATGTACTAAAGACACATTATTTTACAAAAGAAGGAATTATTAATGCTAATAAGTATTTAAAGGAGACATTCCTATGTATCATCCCTATGTATCACAAGACACATAGTCTCCAAGACTGAGCGTGTGCACCTACACAAAACACATGCAAAGACAGCCCCCCTTGCTAAACATAAGAGATCTGGAGAAGCCCGGTGCAGTGGCACACGCCTGTAATCCCAGCACTTTGAGAGGCTGAGACAGGAGGATCGCGAGTTCAAAGCCAGCCTCAGCAATGGCGAGGCTCTAAGCAACTCAGTGAGACCCTGTCTCTACATAAAACACAAAATAGGGCTGGGGATGTGGCTCAGTGGTAGAGTGCTCTTAAATTCAATCCCCAGTACCAAAAAAAAAAAAGAGGTCTGGAGAAATAGCACCTTACTATGCTTAATCTCTATGCCTTATAAAATGTTTTTGAAGTTTTTTAAAAAATTTGTTTTAGTTATAGATGGACAAAATACCTTTGTTTTATTTTATGTGGTGCTGAGGATCAAACCCAGCGCTCCACGTGTGCTAGGCAAGCGCTTTACCACTGAACTACATCTCCAGCCCATGAACTTTAATAAAAACAAAAAAAAAATGGTAAGATTTCGAAGCCTGTGAGTTGACATTTACTGAGCACACACTATTCACTGGGTAACTGAAGAGGAGAAAGCGTCACAATGTATGTGCCTTCTCTGAGCCAGGTACACCAACCAAAAACTGTACCAAGTCCCAGTATAGCTGGGCAAGCATGAGTATTGGAGATGCTTAATCCTGTGAGCAGAGCATAAAGGGTGAGGCTCAGGTGGCACAGTCAAGGGGCCCTTGGTGGGCTTCCAGTTCAGCTGGTCATTGATAACAGGGCTCCAGCATTAGGTTCGTGTTACAAGAAACAGGGTCAGTGAAGCTAAAAGATTCAGCTTTTATTAGCCCTTTCTATATGTCAGGGCATTGTGCTAAGTGCTTTTTGAACATTTTTGCATGTAATACTCATAATAACCCTATGAAAAAGGTTTAATCATTATCCCATTAACTTTAATAAAAACAAAAAAAAATGGTAAGATTTGGAAGCCTGTGAGTTGACATTTATTGAGCATGCACTATCCAGATAAGGAAGTTCATAACTCAGGTTAAGTAATTTGCCCCCCTTCAGAGCTGGGATTCAAGTCCAGGTCTGGCTACAAAGGTGCTAGTTTTTCTCCTCCACATGGTGGTTCCTCCATTCAGAAATACACAAAGATATTAATATACAAGGTACTGAATGTGGAATAGGATCCCACTACTTAACCCTACCATCATTTTCTCCTCCATGAACGGTACCATGATCTAACATCTATGTTGACCTCTCTGCCTATTTGAGGTCAGGGACCTTCCTGTACTAGTTCACTGCTGTAACCCCAGCACCATGTGATGAAAACAAGCCAATCATCCCTAGCATGTCTGTGAATACTAGTGTAAAATGAGTTGAAATAGAAGAAAAAAATCATATTTATAAAACATGCAGTTTTTCTGATATGAAAACCTGATGCTCTTGTGCTGTAATCTACCACTGATCCAAAAAGGAAACTGACTGCATCTCCCAAGTCTAACCCTTAGAGTCTGTGATTAATTCCTCATAGAAGTTGAATGCATAAAGGCCTATCTAAGAAAGCAAGCTTTAGGTACTGAAAATAATTTTAAAGTCTTGTTTTTGGTGCCAACTATCGTCCCAATACTGACAGCAAAAAAAAGTTCTAAAATTCGATGTTTAACCTGTTAAACTGGCATGTATTAAACTCTCTGTACAATAGTTTCACAAGTATCTGGGTTTTTTTTTAGTTGCAGATGGACCCATACCTTTATTCCATTTATCTATTTTTATGTAGTGCTGAGGATCGAGTGCCTCACACGTGCTAGGCAAGTGCTCTACCATTGAGCCAGAACCCCAGCCCAAATATCTGTTTAAATAACTTTGAAAAAAAAAAAATCCTCCTTCAATTTTCTAATGTAGCTGTGAAATTGATATGGAAAAACATATATCAAAATGAATCACTTATAAATGTAGAGTATTTGTCTTCCAAAAATGAAACTCACTAGCTCCCCGTGTATTTTGATGGTTATATACTCATGTTTCATAAAACAAAGTTTCACTTTTCATTTAAAATGAATTAAACTTCCCCTTTTAGAAGACCTAGGCCTATGAATCTGGCTTCATCTCTATGAGAAGAAAAAGAAGAATGGACTTAAGTCCTATATTTTCCTTCCAGTAGGATTCACTTATAAACTGCTAATTGCAAAGACAAGAAAAACCTTTGACTTGTAGAATTATTATGGTTTAATAGTGGCTCTTCCCAGCAGTCTAGAGCACATTCCTTATTTAATTTTTTCTATTCAGCTTTACCATTCTATTATTAGATTAATACACTTACCCTAAATAAAGCTTCTACCACACTTAGGCTTTTTCTCTCAGGTTTGTGATGTATCCTTTCTCCCAGTTTGTGCAATAATTGGCCTCCAAAGGTGTTTAAGTCCAGAAAACTGTGTTATAATAAATTAGCCTTGCCAGTTGCAGTGGTGCACGCCTGTAATCCCAGCACTTTGGGAGGCTGAGGCAGGAGAATCAGGAGTTCAAAGCCAGCCTCAGCAACAGCGAGGCGCTAAGCAACTCAGTGAGACCCTGTCTCTACATAAAACAAAACACAGGGCTGGGGATGTGGCTCAGTGGTCGAGTGCCCCTGAGTTCAATCCTTGGTGCCAAAATAAATTATAAGCCTTTATAATCGTTCAGATAGCATTGTCCCACTATGTACTTCTTTTTTTTTTTATGCAAAAATTCAAGTTTTACTTATTACATTGCCCACTATGTACTTCTATACAGTTCTGTAGCAATGTTAAGGAAACGGCAAAAACATTTATACAATCTGGAGAGAAGTGAGGATTATATTTCAGTCTTTTCTTCCTAAGTATTGACAGGAAAGCCATCAACCTAAATTTGGAAGCTACTCAGTTTTCACCATGGGGAAAACAAAACAAAATGATCTGCCTTTGAAAGTTCTCATTCGCTGAGTGAATAACTTGCTAGTTAATAGTATTAGTATCTTATGGTTAATTTGAAAAAAATCTGTCTGTAGGCTCAAGAAAACACTTTCATATACATTCTACCTGCTTCTTAACAAAAATATGTCAAATACACAAGGAAAATACCACCTATTTCAACTTTATACATGAGGACACTAGCTCAGAGGCTTAAGCTCATCAGCAACGGCTAGGCACTAAGCAACTCAGTGAGACCCTGTCTCTACATGAAACACAAAATAGGGCTGGGGATGTGGCTCAGTGGTCGAGTGCCCCTGAGTTCAATTCTTGGTAATCAAAAAAAACCCCAAAAACCCTAGAACCTGGAAGAAATATGGAATCTCACAAACTGAGAAAACTGCGATGGGACAAAGGACAGACATCAAAGAAGTACACTCATCAATACGGATTCAGCTGAAGGCTGCTTCTTGGTTCAAAGATAGAAAAGTAAGTCCCTAACAGCATCACAATTTTGATTTCACAATTTGTAGTGGTTCCTCTACATCCACTGTACAAGATGACTAAAATAAATACATAAATATGAACATGGGTGTGCAAAGTCAACCACACAACCACTTGTGTATTCAAAAGTACAAGTGACTACTAAGCCTATTTATACCATCACTAGAAACATAACCGTATAATTTTAATTTCATTTAAAACACAATAATCCATATTTCTCAGTAAACAATGCAAAATCAGCCTGGTTACTTCTGCGTAGGTATTACAACAAAGGTCATTAGTTTACCAGTAAACCTTTTACTTGAGAAACTAGTTCCCCTTAAGAATTCAAAGAATGTCTCTTCTCTAAGTCTAAAGTGAACACTGGCTTCATAGAATCCCTCCTTTATCACGTTGGGGGAGACCAGAAAGCTTAGCAGTGGGGCACAGGGCCAATTCCAAAACATCCTTGTCCTGCCACCCCTATCATCACCCCATCCTCCAAATTAAGAGGGGACATGGTAACAACTGGCTTAAGAAAACAATTTTGCCCAAAATTTACAGATTTGTTTTTGCAGAACTGTGACCAGTTTCAATAGCATCTCAACATTCTCCTTAGGAAAGTAACAATCTTAGGCAAGAAATAGCATGCTCAAAAAGAGGTGTCTTTCGTTCCCATCATTCCTCCACTCCTCTCACTTGGGACTTTCTTCAGATCCCCTAGTCATTCAACTCGCCTTTCATTTCAGACATCTGTAGCAGAGTTTGGAGTGCTTTCTTCAGAGGATCTTAAAATAACACTTCACACTCAAAAAGGCCACTGGGGGCATGTCATTTCCCGCAGCACAGAAAACAAAGTGAGTTCAGTGCATGACACATTTATTGAGTACCTACTAAGGTGCAGGCCCTGTGCCAGCCCCTGGTGATACAGAGATCAAAAGAACCAGATCTTGCCCTTGAGAAGCTCAAAGGCTAGAGGGGAAGGCAGATAAACCTGAGACATTTGAGTTGATCACAGAAGCTGTCATAACTTAAGAGTGCCACATGGCTTCCCACACATCCATCATGCTCTCCAACAGCCATGTATTCTTCCAGCAAGGAAATTGCCCAAGTCTTTCTGCATGCTAAAGCGTATGTATCCATCTATTCCCACTTATATTGAGTAGAAGAATTTTACTGTATGGGCATATGTGGCCATGGATCATCTCATCTTTTCTTTTACTTTCATTCATCAATTCTGTAAGTTCAGAGACTAGAAAACTGTCAAGAGTCCTATGTGAAGATGAGGAGCAGCAAAAGTTGTGCTAGGATTAGCCGGGCGCGGTGGCGCAAGCCTGTAATCCCAGCACTTAGGGAGGCTGAGACAGGAGAATCGCGAGTTCAAAGCCAGCCTCAGCAATGGCGAGGGGCTAAGCAACTCAGTGAGACCCTGTCTCTACATAAAACACAAAATAGGGCTGAGGATGTGGCTCAGTGGTCGAGTGCCCCTGAGTTCAACCCCCAGTACCAAAAAAAGTTGTGCTAGGATTGACAGAAGTGAGAGATGCCCCACTAGACACTAGACATTTCTAGAAGGGGATTCTCCACAGCATGGTAACCAAGGAACATAACCATAAGGAACGGTTTCATAAGGTTCAAGTCAAGAGTACTTGATTTTGTTATGACCCTGTCTTTTCTAAATATCACTACCTCTTACCAGCTCATTTTTTTCCCTCTTCCCCTATAGGAACTCCAAGTACTCATCTGAATTACTATAATATAATGATGATACATGGTGAGGGTGTGCCATCTTTTCAATTTAGTACAACACAATTTGGCAAAATAGATATGAACATATTTTTATAAAGGTTGTTTTTCAAGGCAAATCTTGGCATAAGAGCGCAAATACAAATTGCATTCAAGACACTGACCTTTCTTAAAGCAAATAGCTAAGGAAGAATGTTACTTTTCACAAGACCACTGGATCATGCTTCTTCATAATCCACACCATGACTCACATTATTCTTGACATATTCCTACCTCCCACTTCTCTCACCTAGAGCGCCTTACTGCCTTTGCCATGCATTGGCATTTACTCATACATAACCTTGTTTTATCATCTGACTGCTTTGTGGGTGGTTTATTCATTCTCCTCAACAGGATCTTAAAACACCTGATGGGGAGGGTCATCTTTGATTTGCCTTATCGCTAACATTAAGCATCACTGTATGCCAAGTTAAAATTGTACACCTATTATCTCATTTAGTTCTCTCGAACCCCCCCACAATGGCCAGGTAGAGTAGTGCATACCTGTAATCCCACCAATTTGGGAGGCTGAGGCAGGAGGATCACAACTATGAAGCCAGTCGCACCAACTTAGTAAGACCCTGTCTCAAATGAAAAAGTAAAACGGACCAGGTGCAGTAGCACACACCTGAAATCCCAGCAGCTTGGGAGGGAGAGGCAGGAAGATCACAAGTTCAAAGCCAGCCTCAGCAACTTAGCAAGGCTCTTACCAACTCAGCAAGACCCTATCTCTAAATAAAATATTTTAAAAAGGGCTGAGGACATGGCTCAGTGATTAGATGCTCCTGGGTTCATTCCTGGTACCAAAAAAAATAATGTAAAAAGGGCTGGGGATGTGGTAGAGCACCCCTGGGTTCAAACCCCAGTACCCAAAATAACAACAACCAAAAAAAAACTGCAGTGGAAGTTCTTTTATTATACTTAATATATAGATTTACAAATGAGGAAATGGAGACTTAGGCGGATCCAGTGTCACTCATTCATAGAGATGGGATTCAAATCTATATCTGTGCACTCTAGCACCAGAACACTTAGCCACATTACACATGGACCTATATGCACTGAATTTAACAAAAACAAAATACTTCCTCACCCTTACTTCTACCATGTTTTATTTCTTTAGATGGACCTTGCACTTTAGGATTTTCTAAAACTTAACTATGCTATCATCTTATCATCTTGCCTTGCCATTCCCCTGATGATGCTGAATATAGCTGGCTTAGTCAGCTTGTAATGTAACTGGATCAGGAGTTTGCATTTCTAAGCTGTTGCTTCCAATCTACCATTTGCCATCAATGAGTAGGGATTAGCACCTCAGGTCTTTTACTTTGGGGAAAGGAGTTGGCAAATTCAACTTCAAGTGGGTAAGAATCAAATTACGAAAAAACAACAGTGAGATAATGTCAAGGGACCATGTCTAATTCATTTCAATATCCTCTGCAGAACCTAGTAGAATGCCGTGAGAACTGCAAATCCAGAAGCTTTTGTGGTTCCTAGGGATAACCAGCTGAATAATACAAAGAGACTGATCTTACACATATGCCTTCCAAGCCAAAATGCAGCACACAGAGAAGGCCAAGTCGTTGCTAACACTTTCAGAATTAGCTTTCAGTTTCCAGCTTTAATTTAGGAACAACGATATACTGTTCTAAAAAGCAGCAAAATGAGATTTCAAAGGTATTTGAGGAAAATAAATTGAGGAAAAATAAAACCCATTTTTCCCCCTTTTGGAGTCTTGGCATAAGGAAGAAATTATTTTAAATGTCAAACTATCAAACTATTTCCCTTTCCCTTTTCTAAGTCTACTTAGCTATTTACATAAACTTGAGAACTCTTTCTAAAAACCAACAAAGAATTTTTTTAAATATTTTTAATTGTAGATGGATACAATACTTTTATTTATCTTTATGTGGTTCTGAGGATCACATCCAGTGCCTCACACGTGCTAGCTAAGTGCTCTACCATTGAGCCATAACCCCAGCCACAAGAATTTATTTTTTGATCAAGAAATGAATAGGACTATGTACTGGCTATGATTAGTTCACACTTGATTAACAAATGATTTTTTCCTTATAGGCAACCCAAATATTGTGCAAAGATAGATTATCTACAAGAGTAAACACAATTTTGATGGACTCTCTAACCTCAACTTCATTTTAGCCAATTATTATAACTTTACTCAACATGCTAGTTGACGGGTAGAAAAATTGATTTGAATTCAATTCCTCTTGGCTTTGTGTTCATTTTCTGTTAATAAGTATTTAAATGACTCAAGCAAAAAGAGGTGAAAAAATAAAAGGGCTTGAATAAATTGAGAATGGTACAATACCATTTTGAACTTGGAATAATACTGTTCCTATTCTTTAGCACACCATTATTGGCAGAAAGAAAAAATACAGTTTGGTTATACATAATGACTTCTGAGTAAATCAGAGAACAAATTCTCATAGACATAAACAATTATCACAAATAATTTATGCAAGGAGAAATTAGACTGTACCTGTTCTGTGCCTATCAACTAATTTATAATCTGCCTTGAATGTCTGTGTTCATTATAAACTTGTAACAACGAAAGTCTCATTGGGAGCCAGGCATGGTAAACCACACTTGTAATCCCAGCTACGTGGGAGGCAGAGGCAGGAAGATTACAAGTTCAAGGCCAGCCTCAGCAAATTTATTAAGGCTCTAATCAATTTATTGAGACCCTATCTCAAAATAAAAAATAAAAAAAAAAAGGATTGGGGATGTAGCTCAGTGGTAGAGCACCTCTCTGGGTTTAATCCTCAGTACCAAAACATAATAATAATAAAATCTCACTGGGTGCCATGGCATACACCTCTGTAGCTGCAGCAATTCAGGAGGCTGAGGTGAAGGATAGCTTGAATCCAGAAATTCAAGACCAGCGTGGCAACCCAGTGCAATTCTGTGTCAAAAAAACTCACTAATTTTTCCTAAGTTTTATAAACAAAACTATAACATAATTAGCATTCTTAAGCAGAAAGAAATGTAAAGCGCACAGTTGTCCTATAAGTATGTGGATTTAGCCAGCTAAATTACTTACATTCAATGAAAACAAACACCTAAAGGTCCAATTTGTGTCACTTGAAAATTGCACCATAAACTTAATTGCAAAAGCTCAGTAATCTACAAAACAGTGAATCATTTTCCACACTAAATTTGACATCAGTCTACCCATCTCATCAATTTGCTCCTAACAATGAAGTGAAATACCCCATTTTGAAAATTAACCTTTACAGGGGAAAATAATGCACCTTTCTACCAATATTTTGTTTTTGCATGGTTGGTCATGTTGTATCTCCCCACTAAATGAAATTATCCTTACCTTTTTTGAATTGAATGTTTTAACCCTCTATCACTGTATGAGATGATATATTCTAGAGGTGTTTAAAGTAGATCACTTTAAAGAATATGTCAGGAGCTGGGTGCTACGGTGCATGCCTGTAATCCCAGTGACTCAGGAGACTAAGGCAGGAGGATCACGAGTCCAAGGACAGCCTCAGCAACTTAGTAAGACTGTGTCTCAAAATAAAAATAAACGGAACTGGGGCTGTAGCTCAGTGGTAGAGCGCTTGCCCCGCACGTGTGAGGCACTGGGTTCGATCCTCAGCACCACATAAAAATAAATAAATACAGATACTGTGTCCATCTACAACTAAAAAAACATTTTTAAAATAAAGAAATAGGGCTGAAGTTGTGGCTCAATGGTAGAGCACTCACCTAGCACGTGTGAGGCACTGGGTTCGATCCTCAGCACCACATATAAATAATAAATGAATAAAATAAAGATCCATCAATTTAAAAAAATACTTTAAAAAATAATTTAAAAAAAGAAAACTAAAACTGAAAAAAAGCTCCCCAGTTTCATTTCCTTATACATACAAAGGAAAAAAAAAACTTCCAGTATTTAGTAAGAGATGGGTTCACAGTACAGAAACCCTGTTGCTTCTCATTAGAATGGTTTGGTTTCAATGTCTGATGATCCTACACTGCAGCCAGAGATTTCATTGACCAGCTGGCTACAAAAGTGAAGTTCACTGTTCTATCATTCTCTGAGGGCTCTTCTGGCACACATTTAAAAAGAAATACAAAACATATAACTTAAGTTCTATACATTCACTAAGCATCAGTCATGTGCAAAGAGTGGGCTACCAAGCTGGAAAAAGAAACAAAGGTAAGATATGAACTCTGCTGTTTTTCCTCTTTTTTTTTTTTGGTACTGAGGATTGAACCAGTGGCACTTAACCACTGAACCACATCGCCAGACCTTTTCTATTTTTTATTTTGAGGCAGGGCCTCACTCACTTCCTGAGGCTGGCTTTAAACTCCTGATCCTCCTGCCTCAGCCTCCAGAGTCACTGGGATTACAGGTATGCATCACTGTGGACCCTGCTCTTAATGAACTTATGTTCTAGAAGGAGAGATAGCCCCTTACACAGAGAGTTACAAAGGATGGGGCAAGTGCTAGGCAGGAGTGCAGAGTGCACTACTCTATGGACACAGAGTGATCCATTCCACTGGTAAGTAGGCTCGGAAAACAGCAGCATTAGAACTGAGTCTTGAAGAATGACATAATTCACATGGCAGGCAAGATGAATAAAGGTAGTACACGCAAAGGAAAGAATAGAGTAGCATGAAGAACTAAAGGTCTGTGTTCAATGAGTCTGGGGATGTAATAGAAAGGGGGAAAATGGCTAAGATGAGTTGAAAAGGCCCATTGATGGAGGGCCACGTATGCCAAGGCAATGAGTTTGGACTGTTTCCTAGTGTAGGCAATGAGGAGCCAGCAGAGGTTTTCAAGCAGGGGAATGACTTGAACAGATGTTTTACTCGTATTTATGCACCAGAAGCCAGAAGGTCAGTACTAATGGAAATTAATCCATAAAATGACAACATAGGCTGAAAATTTGCCCCATTGTCTATATTTTCCAGGAGCAATAAACTGAATTATGGAAAACTACTCATTAGAATTGCAGACAAAACAATTGAGGAAAAATGAGAACTGTTTGTGAACAGTTTTTCTTTAAAGGAGGAAGACTGCTTGCATGTCCCTTGGGACAGAGATTAAATTAACCTGAACATTTTTTTTTTAAAGATCAACTGTCAATCTGTACTTTATTTATTCCCAACACCTTTTAAATGGCTAATTTGATCAAAAATGGTTAATTTTTGATGAGAAGTAAGTTGGATCATAATATTTCTTTGTTTAAACCTCTTCAATGGCTCACCAGAGCCTGCAGAATAAAGCCCAAACTGTTCAGCAAGGCTTCTAAGACCCCTTGTGATCGGGTTTCCACTCCAGGTTCCAGCCCATGTTCTCTAACTATGGTGGGCAGAATTCTTAATGGGTCACATTATCCCACCTTTGCCAATGTTGATCCCTGTGTGGTCCTCTCCCTGAAATCAACCTTAGACCCTCAAAAGCTGCCTGATCTATTCAATTATAAGTGACCATGCTCCCCTATCCAGTGCTACTCACCTCCTCAAACCCACAGCTAGTATGTTGCTTCCTTCCCCATCCAAGGCCATATCTTCAGTGCCCAGATGGAGACAGTGCTTGTTTTCTTTTCTTGGACCCCCACCCCTACCAGAAAGAAAGTTCTGTGATTACAGAGACTGTCTTGTTCACTTCTCTGTTCCTGGCTCCCCCATGTTGTATCATAAATGATTAAATGAGCAAATTACAGATCCAGTTTTCAAATAACCATCAGCGCCAGGTGCAGTGGTGCAAGCCTATAATCCCAGCACTTAGGGAGGCTGAGACAGGAGAATCGTGAGTTCAAAGCCAGCCTCAGCAATGGCGAGGTGCTGAGCAACTCAGTGAGACCCTGTCTCTACATAAAACACAAAATAGGGCTGAGGATGTGGCTCAGTGGTCGAGTGCCCCTGAGTTCAATCCCTGGTACCAAATAAATAAATAAATAACCTTAAGCACTGAGTCTTTCCGTCTCTTAGCCAGGCATGGTGGTGCACCCCTATGATCCCAGCAGCTTGGGAGGCTGAGGCAGGAGGATCACAAGTTCAAAGCCACACTCAGCATCTTAGTGACACCCTACACAACCTAGCAAGACTCTGTCTCAAAAGATAAAAAGGGGGGCTGGGATTGTGGCTCAGTGGTAGATCACTTGCCTCGCATGTATGAGGCACTGGGTTTGATGCTCAGCACCACATAAAAATAAATAAAGAAATTATGTCCATCTACAACTTAAAAAATATTTTTAAAAAATAAATTAAAAGGGCTGGGTTTTGGGGCTGGGGTTATGGCGCAGTGGTAGCGTGCTCGCCTAGCACGCGGGAGGCACTGGGTTCGATCCTCAGCACCACATAAAAATAAAATAAAGATATTCTACCCACCCACAACTAAAAAATAAATAAAAAAAAAAAAAAAAAAGGGCTGGGTTTTTGGCTCAGTGGTAAAACACCCTGGGTTCAATGACTGGTACCATCCCAACCAAATAAAAAGCACTAGTAAGAGGCATTCCCACATATCCTTACTTAAGCATCTTCAATTTGCAATGCTGACCCCTAGGCCCCTGCAAATGCTACCCTGAGACTTCAGATTAAGAGCAGCCAGGCCTCTACCTATTATATAGCATTTGGCTGAACCGTTGCCATAATGATATAATGATAAAACAATGTCTTTCCTAGAAAAGAATCTCTACACTTTTCCCCCAGTACATTCTTCAGCTAGACCAGCATAACCCTTGCCATTTTCTCAATATGACGGCATTTCTGTCCTGCTTTCATTTTCAGTTCAACTGGAACTCAAAGGCTAACAGTGTTCTTTCTAACCCTTGTCATTTTGAACTATATCCACTGTCATTCGTTGACCCTGGATCAAATCCCCTGCTCAGTTTTCTCTGCTGCTGCCCCAAGAGGATTCCACTGGCTGTTGCTGGAGAAAATTCCAACCCAGTGTTTTAGCAGATACAAGCCCTAGGCTCAGCTAAGCTCTCAGCCCCGCCCTCAAGGCAGCCCCCAATACCATGGCCCAAGGAAGAACAGGACACTTGAGGTTTCACAAATGAAAAAACTTATTGACAATGGCTACTTGTCTGATTTGCATGGACTGATGCAAGGGCTGTGCTTTGAATCAGATGCCTCTCAATGATATCAACAGCATGCACAGAATTCTACATCCTTCCACACTTATTTGGCAATCTCTTTTTGGGTGCCATTTTATCCACCTCCTAAAGTAGTCCCCAGTCCAGGGTTTTAGTTGTTCCTTGGATGAGCTACATGAGAGCTATGAAACTCTGAATTTATATGGAAAATGCAGCAAGTATATCTTTCTGGGACATTTTTTCAGAGCTTCTCAGAATCTCAAAGAGGTATGTGACCCAAGAAAGGTTAAGATCAACTGCCTTACTAACTTGATATAAAAAGTTGCCTTTTTATATAAGATTTATCAGTTTTGTACAATTATAAAATCAATACATGTTCATTGAATAATTCTTTTTGTAATACCTTTATTTATTTTTTTATCTGTGCTAAGGAGGGAACTCAGTGCCTCACTTGTGCTAGGCAAGTGCTCTGCCCCTGGGCTACAGCCCCAGCTCTCATTGAATAATTCTTAATCCAAAAATAGAATCAAGAAAATGAAAGTTACTTAGAAACCCACAAACCAGGGGCTGGGGATATACTCAGTTGGTAGAGTGCTTGTCTTGCATGCACAAGGCCCTGGGTTCAATCCCTAGAACCACAAAAAAAAAAGAAAGAAAAGAAAGAAAAAGAAACCCACCAACCATTGATGACCATTGTTAACATTTCAATGTTCCACCATCTCTTTTCCAAATTGGATTCATACTATTGATTAAGCTGATTAATGATAGTTATATTGTTCCAAATAATGTAAGAGACACTTCAAAGTATAAGGAAATGGAGACACATTTTCAAAAATCCCTGATTTCCATGACATATCTACCAGCAAATACTTAGTGAGCATCTGCTATGTGCATGAACAATGTTCCAAATTACCTTATCTAAGTTCTCCCAAAAGTCATTTAAAATTTCTAGGGATTTCATTAGACAATGTCAATCCCCAGCCTAAGAAAGGGAATCTTTTCACTTAAAATGACTGGACTTATATCAACTGGAGGGAAAAAAAACAAAGGCAGATGGCATCAATGATGTCATTATAGACTCAGAGAAATGCAATTAAATCATTAGAACTCAGTTTTCAAAAATGATAATTTTCCTTCACTAACAAAATGCAGACACTTGGGGCTATAGCTCAGTGGTAGAGCGTTTGCCTAGCATGCTTGAGGCACTGGGTTTGATCCTCAGCACTACATACAAACAATAAATGAATAAAATAAAGATCCATCAACAACTAAAAAAAATTTTAAAAAATGCAGAGACTTGGGGCTGGGGTTATGGCGCAGTGGTAGCGTGCTCGCCTAGCACGCGGGAGGCACTGGGTTCGAACCTCAGCACCACATAAAAATAAAAAATAAAGCTATTGTGTCCACCTACAACTAAAAAATAAATATTTTAAAAAAATGCAGACACTTGATAAAAACATATACAAGATATGAAATGTGACTATATAGTAAGGGCTCTAGCCATCTCACATTAACTCAATCTTATTCTGAGGGAAATTCTCTGTGTTTTTAGCAATGGTTCAATACTAATAACATTAGGGATTGATTATGTGGCCTCCTATGGTAAGTGACTATTCAAAGAACATCACTTATTTTCATATAAAACCCAATTGTGTTTAAGGAGAAAGATGGTGGGTATAGTGCCATATGCCTATGATCCCAATAAATTGGGAGGCTGAGACAGGAGGATTGCAAGGTCAACCTCAGCAACTTAGCAAGGCCTTCAGCGAAATAAAAAAAACAAAAAGAGCTGGGGATGTAGCTCAGTTGTACGGTGCACCTGGGTTCAATCCCCAGTACAATAAAAATAAGAACAATAATGATAATTCTGGCAAAACAGGATTATTGCTTCCCTGGGACCAACTGAAGGACTTTTTCCCATTTAAGTCTATACTGCCCGATGTAATTTGCATCCTGCATTTAAATAATAATAAAATTTGAAATAATTTTTCCCCTTTTTTTGGAAGAGTGGTTGCTAGGATCAAACCCTGGGCCTTATGCATTCTAGTCAAGTGCTGTATCATTGAGCAACACCTACAGCCCAATAATATCCCATTTTCAAATGGGAAAGCAAATAAATCTCTTTCCATAAATCAAGACAGAGCCCATTGAATTGCTTGAACAGCTTTTTAACAGTCACTCCACCTTTGCATTGAACCTTTTCTTTTTCCTCTGACATTGGGAGTTTTCTCTGGGTATGAAATCCAGACCTAGCCCAGGAAGAGTTTCCTAGAACCCAGGAACACACTGGCACCTGCTGTAGAAGCTACATCCTCTGACCAGGTCGGGGGATTGTCCCTCTTATAAAACTCACAATTTGAGAGCAACTGCATTCAGGTTTTAAGCAACGTGGCCATCCCACCAATAGGCAAGGCCATTTGTAAAGTTTTCCCATGTTTTTCTTGCACAGGGATCCTAATCCAGAGTTCCTTCTGGAAGGTCCTAAGGGCAGTTAATGGGCAGAACAGCTAAAAGTGGATTCAACAGATAAAAGCCCTCACCATCTTTCTCAAACTAAGAGCCACGTTCAGTATAAAGAAGACTTGAATCATCGGCTAAATGTGAGGCTGCTCTAGGGCTCAGTGCACAGCATGAAAATGATCAAAGACTTCAGATTCCTGTCACATACATTTCATACAATTGTAACTGAACAGCAGACCTGCTGACCCCAGGTCTCTGTGCTCTTCCCTGAAGCTTCTCCCAGAATGCCTGCCACAGCAGCTATGTTTGTCACTATTCAGAGACCTTTTTCATTTCTTTTATGAGTGGATTAAGACACTGAAATTTCCAGGTGTGGTGGTACATATATGTAACCCTAGCAACTTGGGAGGCTGAGGTAGGAGGATCACAAGTTTAAAGCCAGTCTCAACAAATTATTGAAGCCCTAAGCAACTAAGAGAAACCCTGTCTCTAAATTAAAAATGGGCTGGGGAGTTCCCCAGCACCACAGAAAAATAAAAAAATAAAACAGATATTTTGTCCATATACAACTAAAAAATAAACATTTTTTAAAAAAGAAGGTATGAGTAAAAATGTTAGAGAGCAGGCAGACAACTTATCAACCTCAATTTCCATTATTTTCAGGGTATGCATGCAAGGGAAACCTGTATGCCTCTTTCTTTCTCTTCTGTGGGTAAAGGAACAAAAACTGAGGACTTTTCAATGAGGTCACAAACTCATGACTCCTCCCCCACCAGCTTCCTGAGGAAGCTGATGTTGTAGGACACTTGCATACTACTAAGAGTCACAGAAAGGGAACCCATACTGGGTGTGGCAGTGAACCCAATGGGGGCCAGAAGAGTGGTGGAGACATGAAATTTTACAAGTTTCCCCAGCTCTACCATCTCCTTTTTCTGGCTGGTTCTTAAATACACAAACTTTGAAAATTCTCACATGGAAGGTAAACGTACAAGTTTTTCACCACTAGAGAGTGAAATAATTAATTATTGTGACAAGTGATACCCAAGTTTATCTCCACCATGAAGAATCAAACTTATCAGGCATGGCGATGCATGCCTGTAATCCCAGGTGCTATGGATGCTGAGGCAGAAGGATCACAAGTTCAAAGCCAGCCTCAGCAACTTAGCGAGACACTGTCTCTAAATAAAAAATAAAAAGGGCTGGGATGTTGCTCACTGCTTAAGTATCCCTGGGTTTAATCATCCCAGGTACCAAAAAAAAAAAAAAAATCAAACTCTCCAGAATGAATTCCCATTTTTAAATTGAAGATATTCCCTTTTCGTCATCTTTCTGCCTTGTTTCTTTTCTCTTCCCCACCCCCTAACGTTTATTGAAAGCTCACTAAGTACCAGGTGCTGTGCTACATGCACTGCAGGTGCTGTCTCCTGTAATTCTAGCAATAACCCTATGAGATAGAGAATACCATCATTACTTGCATTTTGCAATGAGAAAACAGACTTAAGAGAGCTCGGGCAACTTGCACAAGTGAGTGATACCGAAAGTATAGCAGGGAAAATTCTAAGATGTCCCCTGATTCCTGGCCTACCCATATATTACATGGAAGTAAGGCCTGTGACTATTATGAAATCAATGATCACCTCTTCTGATCAGGTTAACCAATTCATGAAAAGGGAAATTATTCTGGATAGGCCTGACCTAATCAGATGTTCCCTAGGAGAAAACTAGGCACATCCTAAAGAGACTCATCTACTGGCTTTGAAGAAGTAAACTGCCATGAGAAAAGAGACACACCGGGCAAAGACCTAAGACTGTTCTTTAGGAGTTGACAGAACCTCTAACTGACAACCAGCAAGAAAATGGGATCAGTTCTACAACCAAAAGGAACTGAATCATGCCAACTTGAATGAGCTTGGAAAAGGTCCCTGAGCCTCCAGATGAGAACAGTCTGGCCAACACCTGTGAAACCCTGAGTAGAGAGTCCAGCTAAGTCCTGCCCATGATTCTGACCCAGAGTAACTGTCAAATAAGTATGTATTATTCTAAAGTGATAAATTTGTGGTGATTTGTCATGCAGCAATAGAAAACTAATATCGTCAGGATTGAAAACCAGGGCTGTTTAACTCTGGAGTACAGGCTCTTAACCATTACAGAAATCACTGCAACAGTTTTATGAATTCTGAAGTATTTTCAATTCTTCAAAAGAATGGAAGGAAGCCAGGTGCAGTGGTGCACGCCTGTAATCCCAGCACTCTAGGAGGCTGAGACAGGAGAATCATGAGTTCAAAGCCAGCCTCAGCAATGGCGAGGCGCTAAGCAACTCAGTGAGACCCTGTCTCTACATAAAACACAAAATAGGGCTGGGGATGTGGCTCAGTGGTTGAGTGCCCCTGAGCTCAACCTCCAGTACCAAAAACAAACAAACAAAAAAAAGAATGAAAGGCCTAAGGGAGTAGCTCAGTGGTAGAGTGCTTGACTAGCGTACATGAGGCCCTGGGGTTCTACCCCCAACATAACAAAAAAATAGACAATAAATTTCCATGGAATAATAATAGTTATCATCATTTCCTCTTCTGGTGCAGTTTTCAAGTTTTAGAATTTTTTGACCATATTCTACCACAGAAATACACTTCTTAGTCAGGAGTGATAGTGCACACTTGTAATCCCAGTGACTCAGGAGGCTGAGACAGGACAATCACAAGTTCAAAAGCCAGCCTCAGCAATTTAGCAAGATCCTAAGCCACTTAGGGAAACCCTGTCTTCAAATTAAAGGGCTAGGGATGTGGCTCTGTGGTTAAGTGCCCCTGAGTTCAATCCCTGGTACTAAAAGAAAAAGAAAAAAAAGAGAGGGAGGGAGGGAAGGAAGGAGGGAAGGAAGGGGAAAAGAAAGGAAAGGAAAGGAAAGGAAAAGAAATACTTCTTGATGTTATATTTGAGATTTGAAAGGAGAATGTATATTCAATAGAAAACTACTCAAATGCACAACATGATAATAGGTAAATCATGAAGAATAAATAGTATGGAAAACACAAGATTCTGCTTACCAAAAACACCTTATTAGAGAAGACTTGGCTTTTGTTAGAGCTCTAGGCTGTGTTACTCACAAATACTTTCCTTCTGACTATTGCATGAACTACAAAATCTGCCATCTGGTACTTCCAAGGAGATGACAACACTTTACCTCTTTTAATAAGGCTCAACTGAAAATCCACTGAATATGAAGAGCCAGTGAATTTTCTGCTGGAGAAAAATACTGCAAACTTAGAATTCCAAACATCAAACACTGTGATTGCTTCTTGGACAACCTCAGCCTACAACTCATGTGTCATGTTATTCTTTCACACACAAACCACACAGGCAAATTAGATGAATAACAATAGCTAACATCCTAGATCAAGTTTTTACCAGAGATCATCTCCTCTAGGCTAACTTTTTTTTTTTTTTTTTGGTACTGGGGATTGAACTCAGGGACACTTGACCACTGAGCCACATCCCCAGCCCTATTTTGTGTTTTATGTAGAGACAGAGTCTCACTGAGTTGCTTAGCACCTCACCATTGCTGAGGTTGGCTTTGAACTCGTGATTCTCCTGTCTCTGCCTCCCCAAGTGCTGGGATTACAGGTGTGCACCACCACACCCATTTGAGGGTAACTTTTTTTTTCCAGTACCGAGGATCTAAATCCAGGGGCACTTTACCCCTGAGCTACATCCCCAGCCCTTTTTTTTAAATATATTTTTTAGTTGTAGATGGACACAATACCTTTAGTTATTTTATGTGGTGCTGAGGATCGAACCCAGGGCCTCACATGTGCTAGGCAAGCACTCTGCCACTGAGCCACAACCCCAGCGCCCCCCAGCCCTTTTTATTGAGTCAGGGTTTTGCTCATTTGCTGAGGTTGGCCTTAAACTTGCTGTCCTCCTGCCTCAGCCTCCCAAGACACTGGGATTACAAGCATGCACCACCATGCCTGGTAATAGGCTAACTTTTTTTTTTAAATATTTATTTTTTAGTTGTAGGCTGACAGAATATCTTTATTTTATTTTTATGTGGTGCTGAGGATCGAACCCAGTGCCTCGTGCGTGCTAGGCTAGCAAGCTACCATTGCGCCATAACCCCAGCCCCTAGGCTAACTTTCTTTTTTTTTTATTTTTTATTTTTTTTTTTTATTTTTTTTTTTTTTATTTTTTTGGGTACCAGGGATTGAACTCAGGGGCACTCAACCACTGAGCCACATCCCCAGCCCCATTTTGTGTTTTATGTAGAGACAAGGTCTCACTGAGTTGCTTAGTGCCTCGCCATTGCTGAGGCTGGCTTTGAACTCGCGATTCTCCTGTCTCAGCCTCCCTAAGTGCTGGGATTACAAGCGTGAGCCACCGCGCCCGGCTTAGGCTAACTTTCTTAAGTACCTATTAGTATTACCATAGTTCCCATCTCTTTTTTTTTTTTTTTTTTGGTACTAGAGATTGAACTCAGGGGCACTCGACCACTGAGCCACACTCCCAGCCCTATTTTGTGTTTTATGTAGAGACAGGGTCTCACTGAGTTGCTTAGCGCCTCGCCGTTGCTGAGGCTGGCTTTGAACTCACAATTCTCCTGTCTCAGCCTCCCTAAGTGCTGGGATTACAGGCTTGTGCCACCGCGCCCGGCTTAGTTCCCATGTCTTAAACAAAGAAACTGAGACTTAAAATGGCAAAGTAACTTTCCTAATACTCCACAGCCAGAAAGCAACATTTCAACCCAGACCTGAACATGGAAGCTCCTGCTTTTAGTTGCTTTCCTATATTATCTCTTCTCCTGCTCTCAAACTGGGTATTTCTTCCATCCATCACAGTACCTAGCAAGGTGCCTTCACACAAGAATGCTCAATAAATTTGCTGATAAGGAATGAGGCCAGAGACTGAGGGAGTAGGTAAAGCTTCCAGATCATTCATCATGCAGAAAGATGGGAGACATGAAGAGGGCAGAAGGTGATATGGGATAAGGGGGCATGCTGGAGGCGACTCCACACTTATGTGGATGCCAGTCATATTACTTAGAACTCCAAATATATGTTGACTAACCACGTACATGGAGATTTGATTCTGGCTCTAACATCATTTGGAAAAGAGGAAAAAAAAGGAAAACTAACCCAGTTTTCCAGAGTGTTATTTCTTCCTTTTGGAAAAGTTTCTGCTACACATCTGGAAGTGATTTTCTAACACACTAATTCCAATGAGTCATCTACAATATTAAGCAATGATTCCATAGGGTGAACCCTGATCATATTTTTCCATTAAGTGGCATCCACTGAGGTCAACAAAAGGCAAAAGCTGACCCAGACCTGGAGAACCTCCCACTCCACAGCCCCATTTCATAATGTCAAGAACAAGTATTTTAAGAGGTACAAAAAATGCAATCTATCTCCCAGCATTAATGCACGATGTCTCTTAATACCCTTGGTTTCCTTTTACTGGTCATACACAGAAGTTGGATCCAAAAGCTGCTTAAGGAGAGAGCAACTGTAAATAAGGCTAGCAGAAGAAACACTCTATGGAGCCATGTGTAAACACGTGGCACTCAAAAATACAGGGGATGAGGACAGGGGTGGGCTCCCTAGACAAAAATGATAATAAAAGAAAACCTATGGTACACAGTCTATCAGACCTCAAGATCCTCAAAGCTACCAGCAAGAATTTCCCCAAGGAGAAGCCGGGCGCGGTGGCTCAAGCCTGTAATCCCAGCACTTAGGGAGGCTGAGACAGGAGAATCGTGAGTTCAAAGCCAGCCTCAGCAATGGCGAGGCACTAAGCAACTCAGTGAGACCTTGTCTCTACATAAAAACACACAAAAAAAGGGCTGGGGATGTGGCTCAGTGGTCGAGTGTCCCTGAGTTCAATCCCCAGTACCATAAAAAAAAAAAAAAAAAAGAATTTCCCCAAGGAGGAGCTAGGATTGTGGCTCAGTGGTAGAGTGCTTGTTCGATTCTCAGCACTATATATATATATAAATCCATTGACAACTAAAAACTATTAAAAAAAGAAAAAAGTATTTCTGCAAGGAAAATTCTAGAGAATTGCCACTCCACCCCTTGCCCTTTCAGCCACAACTTAATACAGTGACTGCATCCATCAACTTTTCAAAAAATTTTTTTTAGTTGTAGATGGACACAATATCTTTATTTTATTTATTTTTTATGTGGTGCTGAAGATCGAACCCAGTGCCTCATGCATGCGAGGCAAGCGCTCTGCCACTGAGCCACAACTCCAGCCCATCCATCCATCAACTTTTAATCTACATGATATTGGTTTCCAAATATTTAAGATCTCTAGAACTGGTATTTAGAAGCACAACTTAAGTTCATTTCTTGGTTTCTTCTGACAGATTTCTTTCAAGTTACAATTAAGACTAAGACTAAGGAGGGCTGGGCGCTGTATCAAATGCCAGTAATCCCAGCACTTTGGGAGGCTGAGACAGGAGAATCTCAAGTTCAAAGCCAGCCTCAGCAATGGTGAGGTGCTAAGCATCTCAGTGAGACCCTGTCTCTACATAAAACACAAAATAGGGCTGGGGTTGTGGCTCAGTGGTCGAGTGCTTGCGTAGCATGTGTGAGGCACTGGGTTCAATCCTCAGCACCATGTAAAAATAAATAAATAAATACATAAATGTTTTAAAATTTTTAAAAATTCAGATTCCCCGGCTTGGGATACAGTTCTGTGGTAAAGTGCCCCTGGGTTCAATCCCCAGGGCCACAAAATATAAATTTTAAAAATCAGATTCTCCTGGTGTATGCTACATGATTTGATTTGTCAAAATTTGATTTATACACAGGCTGCATTGAACAGACACAGCTGTACAAAAGCCTAAATTTCATTAACAAGTACCTCAACACCATGATTGGGTGGCTCACATACCCATTCCATGGGTGCATTACCTCCAGGGCCAAACAGTGAAGAATAGACTTTAAAATTTCTGACTCATAATCCCTTAACTCTAACAACAAAATTGCATGGCTTTTACCTAGCACCTTTCATCCAAAGCCTTCAAAGTGTTCAATATACATTCTCCAGCTAGTCTTCATTATACCACACAAGTCAGCAACCTGGGAACACAACCTTCCAAATGACCAGCAATGGGACAAAAAAAATTTATAATTATTAACACCACTGACAGCAGAAAAATTAAAAGGGCCGCATAAACACAAAAGCACTACATTTTAAATTTTATTTATTTTTTTAGTTGTAGGTGGACAGAATATTTTTACTTTGTTTTCATGTGGTGCTGAGGATGGAACCCAGTGCCTCACGTGTGCTAGGCGAGCGCTCTACCACTGCGCCACAATCCCAGCCCCGAAAAAGCACTACATTTTGTTGTACAAAGAGAAAGAGAAAATATTTCGTGCATCTTACTTTTTTAATAGATTATTTTTAGAGCAATTGTAGGTTCACAGCCAAACAGAGCAGAAAGCAGAGTTCAGTTCTCATGTGCTGCACAGCCTCCCTCCATTATCAACATCTGGCACCAAAGTACAACATTCATACCAGGCATAGTGGTGCATGCCTGTAATCCCAGTGGCTTGGGAGGTTGAGGCATGAGGATCTCGAGTTCAAAGCCAGCCTCAGCAATTTAGTGAGGCCCTGAGTAACTCAGTGAAACCCTGTCTCTAAATAAAATATCAAAAAGGGTTACAGATGTGCCTCAGTGGTTAAGCACCCCTTGGTTCAATCCCTAGTATAAAAAAATTACAATATTCATTATGATTGATAAACCCAAACTCATGTATCATAACACCCAAAGTCCACAGTGTACATTAGGGATCATTCTTGGTAGTTCACATACTACGGGGGGTTTGGATAAATGTACAATAACATGTATCTACCACTATAATATCACTAAAAATCCTCTGTAATCTACCTATTCATCCCTTCCTTAACCTAATTTTTTAAAATACTCAAAAACAGGGGCTGGGACTGTAGCTCAGTGGTAGAGTGCTTTCCTAGCACATGTGAGGACCTGGATTCAACACTCAGCACCACATAAATAAATAAATGAATAAGGTTGTTGTGTTGAAGGCAACAGAACAAAAAAGAATACTCAAAAACAGCTTAAACACAAAAGATCTTTTTTTTTTCTGTTGGTACTGGGGATTGAACTCAGGGGCACTCGACCACTGAGCCACATCCCCAGCCCTATTTTGTGTTTTATGTAGAGACAGGGTCTCACTGAGTTGCTTAGCGCCTCGCCGTTGCTGAGGCTGGCTTTGAACTCGCGATTCTCCTGTCTCAGCCTCCCTAAGTGCTGGGATTACGGGCTTGCGCCACCGCGCCCGGCTACAAAAGATCATTTTACATGATCTTTTTTTTATAAAAGATCATTTTATATTATGATTAGAGTGGTGATCGAAAAGCAAAAGAGATGATGCAATGGGGAAAAGACAGGAGAACAGAAGTGAGATGAAGAAGGGAATTCAAGGGCCTGGTGGTGTAGTTCAGTGGTAGAACACTTCTTTTGCCCAGCACATGTGAGGCTCTGGGTTTAATCCTTGGCACCACCAAAAAAAAAAAAAAAAAAAAAGGCGGGAGGAGAATGAACTCAAGGATGTGTTTGTTGATAGGAAAAAAAAAAGTACACAAGGCAGAAGGGGAAAGAGATCCTGCTTACCAAGATTATTCACCATAATCTAATTGCCTTAAATGTCAGAGGCAAGACCTTCCATTTCAAAGCTCCAAATTCATCAGTATTTCTCCCATCCCTTTGTTTTCAAATTGACAAGAAGTCTAAAGATTAAATTTTAAAAAAAGCTACAACATGTTCAAAATCAGGATATTATAACCAGAAATCCTTGCAATCATACATACAGCCTATTAATTAGTTTTACTTGAAATTTAAGTCCCTCTAGTGATTAATTTTCCTAATGGCAGTAAAGGGTGATTCTAGTATCTTCAACCTGAGACACATAGAAAGATAGGTGCTGTTTTAACTCGCCTTTCAGAAAATTCAGGATAGACATTTCTACCTCTCAAAAATTATAAAAGGGGCCGGGCACGGTGGCTCAAGCCTGTAATCCCAGCACTTAGGGAGGCTGAGACAGGAGAATCGCGAGTTCAAAGCCAGCCTCAGCAATGGCGAGGCTGCTAAGCAACTCAGTGAGACCCTGTCTCTACATAAAACACAAAATAGGGCTGGGGATGTGGCTCAGTGGTCAAGTACCCCTGAGTTCAATCCCTGGTACCAAAAAAAAAAATTATAAAAGGGGCTGGCGATGTAGCTCAGTGGCAGACTATTTGACTAGCATGCACCAAACCCTGGATTCAAGCCCCAGTACTGAAAAAAAATATAAAGATAATAGGAAATATTATGTAAATATATGTAAATTTACAAGGATATTTTATATGTATATACATATGGGGGTGTGTCAGAGTGTATATAAATAGACTGATATCCTTTAAAACTTCACTTTATAGAAAACACATGAAGATCAAAGTTCACAGGCTGGGATTGTAGCTCAGTGGTAGAGCACTTGCCTAGCAAGTGTGAAGCACTGGGTTTGATCCTCTGCACCACATAAAAATAAATAAAATAAAGGTATAAAAATAACTTATAAAAAAGATCAAAGTTCAGGGAATATTTAATCATATAGTAATGAAATGGACATAGGAACTTAAGTCTAACTTCTAAAACATCCTAATTCTATTGATTCAACTGATAGAATTTGAGATATAGAAAGCAATGGGCAAGGAGCTTCAAGATTATAGTAGACATTATTTTAACAATAATAGCTAAGCACTATATAGATAGTATTTGTTGTGTGTGTATATGTTTTATAAATATAGCAACCCTGAAAGGTTAAGTATGTTTTACTTTTTCAGCTCCTAAAAATAATTATATGCAATGTAAAATAAATGTTTTAAAAACAGAAAATACAAAACAAGAATAAAATGTATTAATAATCCCACCATCCAAAGGCATGCAATCTTAATATTACATACATACACACATATGCACTGAACACACATACCACACTCCCTTTGAGACTGTTTTCTCTGACTAAAACAGTAATGCTAATAGCTGTAAGTATTCAGGCTTTTTATAATCCCAAGCATTGTTTTAAGCGCTTTATTGCTTGGTTTTACTCAATACTTACAACCCTGTGAAGTCAGTACTATCATAATCTCCATTTTACACAAGAGGAAACTAACACATGGAATGATTAGGTTAACTAAATTCACATAGATCACATATGCATTATTGTACAAAACAGGTTCATACTTTGCATACTGTTTCATAACCTAAACCTTTCCCCATATCAATAATGTAGAAAAAGTTCATTTTAATGACTACATGGTTTTCTGGTATATAGATATATAGATGCTCAGCCTCTTTTTTTTTTTTTTTTGGTACTGGAGATTGAACTCAGGGGTACTCCACCACCGAGCCACATCCCCAGCCCTATTTTGTGTTTTATGTAGAGACAGGGTCTCACTGAGTTGCTTAGCGCCTCGCCATTGCTGAGGCTGGCTTTGAACTTGCAATTCTCCTGTCTCAGCCTCCCAAAGTGCTGGGATTACAGGCAGGCACCACCATACCCAGCTTCACTTCTTTTTTATACTTAGTTGTCAATGGACCTTCATTTTTTTTTTATTTTTATGCAGTTTTGAGAACTGAACTTAGTGCCTCACATATGGTAGGCAAATGCTCTACCACTGAGCCACAACCCTAGCCGAGCCCCTAACTTTTGACCATTTAAGTTTTTTTTTCTTTTATTATTATAAACAACTCTGCAAGCCTGTGTGGTGGTGCACGCCTGTAATCCCAGCAGCTCAGGAGGCTGAAGCAGGAGGATCACAAGTTCAAAGTCAGCTTCAGCAACTTAGAAAGGCCCTGTCTCTAAATAAAATATTTTTAAAAGGCTAGGGGGGCTGGAGCTGTGGCTCAGTGGCAGAGCACTTGCTTAGCATGTGTGAGGCACTGGGTTTTATCCTTAGCATCACGTAAAAGTAAACAGATAAAGGCATTCTGTCCATCTGTGAGTATAAAAACAAAATTTTTAAAAGGCTGGTAAAGTGGGTCAGTGGTTAAGACCCCCTGGGTTCAATCCTCAGTACCAATAAATAAATAAATAGGGCTATGGATGTGGCTCAGAGGCTAAGTGCCCCTGCATTCACTGCCTCATTATTTTATCGCTAAAATAAAAATAAAAAATAAATAAGTCTTTAAGGCCAATCAAAGGCAGTATTATTATTTTCCTTTTACAAATGAGCATAACGAGGTCCCAAAAAGTTGAACAGCCTGCCCAAGGTAACACAAATTGTCAGTGGAATTGGTGGGCCCTTCTGGCACTTTTGACTACTAAGCAATAGTTTTCTTGCCAGCCCTTTAAAGTATTCACATCCTAATGGAAGAGAAAAGCTGTCAACAACTACAGTTATGAGTCAGAATGAAATCAATCTTCTCCAAAAACCAAAGAACTAGCAGATTAGGCTGAAAAATGCCCCAATAACCCTCCCCCAAAATACATCCCTATCCTAACGAACCTGAAAATATTCCCTTATGGCAAAAGGGTCTTTAGAGCAGTGATTAAGGAACTTAAAATAAGGAGATCATCCTAGATTATCACTATTGCTCCTGAATGCTATCACAAGTGTCCTTCTATATAAGAGAGATGTAGAGGAAGATTTGCCACGGGTCAAAGAGAAGACAGTGTGACCCAAGAGGTAAAGACTGGAGTTATGCCACCACAAGCCAAGGAATGCTTTGGAAGAGCTACCAAAGCTGAGAGAGTCAAGGAATGGATCCTTTCTTAAAATCTCCTAAGGGAATGTGGCCCCGTGATTCTGATTTCTGGCTTCTAGCCTCTGGAACTATGAGAAAATAAATTTGTTGTTTTAAGTTACTCAGCTTATGGCAATATGTTATGGCAGCCACGGGAAATCAATATGATAAATAGTAGAGGATAAGCCTGAAGAAGGAGTGATTCACTGCAAATGAGGTGGTTATGGGGAAAATGACCATTTGACCCTAGTCCTATAGAACAGAGGACAACCTTTAGCAGGTGTTAGGGTTTGGATATGAGATATCCCCCCAAAACCTCTACTAATACAGGAATAGTCAGAAGACCTGCTTGCATTGCTCCAAAACATACTTGAACTCTGCCAAATAATAACCCCAAAAAAGTGAAATCCTCCATTAAATTGAGCTTCAAGAACTTCTTTTGGTCCTCAAATAAAAGGTTTCACTTTTGGAAGGTCTACTAAGCCAAAGGCCACTCTTTCCCTATTAACTCAGCAGAAAAATAACAAAATGATATAAAATGGCTCTGTAGTTATATCTTTTCTTAAACTCTTCTTTTGATTCCATAATTCCACAGATAGAACCTCCTCCTCTTTCAGTTGGAACTAGATCCAAGGTCAGAACATCTTAGGGAACAGCCCCGCCAGATGTAGAGTTCCATGATATTCCCTTGCCACTCAGGCCACTGGATTTCCAGAAAAGGCACCCAGCCACACTAACTCAGGCCTTTGGAATTTTCCATCCTTGGCTAAAGAAAAGGTTAAAAAAATAAACACAGTGAGGGCTCTGTCCCACAGTGAACAGTTTTTAGTCAAATAGCAGAAAGAGGGAAAGAAGAGGTGAGAAAAAATTGACAAGAGATGATGTTTCCAGTGCATGGTGGAAAGGAGAAGCAGAGGCGCTGGCTATGGAAACCAGACACACAGGAGATTTGCCTAGAAGATGGCAGTACAGAGAGGTTAACACTGGGAACATGAGTTGAGGAAAATCAGAATGAGGCAAGAGGGCTGAGGGTATAGCTCCAAGGTAGAACACCTACCTAATATGCAAAGTCCCCAGCACCACAAAAACAAGAGGAAGAAGAGCAGTTAGGGTAGTAGAAAACAGAAAGGGGCTTCGGAGGGAGAATAAAAGGAGGCCAGCCCCAGTGGGGGGGTGTCACAAATGCTCAGAGGGGCAGCCTCCATTTGCTACCATTCCTGTCAAACATGGTTTGCTGCTTTGAGAAATACAGGTCTTTTTTGAGGGTACCGTGGATTAAACTCAGGGACACTTAACCACTAAGCCACATCCCCAGCCCTATTTTGTGTTTTATGTAGAGACAGGGTCTCAGTGAGTTGCTTAGCACCTCGTCGTTTGACGCTGGCTGTGAACTTGTGGTTCTCCTGTCTCAGCCTCCCTAAGTGCTGGGATTACAGGCTTGCGCCACTGCGCCTGGCTAAATACAGGTCTTCAATAGCATGAGATGTTGCCCCCATTTTCCACCCTGACAAGAGTTAGGATGGAGGAAAGGAGGGCAGGTAGGCCTGGCACCCTAGTCCCTCTACCCTTGGTTTCCAAAAGAAATCTGTCCTCTATAAGCCTCTAGTGGTCACATGTCTCTGACCTCTAACTCATTTAAGCTGGAGAATTTGGTCTCAGCTATCATATACAGTGGAGAACTGCATACAATTGCTTTCTAAATTTCTTACCTAACTGATCTGGGGTCTTGAATTATGTAGGTTGACAGCATGCACTGCCTCCAGGCCTGAACAAATGTCTACTCACCCCCTTTGCTACTGGGCAAAACCTTTCTATTTACCTAGTACAATGACTGAAGGGTTTGATTTCTTCCTGAGTCTAAAAATATCATGCTACCCTTATCAAATATTGTTAATATTTTAATCTGTTTTCTGGGTCTATTGTCATCAAGAAAAAAACTCCTTCAGCTCTCTCAGATTTAACCCTTGTTTTGTCTTCTTCCATTACCCCCACCACCTTGTCCTAAGTAGATTTAATCCATTAGAAAGAAACCAGTGGAAATAGATTCTCTGCTTCTGTTCAACTCCAGCAACAGCTCTCAAAGCATTTCCCTTGGAATTTTAGCACAAAGCTAAATGATGCCTCCTCCAAGGCAGCCATCTTTCACAACTCAGCATACCTTCCTCTCTCTGTCCAACACCACGTCACTGTCTAGTTCCTTTTGTTATACAGCATAGTCCCAGAAGTTCCAGAGTCTTCTAAGGAATCATTATATCAGTGAGCTTTGTGATAAAGCTATGGAATGATACAACCATGGAATTCAGTTGAGGGCCAGTAAAAATGGAAAAAAATCAAAATCAGTAAAGCCAAATAAAATAAGTCAGGCTAAAGGAAAAGAACTCATAATTTTGAGAAAATGAACATCCATTTCTAAAGAAGATTTCAATAGGACTACAGTTAATACCCTTTCATGTTTAAAAATTAGTAATTACTCTTATCTACACAGGTTAGAAAAAATTAACATAATCCACTGAAAATATGTGAATTTTTAACTTGAATTAGCTTATAAGGAGAATTGGAACTATTAACCTATAGGAGGGGAATGGAATATGAGAAAGTGAAAATAGTTAATGTATATTTTGTCTCTACAGACTTTGAAACAATATCTAAGAGTTTCCCCAACCTCTTACATAATGATTTTCAATGCATTACAGCCAGGTCTATTACCCAAAGGCCTGTAAAAAGACAGGTAGGGCCTGGGAGAAATACAGTCATAGCCAATTAGAATTGATGTAAAAATAGAAAATGCAATCCACATCTATGATAGAGTGTTTCTTCAAAGTAGTAAGGCTCTTTGCCACCAGAGCATCATGGATATTATACTGGCCAGCATGAGGAGGGCTGGTGCAAATGTGATTAGCCAGGAAGCTTTTGTGGTGTGCCTCTCTAGGATGGTAGGGACTAAATTTGGTGAAGAAAGGAAATTTCCATTTATCTCTCAATTGAAATTACCATGAAGCCCCAAGAAACTTGGAAAGATTTTCAGGTCTTTCCTTCTGCCTTCTCCAACCATCTGTGGGATGAGGTCCTGCAATTACCTTGAAAATGCAGTGGCCCAGCCGGGCATGGTGGCATAAGCCTGTAATACCAGCACTTAAGGAGGCTGAGACAGGAGAATGGCGAGTTGAAAGCCAGCCTCAGCAATGGTGAGGCGCTAAGCAACTCAGTGAGACCCTGTCTCTACATAAAACACAAAATAGGGCTGGGCATGTGGCTCAGTGGTCGAGTGCCCTTGAGTTCAATCTCCAGTACCAAAAAAAAAAAAAATGCAGTGGCCCATCTAACTGGACCTTTAGGAAGGGTAAAGAATCTCCTACTCAGGACATATGAGAGGCATCTTGAGACTTGTCAGCCAGAGTTATTCTCTGTGATGTGAAACCATCCTTTTCTCTTTTAACCTCCTCTCCAGTCACACATCTACACACTCACACACACCCCTACCTCTTTATTTTGTTCTTTTCTTTAGCTGAAGATGGAAAATTCCATAGGCCTGAGCTGGCTAGGTGCCTACTAAGTGTCTGGCCAGTTTATATCCTGAAACTCCTCAACTCTGAAAGCAGTGCCTACTGCAAGAACTCCAGATGGAAGGAGTTCTCTGTGGGGAAAAAAATTTAATTACGAAGAATTTAAGAAAACATCCGAATTGAAATTGCAGACTACAAACCTATATTGCTCTCTTTTAGCCCAAATTCTCAAAAGGGATTGTGCTTCCTCGTTGGAATTCTGTGAAGACTTCTGCACCTGGCTTACAGTTTGCTGGTCTCTTAGATCCCTGTTTCTCCTCCATCATAATGTCAGTAACCCTGCTGGCAATCCATCTGACCCCAGAATCCCACCATTCCTCAACCTCTAGCAATGCCTCATGTGGAATGCAGAATATTGATTCCCCAAAATTGGCCACATCTCAATCCCTGGAACCAGTGAGTATGTCACTTTACATGGCAAAGGGGACTTCACATATGTGATTAAGGATTTGGGGATGGGGAGATTATCCTAGGGTATTTCATAAGGGTTCTTGTAAGTAGCTGGGAATACAACTCTACGGTAGAGCACTTGCCTAGCATGCATAAGACCCTGGGTTCTATTCCCAGCAATGAAAAAAAAATGTCTAGTTTGGGCTGGGGGTAGAACTCAGTAGTAGAGTACTTGCCTAGCATGTATGAAACCCTGGGTTCAATCCCCAGCACTGCAAACAAATAAAGTCAAATAATAACATAAGTTGGGGCTGGGATTGTAGCTCAGTGGTAGAGCACTTGCCTCGCATGCGTGAGGCCCTGGGTTCGATCCTCAGCACCACATACAAAGCAATAAAATAAAGACATTGTGTCCATCTACAACTAAAAAAATTTTTAAAAAAATAATAATAATAACATAAATTGAAACAAGTTTTCTTACAGGTGAACAAAGGAGGCAGTAGAGTCAGAGTCTAAAGAGAAGCTGTGAAGATGGAAGCAGAATCAGACTGAAATAATGTGAAAAAGACTGAAGCAGCTATCGCTGGCTTGAGGATAAAAGAAAGGGCTGTTAGCCGGGCGCGGTGGCTCACGCTTGTAATCCCAGCACTTAGGGAGGCTGAGACAGGAGAATCGCGAGTTCAAAGCCAGCCTCAGCAATGGTGAGGCGCTAAGCAACTCAGTGAGACCCTGTCTCTACCTAAAACACAAAATAGGGCTGGGGATGTGGCTCAGTGGTCGAGTGCCCCTGAGTTCAATCCCCAGTACCAAAAAAAAAAAAAAAAAGAAGGGGCTGTGAGCCAAGTAATGCAGGAAGCCTCTAGAAGGTGGAAAAGGAAGCAAGGTAAGGGATCCTCCTCTACAGCTCCTGGAGGGAGTGCAACCTTGCAAAACCTTGGCTTTAGCCCAGTGAAACCCATTTCATATTTCTGACCTCTAGAACTATAATAAATATGTAAATATACAAATAAATCTGTATTCTTTTAAGACACTAAATTTATGGCAATTTGCTATGGGAAACTAATACAGCACAGTTCGACCCTCAGCAGGGCCACTGGCTGGGCCTCCTCTGAGTTCTTTAAGCACCCACTCTCTCCGACCACAATTCCACTGTGCTCAGCTCAAGCTGTTATATTGTCATGGTGAGGGTAAGGCATTCCTCCTCAGGAAGAACAGCAACAAGACCATAAGTCACATGTAGAGAAGCTGGGCAAGTAGCCAGAAAACCAAGAGAGAGGGTTAACTATGGATGAACTAGGGGATCAAGACAGGGATATAGAGCCGGGCGCGGTGGCTCAAACCTGTAATCCTAGCACTTAGGGAGGCTGAAACAGGAGAATTGTGAGTTCAAAGCCAGCCTCAGCAATGGCGAGGCGCTAAGCAACTCAGTGAGACCCTGTCTCTACATAAAACACAAAATAGAGCTGGGGATGTGGCTCAGTGGTTGAGTGTCTCTGAGTTCAATCCCCAGTACCAAAAAAAAAAAAAAAAAAGACAGGGATATAGGCGCTGGGGGTATAGCTCAATAGTAGACTGCCTGCTTAGTATGCCCAAGGCCCTAGGAGGAAGGAGGAAATAAGAGGAGGAGGAGGAGGAGAACAAGGACATATGAAACAATGACACAAAGGGGACAATAAATAAGACCAAAATCCAGGGATTGGAAATGAACTTTGAAGATAGGGTATAACCAGCAGCGTATACAACTTGAGGCCAAGAACCTAGGCTCTGAATGTGAGAAGCCCCTGATGTCTCTGAGCCGGTGGTGGATGGAGTGGCTCCAGCTACAAGTAGAGAGGAGGGAGGAAGAAAAAGGCAGGGAGAGAGAAAATGAGAGTGCTGGGTTTGTTATTATAGAATCGATGTGTGAAGACACAGAATTCTTCTCTGGCTCTCCTGGTGAGAATTCTGCCAGAGTGTTTGGAAGGGACTGATCAGAGGCCAATTTCCTCTGTAAGCAGTCGTGTCGGTCACTAGTAGTGAAGCAGCAAGTCTCCCCAGGGTCAAGTTAGCAGGGAGAACCTTCTTTGCTTCATAAGCAATAGAGCATGTCATAAACACTCTATTGGACACAAATGAGAACTACTGGTCCCCACGAGCTTTTAAATAACGATTTAGTTCAATTTATGCAACAGTTTCTCAAGAGCCTTCTTGGACTTGTTATTTTTTGGTGGTAAGGTAAGCACCTCAGAAGGTAGCAAGCCCTTCTACAGGTCTCTAGGAAACCATTTAATGCACTGAAGCATTAGGAACTTGTTAACCTATGAAAAGAAACTTGTTGTGCCAATAGTACTCTTCCATCACACCATGAACACTATGAGAACAGGCTCTGCCAGGCACAAAGCTGGCCATTCTCTCAAGTGGGAAAACTAAACTATAATATAAATGCATGAAAAGAAACATATATGGTGTTATTTTTGGACAACGCTAACCCACTTGAAAAAAATCATAAAAACAGTTCCATGAAAATGATCCCAGGTACCTCTGCTGAGCCAGTGTTGTGGAGGTTTTTCCATATAGTTATTCAAATAGCAAAGAAAGAAGAATGGTCAATTGCTAACAATTTTCAAAATCCTTAGGCTTGCTTCAGGAAGGAAAATTCTTACACTGATTTTGCCCACATTTCTCAGTAACAATTCCACCTCTCTTCTTTTTAGTTTTGGTCATTACCTTCTACTTTCCCACTAAAGAGACCTAAGCTTGTTTAGAAATAAACATTATAGGCTGGGGTTGTGGCTCAATCTAGAACACTTGCCTTGCATGTGTAAGGCCCTCAGATCGATTCTCAGCACCACATATAAATAAACAAATAAGTTGGGCGCGGTGGCGCAAGCCTGTAATCCCAGCACTTTGGGAAGCTGGGACAGGAGAATCGTGAGTTCAAAGCCAGCCTCAGCAACAGTGAGGTGCTAAGCAACTCAGTGAGACCCTGTCTCTACATTAAACACAAAATAGGGCTGGGGATGCAGCTCAGTGGTCAAGTGCCCCTGAGTTCAATCTCCAGTACCAAAATAAATAAATAAATAAACGAATAAAATAAAGATCCATCAACAACTAAAAAAATTTTTTTAAAATAAACATTATCTGCCATATATCATCACTGAAACCACACAGGAAGAGCTTCCCTCACCTGATTTCTTGTAGAACCTGGCATACACACTAGTACTTCTTATGCTGAAGGAATAGAGACACCTGGAGTTCATTACCTGTTCTGTCATTTAGCAGATATGGACGACCTATATAGCCTGTCTCACTGGAAACCAGGCCTCTGTTTCCCCGCTTATAGAAGAAGGGTGATAACAATGTGGTATGCATTCAACAGAGACCTGTAGACATATGCGATCATAGACATAACAGCATTGTTAATTCTTCTTAAGATGGGGATTATAAAAATACAAGGTCTTGTCATCATTTAAAAAACATCTCATAGAAATGAATTCCCTAGCCTTTTGACACACTTCACCAAAACACTTCAAATAAAGATATTCTGGGGGCTGGGATTGTAGCTCAGCGGTAGAGCGCTTGCCTCGCATGCGTGAGGCCCTGGGTTTGATCCTCAGCACCACATATAAAGCAATAAAATAAAGACATTGTGTCCATCTACAACTAAAAAAAAAAAAGATATTCTGTCTTAGAGAGTTGGAAGAACACTTGACTTCTTAGTTAAATCTCACATAGTAAAATACTTCTAGTCATGTGATGGGAAAGCTGAAATATCAGAATATCTTCAAACACTTCTTGGCAGCTTGAAACGTAGTCCAATATAAGCTGTCAAGATAGGCAAAAACATGGGCTGGGGGGATAGCTCAGTGGTAGAGCACTTGACTGGGTGCAATACCCAGCACTACAAGAAAAAAGAAATGCAAAAACACATAACTTCCCATGAAAAACTCCGTAGGTAATAAAGTGGAGAAAAATTGGAGGAAATCATTAATAGCTAATTTGCACACGATTGTGCAAGGTCACACATAGACAATAAACCACGTGTAGCTGGAACAGTTGGCATGTTTTCCACAGTAGTGACTGTGCCAGGAACCTGTACACGATTCTTTTTTTTTTAATTGTTTTGTTTTTTTTTTAATGTGGTGCTGAGGATAGAACCCAGTGCCTCACTTGTGCGAGGCAAGCACTCTACCACTGAGCCACAACTCCAACCCCCTGTACACATGATTCTTACCAGAACTTATCTTGCTATCAGAAAGCCATAATAGCTGAATATAAAAGGACATTAAGGGCCAAGGTAAAGCCCCGTGGTAGGGGATGTGCTTGGCATGAGGTCCTGGGTTCAATCCCTGGCACCACAAATAAATAAACATATAAAAAGATATTCATTTTTTAGGAGTCCTTTAAGCTTTCCATTTTTTCACTAAAATACATATTTCCAAAATAGGTTTTTTGTTTTTTTGATCCAGGGGACACTCAACCACTGGGCCACATCCCCAGCCTTTTTTTGTATTTTATTTAGAGACAGGGTCTCACTGAGTTGCTTAGGGCCTGGCTAAGTTGCTGAAGCTGGCTTTGAACTTGTGATCCTCCTGCCTCTGCCTCCTAAATTGCTGGCATTACAGGCATGCACCAAAATAGATTTTTTAAAAGGCATTTGAATTTCAATATACATTTGATTTTTTTTAAATATTTTTTTAGCTGTAGATGGACATAATATATTTTATTGCTTTGTATGTGGTGCTGAGGATCGAACCCAGGGCCTCACACATGCGAGGCAAGCGCTCTACCGCTGAGCTACAATCCCAGCCCCTACATTTGATTTTAAAAGTGAGGATGAATGAGTGAAAGAGATATCAATAAAGTTTGAGAGGGAAAGAAAAGAGTGTCAAATCTGTTTTTCCACATGGAGCCCAATTCTCCTCCATTCATCCTTTCACATACACCACATGGACAGAAGGTGAATGCTTCTGCCAATAAGTACACATGTAGGTTCCCCAGGCTGGAGAACCCTCCCCAAAGTATAGCAGGAAATGCTCTCCCCACTCAGTGCCAGCCCCTCATCAGACTGGTCTGGAGGCAGGAACTGCCAAAGACCCAGAGCCCTAGCTCACACCCATGGACACTTTTCAATATGACTAAATCAGACTGGAAATGAATAGTACTAAGAACTTAATGAAGAGAGGTCTGCCAGTTTTTTTCTTCCAGGAAGGGCCCAAGTCTTGGCTTAGCCATGTAGTTCACCCCTTTGCAGGATGATTTGGAGCAAGGAAATAAGGAAGAAAGGGTACCTGTTATCCTTGTTCAAGTTTACTTTTGTATGATGACTTGAAACACACAGAAGGCTTCTGCCCAACGTAAAGCCTAGGTATGATAATGCTTACCATTGTGCCAAACCCTATTCTAAGTGATTCTAAATGCAACAACTCTTTTAAGTCATTCAACAAGCCCAGGAGGAGGTTACCAAGAAGATTAAATATCTGGCCCAGTATCACCCAACTAGTAAGTGGTTGAGTTGAACTTTGAACCTGGGCAGCATGCTTCTGAAACACATGCTCTTAACCATTCTGCCCTAAGAAGCATGAGATGACAGGCAACAGCAGCTGAGATTGTCCCTTTCCCCCTCTCCAGTTACTGCTCTGGGGCCTCCAGGGTGGGTCCCTACAAGGAATCAAAAGGCATCTGGTTCCACGCTGATACAAATGACAGACTGACATTACCCACAAACTCCTCTGCACTCTTAACAAAAAAGAAATCAAGAGATCTAAATGCTAAGGAGAAATGTATTCTATAAGTACCCTTAGGATTTACAGAAAATAAAAACTGCTCAAGCTCCTTCTCCCTCACTGTGGTTTCCCATGGTGGTGGTGGCATTATTATTATTATTACTATTATTTTTTTTTTCTGCAGATTGAAACCAGGGTGCTTAACCACTGAGCTACATCTCCAGTCCTTTTTAAAAATATTTAATTTTGAGACAAGATCTTGATAAGTTGCTTAGGGAAAAAAATAAATAAAAATAAATGTTCAGCCGGGCGTGGTGGCGCATTCCTGTAATCCCAGCACTTTGGGTGGCTGAGACAGGAGAATCGCGAGTTCAAAGCCAGCCTCAGCAAGGGCGAGGTGCTAAGCAACTCAGTGAGACCCTGTCTCTACATAAAACACAAAATAGGGCTGGGGATGTGGCTCAGTGGTCGAGTGCCCCTGAGTTCAATCCCCAGTACCAAATAAATAAATAAATAAATAAATGTTCAACATGTCTTGCTGACAAATCTCAAGAGAAACCAAAATCAGGTAGGCAAATTATTCCTTGTTGAACTGTACTATTGTACTACAACATTCTCTTACATGACATAAGGTCACATAAACGAATGCCACGGTGAGTTCCACATGTACATTCTATGAATTTCTCAGCATGTTACATGTTATCTTTAACTCTCCCCTTTCCCATAGAGGGGGTAGGGGGCTCTGTAGTCAAATAAATGTGGGAAACACCATAGAGAGTAACAATTGTTCATTAATAAAGGCCTATTTAAACTTGTTAAAATCATGAAGGAGTGGGCTGGGGTTGTGGCTCAGTGGCAGAGTGTTTGCTTAGCATGCATGAGGCACTGGGTTTTATCCCCAACACCACATATAAATAAATAAAGGTATTTGAAAAATGATACCATGTTAAAAAAAATCAGGAAGGACCAAAATCTTAAAAATCATTAAGGATCACAAAGAAAGAAAGGAAGGAAGGGGCTGTGGCTGTGGCTCAGTGGTGGAGCGCATGCCTAGCATGTGTGAAGCACTGGGTTCGATCCTCAGCACCACATATAAATAAATGAATAAAATAAAGGTCCATCAACATCTATAAAAATTAAAAGAAAAAAAAAGAAAGGAAGGGGGAGGGGGTAATGAGGGGTAGTGGGGCAACAACAGGGATGATGTAACAATTCAACAGAAGATACAACCACTAGCATCCTATCTGGTTTCTATCTTGTCTATTTTAGTTATTTGCATGTATCTAATCTTCCTTTCTGGCTTGTGAGTCCCTTAAGGGCAGGAACTATTCTATTAGCCTCTCTGGGCACCTGGAGGAGGCTGGTCAGCCCTTCATCCCCAAGCAACTGCTGCTCAGACCCAGGCAGCTGGATCTGCCCTAGGGTAAGGGTGTGGACCAACTTCCCATCACCATTCTAACTGGAAGCCTGGGGCTGGCTTCCAGATTATTCCTCTATGCCCTGCCTCCCACTTCCTAATCACCCCCAAAGGTACAAGCCTCCTCAATTGGCTTATCTCTCCTGCAAATCTCCTCTGGGTCTCCTAAACCTGGCCCTTCCCTGGCTCTTCCACCCTTTCCTGATTCCACTTGGAACACTTTCCTCTTTGCCCTCAAGAACCCCAGCCTTCTGCCAAAATACAACCTTACATGCTCAGCTTTCCCCTAGAATGTTCTCTCTGCTGCCTTCCTTAATGGGAAACCTGGCTTTGCCCTAACATCTCACTTGAATAGACGTTGCTCATTTTCATTCTCCTTCCCCTATCACCAAACACATTTTTCCTCCTGTTCACCCCAGCTAAGAAACCTCAAAATCATCTTGACTCCACCTCCTCTTCCTCTGTCTTCATCCTCCTTTTTCTCTTGGCCTTCTCCTCCCCCTTTAAGAATCATCCAATCCTGTAGATTTTATCACTGAAATGTCTCTCACACTTTCTCCCTTATCTCCCTTCTCAATGCCTCAATTAAAGCCTGCTATCTTTCCCCTGGACTATATATTTAACTAGTTTCCTGGCCTCCAGGCTCTTCTCTCAACACTGAAAACATCCCACACATTGTTGCCCTGGTTTTTCCCACAATACACATACAGAGTACCTACTACATCTCAGGAATCATGTGAAGCACAGAAATAGACAATATATAACCCCTAACTTCCCGGCTCACATCCAAAATGGGTAAGAAACATTCTGTGGTAGGCCCTTCTATTTTTTCACGAATTCTCTTTTTAACCTTTATGCTTACACATCAGACACTTGTCATGTTACTTTCTCTATTCCTCACAAGAACTCCACAAGGGAGGTAGTACCATGTATCCCCATTCCACAGATAAGGGGAAAATGACATTAGGTTACTTGCCTCATTTCACAATGCAAGTAGGTGACAGAGGTCAGATTCAAGACCAGGCCTGACTCTTGAGCTGGTGCTCTGCCTCTCATATTTGAAATAGGACATCGGAAACTTGAAGAGACCCAAATGGAATGATCATGATATGAAGAATCTTGAAACCAAGTCACATGAGGAATGAAAATGAGATGAAGGCTCTTTGGCTTTGTGAATGGTTAATTTTTAAATGACACGGTGGCTGTCCCAAATATTTGAAGGGTTGTCATGTGAAAGAGGAAGCAAACATCCTGTGTGTCTCCAAACAGCAGAGCTAGGCCCAGCTCACAGTGGAACTCACAGAGACTAAATTTTAGTTCATGATTATTTCATGATTATTTTCTAACATAGCATTCTAACAGGTGGAAAAGTGTTTAAGGAGAAGCTAAATAATCATTGTTAGAGATATACCCATGGGACATTCCTGCCTTGAGAGGATGGATGGTCTGTATCACTGTTTCTGTGCACATTAGAATTACCTGGTTGATTTTAAAGAATATAGATGCCTGGCTCCATCCCTGACTTGGTGAAACAGAATCTTGGGGCATGGGGACCCTTATTGCAAGAATCAAGAACAAGGAAGTAGCCGGGCGTGGTGGCTCACGCTTGTAATCCCAGCACTTAGGGAGGCTGAGACAGGAGAATCCGAGTTCAAAGCCAGCCTCAGCAATGGAGAGATGCTAAGCAACTCAGTGAGACCCTGTCTCTACATAAAACACAAAAATAGGGCTGGGGATGTGGCTCAGTGGTCGAGTGCCCCTGAGTTCAATCCCCAGTACCAGAAAAAAAAAAAAAAAAGAACAAGGAAGTAAGTCTATCAGGTTCATCTAAATCCTCAAGAGATAAGAATGGCCAATCAAGCCGGGCGCGGTGGCTCACGCTTGTAATCCCAGCACTTAGGGAGGCTGAGACAGGAGAATCCGAGTTCAAAGCCAGCCTCAGCAATGGCGAGGCACTAAGCAACTCAGTGAGACCCTGTCTCTACATGAAACACAAAATAGGGCTGGGGATGTGGCTCAGTGGTCGAGTGCCCCTGAGTTCAATCCCAAGTACCAAAAAAAAAAAAAAAAAAAAAAGAATGGCCAATCAACATATGAAAAACCGTTTAACTTCAATACTAATCAAAGAAATGAAAATTAAAACACCAATACGCAATTTATGTCCTGAGTGTAAAGATAAAAAAAAAATTACTGGGATGGGGGTATAGTTCAGTGGCAGAGTGCTTGCCAGGCATGTGTGAGGCCCTGGGTTCAATCCCCTGCACTGCAGAAAGAAATTACTAACCAGTGTTGGCATAGGAGAGGGAAAATGAATACCTTCATATTCTGTTAGTGAAAGAGTAGTACACTGGGACAATTTTCTGGAGAGCATTTTAACAGTACATTTAAGGGTGTGAATGTGTGTGTGTGTTGGGGGGGGGGGGAGTTGCTAGGAACAGAACCCAGGCATACATGCCAAGGCAGGAGCTTTACCATTGAGCTATATACACGCCCAGCCCTAAAAGGATTTTTTTTTCTTTTTTTGCAGTAGTAGGGGTTGAATCCAAGGGTACTACCAGCCCTTTTTACTTTGAGACAGGGTCGTGCTGAGTTGCCCAGGCTGGCCTCAAACTTGTACTCCTCCTGCCTCAGCCTTTCCTAAATCAATGGTGTTACAGGCATGGATCACCATACCTAGCCTGAAGATAAATTTTTAATATCAGAAATTCATGCCAGGCAAGATGGCACACACCTGTCATCCCAGTGGCTTCGGAGACTGAAGCAGGTGGATTGCAAGTTCAAAGTCAGTCTCAGCAACTTAGTGAGACTCTGCCTCAAAATAAACACAAATGGGGGTTGGGGATATAGCTCAGTGGTAGAGCGCTTGCCTAGCATATGTGAGGCACTGGGTTCAATCCTCAGCACCACATAAAAATAAATAAATAAATAAAAGTCCATCGACAACTACAACTAGGAAATACTAAAAAAATGAATAAATTAAAAGGATGTGAGTTTAAATCAGCCTCAGCAATAGCAAGGCGCTAAGCAACTCAGTGAGACCCTGTCTCTACATAAAACACAAAATAGGGCTGGGGATGTGGCTCAGTGGTCCAGAATCCTGGGAGTTCAATCCCTGGTACCAAAAAAAAAAAAAGTCTGGAGATGTAGCTCAGTGGTTAAGCCTCCTGGGTTCAATCCCTAGAACAAAAACACAAACAAACAAATAAAAAAAGAAATTCATATAGCCTTTGAGCAGGCAATTCCATTGCTCAAAATTTATCCTAAGAAAACAATCTATCAGCCAGGCACGGTGGCTCACGCTTGTAATCCCAGCACTTTGGGAGGCTGAGACTGGAGAATCGCGAGTTCAAAGCCAGCCTCAGCAATGGCGAGGCGCTAAGCGGCTCAGTGACACCCTGTCTCTACATAAAACACAAAATAGGGCTGAGGATATGACTCAGTGGTCGAGTGCCCTTGAGTTCAATCCCTGGTACCAAAAAAAAAAAAAAAGAAAGAAAGAAAGAAAAGAAAATCTATTAAGTTTTAAGTGCCTCCGTAAGATGTTCACTCAGTCTTTAGAGCAGCACTAAGAGAACTTTCTCAATGATGGACATGCTCCATACCTGCACTGTCCAATATGGTAGCCACACATAGAGCACTTGGCTGTGGCAAGTACAGTTTAGGAACTGATTTTAATTCATTTAAATTAAATAAGTTAGTCATATGTTTCCAGTAGCTAAGGCATTGGACAGCTCATGTTCATAACAACATAAGAAATTATCAAAATATATAACAATAAAGGGTGACTAACCTATGGTATATCCATGATAGATTTCTTGGCAGTGTTGCTAAACATTATACAAATTTATATTTACTGACAGAAAAAATGTTAAGATATAAGTGAAAAACTGATTTAAGTTTGTATACTTATTTCAAATCATATATTTTTATACATATACAGACTCTTGAAATACATACACCAGAACATTAAGAGATCCTTCTAATTAAGATGAGGATTATTTAGTCTTTAGGTTTTTTTTATTTTTTTTTTATTTTTCTATAATAAACATGTACTTGGTATGTAAAAAAGCAATCAAAATTTAAAGGTTTACTAGTGAGAAGAGCAGGAAAACAATCCAGAGAATCTTTTCAAATGTTAGTCTAAGAAAATAAATTCTTCTATTTGGTCCTTAAATGAAGCTTCTTCAAGAAGGCCTCTGAACTGGGTGTGGTGGCACATGCCTGTAATTCCAAGTGACTGGGGAGGCTGAGACAGGAGGATTGCGAGTTCAAAGCCAGCCTCAGCAAGAGGGAGGTGCTAAGCAACTCAGTGAGACCCTGTCTCTACATAAAACACAAAATAGGGCTGGGGATGTGGCTCAACGGTGGAGTGCCCCCGAGTTTAATCCCTGGTACCAATAAAAGACTAAAAAAACAAAATAAAAAGGACTGGGCATGTGGCGTAGTGGCTAAGGGGCCCTGGGTTTGATCCCCCATACAAAAAAAAAAAAGCCTCTCTTGTTTCACAGCAAACTGCACAGGTCCTTTGGACAGATCCTCTGGCAGTGGCTTGCTCCAGGACCTTCTAACCCAGAGAAGCCAACAAAAGGAGTCATGAGACAAAATGTTATGTTTAGATGCCAATACTTTGGTTAATTTTCCTCTCAGTTCATTGAGGGCTGAACTTAGTCTCTGGACTGGTAAGGCTTGGTCAAGAAGCCCATGTTAGAGCCAGGCATGATGGCGCATGCCTGTAATCTCAGTACTTTGGGAGGCTGAGGCAGGAGAATCGCGAGTTCAAAGCCAGCCTCAGAAACAGCGAGGCGCTAAGCAACTCAGTGAGACCCTGTCTCTACATTAAACACAAAATAGGGCTGGGGATGTGGCTCAGTGGTCAAGTGCCCCTGAGTTCAATCTCCAGTACCAAAAAAAAAAAAAAAAAAAAAAAAAGCAGCCCATGTTAGTCTGGGGGTGTGGGGGGAGCTCGGCGGTAAAGCATGGGTAAAACATGCTCACAAGGCTCTGGGTTCAATCCCCAGCACTGCAAAAAAAATTTTAAAACTGCCCAAGTTGAGACTGACTTTATTCCACAGCATCCGTTCTCACCTCCTTATAAATGAAGCAGTGAGTTTTGTCCTATGTTAAGTACTTTCCACAAATCCTCCTGGGATGAGGGATCACAGGAGCTGCTGTTTTCAATGCTTCCCGAAATTCGAACATAACAAGCATTCTGTGCAAGGTAGTTGAGTGGCGGGTGAGGGGAGTCAACAGCTGCAGACCCTTTCCAGCCGTTCAGTTCTGGAGAGCTTCCTGAGAATAAAATCTGGCTGATGCCGGTCAGGCGCTGATGCATGCAGTTACCCTGCCTCAAGGGGTTACAACCGGTAATATCTAGCAATTCTTTCCTGATCCTTTGGTGCAAAAGGAACTGAAGGTAAACTCTGCAGCACCCACTATTTAAACACCTACTAGGTGACTTTCCCAGGTTGAAATGGGGCTCCTCTTAAAAGCAGTTAGAATACAACAGGTTTATCAAATGTCTTTGTTCCCCTTGAGGCACAAACAGCTATATCCTGAATTGTAACAAGAACACAATTACAACTCTGCATTTTAAACAGGTAAATATGCAAACACTTCTCCATTAACACTTGCAGGTTATAATGTTCCTCCCCAAGCCCCTGGAGAAATCTCTGGCATTGGCGATTCTGTAATTATCTCTTTCCCTGGGTTAAAACTGACCTTCATAAAAATGCTGAACTTACAGGAAAATGAAGCAGCAAAACAGCCTCTCTTTCTGTGTGCTTCATTATGTGGTTAATAGATTCGTGGAAGTACTAATAACTGAATGAGGGTCTGAATACACAACATGCTATATATAGCCTGGGCCTAGTCCTTCTGAATTTTTCGAACAGCGAGCAAAACTGAATGATGTGGGGCTGGGGTTATGGCGCAGTGGTAGCGTGCTCGCCTAGCATGCGGGAGGCACTGGGTTCGATCCTCACACCACATAAAAATAAAGATATTGTGTCCACCTACAACTAAAAAATAAATATTTTTCAAAAAACCGAATGTTAGCAACATGCCAACAAGAGTGTAAATGTAAAAAAAAAAAAAAAAACTACACAGGAAATACTGTGTATTTGTGCAGCTTGGTGGGTTTTCCAGTTCTAGCAAGAAGAGATACACCAAAGGAAAGCTTGACCTGCTGTGCTAATGACTTGGACTCATGTTGAAGTTCTAACATTAGTATCTTGGGTTTATAGCACCAAGCATAAATCCTACCTCAGCTGTCCCTTAATAAACACTTGGGGCTTAAATCAGAAAAGAGCCAGAAGTTAGGGAAGTAACTGCAACATGGTCGCCTTGCTCTCCAGCCACCCTTGGCTTTAAGAACATTGGCTAAGGGCTCTTTGTGTCAGAAAAGCAGGGAGAAAGTTGGGGGAGGGACTGAGAGGAAGAGAGAGTCATTTAGGAGTGTACACTCCATTTCAGGCTGTTTCCTTATTTCTTAATTGACTGAACTGCGTACAAATGGCATTCACAGTGGTGCTAGGAAGAACCCAAAATTGATTCCTGGGCATAATCTTGGTGTCTGCTTAACACACACACACACACCTCATGTTGGAAATAATGAAAATAAATGAAGAAAACACCATCCTCATTCCCTTGCAATTACAGGGTATCTAGCTAGCTTTGTGACTTGCACATAGTAGGGGCTCAATGGATATTTAGATTCCTAGAATCTGTTCTCCCTGCTCCCAAAATCTCATTGTGGGTCACATGTAAAGTAATGCATAAATGTCATTCTTGTGTATGGTCTGGTATAAATGCTAAAAGTCAGTGGCCTTGGTCCCAAGTTAGCTAGGCTGATGAGGAAACCATGCCACTGGCAACAGCTTCAAAAAGAGTCTCCTCCCATTAAGTTAGTTTTTCCAATGGTTAAGAAGGAGCACTGCACCTGTGCTGCACAAAATTCTTCCTGAAACCTAAAAATCTGGGAAAGAATGTAAACTTTTTTTTTTTTGGGTACTGGAGATTGAACTCAGGGACACTCGACCACTGAGCTGCATCCCCAGCCCTATTTTGTGTTTTATGTAGAGACAGGGTCTCACTGAATTGTTTAGCGCCTTGTAGTTGCTGAGGCTGGCTTTGAACTCGTGATCTCCTGTCTCAGCCTCCCTAAGTATTGGGATTACAGGCTTGCGCCACCGCGCCCGGTTAAGAATGTAAACTTTTTGAGGCTAAAGATGGCAGGTCAAACATTGGTCATATGCCAGTGGAGGTTTATGTTGTCCCATTTACCCTCTTGAGACCAACTGTCCACTCCACAGTTCCCTTCACATGATGTGGTAGGCGGCTAGCCACCTCTGCTTGGAGGTTTTTCTTCTTCCTGAATTTAGGAAAGCATTCCCTGTGCTAGGCAGATTGAATCATTTGTTAATAATGACCAAAGATGAGAGCCCTGGTATAAATGCCCTGAACACAGCTTGTCTTCTTCTCAAAACTGGCTGTGATGACAAGCTAGGTTTGGATCTGACCTCAACAGGTCCTCACTGCAAAATCTGAGTGAAGTATACAATAAGACAAATCCATTAAAACAACATTAAAGGTCTGGGTTTAGCTTCACTAAACAGCAGGATTAAACTTTCAAGGATCCCGACATGATAAGGAGATTTCTTTAAAGTCACTTGGCTTTGCACAGTTGTAGCTATTAGGGATCAGATTTTTATCTCAAAGGTACATATTTTGCCTTTGATCCTCCTCCAGAACTCCCACTAATGTCAACTTTCTCCACTGTTGGGATCAGGCCCCTTGCCTCCCTTTAATGTTGGTTTTATTGCTGATGCTACGAGATCAACAGAGAAATTACAAGGAAAAGCTGTGAAGTTTCCCTTCCCGAGACAAGTTGTGTTTTTAAAAACCCCTCTCCTAAATGGTGAAATTTAAACACAGCAAAGGACACACTGTAAAATTGAGGGATTGGAGACAAAAACAAGCAAACAAAAAACCCAAACGACAAAAACAAAGTAACAAAACACACGCTAATTATCCAGTCCGATTGCTTATTTTAGGATTTGTTCGCTAGTCCAGGAAATCGGCAACGAGTGTCTTGAAAACAGAAGGGGCAAATGCCCCTTAGTACCATCCGCCTCCCTCCGGAGTCAGACAATCCGGATGAGGCTCAGGGTGCGCTGGGAGGACTCCCATGGGGTCAGCGCGTTCTCCAATCCCCATCCCCCAGCCCTGCAGCCTAGAAGACACCTCCAACCCTGAGCGGTGGGTCTGACACCAGGTCCTTCATCCATGGACTGAGCACACCCCGATTTCACCTAAAACCCTATCCCTTTGCCTCTGTAGCGCTCGCGGGTCTCAGGGGACACCCTCAAGCAGCGGAGATCGAGCCCGCGCCCACTCGCCCGCCGAACCCCGTTGTTTTCAACCCACTCTCTCCGCGGCGGCAGCACCCCTTCAACACCCATCACCACCCTCTCTCCCTCAGTAGCAGGAGGAAGTCGCTCTGCTTCCTCTGTTCTCATCGCCAGTCGGAGCCTGGGCGCCCCGGGCTTTTTGGGTGGGGTTCTTTTTTTGTGTGTACACACGGTGTGTGTGCGCGCGCGAGAGTGTATGTGCAAAAGGCTCATCGCATCCTTCCGCCTCAGCTGCCTCAGGTGCTCTCAGGAGGATTTCGGGATCTCACCGTTGCCCTGGTCCTCAGCTCTTTGTGCCGGGTGCAGGGCAGTGAGAGGTCCGCTCTCTAGTTCACAGCCCAGGCCCCCACCCAGGCTGGAAGCCCGCGCTTCCCCCGCAACCGTCCGAGACAGGCTTTGCCCGTCGGCTTCCCCCCGGCGCACGCCTCCGCGGTGCAGGGAGCTTGAACGCTGTCAGCCGGCGCCTGGGTCTAGGACACCAGCAAGCGGCTCCCGGTGCGAAAACTTACTGGAGCGAAGAAAAGAGCTCTCTGCGCACCCGGCTGCCGCCGCAGTGCCTTTCCTACCCCAGGCCCCGCGCGCGGGAAGGCACAGCGTGGCTCCCAGCAGGAGCGCGTCCTCCGGGACGCCCCGTCCCTCGGTCACTCACCAGCACCACCGAGCCCCGCACGGCCTCCGACACGCTCTGCCGGAGCTCCGCCGCCGTGCCGGGCTTGCTGAGCCGCTTGGTGAATTTGCGCACTTCGGCCATGGCAGAGGCGGCGGGCAAGTCTCGGCGGGCGTACTCACTGCCCCGGGGCGGCCGCGGCCGCTGCTGCTACCCGTGTTTACCCGCCGGCCGGCCACCTCTCAGCTCGGTGGCGGCGCGGCTCCCGCAGCTCCTCCCTCCCACCCTGTGCTCCTCCCTCGTTCCCCGGTTCCCTCCTTCTGTCGCTCTCTTTGCTCTCTCACTGTCCTGCCCCGAGGCGGCGGCAGCTCCCTCCCCTCGAAAGCCGAGGCTCTGCTCGCCCGCAGCTTAAGAAGGAGGGTGTGTCTGGCGGGGAAGGGTGTGTGGAGGGGGAGGGGTGTGTGGAGGGGGAGGGGTGTGTGGAGGGGGAGGGAGTCCTAGAGGTGGGGGCGAGGGTCACGAGGGAAGGGGGGGGAAGTGGCAACCACTCGGGCTCCGCCCGCAGCTGATGTTGCTGGTGCAGCCGCATCCGGGAGGCGAGATGAGACTGCTTCTTTTTTCGAGTGTGTGGGGCTGGAGGGAGGTCGGAGGGGGGTGATGAACTGTCTCTGAGACCCAGGCATGCCCTGTCCCTGGGCTCTCTCCCTTTCCCGAGGCTACAGTGCCAGCGGGACCGCTAGAGGACCCTCAAGTCTCCCACCCCGGTAGCGCCCGGGGCCCTTGCGGCGAGGGGCTGGGAAACAACGTGGAGCTGCCGCCTATTGTGTGTTCTGCTGGGATAGGGTCGCGCAGATGTCGAAGGAGAGGGAACAGGTTTTCTGGCCTGAGAGGTTCGCCTGGCTCTTTCACCACAACCACACCGTTTTCTTTCCCAGGCTTCCACCTCACAGGGGCGACCCCAGGGAAGGAAGCAGGCTTTGGGAAGTGTGACCTGCTGTGGTGCCTGGCACCCCCTCGCCCAGGCAGGAGAGAGCTGGGTTGTGGGTCCTGAGCCTGTGACAGGTTGTGTAGTGCAGCGATGACTGCTCCAGGAGCAGGGTACAGTGGCACTGGGGAGGCCAAGGCCTGGGCTTCCAATCTTCTAGAAGGACCTACCAATCTTCTGGAAGATTTTACATGTGCACTGAAACAACCACTTTCCATTTCCTACTCCTTTCCTTATCTTCACCAGCTTCCAAGAAATTGTTTTCCCAAGAATCAAAGAACATCTGACTAGGTGTAAAACACACATGCTTAAGACAGAAATAAGGTTTGGAATCTTGAAGTACTGGTGTCCCCATCTAACTTCCCCATGTGCAAAGTGGGAAGCCCCACTGATGTGGCAGTTTTCTATTTGGTTACTTCATTTGTTGAGAGTTTGAAAATGACTGCTAATCTGGAGAGCCAAGCATCCCTCAGAGGATTCCTACTACTGCCCATATGGCACTTCACCCACTTTTCCCAACTTCAGAGAGCAAACAGTGGCACCTACATAGGGAACTTTGTTATGGAAACATGGGTATGCTTGATGATTTCTGTGAGCCCAGAAAATGCCAAGTCTCTTAGCAGCAAGCCTGTTCAACAGCCATCACATTAGTCCCAATAAGGCACAGAAGGAGGGGTCCTAGAGGACCTGAGACCTAGTAGTCTTCTAAAAGCAAAGGCATTGTGTTATAAATCATGGCTTTGTATTGTGTACATGCACATGTAAAATTTAATTGTTGCATCCAGGTAGATCAGCATAAATTCATGTTCTTTGTTCTAGGAATGCCTGTGTGGCTTGCACTTGGAGTGACCTCCACAACAGCCATAATACATTTTCCTTGCTATGTGAGCCCAAATTTGATACTTCAGGTACAAGGCAGAGCCACGGGGAAGAGAGGCCCAGCTCCAGGTGCTATAAATCAAGACTAAAAAAAAAAGAAAAATGCGTGATACTCTCGGGCTCCTTAATTAGTGGGATAGCCTGGACTTCCACGCAGTTTGGGCCAATGGAATATAAAATGAATGGGTGAAAGGAGAGATCCTGGGGGGACAATTCTGCCTTGGTGAAAAAAGATGAGGAGGGAGACCTCTGCCTCCTGAGACAGGTGTTTCCTTGTGAAGCCTGGGCCCTGGGCAGCCATATTGGAACCACGAGTGAAGGCCAAGAAGAAATGCCAATCCAGAATCTGACAATATTGAACCAACCCTAGTACTGCCTACCTCTGAATTCCTTTTCATGTGAGGAAAATAAATTCTTGTGTTTTATACTGCTTTTAGTCAAATATTCTGTTACTTTCAGCCAAAAGCATCTTTATATTCTATTGCCACCTTAGGAGTTAGGTATCATTTAACAAGACAGCCAAGGTCCCTCCTTTGGTGGAGCTTATATTCTCATGCAAACAAATGAACGTGTGCATTTCAGAAAGAGATAAATGTCCTGCAGAGAATTAAGGTGATATGATTGAGAGTGACTGGAGTTGGGGACCTAATTTAGAAATGTGGTCAAGAAAAACTTCTTTGAGGAGGTGAAAATTGAGCTGTGTCTTGAAAAGAAGTCACAGGTAGAGCACTGAAGGCAGCAGGAATGCCAGGAACAAAGGCCTGGAATTGGGAACAGACTTGGTGTGTTCAAAGACCAGAAAAAAAAGGCCCATGAGGCTAGAGCATAGAAAGAGGAATGGTACGTATGAGATGAAGTCGAAGAAATAGGCAATTTTCTGCAGAGTTTTGTGAGCCATGAGAAGCATATGTCATACTTATGGTACACAAACACCATCTGTCCATTGTGTAGGCTCCACACTCATTCCTGTCAGTAGGTTTTACTTTTTCTGCTTTAGGTCTTCTGTTTAATTACATCAACATTAAGCATGGTGCTGTGCACTGAAGGAGAATGAGTATGAATTAAAGACAGTGTCCATCCCCTTCAGGAAATAAATGGAAGGCCAAAAGGGAATGTATTTATAGCCAGGCACTGGAGCCCATGCCTGTAATCTCAGTGACTCAGGAGGCTGAAGCAGGAGAATCCCAAGTTCAAGGCCAGCCTCAGCAATTTAGTGAGGCCCTAAGTAACTCAATGAGACTCTTATCTCAAAAAATAAAAAGGGCTAGAGATGTGGCTCAGTGGCCCCTGGGTTCAATCCCTGGTACAAAAGAGAGAGAAAGAGAGAGAATATATATATGAATGATACAAAAGAGTATGTGGTAAGGACCATACTCAAAGAGAGAGGCAGGAGAGATCATATCCGATTAGAATCTCTGGAAGACTTCCTGAAGGAGGGGACATTTCAGTTGGACATTGAGGAATAAGTAGGATCTGAACATGACTCATAGCAAAGAGAAACTGTAGGAGCAATTCTACAGCCTCCAAGAGGGCTTTTTATTGAGTGGTTTCTTGCCTGCCTGCCTGCCTCCCTGCCTGCCTTCCTTCCTTCCTTTCTTTCCCTCTCTTTCTACCAGGGATTGAGCCCAGAGGTGATCTATCACTGAGCTACATCCTCAGCCCTTTTTATTTTATTTTTTGTATTTTGTGACAGGATCTTGCTAAGTTGTTGAGGCTGGCCTCAAACTTGTAATCCTCTTGTCTCAACCTCCCTGAGTCATTGGGATTACAAATGTGCACTACCGGGGCTGGGGTTATGGCGCAGTGGTAGCGTGCTCGCCTAGCACGCGGGAGGCACTGGGTTCGATCCTCAGCACCACATAAAAATAAAATAAAGATATTCTGTCCACCTATAACTAAAAAATAAATATTTAAAAAAAAAAAAAAAAAAAAAAAAAACAAATGTGCACTACCACACTCGTCAACTATTGGCTTTTTGCTAATCTTGTATCATCTGCTACCATAACATTCATTTCTTGCCATAAATTTTTATTGATCTGAAATTTGCACAAAGTACAGTTAACCATTTTAAAGTGTATAATTCAGTTGCATCTAATGCATTCAAAATGGTATGTAACCACTACCTTTCTCTAGTTTAAAACTTTCTCATCACCCCAGAAGAACACCTGTATCTATCTTAAGAAATTACTCTCATTTCCCCATCTGCCCCTGGCAACTACTAATCTTTCTTTCTCTATAGATTTACCTATACTGGATATTTCACATAAAAAGAATTATGTTTGATTTTTTTCATGGTACAGGGGATTGAACCTGGGACCTCAGGCATGCTTGGTAAATGCTCTATCCCTGACCACATGTTTGATTTTTTTTGTGTGCCTGGCTTCTTTCACTTAGCATGTTTTGGAGATTTATTGAAGTTGTTGCATATATCAGTAATACATTCCTATTTGTGGCTATCGTGTTGCATCACATAGATATACCAACTTTGTTTTTCTGTTCATCCACTGATGGACATTTGGGTCATTTCCACCTTGAGGCTACTGTGAATAATGCTACTATAAACATTGATATACAAGTTTCTGTGTGGACATATGTTTTCATTTCTCTTGGATATGTACCTAGAAGTAGAATTGCTAGATCATATGGTAATTCTATACTTAACTTTCTGAGGAACTGCTAAACTGTTTTCCACAGCAGCTGCACTATTTTATATTCCCAGCCGCAATGTACAAGGGTTCCAATACATGTATATCTGGCCAACATTTGTCATTTTTTTCTGTTGCTTCTGTTTTATCTGTCTCATGCACATAATCAAGACTATGTTCTCATTGGAAAAGCCTCACACAATTTGTATTGAAATTTGCTGGGCACTGTTTTAGGCCTTCCCTGTCCAATAGAATAGGCACTATCCAAATCTGGCTATTGAGCACATGAAATGTGGCTCATATCACTGGGGAACTAAATTTGTAATTTTATTTAAAGTAATACACACTTAAATATAAAAACTGTTGCCAGTTATGGTGGCATGCACCTGTAGTCCCATTTAGATGATAAAATATAAAAGTCCCCTTGTACCGTACTTCCAACTTCCCGCCCATGAGATCCCCGCTATTAGTTCATATATAGGCATATGCATGCACACATTTTTTCATAAGTAGAATTGTTCTGCAACTTATTTTTTTATTTTTTTGGTACCGGGGATTGAACTCAGGGGCACTCGACCACTGAGCCACATCCCCAGCCCTATTTTCTGTTTTATGTACAGACAGGGTCTCACTGAGTTGCTTAGCGCCTCGCCATTGCTGAGGCTGGCTTTGAACTCGCGATTCTCCTGCCTCAGCCTCCTTAAGTGCTGGGATTACAGGCTTGAGCCACCACGCCCGGCTCTGCAACTTATTTTTATCAATTGATATCTTTCAGAATTTGTCCATGTAAGTACATACATATACACCTCATTTCTCTTAATGACAGAAGACAGTACCTTAGCTTGAATGAATCATATTGATTCATTTATTCATTCACCAAACAAATATTTTTTGAGTACCTATTGTGTGTCAGGCAATGGTCTAGAGACTTAGGAAAATCAGTCCCCTATAGATGGGCATTTAGGTTGTTTCTAATATTTTTCTATTGCAAACAGCGATTTAATAACAACCCTTATACAGGCATCTCTATTTACAGGTGAGAGGTTTTACTGGTATGGATTCATCCAAGCAGAATTTCTAGGTCAAAGGGTTCAATGAGATTTCTAATACTTGTATCTTAAGTTCATTTAAGATAGTGTTAATGTGGCAGGTAAGTTTGTGATAAAAATCCAATCTATTTAACAAATGTAGAAAAGAGATCACTCAGCATGTTGGTGCATGCCTATAACCCCAGATTCTCGGGAGGCTGAGGCAGGATAATCTCAAGAACAGCCTGGGCAACTTAGTGAGACTCTGCCTCAAAATAAAAAATAAAAAGGGCTTGGGATGTTGGGCAGTAAAAGACTACCCCAGGGTTCAATTCCATCACCCAAATATACAAAACCCAATAGTTACTGGAACTGGTTAATGGGTATATGAGGATTAATTAAACTATACTTTCTGCTTGTGTATGTTGTTCATAAAAATTTTTATGATAATAGCCCAGGAATGTGGGTCAGTGGTAGATCACTTGCCTGGCATACATGAGGCTCTGGGTTCATCCTCAGAAGGCAAAAACAAATAACAATTTCATAATAAAAAGTAAAGAGGGCTGGGATTGTAGCTCAGCGGTAGAGCACTTGCCTCGCATGCATGAGGCCCTGGGTTCGATCCTCGGCACCACGTACAAAGCAATAAAATAAAGACATTGTGTCCATCTACAACTAAAAAAATATATATATTTAAAAAAAAAAGTAAAGAGACAAGTTGTGTTTATAAAGTGGTAGTAATATGATCTATATGCTCCATATTCACAAATTTCCTTCCTCTGAAAGTCTTAAAACTAATCATGCCCTGACCAATTGTTTATCTGTGCTGGTGTGGAGTGGATGGGGTAGGGGAACACTGTTAAGGACAATGAGGTCTAAGGGAACAATTATACAGTTGTTGTTATTATGTAATAATCTGGCTTTTAAAATGGTATGCTGTCTGTGCCCAATAACTACTGGAAGTCCACAAAAGATCACCAGGAGAAACATGATAATCAGGAAATTAATGCATGGCCAGCATTTACCAGCTCAACATCATACTAAAATACGTTTTTCTCCACAATGGTTGCAGTTCCTGTGACATTATTCAGAATTATGTAATAAACATACATACCACATGAGCTGCCACATTGAACAATTCTAGAGAATGCTAATTGTATCATAAACTATGTGAATGCCACCCCCCTGGAGCTGGGGAGCCATATACAAGTGGCCCTGTGCTATGGAAGCTCATTCTCTTCATTCTCCAGGGATATTTAGTTGAAAGAAAAGTTATCAGCAAACAAAACTAGGGTTTATGAGACTCACTGTATGTGAATCTAACAAAGACATGGAATAATTAAAAGCAAATGTAAATGATTAGAGCCTTTGATCTCTCAAAATTCAGGAGGTGAGTCATCTAGAATGAAATAATAATGATTTCTGAAACAACTGAATTAAAGAGCACCTAAATATTGTAAAACAGGGTATTTGTGTTCCTCTCTTTGTTCCAATGAATCTATTCAATGTGGTTTCTTTTTTTTTAATATTTTATTTTTTTTAGTTGTAGGTGGACAGAATATCTTTATTTTATTTTTATGTGGTGCTGAGGATCGAACCCAGTGCCTCACGCGTGCTAGGCGAGCACGCTACCACTGCACCATAACCCCAGCCCTTCAATGTGGTTTCTTTATAATAAGTTGTACTTAAAATACAGTGGGGTGAAGGTTACATGCATATATAGAGAGAATCAGTGTGCTTTCTTGTTTACAATTATAACTCAATAAAGTTGACTGTATGAGAGTATTTGTGTTTGTATAATGTGTGTGTGTATCTTGTCAATGAAGCTTAATCTTTATATCACTTCTCTAGCTCCTCTCATTCCTTTGGTGGACTTATCTAGTGTTAATGGCTTTATATACCAACTATATCAGTGCAGTCTGATAGAAAAATAATTTGCTGGCGCAGTGGCCCACACCTGTAATCTCAGCACTTTGGGAGGCTGAGGCAGGAGGATTGCAAGTTCAAAGCCAGCCTCAGCAAAAGCAAGGCACTAAGCAACTCAGTGAGACCCTGTCTCTACATAAAAAAAACACAAAAATAGGGCTGAGGATGGCACTCAGTGGTCGAGTACCCCTGAGTTCACTCTGTGGTACCAAAAAAAAAAAAAGAAAGAAAGAAAGAAAGAAAGAAAAATAATGTGAGCCAGGCACGGTGGTGCACGCCTGTAATCCCTGCACTTTGGGAAGCTGAGACAGGAGAATCACAAGTTCAAAGCCAGCCTCAGCAAAGGTGAGGTGCTAAGCAACTCAGTGAGACTCTGTCTCTAAATAAACACAAAATAGGGCTGTGGATGTGACTCAGTGCTTCAGCACTCCTGAGTTCGATCCCTGGTACCAAAAACCAAAACAAAACAAAACAAAAACAAAAAAAACATGTAGCTCACATTATATTTCTTTTTTCTTTTTCTTTCTTTTCTTTTCTTTTTTTTTTTTTGGTACTGAGGATTGAACCCAGGAGTACTCGAACACTGGGCCACATCCCCAGCCCTATTTTGTGTTTATTTAGAGACAGAGTCTCACTGAGTTGCTTAGCACCTCACCTTTGCTGAGGCTGGCTTTGAACTTGTGATTCTCCTGTCTCAGCCTCCCAAAGTGCTGGGATTACAGGCATGTGCCAACTGCACCCAGCTATATTTTAAATATTCTAGTAACTACATTCAAAAAGTAAAAAGAAACAGGTGATATTAATTTTATTTGGGTACCAGGGATGCTTAAACACTGAGCCAAATCCCCAGCTCTTCTTATTTTTTATTTAGAGACAGGGTCTCCCTGAGTTGCTTTGGGCCTTGCTAGGTTGCTGAGGCTTGTTTTGAACTTTCTATCCTCCTGCTTCAGCCTCCCAAGCTGCTGTTAATTTTAATAATATATTTTCTTTAACCAAATATGTCTAAAATATTATAATTTCAGCATGAGATAAATATAAAAATTAGTAGTGATATTTCATTTTCTTTGTTTTTTTTTCTGTATGAAGTCTTTGAAATCAGGTGAGTATCTTACATTTACAGTATATCTCAATTCAGACTAACTACACTTCAAGTGCTCAATAGAGACATGTGGCTGGCAGCTACTGTATCAAACAACACATGTCTATATGTCGACAACTTCCAAATTTATTCCTCCAGGCCAGATCTCTCCCCTGAACTGCAGACTCATCCAATCTAACCATTTACTCAACTGCCCTACCCAGTTCTAGTATAGGCATCTCGAACTGATAATGTGTGAAACAAAGTTGCTCATGTTCCCTACCATCCCCTTCTAGAGGCTTCCACATCTCAGTTAATGGCCAATTTTTCCATTTGCTTCTGCCCCAAACATTGGAGTTCCCATACACTTTCATCTCCTACATCCAATGCATTAACAATTTCTGGTGGCTCTCCCTTCAAAATACAAGACCACTTCTCACCACCTCCACTAATACCAGGGGCCACAGCACCACCATTTTTTACTGAGAATGTACCAGCCTCCTAATGGTCTCCTTATTTGTGAGCAGCCTTGCTCCTTTAATGTGTTTACAACAGAGCAGCCAGAGTGATCCTCTTAAACTGATGGATCATAACAATCTGCTCAAAACTCTCCACTGGCTCCCCATTTCACTTGGCAAAAGCTAAAGTTCACTTGGTGAAGTGGTGCACACCTGTAATCCCAGCAGTTTGGGAGGCTGAGGCAGGAGGATCACAAGTTCATAGCCAGCCTCAGCAATTCAATGCGGCCCTAAGCAAGACTCTGTCTCTAAATAAAATATGAAAAGGCTGGGGATGTGACTCAGTGGTTAAGTACCCCTGGGTTCAATCCCTGGTACCAAAAAAAAAAAAGCTAAAGTCCTTTCAATAGTTGCACCTCCAGTGATCTCTGCACCCTCCTCTCCTCCTCCCTGGCTGATTCACATCAGGCTTACCCGCTTCCTCGCTCTTTCTCAAATACGCCAGGCATGCTCCAGCCTCCAGGCATTTGCAGTTGCTGTCTCCCTTGTCTGGAATGCTGTTATTCCAGAGAGCCACGGGGAACCTCTCATCCTTCCTTGCAACCTTTGCTCAAATGCCACCTTCCATGAGGTGAATATCCTATTTAAAACTGCAACCCACTCCCACATCCCAGACTCCCCATTTTTCCCCTTCCCTGTTTTATCTATCACCATCGCATTTATTACCTTTATTTTTTGTTGAATGTTTGTCTCTTCCTAGTAGAGTATAAGCTCTGTGTGAATAGAGCTTTCTGTCTGTTTCGTTTATCGCTTATCTATAGAACTTAGCACAGTGCTTGGCACATAGTAGGTGCTCAATAGAGATTTGTTGAATGACTTTTTTTATAGCTGTAGATGGACAGCATGCCTCTATTTTATTTGTTTATTATTATTATTTTCATGTGGTTCTGAGGATCGAACCCAGGGCCTCACACATGCTAGGCAAGAGCTCTACCACTGAGCTACAATCCCAGCCCTGTTGAATGACATCTATGATATGAAATTCATATTCAGCATAATTGTTTGTAATATTAAGAAAATATGTGGGCTGAGTGCATAGCTCAGTGGTAGAGTGCTTGTCTAGCATGTGTGAAGCTTTAGGTTTGATCCCCAGCATGGAAAAAAGTGTGTGTGTATTGTGTGTGTGTGTATGCTGTGAAGACACCAAAGCATTGTTCTCATTTTTAAACATTACTTCTTTTTTTTTCCTTTTATTGTGGGAGAGCAGTACTTGAGATTGAACCCAGGGTTGGTTATCACTGAGCACATCCCCTGCCCTTTTTTTATTATTATTATTTTGAGACAATATCTTGCTAAATTGCCAAGGCTGGCCTCAAACCTGTGATCCTCCAGCCTCAGTCTCTCTAGTAGCGGAGATTACAGGCCTGCACCACCACACCTGGCCAAATGTTGCTTCTTGTCTGTCATATTTTATGACAATACAATATCTGTTATAAAAATACAAGAGCTGGAGCCGGGTGCGGTGGCGCAAGCCTGTAATCCCAGCACTTAGGGAGACTGAAATAGGAGAATCGCGAGTTCAAAGCCAGCCTCAGCAATGGCGAGGTGCTAAGCAACTCAGTGAGACCCTGTCTCTACATAAAACACAAAATAGGGATGGGGATGTGGCTCAGTGGTTGAGTGCCCCTGAGTTCAATCCCCAGTACCAAAAAAAAAAAAGAAGAAGAAGAAGAAGAAAAAAATACAAGAGCTGGGGGGCTGAGGTTGTGGTTCAGTGGTAGACTGCTTGCCTGGCATGTGTGAGGCACTGGGTTTGGTTTTCAGCACTGCATATAAATAAATAAAATAAAAGTCCATCTACTACTAAAAAAATATTTAAAGCCCAGCTCAGTGGCACACGCCTGTAATCCTAGCACTTTGGGAGGCTGAGACAGGAGGATCGCGAGTTCAAGGCCAGCCTCAGCAATGGCGAGATACTAAGCAACTCAGTGAGACCTTGTCTCTACATAAAACACAAAATAGGGCTGAGGCTGTGGCTCAGTGGTCGAGTACCCCTGAGTTCAATCTCCATTACCAAAAAGAAAAGAAAACAAACAAGGGGCTGGGATTGTGGCTCAGTGGTAGAGCACTTGCCTCGCATGCGTGAGGCACTGGGTTCAATCCTCAGCACCACATAAAAACAAATAAAATAAAGATATCATGTCCATCTACAACTAAAAATATATTTAAAAAAAAAAGAAAACAAACAACAACAAAAATACACAAAGTGGAAAGGGTGTCCCTTGGTCAAATACATGTGGGAAATAGTGACTTGTTATTTTGTGGAAAGCACTCTACCTCCTTGGTCCTTAATTGCCTGGTCTTCTGCAGCTAAGGATACCTCAAATAGCTATATGTTCTCCTGATTTGCCAATGTGAAAGAGCTCAGATCTCTCTACATCATGTGCTTTGCCATTATGTTGCTTTTCTACTAGTAAGGAACCAATTTTCAATTTCTCTCCTCTTAGAGGATTCTTTTTGTATCTAGTCCTTAATGGCTATTGACCTTGGTTTCATATTTCTCTTGAAATGACTGAAAATGTCTGTCATTTTAAAAAAATTTCTTGTCCTACTCACAGCATTCCAGGCAAAAAGCTTTGTGAGGCTGGGCACAGTGGCTCAAGCCTGTAATCCCAGCACTATGGGAGGCTCAGACAGGAGAATCACCAGTTCAAAGGCAGCCTCAGCAACTGCGAGGTGCTAAGCAACTCAGTGAGACCCTGTCTCTACATAAAACACAAAATAGGGCTGGGGATGTGGCTCAGTGGTCGAGTGCCCCTGAGTTCAATCCTGGGCACCAAAAAAAAAAAAAAGTTTGTGAGATTATCTTTTTCTTCAATCTTAAATGGTACTTCATTTGAACACTTTCAGCCTGGGGTCATCCTAAATGCTAAATTCTTTCCTCATATCCTTTTCACACAAGTTACAAATTTACACACACGCACACACACACACGGATGTATCAAATTTGTGCATATATACTTATATATTTGTTCACTGTGAGAGAGTCTGAAGTTTGTTAATTAGTATTGTGAATGATTGAAATATCCTCCACTAGCTGGGCACGGTGGCATATGCGTATAATCTCAGCGGCTCAGGAGGCTGAGGCAGGAAGGTCAGCCTCAACAATTTAGCAAGGCCCTAAACAACTCAGTGAGATCCTGTCTCTACATAAAATATTAAAAAAGGGCTGGGGATGTAACTCAGTGGTCTAGTGCACCTGAATTCAATCTGTAGGACCAAAAAAAAAAAAAAAGAAGAGCCAGATGCAGTGGCTCATGCCTGTAATCCAAGCACTTTGGGAAGCCAAGAGAGGAGGATCATGAGTTCAAAGCCACCCTCAGCAATGGCAAGGCGCTAAGCAACTCAGTGAGACCCTGTCTCTAAATAAAACAAGAAAACAAAGAAAAGAAAAAAGACATATACTCCACTATATACATGTATATAAATCTACACATATTTATACACACATACATATGTGAACACATAAAGTCTAATATACTTTTCATTATTAGTTTTTATACTTTTGCTGCATATATACTTATCCATAAATAATATATAGCTGAGTGAGGTGATACAGCCCTGTAATCCAAGCAACTTGGGAAGCTGAGGCAGGAGGATGGCAAGTTTGGAGCCAGCATCAGTAACTTAGTGAGACTTTGTCTCACAAAATAAAAAGGGCTGAGGATGTAGCTCAGTGATAGAACATTTCAAGGTTCAACCCCACCAATACCCTCCAAACAAAAAACAATATATAGTAGCTTCCTGCCCTTTCATTGCCCACCTTCTTTTTTTTTTTTTTTTGGTACCAGGGATTGAACTCAGGGGCACTCGACCACTGAGCCACATCCCCAGCCCTATATTGTGTTTTTTATTTAGAGACAGGGTCTCACTGAGTTGCTCAGTGTCTCGCTGTTGCTGAGGCTGGCTTTGAACTCGCGATTCTCCTGTCTCAGCCTCCCTAAGTGCTGGGATCACAGGCTTGAGCCACTGCACCTGGCTTCTTATCTCTTTCTTGAAACTATTTTCTACTATCACTTTTATACCCTGGCCCCTGGGACAGATGAAAGATTGGAGCTCAGAGCAAAATACCCTGCTTTTCAAGTCCCTCCTTGCCAGCTCTCTGGCTGCCCCAATCTCTTGTTCCACACATTCACATGTGCATTTCTGGCTGGATATTCTCGTTTCCTGGAGCTTATCATATCTGAAATATAGTTCATCATCTTTCACGATGCAGTTCCATAGTTTCTCTTTTTGTGCCTCTTACATCAGCAGCAGATACAAAACCTGAGTCATTTCTCACTCCTTTCCTGACTTCACACCCACATTCTATCAATCACATTACCTTTGTTGATTCTTTTTTTAAAAATGTTTTGAATTTATAAAATATTTCAAACACACAGTAAAGGTCAGATAATACACTCTTATTTCACCACCATCAAGACTACCAAATTTTAGCCGGGCACAGTGCTGCACGCCTGTAATCCCAGCACTTAGGGAGGCTGAGACAGGAGAATCGCGAGTTCAAAGCCAGCCTCAGCAATGGTGAGGCACTAAGCAACTCAGTGAGATCCTGTCTCTACATAAAACACAAAATAGGGCTGGGGATGTGGCTCAGTGGTCGAGTGCCTCTGAGTTCAATCCCCAGTACCAAAAAAAAAAAAAAAAAGACTACCAAATTTTAGCCGGGCACAGTGGTGCACGCCTGTAATCCCAGCACTTGGACAGGAGAATCGCAAGTTCAAAGCCAGCCTCAGCAACGGAGAGGCTCTAAGCAACTCAGTGAGACCCTGTCTCTACATAAAACACAAAATAGGGCTGAGAATGTGACTCAGTGGTCAAGTGCCCCTGAGTTCAATCCTAAGTACCAAAAAAAAACAAATGACTACCAAATTTTAATATTTTATCATAGGGGATTTAGAGTTTTTCAAGGTATAAAACATTATTAGAGCATTTGAAGTCTCTCCTATACCTTTACTTAGTCCTATTCTCTACTCTCTTAGAAGTAACCACTATCTAAAATCTATGTATATACTTTCCAAGCAAGGTTTTATACTTTTACTATATATGCATTTGTCCATTAAATATAACATTGCAGCCAGGCGTGGTGGTGCACACTTGTAATCCCAGCACTTTGAGAGGCTGAGACAGGAAAATCACAAGTTCAAAGCCAGCCTCTGCAATGGTGAGGTGCTAAGCAACTCAGTGAGACTCTGTCTCTAAATAAAACACAAAATAGGGCTGGAGATGTGGCTCAGTGGTCAAGTACCCCTGAGTTCAATCCCTGGTACCAAAAATAAGTAAAATAAATAAATAAATAAATATAACATTGCTTCGTGCGTTTAAGTTTTTATATATAAATGATTTTATGTAAATTGCAACTTGTGATTGTAATTTAGCATAATGATTTTTTTTGCACATGTGGCACTGGGATGGAACCCAGGGCCCCAAAGATGGGGGAAGGAATTCTACCACTGAGCCACACCCCCAGCGAGCGTAGTGATTTTGAGTGTTTTCTGTATTGATACATGTACATCTATTTCATTCCTTTGAACTTCAGTATACTATATCACCACACCAATATATTACATTGACCCATTCTCCAAATGATGACTCCTAGGTTATTTTCAATTCTTTCCCATCATGAATGACACTTGAATGAATATTCTTACAAAGTTTCCTTGTGCAAATATGTAAGAATTTCTTTGGGGCTGGTATAATCTGGTCCTTCTCATTCTTCCCATAAATTGTCAAGTTGTTCTTCAAAGTAGCAGTATGCTCCTGCACAAGCAATTCATAAAAATTTCCTCTCTCCTATCCTCGTGAATACTTATTATCATACTTTCTTCTAAAAGTATTGGCGGGGCTGGGGTTATGGCGCAGTGGTAGTGTGTTCGCCTAGCACGCGCGAGGCACTGGGTTTGATCCTCACACCACATAAAAATAAAATAAAGATATTCTGTCCATCTACAACTAAAAAAATAAATATTTAAAAAAAAATAAAAAAATAAAAGTATTGGCATTATGTTTTCATGTTTAAGTATTTGCTTAACCAACAATAATGTGTGCACAGTGTGTGATAGTGTAGTGATCCCTTACCAATCTCCTTCAATTTAGAAAAACCAGTTGTTCTGGCACCATTTAGTAAATACTCCTTGATGTTGTCTCCTTTTTATTTTTTACTTTTTTTGGCACCAGGGATTGAACTCAGGGACACTCGACCACTGAGCCACATCCCCAGCCCTATTTTGTGTTTTATGTACAGACAGGGTCTCACTGAATTGCTTAGCGCTTCGCCATTGCTGAGGCTGGCTTTGAACTCGCGATTCTCCTGTCTCAGCCTCCCAAAGTGCTGGGATTACAGGCTTGCGCCACCACACTCAGCTCCATTTTGGATCTTATCTGTGAAGTCACCTTTGTCACACACCATGTTTCCCTATGTTGGTGAGTCTGTTCTGGTTTTTCTGTTCTAGTCCACTGAACCTCTTAACTATCCCTATGCAAACACCGCATTGTTTGAATTACTATATGTTTATGATAAGTAATATCTGGTAGTGAAAATCCCCCCATATTACTATTGTTCAAAATATATTGGTTATTGAGACTTTTCTTCTGTATATAAATCCGAGGCTTCACTTATCAAATTTCCCAAAAACACTACAGGGAGTTTGATTGTAATGCCAAGCTTATAGGTCAATTGAGAAGAAATTGATCCCTTTATTGTACTGAGGGAGACTTTGTCTTTTTTGCTGTCTCTAGCACCTAGAACTGTGCCTGGAACATAATGGTTGCTCAATAAATATTTGTAAATGAATTAATACATACATAAGAAAAATAATAAAGAAGTGCACCAAAAATGGTAACTGTGGTAATCATTAAATGAAAGGATCAAAGGTGATATATTTTCTTATTTATCCTTTTCTCTATTTCCTAAAAAGTGGTACCAAGAACATGCATTATGATTAGAAAAATAGTAAATGCCATTAAAACTGTAGAAGATATAGTAATAAATGCTATTAAAATGTAAAGATTGTAGCCAGGTATGGTTGCACATGCCTGTAATCCCAGCACTCAGGGAAGCTGAGACAGGAGAATGGGGAGTTCAAAGCCAGCCTCAGCAACGGTGAGGCACTAAGCAACTCAGTGAGACCCTGTCTCTACATAAAACACAAAATAGGGCTGGGGATGTGGCTCAGTGGTCGAGTGCCCCTGAGTTCAATTCCTGGTACCAAAAATAAATGTAAAGGTTTTTTCTTGGCAGTTAACATAAAAGAAGTAGTAACAGACATTCAGTTGATTTTCCTTAAATTTTATTTTTCCCTGGTCAATCTATTACTAATAAATCTGAATTTTTAATTAAGAAATTCACAAATGGTTTCAACAGTATATTCTTCAGACAGACCCAAAGGCACATGCCTGTAATCCCAGTGCCTCTTGAGCCCACGAATTTAAGGCCAGCCTGGGCAACATAGCAACATAGCAACATAGCAAGAACCCCCCCCCAACACATACACACACAAAACTCTAGGAAGATTCCAAAAGAAAGATAACTTTGAGGAAATTATGCAAATTGGAATTTTATACCAGCCTATATTTCAAGTAAAAGGATAAGTGGATTTGGTAGAGAAGAAATTTTTTTTTGTGATTGAAACAATCCAGGCACAGAAAGGCAGAGCCTGTGTACGAGGATAATACAACAGTGAGCTTTATTTCATCTATTTTGGGTAATGGAAGGGAAAAGACACAGACGGCTAAACTAATAGGGCATAAAAGGAAAAAAAAAGGAATTCAAATGTTTTCTGAGCCTGGGAGGCAGTATTACAGATGGGGTTCTTTGGTGAAGAATATCCTAAACATCATGAGTGGAAAGAAAGGGAATAGTAGCATTAAATTAAGTTACGTTTGATGATATTTGATATTGAATGAAGGAACTACTATATTGTACTTGGGCATATGTACTTTAAATCTTGCTGTAAATTGTATACTTACTTTCTAAATAGAAAGTAAATCATCATTAATAATATTTTATGATAACAGAGGCTATGTATATATTGGTACGAGGGATTGATCCCAGAGGCACTTAACCACTGATGCCCATCTCCACCTCTTTTTTTTTTTTTTTTTTTTTTTTTTTTTTTTTTTTGGTACCGGGGATTGAACTCAGGGGCACTCGACCCCTGAGCCACATCCCCAGCCCTATTTTGTGTTTTATGTAGAGACAGGGTCTCACTGAGTTGCTTAGCGCCTTGCCATTGCTGAGGCTGGCTTTGAACTCGCGATTCTCCTGTCTCAGCCTCCCTAAGTGCTGGGATTACAAGCGTGAGCCACCGCGCCCGGCTACCACCTCTTTTTTTTTTTTTAATTTTTTTTAGTTGTTGATGGGTCTTTATTTTATTCATTTGTTATTTATATGTGGTGCTGAGGATAGAACCCAGTGACTCACACATGCCAGGCGAGCGCTCTACCACTGAGCCATAGCCCCAGCCCCTCTCCAGCCCTTTTTTATATTTTATTTTGAGACAGACTCTCAAGGTCTCATTGAGTTGCTTAGGGCCTCATTAAATTGCTGAGGCTGGCTTTGAACTAGTAATCCTCCTGCCTCAGCCTCCCAAACTGCTGGGATTACAGACATATCCCACTGCGCCTGGCTAATAAAGGCTATATTTTAGAGAAAAATCAAACTTGTGTGAGAAATTATTCATATTCTTGGACCCAGTTGTCTACATCTATATAGATGCAGGTCATCTGACACCAAAGATATAATATCATCATTCAAGTCACTTAAGGCATGATTCTCAAGAGTAAGAATCATAGATTTTAAGCCGGGCGCGGTGGCTCACGCCTGTAATCCCAGCACTTAGGGAGGCTGAGACAGGAGGATCGCGAGTTCAAAGCCAGCCTCAGCAACAGCGAGGTGCTAAGTGACTCAGTGAGACCCTGTCTCTACATAAAACACAAAATAGGGCTGGGGATGTGGCTCAGTAGTCGAGTGCCCCTGAGTTCAGTCCCTGGTGCCAAAAAAAAAAAAAAAAAAAAAAAAGAATCATAGATTTTTTTTAAATTGAGTGTCTTTACTTACAAATCCAAATATACCAAGTGAAATTCTTGTTAATATTAATGTGTGTTGGTTTTAAATCTCAAGAATATGCTAAAAGAAGGAATTGAAAGGGCTCAGTAATATTAAAAAATGAAAGAGAAACTGACTACACTAACAGATATTTGGAAAAAGAAACTCTTTGAATTGCTAAACAAATCCTACAAGGATAATTGGTTAACCACTTAGAAAAAGGTCTATTTAACCAACACCCTACTCCAGGTACATTAAAAATTTTTTCAAAATCAAAACTTAAAAATTAGAATAAAATATAAATGAACATTTATCTGATCTCTAGATGGGGAAACTTTTTCTAAGTATGAGGGAAAGTGAAACACTTGATTCAGTAAAATTTCTGTAAATAAATGGATCATGAGAGCCGGGCGTGGTGGCGCAAGCCTGTAATCCCAGCACTTAGGGAGGCTGAGACAGGAGAATCACGAGTTCAAAGCCAGCCTCAGCAATGGCGAGGCACTAAGCAACTCAGTGAGACCCTGTCTCTACATAAAACACAAAATAGGGCTGGGGATGTGGCTCAGTGGTCGAGTGCCCCTGAGTTCAATCCCCAGTACCAACAGAAAAAAAAGAAAAAAGGATCATGAATTAAAAGATAAATAATAAACTAAGCAAAGGAATAAGGTTTTCTTTTGGGGGAGATAGGTACCAGGGATTGGTCTCAGGGGCACTTGACCACTGAGCCACATCCCCAGGCTTACTTTGTATTTTTTTTAGAGACAGAGTCTCACTGATTTTCTTAGTACCTCACTTTTACTGAGGCTGCCTTTGAACTTGAGATCCTCCTTTCTCAGCCTCCTGAACTGCTGGAATTACAAGTGTGTGCCACCATGCCCAGTGGAATAAGGTGTTTATTGTGGGCAAAACTAATGCTCTTTTTATTAAATATTTTTTTAGTTGTAGATGGACACAGTATCTTTATTTATTTTTATGTGGTGCTGAGGATCGAACCCAGTGCCTCACGCATGCGAGGCAAGCGCTCTACTACTGAGCTACAATCTCGGCCCACTAATGCTCTTTTTTAAATATGTATTATTTACTTGTGGATGAACCTTTATTTTTTTTAACATTTTTTTTTAGTTGTAGATGGACACAATGTCTTTATTTTATTGCTTTGTATGTGATGCTGAGGATCGAACCCAGAGCCTCACGCATGCGAGGCAAGCGCTCTACCACTGAGCTACAATCCCAGCCCCCGAACCTTTATTTTTATTTATTTATTTTTATGTGATGCTGAGAATCGAACGCAGTGCCTCACACATGCTAAGTAAGTGCTCTACCACTAAGCCACAACCCCAGCCCAAAGTTAATGCTCTTTCACCGTGGACACATAAAGGCCCAGTAGACAAATGTTTGGCACTTAAATGATTCACAAAGGGAGAGATGATAAATAATGAAAATTTTAAAAATTGTTTAGTCTCACAAAAATTCAAAGAAAGACAAATTAAGGGGTTGGGGGTATAGCTTAATTGGTAGAGTGCTTGCCTCACATGCACAAGGACCTGATTTCAATCCCCAGCACCATGAAAAAAAAGATAAATTAAAATGAAAATTAAGTATCATCTCTTGCCTATCAAATTAGTAACCATTTTTTTGAAGTGATATTATTAGTGAATTAGAAACTCCTGTTCATTGCTGGTACTTCTTTTTGTCAAGGCAATGTGATAGTGTGGATATTTGAAATATTCCTTCATACCTGCCCATCATCTTTTGAAGAGCATTTCCATTAGGGCTGCCAGATTTAACATTTGATTACATCTCAATTTTATTTTATTTCTTTAATTTAATTTTTTATTTATTTTTATTATTTTGGTACCGAGGATTGAACTCAGAGGTGCTCAACCATTAAGCCACATTCTCAGCCCTATTTTGTGTTTTATGTAGAGACAGGGTCTCACTGAGTTGCTTAGTGCCTCACTGTTGCTGAGGCTGGCTTTGAACTCACAATTCTCTTTTTTCAACCTCCCAAAGTGCTGGGATTACAGGCATGCACCACTGTGCCCGGCTACATTTCAATTTTAAATAATCATTTTTTGCTACATGTTCCATAAATATTTGGGATATACTTATATTTAAAATTTACTCCAGCTGGTTGTGGTGGTGTACAACTGTAATCCCAGAGGCTCAGGAGGTTGATACAGGAGGATCAGGAGTTCAAAGCCAGCCTCAGCAATTTAGGGAGGCCCTAAGCAACTTGGCCAGATCTTGTCTCTAAATAAAATATAAAAAATGGCTGGAGATGTGGCTCAGTGGTTGAGCACTGGGGTCAATCTCCTGTACCAAAAATAAAATAAAATAAAATTTCCTCCTTGTTTATCTGAAATTCACACTTAACTAGGTTTTATTGTTGTGGTTGTTGTTGGTTTTTTTTTTTTTTTTTTTTTTTTTGATGCTGGGCATCAAACTGAGGGCCTTGCGTGTGCTATACATATGATCTACCATTGAGCTACACCCCCAGCTTCCTATATTTTATCTGGCAATATAACTGTCTATATTTGTAGAAATTCCTAGTTTACAAGGCTCCTCTCAGATTCTCAATGTTCTTTGCAGCTAGCCTGCAAGCATGTGACCACAGCTTTGCTTTCAGGAGACTTAATCAGTGAAGCTGATGATTAAACCAGGCTCTGCATGGAGCTTCCATTTGTACTGATTCAGGTGATGAAGGGAGGGGTCCAGATTTTTGTTGTCGTTGTTGTTGTTTTGGGGTACAGTGCAAGGCAGTGCTTTTTTAAAAAAAAAACAAACTTTTTTTTTTTTAGTTGTGGATGGACACAATACCTTTATTTTATTTATTTATCTTTATGTGGTGCTGAGGATTGAACCCAGTGCCTCACACATGCAAGGCAAGTGATCTACCACTGAGGCACAACCCCAGCCCAGCAGTGAATTTTTATAGTAAGGTTCAAGGGCACTAACTACATATAGGAATCTAGGGAGTGTCATTTACATAGACTTTGATAGCTTTTCCATTAAGCTTGTTTTGTGGCCTGGTTTGGGGTATTATTTCTGGCTGCTTAGCTTTGGATATCCAGTTTTCCCAACAATTCTGTGAAAAGCAATATCCTTTTATAAACAGCCACTCTGTTCAATCTCTGACCGTGTTTCTGTTGCTTGGAACTAGGAACACTGACAGATCCACAGTATCAACATTCTTAAATCTGTGTAAATCTTTTGATTTCCCATTTTTTAAAATATTTTTAAGTTGTATATGGACACAATATCTTTATTTATTTTTATGTGGTGCTGAGGATCGAACCCAGTGAGTGCCTCACACATGCAAGGCAAGTGCTGTACCACTGAGCTACAATTCCTGCCCTGATTCCCCATTTAGACACTTACCTAAGTGTGCACTCCATAGCACAGACAAAATTTTGTACACAAAAATGTTTATCCACGGGGCGCAGTAGCTTACTCCTGCAATCCCAGCGATTTGGGAGGCTGAGACAGAAGGACTGCCAAATTCAAGGCCAGCTTCAGCAATTTAGCAAGGCCCTAAGCAATTTAGTGAGATCTTATCTCAAAAAATAAAAAGGGTACTATGACTTGAAATGCATTTAAATAAAAAATAAAATAAAATACTAGCAAATAAAATTAAACAGCAAATTAAAAAAAATAAAAAAGAAATAAAAAGGGCTGGCATGTGGCTCAGTGGTAAAACATACCTGTGTTCATTCTTCAGTACCAAAAAAAAAAATCATAAAATGTTTATTCAGAAAACTGAAAATTTGGAGACAATTTAAACTTTTTTTTTAAAATATTTTTTCAGTTGTAGATGGACACAATATCGTTATTTTATTTCTTTTTATGTGGTGCTGAGGATCAAACCCAGTGCCTCATGCTTGCATGGCAAGCGCTCTAACACTGAGCCACAATCCCAGCCCCAGACAATTTAAACTTTTAACCTGAAGAAAATGGTTGAGCAAGTTTTGATGCATCTAGATATTAGGATACTGTAGTCATTAGAGGAATATTTAAACAGAATCATTATAGGAATGTTTAAAGACATGATATAATGCTATATTATTAAGTGAAAAAAATCAAGATTAAAAATGTATGTATGAGTCGAGCGCGGTGGTGCACGTCTGTAATCCCAGCACTTTGGGAGGCTGAGACAGGAGAATCACGAGTTTAAAGACAGCCTCAGCAACTTAGTGAGATCCTATCTCTAAATACAATATAAAAAGGGCTGGGGATGTGGCTCAGTGGTTGAGTGCCCCTGAGTTTAATCCCCAGTACCAAAAACAAAAACAAAACATATATGTAGTATGGTCTCTATTATATTTTTTAAAAGTTGAATAAAAAGCTGGAAGAAAATATGCCAAAACAGGGTTGCTCAGGGTCATCTGTTTATTTTTTCCTGCTATACCCCCACATTTGTTACTCAATGAATAAGAATTACTCTAGTAGCCATAAAAAAAAAAAAAAAAAAAAACTTCTCTAATTCCGTTGGATGACCTATATACCCCACCAGTTATTTTCATTGTGCAAACCCTGGGTGATTTCTGTATGGGTGCGAATTCCAGAGCTGTAAGGTTTTAGATGGATTTCTCAAATTAGAGTGGGGGACATAACAAAAACCACAATACCCCTCCCTGCTCATTTCTGCAACATTCATGAAAGAGAAATGCCCCAAAGCGTTTTGGGGCAATAGTTGCTCTTGCAAATTCTTTTTTTGTTTTTCACTTGCTAAAGAACCCCCCAATTTGCTTCTGGCATCCCTTTTGGGAATGTCTGTTCAATAAGGTGGCAATCTCCATTCAGACTAATCTAAATTCAGGAATCTTGTTAATGGGTTCAGCACAATGATAAAACGGCCTGTTTGTTGAACAGAGATAAGTGAGCCCTGGGAAGAATAGGATAGAATGGGGAAGACTGCCTTATGTAAAACAACTAGGCGCCTCTTCCTGGAGTGTCTATTGTATTACTTGATGGGTAATTGTAAATGGCATTTTTTTGTTGAAAGAGACTTAGGGGCTGGGAGCTAGCACAGTGGTATGGCAGTTGCCTAGCACATGCTGGGGGGTGGGAGGACAGAGAAAGAAAGAAAACCCCAAACCAAAAACTTGGATATAATATGAAGTAGAAAGCAAACTTCGCATTAATTTTTAAAATAAAACCCGAGACTTCAATGAAATTTTGTGCTTATAACACTCATATGCCTGTCTTTGGGATTTTTCTATGGGGAAATGTGGGAAGCACACAAGGGCATATCTTTGCTTCCCCTTAGGTAAGGATTCGATGTTTCCCTGAATCTGAAGAATTGGGTTCATCTTAGAACATCTCTGTCTGCCTGCTCAGGGAGCCCTGAGTGGTTAACTGAGAATAAAGTCCATTTTACTTAACAATTCAAGATTTATTCAATGTGACTAAGTAAATGAGGATTTCTTTTTGGGTCTTCAAAGCTTGTGTAATGAGTTTTCACCTTTGCCTACTTGCTTTGTGTCCTAGAGTTTTTGTGCAAGACTGGGCAATGTGTTTCTCTTCAACTTTACTTGATGATGTCAGAAATCAAGTGTCATCAAAGACATCTTTCTTATTAAGACTCTCCCAGTACAGACTGACTACAGAGTCAGACCTCAATTCCACTTGTAGGTTGCTTTTCTAGAATCTCTTAAAACAAGCATTTGTCCTTTTGTAATATTTTCTTCCAAACCCTAACAGTGACCTCTGTTCTCCAAAGCATTTTTTAAAAAATATCTTTACTTTGTTTATTTATTTTTATGTGGTGCTGAGGATCGAACCCAGTACCTTACGCACGCGAGGCAAGTGCTCTACCACTGAGCCACAATCCCAGCCCATCTCCAAAGCATTTTTGACAGGGCATTTCTGACAGAAGCAAAATGCTCTGAGGTTCGAGAAAGAGAGATGGGTGTTGTAACACTGTAACAGGAACACTGAGATCCATTTTTTTTTACCTATTATTTCAACATTTATTTCATTTTTTTGTGGTACCAGGAATGGAACCAGGGGTACTCTACCAATAAGTCACATCCCCAGCCCTTTTTATTTTTTTCTATTTTGAGACAGGGTCTCAGTGTTAGGGTACTGGCCAGCCATACACGACACACCTCATGCAGCCAGGAGATCTTTATTCACGGGGTGAGCGCCCAGAAAGAGGAAGAAGGAAAAGGGAGGAAGGGACGTGGGGCATGGATTTTATAGGGCCCGCTACAAAAACGCGTGGCAAACTATGGATTGGTCACTTCAAAACTGGCAGGATAGGGGCTGGGATTGTAGCTCAGCGGTAGAGCGCTTGCCTCGCATGCTGAGGCCCTGGGTTCGATCCTCAGCATCACATAAAAATAAATAAAATAAAGATATCATGTCCATCTACAACTAAAAATATATTTAAAAAAAAAATCTGAAAAAAAAAATCTTAAAAAAAAAAAACTGGCAGGATAGATAAGCAGCAGTGATTTTCTTTGATGGGGCTGAAAAGGTAACGTGAGTGGCCAGGCTTTGTTCTCCTGGGTGGAAGATTCGAGAGAGGAACCGCCTGGGGCAGGGGCTGCTTTAGGCTTTCAGGGAAGGGATGCTAAAACTGAGTACAAGAGGGCTATTCTTTTTTTTTTTTTTTTTTTTTTGGTACCGGGGATTGAACTCAGGGGCACTCAACCACTGAGCCATATCCTGAGCCCTATTTTGTGTTTTATTTAGAGACAGGGTCTCACTGAGTTGCTTAGTGCCTCGCTGTTGCTGAGGCTGGCTTTGAACTCGCGATTCTCCTGTCTCAGCCTCCCTAAGTGCTGGGATTACAAACGTGAGCCACCGCGCCCGGCTAAGAGGGCTATTCTTTACTTTACTCTCAGTAAGTTGCTAAAGCTGGCCTTGAATTTGCGATCTTCCTGCTTCTGCCTCCTGAATCACTGGGATTACAGGTGTGAGCTTCTGTGTGACTTTAACATTTATTAAATGCATAATACATAATAGTCGCTTACTGTCAAAGATGCTGGGGATTCAATGATGAGCCAAACCTGACACTATTCTGGTCCTCAAGGTGCTCTTATCCAGTAGAAGAGATATATCTTACTACAAATGCATGAATAAATAATTACACAAATGACATAAATAGGACTTCATATTCAATTCAACTCTGCTCTGGTGTGTGGATAACAGTGTCTAGAATATTGGATTATTATTCTCATCTCATCCTTCTTATTTTTTTTTACCTTGATTAAAAAATTCTTAGCCGGGCACAGTGGCCTCTAATCCTAACACTTTGGGAGGCTGAGACAGGAGAATCGCGAGTTCAAAGCCAGCCTCAGCAATGGCGAGGCGCTAAGCAACTCAGTGAGACCCTGTCTCTACATAAAACACAAAATAGGGCTGGGGATGTGGCTCAGGGGTCGAGTGCCCCTGAGTTCAATCCCCGGTACCAAAAAAAGAAAACATAAAATAGGGCTGGAGATGTGGCTCAGTGGTCGAGTACCCCTGAGTTCAATCCCTCGTACCAAAAAAAAAAAGTATGACTAAATATTATGCTACCTAGTAATAGCATATTGATATCAGACCTGAATTTAAATCTCAACCCTGTAACTTAATGACTTAGGTGATCTTGGGCAAATTATTTAACTTCTTTGAGTCTTAGTTTCTGTATATATAAAGCCAAGAGAAAACTTATGAGGATTGGAATAATTACTTTATTTTATTTTTTATTTTATTTTATTTTTTTGGTACTGGGGATTGAACTCAGGGGTACTCGACCACTGAGCCACATCCCCAGCCCTATTTTGTGTTTTATGTAGAGACAGGGTCTCACTGAGTTGCTTAGCGCCTCATCACACCCGGCAGTAGTTGGGTTCTTATTTGGGATCTCTTTAGTGTTTCCTTATGGTTAGATCCAGGTGATGCATTCATTCTCTGCTGGAATACTACACAGGTTATGCTGGGTCTTTCTCAAGGTTTCAAACTGAAAAATGAGTTATCCATCTGCCCTTCACTTGGTGATGTTAATTTTGATCATTTGGTCAAAGTGATTTCCAGTTTCTTCCTTGTATTGCCATTCTTTTTGCTATGCAATTAATAAGCAGTCTGTGGGTTAATACTTCAAGACCTGCAAATATCCCACTCCTAATCACAATCCATTGATTCTTAGCCAGGCATGGTGTCGCATCAGTGAGACCTTGTTTCTAAATAAAATACAAAATATGGCTGGGGATGTGGCTCAGTGGTTGAGTTAGTGCCCTGAGTTCAATCCCTGGTGCTCCCTCCTCCAAAAAAATCCATTGATTCTTGTCTGAACCAATATTTACTATGTAGATTGAACTCAGGGGTACTCGACCACTGAGCCACATCTCCAGCCCTATTTTGTGTTTTATGTAGAGACAGGGTCTCACTGAGTTGCTTAGGGCCTCGCCTTGCTGAGGCCTTGCTTCATATTCTAATATTCTATGCCTTAATTTCTGGCAAAATGATGGCTTTCCAACTCTAGTGCTTCCTCCAAATTCACCAATTGGATTCTATTGTAAAGAAGATATCTCCTAATCTCATTTTATTCATTCATTCATTCATTCATTCATTCATTCATTTATCTGCTTATTATTGGCAGGGACTCAGGGCTTTTTAAAAAAATTTTTTTGGTGCTGGGGATTGAACCCAGGGGCACTTAACCACTGAGGTACATCGGCAGCCCTTTTTATTTTTAGTTTTTCATACCAGAGATTGAACCTAGGTGTGCTTTACCACTGAGTCACATCCCCAGCCCTTTTTATTTTGAGACACGGTATTGCTAAGTTGCTCAGAGCCTCACTAAATTGCTGAGGCTGGCTTTCAACTTGCAATCCTCCTGTCTCAGCCTCCCAAACTGCTGGGATTACAGGTGTGCACCACTGTGCTTCGCTCCTTTTTATTTTTTATTTAGAGACAGTTTCACTAAGTTGCTGAGGCTGACTTTGAACTCGTGATCCTCCTGGCTCAGCCTTTGGAGCCACCAGAGGCATGAGCCACCACCATGCCTGGGCTTCTATTTTTTTTCCTATATTCCCTAATTCATTGCTGTTCTTATATGTTTTGGTTTTCACTTTGTCCCAAATTTGCCCTATGGTCTCTTCAAACTGATTCTTGTCCTTGTGACACATTCCATCAATTATTCTGTGGGCTTCATATTCTAATATTCTATGCCTTAATTTCTGGCATAATAATATATTCTTGGGTTACTGTGTGCCTACCTTGCCCAGCCCTGAAATTAGCCATTTATTTCCTTCTTTTCTTTTTCTTTTTTCTCTTTTTTGGTTCTGAGGATTGAACTCAGGGGTGCTTTACCACTAAATTACATCCCTTGTCATTTTTTTTTTTTAGTTGTAGGTGGACACAATATCTTTATTTATTTATTTATTTTTTATGTGGTGCTGAGGATGGAACCCAGTGCTTCACGCATGCGAGGCAAGCGCTCTACCACTGAGCCACAACCCCAGCCCCCAGCCCCCATCCTTTTTATTTTTTGTTTGGAGACAGGGTCTCACTAAGTTGCTGATGATGGTCTTGAACTTGCTATCCTCCTGTCTCACCTTCCCAAATTGCTGGGATTACAGGCAGCATGCACCACTGCGCCCAGCTGGAATCAGCCATTTCTCCAAGGAGCTCTGGCGCAATAAGATCTTTTGAATCCTATCACATCATAGCTGGATCAGCCATGCAGAAACCAAGGCTATGTTTGCAGGATTTTAATGGAAAGCTGCATCTCTGGGAGTATGAGGTATTTTCTGGGAAGTAATAGAAAACAAAGTTAGCCAGAGAGGTAGAATTTTCTGTGGTAAGCAGATGGGAATCAATGTAGTTTCTTGATCAGAATTCCTGATAAGAAATTCCAATAGAAAGAATGTGAAAGGGGTGGACTTGAAGATTGACTTAGTAAAGACTGGTTTTATTAGCTGGGACAGACAATCTGGACAAGACAAGTATATACTTGGTTTCTTGATATTGATTAAGTAGAAAATTATGTAAAGCACCTGTCATAATTTCTTTGTACATTATAGGACTATCATAGCTAAGACAAATGATACCAACTGTTAGGGTATCAGCAAGCCAGACATGGACACCTCTGCGCAGCCAGGAAATCCTTTATTCAGGGGAGTGGGCGCCTGGGCGAAGGAAAGAGGAAAAGAGAGAGAGGGGACGTGCGGGAGGGATTTTATAGAGCCCACTACAAACCACTTGGCGAGTTAGGGATTGGTCACTTTAAAATCCGGGGGACAGATAAGCAGTAGCAGTCTTCTTTTGATGTGCTAACCCGAACGCTTAGGCTTTGTTTCCCAGGTGGAAGATTCGGGAGAGGAACCCCCTGGGGCAGGAACTGCCTTGGGCTTTTAATTACAAAAGGGCTGTTTTTTACCTTACACCAACCAATAGGAGCCGGGCGCGGTGGCTCAAGCCTGTCATCCCAGCACTTAGGGAGGCTGAGACAGGAGAATCGCGAGTTCAAAGCCAGCCTCAGCAACGGTGAGGCACTAAGCAACTCAGTGAGACCCTATCTCTACATAAAACACAAAATAGGGCTGGGGATGTGGCTCAGTGGTTGAGTGCCCCTGAGTTCAATCCCTAGTACAAAAAAAAAAAAAAAGAAATCTCAATTTCATTTTTGTCTATGTAACATCAATTTCTTCTGCTGACTGATTCTTGCCAGGACTAACTGAAGAATTCAAGAAACTGTGAAGAATTTAAGAAACTGATTTGGGCCTCATCTCCTTTCCCTGGCCACCCTCTAGTGGAAGTGAACAGAAATTATACAATGGTCTACAAAAAGCAAGGGAAAAAGAAACAAGCAGGTGAATTAGGAGAGATCTCCACAGTTAGAGGTGGAAGGACTTGAAATATCTTTGTATCCAACCACTTATTATGCAGATAGGGAAACTGAAGCGGGTAGAGGTGGGGGTAGGGGGTGAGGACAGAGCCACGACACACTCTGCTTACTAGTATGCACCATCGTATTAAAGAAATCCCTGAAAACCTTTCTATTTTTTTAAATGTCCATTTAAATGCTGAAGAGTTTATTTAAATTTCCCTGCAGGGTGCTGACATGCATGCAGATCCCGCCACCTGTGGTCTTTTTACTTAGCTTAATGCAGGCCTCTGAATGAAGCTAAGGTGGCTGCCTAGTTGGTTTTTATTTGTGGCTACTCAGGCCCCAGGGAATTAACACAAGAATACCTCTTCCTGCTTGTTGGTTTCTGGCCAAATCCATCCCTAAACAATGCCTTCCCTCACATTTCTCCTTTCTCGCTTGACAGATGACAGATTCTCTTCCATTGCTCTTGTGCTACGTTTGAGTCCACACACTAAGGTGTGCTGTGTATCTTTCCAGAATGGTTTCAAGACTGGGTTCAGTGGTGAATGCCTGTAATCCCAGTGACTTGGGAGGTTGAGGCAGGAGAATTACAAATTTGAGGCCAGCCTTGTCAATTTTGCAAGGCCCTAAACAAGTTAAGGAGACTCTATTACAAGTAAAAAATAAAAAGGGTTAGAAATGTGATTCAGTGGTAAAGCACCCTGAGTTCAATACCAGATATGAAAGAAAGAAAGAAAGAAGAAAGAGAGAAAGAGAGAGAGAGAGAAAGAAAGGAAGAGAGAGACAGGAAGGAAGGAAGGAAGGAAGGAAGGAAGGAAGGAAGGAAGGAAGGAAGGAAGGAAGGAAGAAAAAGAAAGAAATGGTTGCAGGTAGTGGTGTGTGTAAGGTAGAAAACAGCCTTTTTGTAATTAATTTTCACCTCCCCTCTCTAGAAGCACAAGGCAGTTCCTACCCCAGGGGGTTCCTCTCCCAATCCTTCACCTGGGAAACAAATAGTTTTCACACCCCAGTCCCTGCCCCAGGGGGTTCCGCTCCGGAATCTTCCACCTGGAAAAACAAGGCCTAACCGAAGGCCGCCACTGCTTACCTGCCCCCAATTTTAAAATGACCGATCCCTAGCTCGCCACGCGGTTTTGTAGCGGGCTCTATAAAATCCCTCCCGCGCGTCCCCTCTCTCTCTTTTCCTCTTCGCCCGGGTGCCCACTCCCTGAATAAAGGATTTTCCTGGCTGTACAGAGGTGTCCGTGTCTGGCTGGCTGCTACCCTAACAGTGTGCTGGAAGGAAGGAAGAAAAAGAAAGAAAGAAATGGATGCAGGTAGTGGTGTGCTGGTGCTGGCTTGTAAGAGCTGATTGTTAAAATTTGCAAGGCATTTGTTCAACATGGCCACAAGTAGTGGGGTCAGATGCCAGTCACGGACAAATTCCTTTTGTGTTTCTTCACTCTGGCTGAGGCCTGAGATTTTATTATTGTTTTTTTTTTTTTTTTTGTTACCAGGGATTGAACTCAGGGGCACTCGAACACTGAGCCACATCCCCAGCCCTATTTTGTGTTTTATGTAGAGACAGGGTGTCACTGAGTTGCTTAGCGCCTTGCCCTTGCTGAGGCTGGCTTTGAACTCAAGATTCTCCTGTCTCAGCCTCCCTAAGTGCTGGGATTACAGGCATGGGCCGCTGTGCCCAACAGGCTTGGGATTTTTTTTTTTTTTTTTTAAATATTTTATTTATTTATTTATTTTTAGTTGTAGGTGGACAGAATATCTTTATTTTACTTTTATGTGGTGCTGAGGATCGAACCCAGTGCGTCACGCATGCTAGGCGAGCACAGTACCACTGCGCCATAACCCCAGCCCCCAGGCTTGGGATTTTAAATGACAAAAGTTTCAGTTTTACCTCTGACTACATGGATGGAGGATAGAGCTGCAGATAGGGAAAATGTCCTTGGACTTTTTCTCCATATCCTTCAACTTTCTATTTTAATATATTGTACTATTATATATAATCCTGAGATTATTTGCTAATTGTATCTGTATGCTGGAAATACTATATTAACAGTGTGTTTCTTTTTTTAAAAAAAATATTTTTTAGTTGTAGGTGGACACAATATCTTTATTGATTTATTTTTATGTGGTGCTGAGGATTGAACCCAGTGCCTCACACATGCAAGCGCTCTACCACTGAGCCACAATCCTAGCCGAACAGTTTGTTTCTGTGTGCCCTGTTAGCTGATGTCATATTGTCAACCTGAAATTGGTGTGGTGTAACAGTGGTCCCTTCACCTTCTGAATACAGCCCTCCTTGCTCTAAGGCTTATTTTTTTTTTTTTTTTTTGGGTACTGGGGATTGAACTCAGGGGCACTCAACCACTGAGCCACATCCCCAGCCCTATTTTGTGTTTTATGTAGAGACAGGGTCTCACTGAGTTGCTTCGTGCCTCGCCATTGCTGAGGCTGGCTTCGAACTCGCGATCCTCCTGTCTCAGCCTCCCTAAGTGCTGGGATTACAAGCGTGAGCCACCGCGCCCGGCTAAAGCTTATTTTTTAAAAAATTTTTTTAGTTGTAGATGGACACAATATCTTTATTTTATTTATTTATTTATTTATTTTTATGTTGTGCTGAGGATCAAACCCAATACCTCAAGCATTCGAGGCAAATGCTCTACCACTGAGCTACAATCCTAGCCCCTAAGGCTTATTTTTTAAAAGAACATTTTTTTCCCTCTCCTCTCCCCTCTCCCCCTCCCTAATAAGTTTAGGGAGACAGTGTTCTTTTCTTCCCCTAGTTAATGGCCCTTGAACACACCCACTACAGGAAGGAGATGACTGCTGAGGATCTGAGAAATGAAAATCTCCCAAATTAACAAGTGAATCCTGGGTGCCCTGGAAACCCCTACACCAGTACACCTGGAATGTAATCCTTGAAGAGCTTTTTAACACCCCATCCCTCCTGATCGAGGGAGTCACAGCTTTTGGGACAGGAGTCCCTTGTGTTTCTCCTTTGCTAGCAAAGCAATAAACTTTCTTTTTCTTTTTTCTCAAAACCGTGTCCTCATTATTAAATTGGCATTGATCGGCATTGAGGACAGGGACAGAGCTTTTGGATACAGTGGCAGTATTTATACCACAGAAATTGGCAAAAGGTACAAATTAGAACTCTGGACTTTTCTTTCTCTCTCTCTCTTTTTTTTGAGAGCCAGCTATTAAACATTTACCAGCACATTGCTGACTGGTTGTGGGCCTGGGGCAATCCATGACTCTACTTGTCTGTCTCTTGGCTTTTACCCAAATGAGTTAGTAGTTACTTGAATTTCTAGCTCAGGGATCCTTAAACTTCAGGGTGTGGAACAATTCCCAAGGAAGGTGTTGAAAACAGATTCCTGACTTCCTTCCCTCCAGAGATTGTGACTCAGTGTGATGCGGGAATCTGCTGGTTTAACGAGTTTCCAAGGAAGGTGAAGCAGACAGACCACAATTTGAGAAGTCCCCATCAGAGTGAAAGGAGCAGACCTTGAAAAAGGAAAAATAAAATGTCCTGTTCCTAACACTAACGCATGAGAGTGAAATGCTTTCATTTAATTGTTTACATTTATAAGCTTAAAATAAATCCTTTTCCTGGGTTGGGGCTGTGCTCAGTGGTAGAGCGCTTGCCTTGCATGCGTGAGTCACTGGGTTCGATCCTCAGCACCACATAAAAATAAATAAATAAAATAAAGATATATTTAAAAAATCCTTTTCCTATTGGAGATACATGAAAGCTTGGCTGATTGAACCCAGCTTCTAAGGGCTCAGTGCTTTGATTTAGCAAATGCCCACGTCAAGGGAAAAAATGGAAGCAATGAAGACACACATTCTTTCTGATCTCTCTTCATTACTTGAACCGTTTTCATATTGTCCTATAGGCTGCAGCTGACTCTTTTTATTGTTTTGTATGGGGAATTGAACCCAGGGTTGCTTAACCACTGAGCTACATCCCCAGCCCTTTTTTATTTTGAGACAGTCTCTTGTTAAATTGCTTACAGCCTTGTTAAATTGCTGAGGCTGGCCTCCAATTTGTGATATTCCTGCCACAGCCTCTCGAGTGGCTGGGATTGCAAGTGTGCGCCTTTGTGCCCGGCTAGCACTCAATTTAGATTGAACATTTGTTTAGAACCTCACACCTGCAACACCTTGTGATGAATTTTCATACATCTTCTATGGGTGAACTCAATCCATAATAAACAAAGTGCAATGATTTTCTTCTGTTACCTAGTTCAACTTCAGTGGGTTTTAAGACTTTCCACCTCTTTCTACTTCCATTGCCACTTGTGTCTGTGCCAGCTATTACTGCTTCTGCAGTCAGTCTGCACCTGATGTCCCCTCAAGGGTTTACCACTCCTACTCTTGCTACACAAAGAACTTCACTAGGACTAAGTGTGCCTTTCTTCTTTGTCCCAAGCAAAACTCACCTTGCAGAAGTGTTTTTTTTTTTTTTTTTTGGTACTGGGGATTGAACTCAGGGGCACTCGACCACTGAGCCACATCCCCAGCCCTATTTTGTGTTTTATGTAGAGACAGAGTCTCACTGAGTTGCTTAGCGCCTCGCCCTTGCTGAGGCTGGCTTTGAACTCGTGATTCTCCTGTCTCAGCCTCCCTAAGTGCTGGGATTACAGGCTTGCGCCACCACACCTGGCTGCAGAAGTGGTTTGTTTGTTTGTTTTATGAAAGTTACATTTCAACATCAGGTGTTATCCATTTTACCTTGAATCTATTTTCTTAGAATACAGAATTGTGAAATTGTATTTTGTGTTTGCACAAAATATGGAACGCTTCACGAATTTGTGTGTCATCCTTGCGCAGGAGCCATGCTAATCTTCTCTGTATCGTTCCAATTTTAGTATATGTGCTGCCAAAGCGAGCACTGCAGAAGTGTTTTAATTGAGGATTCTAACTTACCAGGGCTAGGTTTGATTTCAGTCTTTGACCACAAAATTTTTTGGAGACAGGGTCTTTTGTTTTGTTTTGTTTTGTTTTTTTTTGGTACTGGAGATTGAACTCAGGGGCACTTGACCACTGAGCCACATCCCCAGCCTTATTTTGTGTTTTATGTAGAGACAGGGTCTCACTGAGTTGCTTAGTGCCTCACCGTTGCTGAGGCTGGCTTTGAACTTGCGATTCTCCTGTCTCAGCCTCTCTAAGTGCTGGGATTATATGCTTGCACCACCACGCCCAGCTAATACAGGGTCTTTTTTGAAGTTGGCCTGGCTGGTCTTGAACTTGTGAACCTCCTGCCTTGGCTTCCTGAGTAAATGTGATGGCCGGTGTGCAGCACCATGCCCAGACTTGGCTATATATATATATACATATTTTTGGTTCTGGGGATTGAACCCAGTGGTGCTTGACCACTGAGCTACATACCAATCCCTTTTTATTTGTTATTTTGAGACAGAGTTTCACTAAATTACTGAGGCTGGCCTTGAACTTGTGATTCTCCTGCCTCAGCCTCCTGAGCTGCTAGGATTATAGGCATGCATTGCCACATTCAGCTGCTTATCCTTTTTTTTTTTTTTTAAATAATCTTTTTTTGTTTTGTTTTGTTTTTTAGTTGTAGATGGACGTGGTATCTTTATTTTATTTATTTTTATGTGGTGCTGAGGATCGAACCCAGTGACTCACGTATGCAGGGCAAGCGCCCTACCACTGAGCCACCGCTTCAGCCCCCAGCTGCTTATCCTTAATACTTAATAGTTTGTGCTTTATACTTCCACTTTAAGGATCTATTTTCTTCAATTACTAGAAATTCCAACAATATATATATATCTTTATCTCCTATTGTTATTTATAGTAATAGAAACTTGAATGTTCAATAGATTGCTTATGTCCATATGATTGAACATTCATATCCATGTATGCACATTAAAAATGCCCATGACAGGTAGCATGATTATTATTACAATTATATTGCATAATTATGTAAGCTTTTAAAATATATATGCATAAAAATGAAGTTAAACTCTAAAATAACACTGGCTGTCTCTGAATTATGGTAATAATAATTTACTTTTCTGCTATACATTGTTTTCACACTGCTATGGAAATGTGTAGAAATATAAAAAATGGCACAGTTGTCATGAAAAATAGCTTGGCATTTCCTTGAAAAGTTAAACATATGACCCAACAATTCTACTCCTAGGTCTATACCCAAGAGAAATGAAAACAAAATGCCCACACCAACAATTGCACACCAATGTTTGCAACATCATTATTCACAATAGTCAAACACTGGAAACAACTCAAATGTCCTTCAACAGATGAATGTACAAACAAAATGTATAGTGAATTAGTATTTAGAAATAAAATAGAGAAGCCGGGCCTGGTGGTGCACGCCTGTAATCCCAGCACTTAGGGAGGCTGAGACAGGAGAATCACGAGTTCAAAGCCAGCCTCAGCAATGGCGAGGCGCTAAGCAACTCAGTGAGACTCCGTCTCTACATAAAACACAAAATAGGGCTGGGGATGTGGCTCAGTGGTCGAGTGCCCAAGTTCAATCCCCAGTACCAAAAAAAAAAAAAAAAAATTCCAATGTGCAGGAATAGGCTTGGATTTTAGGCATTTATTTTAGTATATGGATGTATCAAAACTTATATTATCAACTCCTCATAAACTCTGACATTCTAAGTTGTCAATCTGCTCCACCTCTGAGTTTATCTGATTTAGTTGTATTCCATGTATAATCTTAAAAACAGGGCCTAGGGCTGGGGCTGTAGCTCAGTGGTAGAGCGCTTGCCTCGCATGCGTGAGGCACTGGGTTCAATCCTTAGCACCACGTATAAATAATAAATGAATAAAATAAAGATCCATCAACAACTAAAAAAATATTTAAAAAAAACGAAAACAAAACAGGGCCTAAAAAACCATCCTCAGGCTAATTAATTTTAATTCCAATTTTCCTGTTGTTACACTTTTATCACTTTTTAAAACTTATTGCTGAAACTGACTTTAAACATGCAATCCTTCTACCTCAGCCCCCTCGGTTGATGGATTTACAGGTTTGCACCACCTAGCCAGGCAAGACCCTGGCTAATTTCTTAAAAAATATTTCAAATAAAATGGCTTATTGGGGTAGTGTTATGGATAGGACTGTGTTCTCCCCAAATTCAAGTGTTGAACCCTTAATCCCCAGTACTTCTGAATGTGTCTGTAGTAGGAGACAGGACCTTTAAAGAGATGATTAAACTAAAATGAAGTTATTAGGATGGACCCTAATCCAATCTGACTGGTGTCCTTATCAAAAGGGGAGAATGGACATATAGAGATACCAGGGACTCATGGCCACAGAAGGGTGGCCACATGCAAGCCAAGTAGCAAGTCTTCAGAAGAAACAGAATCTTGCTAACACTTTGTGGACTTCTAGCCAACAGAACTATTTATTAATTTCTCTCATTTAAATCACTCAGTCCCTGATATTTTGTATGGCAGCTTTGGCAAACTAATAACAGCCAATTCACTGCAACCAAGTTAAGGACCTATCAGGATTGCTTTTACAAAGGTCCACAGCATAAGTTACTGTGATCAATGTACTTATTAGTATGTATCCATTAAAATGGACCTTTATATTATTTTAATCAAGAGGGAGACTAGTTATTCATAACTAGAGAACTGATTTCATATCTTCCAACAAATTACTATTTCCTCAAGGTATCATTAAACTTTGCATATTTTCAAAAGTTTGTTTTGATAAGTCAGAATATGGCTTGTATATAAGGAGGAATGTTTGCAAGTTGAAGTAGAGAACTTGGTTTCTACTTAACCTGATTTTCTATCTCTATATATCTATCCACCCATCCACCCACCCATTCACATCCAATTTAGTGAATGGCATGGCACAGAAAGGTAAGAAAATGAGAGAGGACCCCTTTAATCATGTGAATACATAGTCTAGACAGTGTCTGTTTTCCCTGTTAGACTCTCAAGGACTCGACAGTATAAGCAAGCACTTGACATTTGCTGAAGGACTGAAACCTCAGTGCAGCAACAGGGAAGAACTATAACACTGTTTTAGGAAAATGGTAAGTCTCTGAGAGCAAGGCAGGAAGCTGTGTGAGAAAGGATTTAGTAAGTAGTGTTTACTTACTAAATAGTATGGCCATGTACATCATCAAATCCCAATACATTGTCAGAAGAATAGATCATTTAAATTCAACTAATATTAAAAAGGGAATGTAGGCGGGAAGGATGGTGGAATGAGACAGACATTATTAGCCCATGTACATGTATGATCGCACGACCAGTGTGACTCTACACGATGTACAGAGGAATGAGAAGTTGTGCTCCATTTGTGTACAATGTGTCAAAATGTATTCTGCTGTCATGTATAACTAATTAGAATAAATTAAAAAAGCAATGTGGGTAAAGAAAAATGGTGCTGACCTATGGACCTGGAAGTTTTTACTGGAAATTGACATCAAAGACCAAAAGAATGTACATGAATACTATATGCTAGTTAGGAAAGTTGTTTCATATGGGGGCATTAGGTTAGTAACTCTGAAACCACTGAGTATATAATGCTGGAACAAGTAAGTAAATGGATGGTAAACAAAGGAAGCCAGGTTTTTTTTTACATTTTTTTTAAAAATTTTTTTCTAGTTGTAGATGGACACAATGTCTTTATTTTATTGCTTTGTATGTGGTGCTGAGGATTGAACCCAGGGCCTCACGCATGCGAGGCAAGCGCTCTACCGCTGAGCTACAGTCCCAGTCGCGGAAGCCAGGTTTTTTACTGTTGGAGAAAAAGGTTGCTGATAAGCAAGGGGAGAGTACTAGAATGATCCATGTGCTAGTGGATTAGAGTCAGAGAAATCAGGAATAACTCATGTTTAATAGAAATGGTCAGAAATATTTATTTATATGTACATATACACATATTAGTACACACACATATTGCTTTGCTCTGTCCACTGAGAGAACAAAAAAAACTATTTCATTAATAATGTGCACACCTACCACCCAGGCCTTGGTATCTAATCCTATTCTCCAATAGAAGGAACCAGAGCTCCTTGGATAAATGGATGATTTTAGGGGTGAGGTAAGGGAAGATTCTAGGGCTGAGGCAAGATAAGCCTGGAACAGTGAAAAATGACAAAGTAGAGAAGTGCTAAAAAGGAAGAAAGAAGCCGGGCGCGGTGGTGCACACCTGTAATCCCAGCACTTTGGGAGGCTGAGACAGGAGAATCGCGAGTTCAAAGCCAGCCTCAGCAATGGTGAGGTGCTAAGCAACTCAGTGAGACCCTGTCTCTACATAAAACACAAAATAGGGCTGGGGATGTGGCTCAGTGGTCGAGTGCCCCTGAGTTAAATCCCCAGTACCAAAAAAACAAAAAAACAAAAAAAAAAAAAAAGAAAGGAAGAAAGAGAGCATGTTGAAAGGACAAAGAAGCCAACCCAAAGGATTTCCTAATGGCCAAAGCTAGAACAAACTGAACAAAATAATGCAGTTTTAGATTATACCTCAAAGCATATAATACCCATATATCTATGCTAACACAGATAAATGAATAATGGAGAAAAGACCTAGCTCCTATATAGAACAATTCCAAATAAGTTAGATAGCTACTTGTCTCTCAAGGAGATGGGGCTTGACTCCTTCCCACCCCTTCAGTTTGGGCTATGATTATCATGTGTGCTGTAATTTTAATCTGGAATGTCTCCCAAAGGCCCATGTGCTAAATGATTGGTCTCCACACCATGGAGCTCTTAGGAGGTAGTGGAACCTATAAGAAGTAGGGCATAGTGGAAGGAAGTTAGGACACTGGAGGTGTGCTATTGAAGGAGATAGTGGGATACTAGTCCTTTTCTCTTTTTTCTACCTGGTGATGTGAGTGGTTTCACTCCACCACATGATTCTACCATGATGTGTTGCCTCACTACAGGCACAAAACCACAAAGCCAACCAATCATGCACTGGAATTTACTTCCAAAGCTATGAGTCAAAATAAACCGTTTTTTCTTTATAAATTGATTATCTCAATTATTTGTTATAGTAACAGAAAGCTGACCAACACAACTTCCAGAGAGTTGAGTATGGAATTGGAGAAAAAAATAATTTTATTGTAGAGAAACCTGAGAAGTGTTGCTTCAACCAGGCAATAAGTCGTGTTGAGGTACCTTTGATATAATGAAAAGAACAATTCACCTCAATGGTCTTCTTCTCAAAAGTCTATAACCCTAGATGAACCATGAGAAAATCATCAGACAAATCCAAATTGAGGGATGTTCAACAAAATACTTGGCCAGTACTTCTCAAAAATTTCAAGGTCATCGAAAGTATGAAAAATTCTGAAAAACAGTTAGGACTCAAGCTGGGTGCGGTGGCTCACACTTGTAATCCCAGCACTTAGGGAGGCTGAGACAGGAGAATCACAAGTTCAAAGCCAGCCTCAGCAATGGCGAGGCGCTAAGCAACTCAGTGAGACCCTGTCTCTACATAAAACACAAAATAGGGCTGGGGATGTGGCTCAGTGGTCAAGTGCCCCTAAGTTCAACCCCTGGTACCAAAAAAAAAAAAAAAACAGGACTCAGAGGAACATTAGGACATATTAAGACCAAATCCTGGATGGGATGTTTAAACAGACAAAGGTCATTAGGTAAAAACTAATGAAATCCAAATAAACTGTGGAGTTTGGTTTATAGTAGCATATCAAAATTGGTTCCTTAATTGTGAAAAACATATCACAGTGATGTAAAGATGTTCACAGTAGTGGGAACCCAAATGTGCTCAAGCACTGAACTACTTCCCCAGCCCTTTTTACATTTTTAAAAATTTTGAGATAGGGTCTTGCTAAGTTGCTAAGGGCTTCATTAAGTTGCTCAGGCTGGCCTCAAACTTGTAATCTTCCTGCTTCAGCCTCCTGAGTTCCTGGGATTACAGGTGTGCACCACCACACCTGATAAAGAATATTCATCTATTCCAAAATAAAAGGTTTATTTAAATTAAAATCTTCATCTATTCTAAAAGAAAAGGTTCATTTAAATTAAAAAAAGCATAATATGGCTAAATGCAGTATGGTATCCTGGACTGGATCTCAGAACAGAATAAGGACATAAGTGGGAAAACTGGTACAATCTGAATAAGGTCCAATGTTTACTTAAAAATAATAAAGTACCATAGTTTGGAACATACTATGAAGATAGTATATAGAATATACTATGAATATATTATGAATATACTATGGTAATATAATATACTAACATTAGGGGAAACGGGATAAGGAGTATATGAAAACTCTCTTTCTTCCTACTTTCCTTCCATCCTTCCTCTCTCCCTTGCCCGCCTCGTTCCTTCCCATTCAGTGCTGGAGATTAAACCCAGGGCCTTATGCATGCTAGGCAGGTGCTTCTACCAGAACTTCTTATTTTTGTTGCAACTTATCTATAACTCTAAAGTGATTCTAAAATAAACAGAGTAATTCAATGCAGGGTAGATAAATGTACAAGCAAAATAGATTTGCTTGGATCACCCTAGATAACCTGCAGAAGGGCACTTATGTGGGACTCTAGTGAATCTCTACCCTGATTTCCACACACGTTCTAATGCTGGCTCTGCTGAATAAACCTGAATGCATTTCTGGTGCATGTATCTAGAGCAGAAAAGTGGCTGTGGCTGACAGGGGAAGCCTGGGTTCCCTAGGAAACTAGATGACCCAAATCTAGGGAACAAAACAAAACAAAAAAAAAGGGCCAAGCTTTAGAACTGAAAGGAACAAGAGAACAGTTGGGAGGATGGGATCTGTTAACTGTGAAGTTAGCTCAAAGCAGAAGACAGTTAAGATTTTTCAGGAAATGAGACAATGATTCTTAGTTGGGAAAGGAGGAGAGCCAAGGACCAAGAAAAATACTGATGATTGGCACTCCATTTTTTTTTCTGCCTTACCTATGACTTATAACCTCTTTTACGCACATTATCCTTGCTGCTTGTAATATTAGATTAATAAATACTGGTGTAAGAATCAAATAGTGCCTGGAGTTACTAGGAAGGGTAGAATAGACAGGAAAAGGGAAAGAGACATATCTAGGGCCATAGCTACAATACAGTTCCAAACCTCTTACTTGTGTCTGCGGCCATCTTCACCAGACTGTGAAATCTTCTGGTATAAGGATGTTGCCTTATTCTTGTGTAGGCTCAGCAATGTTCTGTACATAGTAGGTGTTCAATACACACCCATTTAATGAATAAGTACGGCAGGAAATGGAAATTAGAAATCAGTGCAACTGGGAATGTTTTTCTTTTGAAAACCTAAGAGGAAATGTTCAATCCCAAACATATCTTCATCTTTAACTCCCAGAATACTTAAGGCAATTAAAATATTTTTTTGGTATTGGGGTAAATGAACTCAGGGGTGCTCTACCACTGAGCTACGTCTCCAGCCCATTTTTAAAAAATTTTGAGACAGACTTTTGCTAAGTTGCCAAGGCTGGCCTTGAACTTGTGATGCTCCTGTCTCAACCTCCCTAAGTTTCTAGGATAATTAAAAATATTTTGTTAATTCAATTTTTCACTCCATTGGGAAGAAATGGTGTGTGACTCTTAAAATTATATGACTGGAAATAGAATTTGAGGGATGGATATATTATGTTGAACATATTTCAAAGAATAAAAAGCCACTACTCAACTATATAATTTGGGAACCAGTGGAAAATGGCATGCTAAATTAATATTTCATTAATATTAAGGGGTGGGGAGAAAGCTCAATATGAATTTTCAAAGAGTTCTGAAAAAAACATTAAACTTGTTCATCTAGCATAGTAGCCCTTGGCCTGCCACAGCAAGTCAATGATGAGGTTTTCCCTGGAGAAGAAATTGAGAAATAAGGGCATATAATTACTTTTTTCAAAAGCTAAGTTTATTCACTTTAGGAGATTATTGCTCTAAGGTCATAATATTATGCCTGACCTATTTTTTTACTATTAAAATGTTCTCTTTTTTATGAAGAGGTGATATTAGATGTTGGCACACACCTGTAATCTCAACTACTAAGGAAGTGGAGGCAGGAGGATCACAAGTTTAAGGCCAGCCCGGGCAATTAGTGAGACTGTCTCAAAAAAATACACACACACGCGCGCACACACACACACACACACACACACACAGATACATATATATATATAGACAAGGGATGTAGTTCAGTGGTAAGGTGCTTGCTTAGTACGTGTGAGCCCCTGGATTCAATCACTAGTACCACAAAAACAAATAAGTGTCCTGAGTTGGAAACAAAAAAAGCCATATGTCAATCCCTAAAGTGTTTGTGTTCATGAAATCCCTTCATCTAGAAAGTGTTTCCATACACTGTTTTTTTTTTGTGGGGTGGGGTCTGGGAGGGCACTAAGGGATTTTGAAGAGGCAATGAAAAACGCATGTTTGTTGAATACACCTACTGGCTAGTCACCAATTTTTAAATAGACATGATTTCCAAGGAATGTGTTAATAGAGGGAACCTAATCCAAGTTTATCTGAGTCTAAAATCTGTGCTTTCCTTTAATACCACATTACTTATTATTATGGTTTGGATGTGAGGTGTACCTCAAAGCTCATGTGTGAGACAATGCAAGAAGGTTTAGAGGACAAAGGATCGGGTTATCTCAACCCAGTCAGTGAATCAATTCCATGATGGGATTAACTGGTAGCTGAAGGTGGGGAGGGTGTGGCTAGAGGAGGTGGGTCACTGGAAGCATGTCTTTGGGGTACATATTTTGTATCTGCTGAGTGGAGTCTCTGTTTCCTGATCATCATATGAGCCGCTTCCCTCTACCACACTCTTCCACCATGATGTTCTGCCTCACCTTGAGTCCCAAGGAACGGAGCTGGCTGTCTGTGGACTGAGACCTCTGAAATCTTGAGCCCAAAAAAAACTTTTTCTCCCCTAAAATTGTTCTTGTCAGGTCTTTTAGTCACAGTGGTGAAAAAGCTGACTAAAACACTTATTATAGTTTCTAACACTAATTTTAGGGACAGTGTTCAATTGTTCTTTGTATACCTTTTAATGTTAGTTTTCAAACTCACTTTCTAACTAGTAACTTTTCAATATAGTGATTGCAAGTGTCAGTATTATGCTTTAAGCTCGCATCCCAACTATTTTTGTCTTTTGGTTCAAGCAGTCACATAACACCTATTAGGAAATATTCATATGGCAACATCCTATTATTTGCAGTTGAAACAACTAGCACCATGACAAGCTATAGTGCTCAGATGTGAATCAGTGAAAGTCAAGCTACCTGAAAGAGCTGAAGACATGGAGTTCTGGATCAATCACACTGCCACCCAGACCTTGAGTATAAAGGAACTGTGATTAGTTAGAGGGCCAATGACATAGCAAGTCAATCTTACAGGTAAAGTACAGGAAAATCAGGGCACTAAAGCAGAGCGGTGAACATAGGGGAAAGGGGAGAAGAAAGAAGGGAGAGGGAGAAGGCAGTATAGGAGGAGAAACCAAGGCAAACAAAATGCAGTTAGTCAGAAAGCCCAGAACACTCCAAGACCATGCTAATTAACAAGGATATGACTGTGGCTCCCCAGCTTCTCACTTACATACCGAAAACAAATGCAGTAAAGAATATATGAGCACAGAGATGAACTCTTACCAGCGTTCCTTTTAGAATCAGACTTAAAACATTTTTAAATTTTTTTTCTTTTTTTAGTAATAGGGATTGAACACAGGGCTACTCAACTACTGAGCCACATCCCCAGCCCTTTTTCATATTTTATTTAGAGACAGGGTCTCACTGAGGTGTTTAGTGCCTCACTAAGTTGCTGAGGCTGGCTTTGAACTTGCAATCTTTCTGCCTCAGCCTCCTGAGCCGCTGGGATAACATGTGTGTGCCACCACACCTGGCTAGACTTAAACATTTTTTAAAGGAACGTAGCTGATACATTATCATTTAGGGGTCTAAAATCTGGCCCTCTGTTTGCTAAAAATCAAAATTACTGAAACCAGAGTTTATCTTGCATTCCTATGTTTACTGAAGTCGTCTGAAAATAAGTCACGTTCAACAAGTGTTGGCGACCAACTTTTAATAATACATATTTAATTTTCAGAAACATATGTTAACCATCAACAACATGGTCAGGGTTTCACTGCCCCAGATGTTATTTCATTGGTACATTATATTGATATTTACAAACGCTTTCAAGTTCAACAACACAAAACAAAACAGCTTAATTTTTAAAAACTACAATGCTTTAAAAAAAATGTAAACAATTCAATTTTACATTATTGTAAAAAAGAAGATTCACTCCTTAATGTGGCTTATTTTTTTTTAAGTGAGCAAAGCCTGGTGCTCATGGATAAAGAATGAAAAGAACTCTTTACATAGAAACATTGTGCTCCAGTGTGGCAAAGAAAAAATTATATATATATACATACAAAGAAAAGAATCTTAAGTCCACAATTTAGACCACAAAAAAAATCTTGTCCCCAAATTGAGAAATTTATAAAAACCATTTATCCATGGTTATTGACCTACTGAAAATCTATATAACATTTTCAAAACAGTAACTCAGTCAAAAGAGACCACTTTTATTTTTTATTTGGTACTGAGGATTGAACCAAAGGGTGCTTTACCACTGAGCCACATCCCCAGACCTTTTCATTTTGAAACAGGGTCTCACTAAGTTGCCGAGGCTGGCCTCAAACTTGTGATCCTCCTGCCTCAGCCTCCCGAGTTGCTGGGATTATAGGCGTGCACCACTGCACCCAGGGAGACCACTTTTCTTTAAAATGAAATTTTGTGCAAAAGAAATTTAAGCTAGAAACAAGACTATACCCCAGGAAGAGGCCAAAAGAGCCACTGAAATAATTTAACTTTGTTAGATTTAGTGCATGTAACCAAAAGGCACACACATGTGATTAATATATTAATATCTTTTCATGCAGAAACTTGTGCATGTTCATAATTATATAACAAAAACACAAACATAACAAAACATAAAGCCTAATGTCTGGCAATGTTAATCTAGCCACACTCTTGTCTAGTCTATCAGTCCAGGATTTTCTAAATCATTAACACTGCCTCTCAAAAAATATATTATATTTGAAAAACTTTCAATAAAAATTAAAAAAGGATGTTAGCCTGAAACACTATATATTTTTTCAGTTCTGATACATATAGAAACTTACTGATATGTTTATTTTAAATGTCAATTTAAATTAAGATACATTTTTCCTTTTGTTAATAAACACTTTGATTGCTCCAGTGAAGTCAGCAGAGAGAAGAACTTCTGTGTTATCTGTCTTCGCAACACCTTAAAAGCATAGAGAAAAGAATTTCAGTGAATTTGAAAGGAATATGTAGCCTGCTGCCAAAATTACCATATGCCTATGACACTCGACCTTTGGGGGGGGGGGGAGATCTTATCCCCATAGTCTTTTTTTATTTTTTATTTTTAAAGTGAGGAACTGATTTACTGATTCTTTTTTTTTAATTTTATTTAAATGCATTTCAAGTCATAGTACATAACCAGATCTCTGTTTTCCCATAGTCTTTTCCCGTTTGTTCCTGTAACCTATTCATTCTGCTGTACCCTTCCTCTTCTCTGAGGTTAACTTCCACTAACTTTGTGTTAGCTCTTCTTTCCCTGGCTTGAGGATATTATTCTCCCTTGGAGCCTGAAAGCCTGGATTTACTCCCAGGCGCCTAGGCCTCTAAGTCATCCAATGCTTCCATTTCATGGCAATAGGCTAGTGTGTTATTCAGCAGCAGGACTGGAATGCTGGCTGAATGGGATTAGCTAGGCAAGTCAGTTACTAGCAGGGTCTCTAATGAGGGTGACAGTAAGGTGTACTGTCCTGCAGACATATTGAACCTGCCATGAAATGAAATAAACACTTTAGCCCTATGAATGCTGACAGCACCATTTGCCTTTACAGTCCACATGAAGATCTATGTAGCTGCTGGGAGCGGTGGCGCAAGCCTATAATCCCAGCACTTAGGGAGGCTGAGACAGGAGGATTGTGAGTTCAAAGCCAGCCTCAGCAAGGGCGAGGTGCTAAGCAACTCAGTGAGACCCTGTCTCTACATAAAACACAAAATAGGGCTGGGGATGTGGCTCAGTGGTCGAGTACCCCTGAGTTCAATCCCTGGTACCAAAAAAAAGAAAAAAAATCTATATAGCTATGCCGAATGGCAAAATTGCTTACCTTCAGCAATTATCAGTTGTGTAAAAATGTTTAACAAACAAATTCAGTGCTAATTCTATTATAAATAGATAAAGATTATAGAAGTAAGAGGGACTGGTTAACAAGGAAGAGAATAATCTAAATTTTAGTTGGAAAATTGTACACAGGATGAGTCAGACAAAATGGTTTCACTTAGATGTGCTAAGAACATATTCTATGTCTTTGAGCATTCCTTATCACCCTTTTGGTATACCTAAAGTCATACTGTGCGGTAGTGGCAAAGAGTTATGCGAGAAAGGCTAGAGAAGAACAAAATTCATCATATACAAATGCATGACACTACATAGTAATGAAGATGATAATGATAACATCTACTACATACCAGGCATTATGCTAGGCACTTTACATGTTATCGTTAATTCTTATCAAAACCCCACACAGTAGGTTATCACCATCATTTTACACACTAGGATGACAGGCTCAAACTGTCAAATATGTCAGGAAGAAAGAGAGGACCATCAGATATATTTTATGATCTTCATATCCTGGGGTTAAGAGTTTATTCTTGCCAGATGTGATGGTATAACTTGAGAGGCTGAGGTAGGAGGCTCACAATTTTGAGACCAGCCTCAGCAACTTAGTGAGGAGCAACAACATAATGAGACTCTGTCTCAAAACAAAACATAACAAAACAAAACAAAATAAATATATAAAAAGAGTGGTTGAGTGTACCTGGCTTTTCTTCCCAGTACTAGAAAAGAAAAATCTTAGATTACACCAATATAGGTACAAAGCAACAAAAATGAATCTGAGCATAATCCATAGCTAGGATTTCCTGTAGAATACGAAGGGGAAACAGAGAGGTATAACTGTGTGGGAACAACAACAACAAAATCCCAAATCATTTAAGTTAGAAAAAGGAAATGGGATTTAATCTGAGAAAGAAAGCAAAAGAGAAAATACAACCTCCCCCCAAAAAAAACCCAAAACAAAACAAAAAAACCAGAGGTATTTCCAAGTGTGTATTTAAGTATACGTTTAATAATTCTAACTTGGTTTTTTTTTTTTTGGTGTTGGGGATTGAACTTAGGAGTACTCGACCACTGAGCCACATCCTCAGCCCTATTTTGTGTTTTATGTAGAGACAGGGTCTCACTGAGTTGCCTAGCGCCTCGCCATTGCTGAGGCTGGCTTTGAACTCGCGATTCTCCTGTCTCAGCCTCCCAAAATGCTGGGATTACAGGCTTGCGCCACCGTGCCCAGCTTTCTTTTTTCTTTTTTTTGTACCAGGGATTGAACTCAGGATTACTCAACCTCTGAGCCACATCCTCAGCCCTATTTTGTGTTTTATGTAGAGACAGGGTCTCACTGAATTGCTTAGCACCTCGCTGTTGCTGAGGCTGACTTTGAACTCGCGATTCTCCTGTCTCAGCCTCCCAAAGTGCTGGGATTACAGGCGTGCACCACCACACCCATCTTGGTTTGGTTTTTAAATCTTGCAATTGAAAGACATACTAGGCTGAAGTACACGTTTGTCATCAAAAATTGTCTTCACAGACAAAGAATAGAGTGTGGAGTGTGGGAATACTAATATAAGAGTAGTTTCTTTCTTTCTTTTTTTTTTGGTACTGGGGATTGAACTCAGGGGCACTCGACCACTGAGCCACATCCCCAGCCCTGTTTTGTGTTATGTAGAGACAGGGTCTCACTGAGTTGCTTAGTGCCTCGCCATTGCTGAGGCTGGCTTTGAACTCGCGATTCTCCTGTCTCAGCCTCCCTAAGTGCTGGGATTACAGGCTTGAGCCACCACACCCGGCTAAGAGTAGTTTCTTGAGAGTAAAGTGCTTAAGAACTTTTCCGCAAAGTCTTTAAGAAGCACCCTCTGTACATCCTATTGCTGTGACTTTAAGGCTTTCTAAAAGGTTGGCTTGTAGCCTGTAGAGTGAGAAAACACATTTAACAAATTCTTCTGTTACTGATTTTCACAATACAAACCTATTTCTACCAACAACTGGTTCAACTTTGCATGGTCTTACCATACTCTTAGGACTAGTAGGGACCATTTTTTACATAATTGGCTGGCACTCAATACTACCTATTGACAGTTTCTTTTCACTTCCTAATCTGAATTTTTTTATACAACTGGAATCACTACTCATTCTCAAAGCATTACCACACATGTACACAATTAATGGCTTGTAAGTTACCTATCTCAGGAAGCTGTGAATTTGTGGCAAGTAGAAAATAAGCTTGCTTTCATTTGAATTTTTTTTTTTTTTGGTACCGGGGATTGAACTCAGGGGCACTCGACCACTGAGCCACATCCCCAGCCCTGTTTTGTGTTTTATGTAGAGACAGGGTCTCACTGAGTCGCTTAGCGCCTCGCCATTGCTGAGGCTGGCTTTGAACTCGCGATTCTCCTGTCTCAGCCTCCCTAAGTGCTGGGATTACAGGCATGCGCCACCATGCCCGGCTATTTGAATTTAATTCATTTAGTCAACAAAATGCTTATTAAGCACCTACTATATACAGGCAAGCCAATTGCTAGGCACTAGTAATGAGACAACAAATAAGACAGAGTCTGTTCTAGAGATTACAGTCTAGTAGAAAAGACATAGAAAAGAAGCTTTGTACTTACATATCTTGTTTGCATTTCTTTAAGGAAAATGGTTGCCTATGAAAACTATGAACTTCCAAAATTTTCATTAATTCCTAGGTGAATTTAAAAAAGCAAAACTTGCAAAAAGTGTTACTAAAACGTTCCAAAATGGATATCTGACAACTATTATGCTATAAACAAATATTCTTCATACTTATGAAAACATCATCATAGTCAACACTAGGTTAGTGAGGCTCCTAAGTACTGACGAAAGAAAAAACTTAGGGCAAATAAAATATAGGTACCTACCAGCTGATGTGGTATCTAAAACTTCAGCATCTTCACCTTTATCACTTCCTTCTGATTTTTCAGGCTGCATATCCAAAGATAACATCAAACTTGGATTTGGAGCAAAGATGGCTGATGTAACAACTGCATTATGTGCTGAAAAAAAATTTACTTCAGGATAACTGACAAATTTGATATTAAACATCAAGACAAAAAAGGCAATATACAAAATATCTTTTAGAACTAATACACAAGCTGGGCGCAGTGGCGCACTCCTGTAATCCCAGCACTTTAGGAGGCTGAGACAGGAGAATTGCAAGTTCAAAGCCAGCCTCAGGGGGCTGGGGTTATGGCTCAGTGATAAGAGTGCTCACCTAGCACGTATGAGGCACTGGGTTCGATCCTCAGCACCACATAAAAATAAAATAAAGATATTCTGTCCACCTACAACTAAAAAATAAATATTAAAAAAAAAAGCCAGCCTCAGCAACGGTGAGGCGCTAAGCAACTCAGTGAGACCCTGTCTCTACATAAAACACAAAATAGGGCTGGGGATGTGGCTCAGTGGTCGAGTGCCCCTGAGTTCAATCCCCAGTACCAAAAACAAAAAACAAAACAAAACAAAACAAAACAAACCTAACATACAAGCGCTGAGTGCAATGGCACACACCTGTAATCCCAGCACTTAGGGAGGCTGAGATAGGAGAATCCCAAGTTCAAGGCTAGCCTCAGCAATGGTGAGGCGCTAAGCAACTCAGTGAGACCCTGTCTCTACATAAAACACAAAATAGGGCTGAGGATGTGGCTCAGTAGTTGAGTGTCCCTGAGTTCAATCCCTGGTACCAAACAAAAAAACAAAAACAAAAACCAACTAATACATAAGCTAGATGTGATGGTACATGCCTGTAATCCCAGCTAGTTGGGAGGTTGAGGTAGGATTGCCAGTTTGAGGCCAGTATGGACAACCGAGCGAGATTGACTCAAACTAAAAATTTTTTTTAAAATATCATTTAGTTGCAGATGAACACAATATCTTTATTTTATTTATTTTTATATGGTGCTGAGGTTTGAACCCAGTACCTCACACATGTGAGGGAAGCACTCTACCACTGAGCTACAATCCCAGCCCCAAAATAAAAATTTTAAAAAGGGCTGGGGACATAGCTCAGTGGTAAAGCACCCTTAGTTCAATCCCCAATGTGTGGGGTAGGGCAAAGAAACTAATATACATGTATGTTAAATGCAAACATCCTTAAAAACTAACAAAAGAGCTGGGCCCAGTGGCACACCCCTATAATCCTAGTTACTCAGCAGGCCAAGGCAGGAGGATCACAAGTTAGAGGCCAGCCTGGGCAATTTAGCAAGTCTCTGTTTAGATGGGCTGGTGATGTAGCTTAGTGGTAGAACACCCCTGGGTTTAATGCCAGTACTGTCAAAAGCCAATCAATCAATCAATCAAACAAACAGAAGTAACTAAAAGCAATTTAAAACCTAGATGTATTTCATAGAACAAAACAAAACAAAAACTAAAAAAATGAAACACATACAAGTTCTAAGATTCCATGACTTCTTTTTTTTTTTAGAATTTATTTTTTAGCTGTAGGCGGACAGAATATCTTTATTTTATTTTTATGTGGTGCTGAGGATCGAAACCAGTGCCTCACGCGTGCCAGGCGAGCACGCTACCACAGCGCCATAACCCCAGCCCCTCCATGACTTCTTAAATTTTAGACCAGAACAAATTCTTCCTTGGCATAGAAAAATCAAACAAACAAAGCCAAAGAGGATGTAAAGCAGTTACAATTGATAAGCTTCTTAAATAATGCTGATACAAATTTATTCTGATAAATCTCTACTTTATTCACTTATAAGACACACGTAAGTAGGCATTTGCTTACCTTTAATACCTTCCCAGAAGTCATTACGATCCCTCCTGACTGAAGTAAACTTGCTTAAGTCATGATAAGTACTCCAGATATAAACATATTTATCTTCTGAACCACTAACAAGGTAAGTAAAATCATGGCTAAATTTTGGAAAAAAGGTAAAGAAATAAATAGAAAGAAAAAAATGTTAAGGTTTCTTTCTCTCAGTACTTCCTAATTTAAAATACCTAAGACAATATCTGAAGGAACTTATTGAAAACGAGACTCAGTGTCACATTCTGGAGGTCCTGAGTGGGTAGGTCTGATGTGGGTGCTAGACATTGTGTGTGTGTGTATGTGTTTACTGAAGATTGAATTAGGGCCTCACACATGCTAGGCAATGCTTTATTACTGACTTAACCCCTTGAGTCCTGACATCTGTATGTTCATGAACACTCTGGTCACTGTGAGGCTAGTTAACTCACACTGGGACAAACGACTTAAAAATACCAATTAATTACTAGGGATTTCAAGAAGAAAAGAACAACTGATAAGAAAAGAACTGAAAGAAAGATGGCTAGGAAGAAGAAAAGGCAAGCTGGCAATCCTATTTTAAAAGGAGAATTACAGATCCCAAACTAAGAGTTTAAATAATGAAGATTGTGGTGCATTCCTGTAATCACAGAGGCTGGGCAGGCTGAGGCAGGAGGATCACGAGTTCAAAGCCAGCCCCAGCAACTTAGTGAGGCCCTAAGCAACTCAGTGAGAAATCTGTCTCTAAATAAAATATAAAAAAGAACCCAGGCACAGTGGCGCACGCCTGTAATCCCAGCACTTTGGGAGGCTGAGACAGGAGGATTACGAGTTCAAAGCCAGCCTCAGCGACAGGGAGGTGCTAAGCAACTCAGTGAGGCCCTGTCTCTAAATAAAACACAAAATAGGGCTGGGGATGTGGCTCAGTGGTCAAGTACGCCTGAGCTCAATCTTTCGTACCCCCCCCCCCAAATATATATACACACACATAAAAGAGCTGGTGATGTGGCTCAGTGGTTGATTGCCCCTGGGATCAATCCCTGGTACAAGAGAGACAGAGAGAGAGATAGAGAGAGAGAGAGTTCAAATAATAAGTAAAGATGTAAAATAGGGCACTTTTTTATTTTTTTGGTACTGGGGATTGAACTCAGGGGTACGTGACCACTGAGCAACATCCTTAGCCCTGTTTTGTGTTTTATGTAGAGACAGGGTCTCACTGAGTTGCTTAGCGCCTCACCGTTGCTGAGGCTGGCTTTGAACTCAGGATTCTCCTGTCTCAGCCTCCCAAAGTGCTGGGATCCCATTACAGGCGTGAGCCACCGTGCCTGGCAAAATAGGGCACTTTTGAGGCTGGGGTTGTAGTGCAGTGGTAGAGTGCTTGCCCAGCAAGTGTGAGGCACTGGGTTCGATCCTCAGCACCACATAAAAATAAAATAAAGATATTTAAAAAAAAAGGACACTTTGCTTTAGGGTAATAAAATGCTTTCTCAGCTCTTGTACCTAAAAGGAAAAAGACAATGGTGGTGGTGTTGGGGTAATCCTCCTGTTAAAAACTTACATAACAATATGAAAACTAAAATTCTGGAGCTAAGAGTCTTCTAATCCTGGCTCTGCAACTGTGACTTTGACCAATCAATTTTTTTGGATTTTAGTTCTTCATCTGTAGAATAGGGGCAATTCTAAGTCTTACCTACCATATAGGTAGACAAGCTAAGTATTCTATAAGGATATGAGATGCCAGTTACAAAGTAGAAAGAAACTAAAACCCTCACATAAAAATAAGGCATAAATCAATGAAAAAAAATGGGAATAGGGAAGAAATGTTTTGATCTCTTTCGGGAATTTCTCAATGTCAATTTACCTGAAACTTGCTTTGATCTGGCTGCTGCTATTGACATAACCCTTATACTTCATGGATAGTGACAAATCTCTCAGATCATACAGTCTGATTCTGGAGTCATTCGAGGTTACCAGTATCTAAAAATAAATAAAAGGAAAAGTTTAAAATATCATCTTTTAAACTTGAAATAGGTGTATTCCATAGAAAAGTGAATCCATTGTTTGTCCAGATAGTAAAACTAACTTTGAATCTACATGTGGTGTGACAAAAGCTGGTTTTGAGTAGTACAGTACCTTGTTTTCTCCAGGTAAAGGCTCAATGCCAGTAATTTTCCTTCCAACCTTGTTGCGCCCTCTAGTAGATCGGACATGTATTTGTGTATGATATTTCAAATGCTAAAAGGAAATCATAAATTAAAAATATCAGAATTACAACAAACCTCAAAGACCACTTGATCCAATTCTTAGACAGATATGGTTGTTATTTGTTCTACTTTACAGGTAAGGCAAGGGATTAATGACTTGCCCAAAACCACAAAAGTGTTTTATCAAATATTCGATTATATTATTATTATTATTTTTTGGTACTGGGGATTGAACTCAGGGGCACTCGACCACTGAGCCACATCCCCAGCCCTATTTTGTGTTTTATGTAGAGACAGGGTCTCACTGAGTTGCTTAGCGCCTCGCCGTTGCTGAGGCTGGCTTTGAACTCGCGATTCTCCTGTCTCAGCCTCCCAAAGTGCTGGGATTACTCAAGTGTGCCACTGTGCTTGGCTTCAATTACATTATTAACAAAAAATAAACATTTACCTCTGTATCATAGAAAATACACCTCCCATCATATGTCCCAATTACTGCATATTTGCCATTCTGACAGAAATTTGCAGCTGTGATCAATTTTGTTTGACCATCTACTTCATTCCACAAAGCCACTTTTTTGTCAGGTATGTTCCAAAGGCGAAGCTTTCCATCCAGTGACCCACTTAGAAAATACCTGTCATCCTAAAAAGGTGGCAAAAGAAAAGCTTTTTATTTTACCACATGAAGAAAAACTTGGTAAATTAAAACATTAAGTCTATTAGAAATAACGTCTTAAAATATAGATCTCACTGTAGAAGTCGTCTTCTTCATCTTTTTTTTTTTTTGGTACCGGGGATTGAACTCAGGGCACTCCACCACTGAGCCACATCCCCAACCCTATTTTGTGTTTTATGTAGAAACAGGGTCTCACTGAGTTGCTTAGCACCTTGCCGTTGCTGAGGCTGGCTTTGAACTCGTGATTCTCCTATCTCAGCCTCCCTAAATGCTGGGATTACAGGCTTGCGCCACCGTGCCTGGCTTATTCTTCATCTTTTTTTTTTTTGGATGTTAGGAATGGTACCTGGGGCCTCAAACAAGTCAGGCAAGCGTTCTATTGTTGAGCCACATCTCCAGTCCCAAAGCATTATTCTTTAGGCAAGCATCAATTTATGCACCGAAACCAGTAACAATTAGAAACCTCAGTATTTATTTTGGAGAAATAACATTCTAATCATTTTATCTTATCCTTGAACTGCTGTTCTCAAGGTATGGACATTAGTAGAAAATGTGTTTGAGTATGTACTGCATGGAAAAAATTTCTGTGATCAAGTAATTTGGAGAAATTCTGGGTTGCAAAATGTTAAACAGGATTGTCAGCTAATCCATAATTTGAATCTCTAAAAGGAGGATAAAGCAGGTCGTGTTTTCCCACTTATTTCACCACACTTTGGGGGCAGTTGGGGGAGTCAAGAAGGAACATCTAACAGGGCTAATACCTTCAAGGACCATGTTTTGGGAAACACTATCCTACACCATACTCTCCTTTGGGATACACATAACACTGGGATAAAAGGGTAACATGGGTCAGTGCCTTATAGAACCAATCTTTTTTTGGAACTTTAATACCTTGTCAGCAGAGAATCACCTCATGATTCAATCTCAGATCAGGAGTTCTTAGTCTGGGGCAATCTGGCCCTACAGTATATACATCTATCATTGTCTGAAGTCATTTTGGGTTGTTAAGCCTGCCATGGGTTGGGATGCTACCAGCAACTACTACGCAGAGTCCAGGAATGCTGTTAAACATCTTACAATGCACAAGAGAGCCTTCCCTCCCCCTATAATGAAGAATGTCAACAGTACCAAGGTTGAGAAATCCTGCTGTAAACTAAACCAGTCCTACCACCAAGCTGGTCTAATCTTTGGCAACATAAGAATTAAAGATTAAATAATTGGGGCACCAAAACAAGGAGGCAATTCTCTTCTCTGCTCGAGATTATTGTTCTTACCTACTTATGATGCCTGTCAAGGACAATCAACAAATGATGGGCATTTTTATGACTATGGTTTAATCAGCTCTACTCAATGTATAATAGAAGGGCTGAACAAGTAAAAACATTTCATCTTGGGGTTTGGGAATGTAGCTCAGTGGTAGAGTACTTGCCTAACATGCATGAAGCCATGGTTTTAATCCCTACTACTGCAAAAACAAACAAACAAAAACCCCACTTTATCTTGATATTCTAATTCAAAATGTTACTTAAATACATGTGTGTCTCCAATTTTCTGTTTACAACTCTATTTTCCTTCCAGTCATATTTCCCTAAGAAAATGTCTATACCACCGCATTCTTCCTCATCCCCTTTCAAAACCCCTCCAGATCAGCAGTTTTTGTTTCCAAAATAAAAAGTAAAATTACAGAGAAATTACTAACAGATGCCTTAATAATTAAAAAGCTACCTAGTACTATCACAATTTAATATCTCTTTCTATCCTGATAGCTAAAATAGAGACAAAGTGTAAGTCTATCCTGCTGCATCTTTAGGGGACAGGATGGTGATGTTATTCAGAAAGAAGTCTCTAACAACTTGATGGTCAAAACTGATAAGGTATTAACACAGATCAGGCATTTTTCACTTTCATAAGTTCATGACTAAGTTCTTCTAAGGGATCAGAATTATTACTGCCTATGTCATAAACCTGCTTAGAGAAAGCAGCAAGTATACTGAGGGAAAAAAAGCCAGTCTTCTAATTTGGGGGAAAGAGAAAGAAATGGGAATATGATTGAAATGTTACATTCAGGGGCTGGGATTGTGGCTCAGTGGTAGAGCGCTTGCCTCGCATGTGTGAGGCACTGGGTTCGATCCTCAGCACCACATAAAATAAATAAAAATAAAGATATTGTGTCCATCTACAACTAAAAAATATTAAAAAAAAAAAGAAATGTTACATTCAAAAGATAATGGTTGCTGTGTGTAATAGCACATGCCTGTAATTCTGATAACTCGGGAAGCTAAGGCAGGAAGATCTCAAGTTTAAGGCTACCCTCAGCAACTTAGTGAGACCCTGTCTCAAAATAAATAAAAAGGGCAGGGCTGGAGTTATGGTGCAGTGGTAGCGTGCTCACCTGGCACGCGTGAGGCACTGGGTTCGATCCTCAGCACCACATAAAAATAAAATAAAGATATTCTGTCCACCAACAACTAAAAAATAAATGTTTTAAAAATAAAAAAAATAAAAAATAAAAAGGGCAGGGGATATGGCTGAGTGGTAAAGTGCCCCTGGGGTTCAATCCCCAGTACAGAAACAAACAAACAAACAAAAAACACACAAAGGTTGTTAAACAAATTGACATAGGGATATGATTGGAAATGTAACCATACATCAACACAAGGGAGGGCAAGTCAAAGTCAGCATAGGGTGACTCCAAGTATTATAGATAGATACAGTAGAACTGGCACCAACATGTGATTTCCCTTGTGATTACAGTTGCAAAACCCCTTAAAACCAATCTAGCTTTAAGCATTTGGTGGCTCTGTCTTTCAAGGACATACAATAGACCACAATTCCACTGAAGCAGATTTTTCTTCTTTGGTTGAAATAATATAAAGTACTTTCTTTCCAGGGGAAAGATATTTTAAAAAATTCTATATTGAAAATGCATAAGAAGGGATATCAAGATTAACAACATGAGCCGGGCGCGGTGGCTCACGCTTGTAATCCCAGCACTTAGGGAGGCTGAGACAGGAGAATCACAAGTTCAAAGCCAGCCTCAGCAATGGCGAGGTGCTAAGCAACTCAGTGAGACCCTGTCTCTACATAAAACACAAAATAGGGCTGGGGATGTGGCTCAGTGGTCGAGTGCCCCTGAGTTCAATCCCAAGTACCAAAAAAAAAAAAAAAAAAAAAGATTAACAACATGAATTAGGCAAAGTGGCAAATGCCTGTGGTCCTAGCTACCTGGGAGACTAAAGCAGGAGGATCACTTGAGCCCAGGAGTTTGAGGTCAGCCTGGGCAACAAAGCAAGACCCTATCTCAAAAACAATAAACAACAACAATAAAGGATAAAGGAGCTGGGGGATATAGCTCAGTTGGAAGAGTGCTTGCCTAGCATGCACAGGCCTTGGTTTCAATCCCCAGGACCACCAAAAAAAAAAAAAAAAAAAAAAGGAGCCGGGCGCGGTGGCTCAAGCCTGTAATCCCAGCACTTAGGGAGGCTGAGACAGGAAAATCGCGAGTTCAAAGCCAGCCTCAGCAATGGCGAGGTGCTAAGCGACTCAGTGAGACCCTGTCTCTACATAAAACACAAAATAGGGCTGGGGATGTGGCTCAGTGGTTGAGTACCCCTGAGTTCAATCCCCAGTACCAGAAAAAAAAAAAGGATTAACAAAGTTTCCAGACATTAAATAGGAATTTCATATGTGTTTGTGTGTATTTTTTTTGATATGAGGGATTGAACCCAGGGGTGCTCAACACATCCCCAGCTCTTTTTGTTTTATTTTGAGATAAGGGCTTGCTAAGTTGCTGAGGCTGGCTTTGAATTTTTGTTCCTCCTGCCTCAGCCTCCCGAGCTGCTGGGATTACAGGCATGTGCCACCATGCCTGGCAGAATTTTGTATATCTTTTTTTTTTTTTTTTTAAGATTTTTTTTTAGTTGTAGATGGACACAATGCCTTTATTTTATTGCTTTGTATGTGGTGCTGAGGATCGAACCCAGGGCCTCATGCATGCAAGGCAAGTGCTCTACCACTGAGCTACAATCCCAGCCCCAGAATTTTGTATATCTTATAATGAATTTTGGTCTTTGCTTCTTCCAATCTTTTCCACTTTCTCTTTTTCCTCTCTTCCTCCTGCAATTCCTCCTTATATACTTCCCTTTCTCATTTTATAAATTTGCTAGTTTCTCCTCTTTTTCCATCTGTAACAGTTCTTATCTTTAATAGGATACTTTATTTATACCCTACATGTCTTATTAAATATTTGAATAAAATATTTCTACTTCTAATGCAGAGTAACAGAGTACTTATTTCCCTTCTGATTTTTAAAGCAAAATGGAACACTAATTTCAGCTGATTTAACCTATGTAGCTATTGATATTTTTTCTGTAGTCCAACTGCCTTCCAAAGAAACTGAATTCCCTCATCTTCCTTTTAGCATGACAAAAAGTATATAAACAATTACTTACTCTTGGATGGAAAGCTATGGCAGTGACAAAATCTATATGTTGAAAACAGCAAAGACATTCTCTTCTAGAAATGTGCCACAACCTGACTGTTTTATCCATTGAAGAAGACAGCAGAAAGTAGTTCTATGGAGAAAATGATATTATTACCATATGAAAAAAATCTATTTGTACAATAAAAGTAAACTTTCAGTTTTATGTACCTCAATAGTGCTGTTATTATATGCAGCACCAGAAAGAACAAAAGATTATATAATTCACTTGAAAGATCTCATTTTCTCAAACATTTAAATATCAGATTTCATCAATTCATATTACCTTTTCTGAAATTAGCATCAATCTTATGATCTATGTCCAGACAAATCTCCCAGGCACCAGCAGAAGACTAAGGTGTACCTTAGTTAGTATAGCCTGTACACATTGAAACTTAACTATAAATACAAGGTATCTACTCACTTGATTGTCATTTCAGTTCAGTTATTTTTCACATTGATAACACTGGTGAATTTTAACTCACATGGATCCTAATTGTCACTTAAAAAGTCTTCAAAAATTACTTTACAATGCAGCATGGAAATGAAAAGTTATTGAGCACCTGTCACACTCTAGGCAAGAAAAATAGAGAATAGAAATTGTCAAATCTTTCAGAATAGATCATAGAACTTTCAAAGCTGGAAGAGATAGTATAACTGACTGAAGTACTGTGATGGCCTCATTACCAAGGAGCCAAACATCTGTCAAAATAGTCCAGCTGGTAGAAGCTCATTAACTTCTAAACAATCTGTTTAAGGGTGAGCAATTTAAATGATACTGAGTGAGGAAACTCAAGTGAGAACCTAGTATTCTCTGGTATGTTTAAAAGTGCTAAACAAATCAAAGCAATAATAATATTTTTTGAGTACAAACAATTTGTCTATACATTATTCTTAGTACTATATAGCAACTCTGTGAGGTACGAATATTATTATCCTTTTAGACAAATGAGAACAGCAGGGCAAAGAGAGGGTAAACAACTTGCCTAAGAATACAAAGCTCTTCAGTGGCATAGCTAGGATTTGAGTTCAGATGGTCTGGCTTAAGATTAATCACTACACTGTTTTGCAGAGTGCTTAAGTAGAAGACATGTTATGAAAAGTACCATGATAACTTTTTGTCATTTGCTAATAGTAATTAATAATCTTTAATGTTTCACTGTAAAAACATTAATTACAAATATGGGTTTGGATATGTAATTATACAGAGATATAGATATGTTATTTTGACTATTCCAAAAATTATACATTTATGTAGCAAAACTGTTTTTAGATAAAGGGCATACTTTACAATTACAAAAATAAAATTTGGGGGCTGGTCATGTAGCTCAGTGATAAATCACTTGCCTAGCATGAGTGAGGGCCTAGGTTCAATCCCTAATACCACAAACAGAATTTGGAAGATTTACAATATTCTTTGAAACATCTAATAACCATTATTTTTACTTTGCAGATCCACTCAGTTCCAGAAAAGTTTAAAAGAGTAGATGTAGTTTTCATTATTATTTCTGTTGATTAGTATAGAAACTAAACCTATGGCACACTGCTCATTAAAATTGGCTTTATTCAGGGCTGGGGTTACGGCACAGTGGTAGCATGCTCGCCTAGCACGTGTGAGGCACTGGGTTCGATCCTCAGCACCACATAAAAATAAAATAAAGATATTCTGTCCACCTACAACTAAAAAAAAATATTAAAAAAAAATAAAATTGGGGGGCTGGGATTGTAGCTCAGCGGTAGAGCGCTTGCCTCGCATGCGTGAGGCCCTGGGTTCGATCCTGAGCACCACATACAAAGCAATAAAATAAAAGACATTGTGTCCATCTACAACTAAAAAAAAAAAAAAAATTAAAAAAAATAAAATTGGCTTTATTCGGGGCTAAGGATATGTGGTTTAGTAGTAGAGCATGTGCGTAGCATGTGCTAGGCCTTGGGTTTAATCCCCAGCACAAACCCCAAAATAAAATCTTCCAAATGAAAATTGGCTTCATTTAGTCCTTTCTTTAAGCTGGAAGAAGTACTATAATTAAAAGAGGTAGTATAGGCATATGAAATAGATATGAAAACATTCCTAAAATATTCAGTAAAGATGAAGACATGTTATGATTTGTTCCATATGTCAAGAGGTTTCTACTTAATACTTATTGAATAAATGAAATTAAATTAAACATTGATCCTGACAGCCAAAGGAAATTAGATGCAAATCAAGTTCTACCCATAGCTAGTTTTGTGACCTTAGATGAATCACAGAGTCCTGTCCTCTCATCTACAAAATGAAAGACTGTCCACCATGTGGGAGTTGTTATTCTAACGATTAATAAGGTAATTCTTGTTACCTGGTAAAAAATATGTCTTCAACAAATAAAAAACCCACTACAAATATTGATTGTTACAGCCATTGAAGAGAAGCAACAGTGAAAGAAGATTAGGCCGTTAACTTTGAGGGATTTAGAATCTCATTGCAAACAAGACCTAGAAATGTACTTAGGTAAGAGTTAAGTAAAAAGAAAGTTCAGCTGGGTGCACACATGTAATCCTAGCACTTTGGGAAGTTGAGACAGGAGAATCGCGAGTTCAAAGCCAGCCTCAGCAACGGCGAGGCGCTAAGCAACTCAGGAGACCCTGTCTCTACATAAAACACAAAATAGGGCTGGGGATGTGGCTCAGTGGTCGAGTACCCCTGAATTCAATCCCTGGTACCAAAAAAAAAAAAAGTTCATGAAAAAAGCACAAGATAAGTGATATAAAAATTCAGTGAAAGGGCTAGGGTTGTGGCTCAGCGATTGAGCACTTGCCTCGCATGTGTGGGGCACTGAGTTTGATCTTTAGCACCACATAAAATAAATAAAGGTATTGTGTTCATCTATAACTAAAAAATATTTTTAAAAAATTCAGTGAAAGAGGTCAACATTTGTCTTAGTTGTCAGGGAATGACTCACAAAGGAGATGCGATTAGAAAATGCATTAAAGAATGAATACATTTTTGGGCTGGGCTGTAACTCAGTGGCAGAACGCTTGCCTAACAGTGTGAGGCACTGGGTTCAATCCTTAGCACTGTATAAAAAACAAATAAAATAAAGGTATGCTATCCATCTATAACTACAAAAAATTAAAAAAAAAAAAGAATGAATACATTTTTGGTTAGATGGAGAAAAAAAAGAAAGGCACTCTGCATGGGGTTAGAACAGAAGAAATTTGGGGACTGGGGATATAGCTCAGTTGGTACAGTGCTTGCTTCATATGCACAAGGCCCTGGGTTCAATGTCCAGCACCCCACACACACAAAGAAAAGAAAAAGAAGGAAGAAGGAAGAAGAAGAGAAGAAAGAAGGAAGAAGGAGAAGAAGAAGAAATTTTGTTCTTTTCCTCTGGGTTTGCATGTTAGGTATATGATAAGCCCTGGGGACCATTCATTCCCTACTTTTACAATTTATTGTTTGATTTTAATTGACAGATAAGCATTGCATGTATTTACATTGTATAACAACTTGTTTTGAAATGTGTATACATTGTGCAATAGCTACATCAAGTTAATTAACACATGGATTATCTGCATACTTATTTTTTTGTGGTGAGAGCATGTAAAATCTACTCTTTTAGCATGTTTCTATAATGTAAAACATGAATATTCACTATAGTCACCATGTTGTACAATAGAGCTTTTGAACTTCTTCCTCCTAACTGAAATGGTAAGTCCTTGGGTTAATATCTTTCCAGTGCTCCCTCAAATTCTGCATTTCTAAAGATGGAAAACTGTTTATGAGTTTTAACAGTTATTAACTCTTAAAATATTTCAAAATAGATACAACAAGGACATCAACAAACCCAAACCAATTTTGGCCATAACAATAGACACAATAGAATTGACACATATCCTTTTAATATTCAGCCCTGCTTTTTCCCTCTTCTCATTGATCTTTAATCCTGGGATCCAGCTGCATCTTTGATATTTGCTTACATACAGGAAACACCTGGAACATTCTCAGATGATGATGATGATTTTGCAGTACTGGGTACTGGGCCCAAGGATACTCAACCACTGAGTCTCATCCTCAGTCCTAGTTATTTTTTTAAAAAATATTTTTTAGTTATACATGGACACAACGTCTTTATTTTTGTTTTACTTAATTTTATGTGGTACTGAGGATCGAACCCAGTGCCTCACAAGTGCGAGGCAAGTGCTCTGCCACTGAGCCACAACCCCAGCCCCCTAGTTATTTTTTATTTTGAGACAGTCCAAGTTACTCAGGCTGGCCTCAAACTTGCCTCAGCCTCCTTAGTCACTGGGATTGCAGGTGTGTGACACTGTATCTGGTCTCAAATGATTATTAATTTTTCCACTACTTCAATAAGGTAACCAGAGACTGGTGAATTTTCTCCCCATCTTTTCCTTGTCTTGGTGACCATTCCAATACAGGATGAAATCCCATTGAAATAACTCACTTAGACCAATGCTACTCAAAATATTTGTGGTGAATGATTACTTTTTTTTTTTTTTTTGGTGATACTGGGGATTGAATCCAGGGCCTTATGCATGCAAGGCAAGCACTACCAACCGAGCTATATCCCCAGCCCCTAAGTGACTGCTTTTGTTTTTAATTTCCAGGGAATCACAGGCCAGAACTACTAAAAATACAGAAAACAATTGCTAGAAGAATGACATGAAAATAAAAGGAATGTAAAACACAAACCAATCTTTATTATACAAGTAGAAGGTTTCTTTCTTTCTTTCTTTTTTGTACTAGGGATTGAACTCAGGGGTGCTCAACCACTGAGCCACACCCACAACGCTTTTTAAAAATTTTTTATTTTGAGACAGGGTCTTGCTAATATTCCAAGGGCCTCATTAAATTGCTGAGGCTGGCTCTGAACTTCCAATCCTCCTGCCTCAGTTTTCCAAGCTGCTGGGATTATAGGTGCATCACTGTGCCTGGCTAGAAGCCCAATTCTTTTTTTTTTTTTGGTACTGGAGATTGAACTCAGGGGCACTCAACCACTGAGCCACATCCCCAGCCCTTTTTTGTGTTTTATGTAGAGACAGGGTCTCACTGAGTTGCTTAGCGCCTCACCGTTGCTGAGGCTGGCTTTGAACTCGCGATTCTCCTGTCTCAGCCTCCCTAAGTGCTGGGATTACAGGCTTGTGCCACCGCGCTCAGCTTAGAAGCCCAATTCTTAAGATTAGATTCAACAATCATAAAATTACTCTGAAAAACTCCCATTAACATTTCTAAATGGCTTCATCTTGGTTTCTGTATTTCTCTTTTCATAGAGCAGTACTTGAACTATCAAGGACCAGGAAGAGTTGGGTGCATTGTTGCAGGCGTATAATCCAAATGGCTTGGGAGGCTGAGGTAGGAGGATCTCAAGTTCAAAGCTAGCTTCAGCAATTTAGCAAAATGCCGCTTAAGGACCAGGAAGGGCCAGTTCACAAATGCCATCAGTCCTTAAAAATACACATTTTTCGGGGCTGGGGCTGTAGCTCAGTGGCAGAGTGCTTGCCTCACATGCATGGGTCACTGGGTTCGATCCTCAGCACCACATAAAATAAATAAATAAATAAAATAAAGATAAAAAAACATATTTTCACTGGAAATAAGTAGACAGCTAGATAGATAGTAAATCGTAAGTCTGCTGCCTCCAAGACATTCAGAAAGAACACTAGGAAAGAAAGTGTATAAAAATTTTGATCTCTCAAGTCTTTGTAATGTGCAGAACATTTCTTATTTATCTAGTTATTTGTTTATTTTTGGTACCAGGGATTGAACTCAGGGTTACTCGACCACTGAGTCACATCCCCAGCCCTATTTTGTGTTTTATGTAGAGACAGGGTCTCACTGAGTTGCTTAGCGCCTCGCCATTGCTGAGGCTGGCTTTGAACTCATGATTCTCCTGTCTCAGCCTCCCTCAGTGCTGGGATTACAGGCCTGCGCCACTGTGCCCAGCTACATTTGTTATTTTTGTAATTTTGTTTCCACATGGTGATTAGCTGCTATTACACAGGAATGGGTTAGAGCGGAATGCTCCAAAACCATGAGGGTTGAACTCTAACTCCTTTACTCCTTGGATATGTGGCTTAAGCATGATAGTTAACCTGCACAAACTTCAGGATTTTTAAAATTATTGATGAGGAAACATTAACAACCTCATACTATCTGAAAGTACAAATAGAGAGCACATGTATTTACATTTTGCCTGTCTCCTCAATGTATAAACTGCTACCTGTACCTTAATAAATAATATTAATTGAGCATTTACTATGTTCTAGGCAAGTGCTTTGTATTTACTAGCTCAATTAATTTTCCTCTATAACTCTTTTTTTTGAAATATCACTTTATTGCTGTTTTTTTTTTATGTGGTGATGGGAATTGAACTCAGGGCCTTATGCATGCTAGGCAGGTGCTTTTCCACTGAGCTATCCCTCCAGCTCCCCCTATAACCCTTTGAGGAAGCTATTTTATGCTTGTTTTGCAAATGAAGCCTGCTGAGGTTAAGAAACTTGTCCAAGATTACAAAACTATATGGGGTGGACTAAGTAGAATATGGGTCCAGGAGTCTAGTCTCTGGAGTTCATGTTCTTAATTAGGTGGTAAAGTGATAAACAGGTATGTTTTGAGTGAGTTAAAAGTACTGGCATTTATGTACATGTATTTGCATAGGTTCTAAGTAATGTTCTTTTTACTATTTCTTCAGTGAAGGAAAAAATGGGAATAGTCAATGAGACAGGGAGGATATAAAGAAAGTATAAAGTTCCATAACTAAGAAGAGTATTTCAAAACAAGATTAATAGCATCAAATGATCAAATGCTACAGAAAGGTTAAGGAGAATGAATTCAAAGAAAAGGTATTAATTTTGATCAAAAAGTAGCTATGGGGCTGGGATTGTGGCTTGGTGGTAGAGTGCCTGCCTTGCATGCGTGAGGCACTGGGCTCGATCCTCAGCACCACATACAAATGAATAAAATAAAGATATCTGACCATCTACAACTAAAAAAATTTTTAAAAAAAAGTAGCTATGATGGTTAATTTTTTGTGTCATTCCGTGTAGAGTATAGTACCCAGCTGTATAATCAAGCACCTTTCTAGTGGTTGTGAAGACATTCTGTAGATGTAGTTAACATCTACAATCAGGGGGCTGGGATTGTGGCTCAGTGGTAGAGCGCTTGCCTCGCATGCATGAGGCACTGGGTTCGATCCTCAGCACCACATAAAATAAATCAATAAAGATATTGTGTCCACCTACAACTAAAAAATATTTTAAAAAATCTACAATCAGTTGACTTTAAGGAGATAATCCTTGAGCATATGGGTGGGCCTGATGAGGAAAAACTAGGGTTTCCTAGAGGATAAGAAATTCTACAGCCGGGCGTATTGGCGCAAGCCTGTAATCCCACTACTTAGGGAGGCTGAGACAGGAGAATCTCGAGTTCAAAGCCAGCCTCAGCAAGGGCGAGGCGCTACGCAACTCAGTGAGACCCTGTCTCTACATAAAACACAAAATAGGGCTGGGGATGTGGCTCAGTGGTCGAGTACCCCTGAGTTCAATCTCCAGTACCAAAAAAAAGAAAAAAAAAATTCTGCTTCAAGATTGCAGTATAAACACCTGCTCTTTCTACCCTATAGGCCTGTCCTACAAATTTCAAACTTGCCTTTCCCCACAATTGCATGAGCCAATTCTTAGAGTTGTCATTAGAGGCTAGGAAGGGTGGGAGGGTAGGTGGATGAGGGAGGGTTGAATAACAGGTACCAAAATACAAATACTGGTGTTCCATAGAATAGTACAGGGTGTCTATAATTTTCAACAATTTATTATGTACTTTATAAAGAACTACAGAAGAGTTCAGAAGCATCTGACACAGAGAAATGATAAATGCTTAAGGAAATGGAGGGGCTGGGGTTGTAGCTCAGTGGTAGAGCACTTGCCTAGCATATGTGAGGCACTGGGTTCCATCCTCAGCACCACATAAAAATAAATAAAATAAAGGTATTGTGTCCATCTACAAATAAAAAAATATTTAAAAATATTTAAGGAGATGGAAATGCTAAAAGTACCCTGATTTGATCATTACATATTATATACATATATTGAATTATCACATTGTATCCCACAAATATATTTTTAAATTTGTTTCTTTAAATCAAAAAAATACGGTTTGTTTTTAAAAAGCAAAATGAAAGTAAAGATTCTAATTATTTGATTCACACTTCTTATTCCAGATGAATATAATTATCAGATTAAGGATATCTCAGACTTCCATCTTCTGACAACTCAGGATAGGGAAGAAGTGCAAAGAGACAATTAGGACTTAGTTTACAAATCAACTACCAGGTGAGACCTAAGCTTGTTTGAAGAGGTTAAGAGAGATGTTATGACACATGGAAAGTACTCAGAACATCTAAAAAGGTATGACAAGAACAAAGCTGGTGTTCAGGGAAAGCCTGACTTACCAATATATACCACTGGAATTTTTGTGCCACATGAAGTTCTCCTGACACAGTTAAAATACATGGGCACCACTGGTATACCTGATATTGTTTGGTTAACTCAGTTCATTTTCCTCAAGTAAAGGCTTTTAAATATTATTTTCTTCCCCAAATTCTTAATATATTGTAGATTCTGATTACTGACAAATTTTAATATGAAGAAAGTATAAGATGTCATTTAAAAATTCTAAGTTTTCATGCTTCAAATACCTTATATAAAATTTAAAACACCTCTTTAAATTTTCACAAGACTTTTAAGATATTTCGTGGCAAAAGAGCCTCTTTACTTCGGAAATAATTTTCCTATAAGGAAAAAAAATCACAAACTGTTAAACAAAAATTAATAATTTCAAGAATGTAAGCTAATTAACCCTCAAACAGGCTTGATTAGATACTTTGGACTTCATCTTTGTAGTCAAAATCATATTTATTTTGCTGAGGAAACTTATTTTGCAAAATTACTGCTTGTAATAAAAGCATAAGGTAAAAATGTGTAAACAGATCTAGATAGAAGCCATTAATATAAACATTTCCTTGTCAGCCCAACCTAATAGCTCTTTTTTAAACTTAACTTGTAGATAACTCCCACAAAGGATATATGAACATCCAAACTCTTGACAGTGTGATAATGACACAAATAAAATTGTTTTTATCTTAAATTCATAGTTATATAGAGTATACAATTCAAATAATAATTTCTTACTTTAGACCACGAAAGATCGAGGAGATCAGCAGTGTGTCCTTTGTATTTGCAAAATGGCCGCTGGCGAAAGGGTGCATTTTTGTCATCAGGGTCTTCCTCAGTTCCACTGCATACCTATTTAAATGTAAAGATAAACTTTAAAACAGAGGTGCAGAACTAGCAAAACCATAGCTGCTTACTTTCCCCACCCCACCTGCTCTATCATCACTTGGTAAGGTACCTAAAATGAAATCATAAGCCACCGAAATCAAACTCTATTTTACATTGATCCACTTCTTATGACCTCTTTTCATCTCCTTGCCCTAATAAACCAGGATCATTCCTTAAGATAGAAGACAAATTGTTCTAGATAGATCGATCTCTAGATCGATTGATTGATCTATCTATATCTCTATATACTCTGCTATGACAATCTTCTCCCTCCCTAACAAAGCCTCTACTTTGTCCTTTTCTGAGCATTTGTTTCTTCAGGGAAAGACAGGGGCCAGCACCAGGCAATGAGTCATGATTGGTTCAAGGTAATTAAGATGAGCTTATTCCCTTTCCCAATGACGGCTGGTTTAGACATGGGTACATGCCACACTTTTTATCAATTAGGCATAATGGAAAGATTATGGGGCTGGTGAGAATAAAAGGAGTCTTATCTAGAGGAATTTTCTCACTCCTGAAAAGGAGCATACTTAAGGGACTCTTCCCCTCTTTCCTGTCTCTGAACATTGTTGTGTGCATGTTAACACTTAAGACTGTAGCGGCCATCTTGGGACCATGAGGGAAAAAAAGCCCAAGAGAACAAAACAACAGTAAAAAGCAGAAAGATGGTAAGATCCTGTGTATGACACCATTGAGTTGCTGAACCTCTAGACTTGCTTAAGCCTCGTTGTTTAAGCCCTTTTCAGTTGATTTAAGTTATTTGAGTCAAAAGCATCCAGACAGAGCCAGGTAGAAAATAATGCCATATGTGTGCCATGCATTTAGTTATAACATGCTTTTTGTATTCATTATCTGAATGAATCCTAGTAACTCTCTGAGGCAGATATTAACACTATAAAGATGAAGAAATTAGGAAAGAAACTGAGGTTCAAATAGTTTAAAATAACATATTAAACATCCCATAGCCGCCTGTGAATAGCAGAAGCAAAGCAGGACTATGTCATCTAATTCTAAGTCCAGATTTGTCCCTCAGCTTTTCTAGAGGATATAGCAAGAGCAAAACTATAGAGTGCTAGTTAAGCCTTGCATATTTACAGAAGTGTCAGTAGAATGATGAGGACAGAAAAAGTTTATGGAGATACAGCAAGGAATTAGTGTAGAAAGCTACTTTGAGACCACATCATAAAGGGTCTTTGAATTTGTGGCTTAAAAGAAATGGCTCTCCTAAGAAATGGAGAGCCAACACAGGGTTCTTAAACGGAATAAATAACATGATTTGATTGGTGCTTTAGAAGAAAGAGAACTCTGGACAATGACAAAGACGGTTTGGAGAGAGCCAGTGGAGCAGGAAGAACAATCACTAAGTTTAAGAATAATGAGGGCTTGAACTAGGACAGGGGACATGGGATAGAAAAAAATTACCACTATTCTTTGTCTAGTTGCTTGCTTGTTTGTGGTGCAGAGGTTTAAATCCAGGGCTTCACGCATGCTAGTTAAGAGCTCCACCACTGAGCTAGCTACACACCCAGCCCTTTCTAGAACTTTACCATTTATAAGAACAATTTCACATCAACTATGGAAGTAGACCAGCAACATGGACTTTGGGACCTTTTACCAAGCTCTCCTAATCCTAGATAACTAAAACTTTTACCTCTAATTTTGTTGCCAGACTAGTGAGTGCTGTCAAGACATTAAACTAAATGGTTTTGCCCCATTACAAAAAGTCAACCTCTTGTTTAACTATCATTTACTGTTCATTAACTTCTTAGCATATTTTTCCTAGTAGTGATTCCAGGCCTTTTTCTTTTCCCTCAAATAACCATTTTCTTCTCCCCACATTCTACCTTTTTCTAAAAAATATATATTTTTTTGGTACCAAGGATTGAACTCAGGGGCACTCGACCACTGAGCCACTTCCCCAGCCCTATTTTGTGTTTTATGTAGAGACAGGGTCTCACTGAGTTGCTTAGCGCTTCACTGTTGCTGAGGCTGGCTTTGAACTCGCGATTCTCCTGTCTCAGCCTCCCAAAGTGCTGGGATTACAGGCATGTGCCACTGCGCCCAGCCAAAATATTTTTAAAAAAGATTTTTACTATGAAGCATTACATGATCAGTATAGACAGTTTAGAAAATATAGAAAGTAGAAAAGCTAAAACCAATATCACCCACAATCTGCTTACATTTTGATCATCTTCAATCTTTTATTTTTTAAAAACATAACTGAAATCATATTGTATACACAATTTGGCATCTTCTCTTTTTTTTGGACCATGAGAATCTTCTCCATTTCATACTTTGCAAACACTTACTGGCTACACAACATGAATGCACCATAATTTAGTCACTCTCTATTTGCTGGTCACCTAGACATTTCCAATTCTTCTGCTAAAACAAACAGCAATTTGATAAAACCCTGGAACATGAATGTTTATCCCAATTTGACTCTTTCTTTATCCTTATATAAGGAGTAATACTGGGTCAAAAAGTTGAAAGTTGAGACTTTTTAAATAAAAGTATCTTGTTTATCTTAATAAAGTAGATAAGTTTATTAAAGAAATTTTAAGAAATAGACAAACCCAAAATGACCTAAACTATTACCTGGAGATAATACTATTAATAATTCTGCATATTTCCTTACATTTTATCTTTTTTAGTCAAAATCTGGGTAATATTGTATATAATTTTCAATTCCACATTTTCTACTTTATTTTATTGTGATCATTTTTAATTATTAAATAGCCTTTGAAAACAATTTAGGGGCTGCATAGTATTCTATGGTATGAATTATATTATAGTTTATTTTCCAATTGTTAGAAATTTAGCTTTTTTTTTGTACTGGGATTGAACTCAGGGTACTCAACCACTGAGCCACATCCCCAGCCCTATTTTGTGTTTTATTTAGAGACAGAGTCTCACTGAGTTGCTTAGCACCTCACCACTGCTGAGGCTGGCTTTAAACTCACGATTCTCCTGTCTCAGGCCCTCAAAGTCCTGGGATTACAGGTATGTGCCACTGTGCCTGGCTAGAAATTTAGCTTTTTCAATGTTAGCTGCTATGAGAACGCCAAGATGAATATATTTTACTTATATCTTTGGCCTTATCTAATTATTTCCTCATTATAAATTATTAAAAGTAGAAATATAAAGTAAAATGTTATATAATATTCTCTCCATATGTATACATATAATATTCAATAAATGGAGGGAGAGATTGAGATCATAAAAATATACGTAAAGATTTATTATACACATATCCAATATATAAAAATGTGAATGAATATAAAAAAGCTTATATTCATTATGCCACTGAATAAGCCTCATATAATAATATAATCAACCCCATGCATCCATCACCTGCTTTAACAATGATCAACATTTCAACAATCTTGTGCCATTATCCTTTCATTTTTATTCATTTTTGATGGAGCATTTAAAGCAAGATCTAGACACTATTTTATCAGTAAATACTTCTATATATATCTCCAATTGATATGCCCTCTCTTAAATATAACTACCATGTCATTATCACACCTAAAAAATACCATTTATATCATCTGGTACCTAATCCATATTTAAGTATAAGATGAATATCCATTATCAGAAATGCCGAGACCAGAAGTGTTTTGAATATCTATCTTTTAAATTTTGAAATATTTGCATACATATGAGATTATCTTGGAGATGAAAAAAATCTAAACATAAAATTAATTTGTGTTTCACATATACCTTATTATATAGTCTGATTTTCATCCTCCATATATAGCATTTTTGGTGGGTGCTGGTCATTGAACCCAGGGCCTTCTTGTGCATGCTTAGTGTGTGTTCTACCACTAAGCTACAACCCCAGCCCCTCAATATTTTTAATAAGTTTATGCATTAAACACAGTTTAATGACATGGAATTTTCCACTTGTGGCATAATATTTGTGCTGAAAATGTTTGAATTTTAGAATATTTCAGGTTTTCGATTTTCAGATTTGATTATCTAAAAATGTCATTTTACAGTTGGACTGTTGTGCCACATGGTATGTGGCTAAGTGGTCTAAGTTGGACTGTTTTGAAAAGTTATAAAGCTTTTGGTATTTATTAGACTTACTATATATCACACACTGTGTTGATTATTTGGGATACCAAAATGAATAAGACATTTCTCTCTCTCTCTCTTTTTTTTTTGGTACCAGGGATTGAACTCAGGGACACTTGACCACTGAGCCACATCCCCAGCCCTATTTTGTGTTTTATTTAGAGACAGGGTCTCACTGAGTTGCTTAGTACCTGCTGTTGCTGAGGCTGGCTTTGAACTCATGATTCTCCAGTCTCAGCCTCCCTAAGTGCTGGGATTATAGGTGTGTGCCACCACACCCAGCTTCATTTCTTGCTCTTGTGGTCTATTCTCAGTATAGAAGCTAGAATGATCCTTTTAAAATGTCAGATTATGTCATTCTGTTTTCAAAAACCCTCCACTGGCTCTCACCTTTCTCAGAGCAAAAGCTAAGCCTTTGCAATAACCTACATGTTCGGATCCCCACCCCGATCTACACCTCTGTGACTTCATTTGCTGTTTCTCTCTCTCTTGCTCACTGGCTCCAGTTACCCAGGCCATCCTACTGTTTGTTGAACCTACCAGAACTCCTGCTTTATAGCAGTTTTGCTTGTTGCTTCCTTTACCTGGAATGGTCTTCTCTTTCAGATAGCCATATGATCATTTCCACACCTCTTGCAGATTTTGCTCAAATGACAACCTCTTGTTAAAGTTTTGCTTGCCCCCCTTATATGCCCCTTGCCACCCTACTTTAGCAGCTTTATTTTTAAAAAAATTTTTTTAGTTGTTGATGGATCTTTATTTTTTATTTTTTTGGCACCAGGGACTGAACTCAGGGGCACTCGACCACTGAGTCACATCCCCAGCCCTATTTTGTGTTTTATGTAGAGACAGGGTCTCACTGAGTTGCTTAGTGCCTCGCCGAGGCTGAGGCTGGCTTTGAACTCGCGATCCTCCTGTCTCAGCCTCCCTAAGTGCTGGGATTACAGACGTGAGCCACCGCGCCC